>AP028267.1:9117500-10367500 GCA_030269945.2 Trilocha varians | reverse complement strand
CGTTCACCCCACTTCAGCTGGGACAAAGTTACAGATCCACCTTGTATTAGTTCAAAGGCGGCGTGACGGGAAAAAGTACCGTAGTGCGTAACGCGTCGTGCACGCATACCTTCGTGCAGGTTCTGGCCTCAGCTGGGGTTCGGACACTGAGTGAGTGGTTGGTTTACTCCCATCATATATCCCATCCGCCCATAATTCCAAACCCGACGCTGTCCTTCAACGTATTTTTGCTGTATATCGTTCACGAAGACGACGGCATCAGCTACATATTTTTAAAACTCAACTGTAAAAGTATCACTTAATTTAAATCAACTATCTTTCTATTTCCTCTTTTGTAAACTTCAGATGTAATTGGAACGAAGTTCCTTATCGCGCGTTGTGAAAGGGGACTAGACGGAAATTCTTACGAAAAAGTTGTCACGACACTTTTTTTGTTTTAGATGATTAATGCTAGATGGCGCTGTGATCAAAATATTTTAAAACACTTTCGCGCGTTACGAAAGGAAATAATTTTTATGAGATACGTTTTAATCGAAAGGAACTTCGTTCTATCCGGGTGTCTCTTGACATATCTCAAGTTTTTTTAGCTGCAGGTCTTCCTACAATTAAAGAGACCACATAACAACAATAATTTGATATAATAATCTTTCTTTGTTATGATAATAACATATTTATTTTTTTGTGACAGTTGCTTTATTGAATTATATAAATTTAATTAAACACAACTGTGTAAATATATCAACGATTGTGTAAAACAATGGTCAATACTACAATTCTGAATTTTCATTATCATTATTTTGTTTTTGTTCTATAGTCCATTTCTTCAGCGAGCGCGGATTTAAAAATCAGTAGCGTAATTTTTCGGACTTGTTTTACAAATATTGTTGTATTTTTTTTATTATTGCCATGTAGGCAGACGAGCCAACGGACCACCTGATCGTAAGTGGTTACCGTCGCTCATGAACCTCTACAATGTCAGGGGACATTGAGGGGTCGCTACCTACGACCTAACTTTAAGGACCCTCAAGCCTCGTTTGAAAAAGGACAAGTCATAGCGCTCTGGGAATACTGAAGAGGGGAACTTCCATAGCCGGATGGTGCGTGGCAAAAAAGTGTTCCTGAAACGGACCGTGGATGACCGTGTATAACCTTAATTTTTCAATTACCGTATAGCTTTTTATTATTTCTGAACAAATTTTCATTCTAACAATTTCTGAAATCAATCAACTAGTTTTTGAGTACCGAACCCACTACGGCCATTGTTCTCAAAATGCTTCGATTTGCAGAAAATGGCGGTGTCTCGGCGCCAGAAGTGCCGGTGAAGAAGAGTTTTTGAATTGTTTCGTTACAAACAGGGTTTGATGATGACAAACCATATTAATACTCTCTGAGCATGAACCCTTAACGAGACCCCTTTAACGAGAAAGAGGGTAGACAGATTTGTTTGCTCTTAAATCGACCCGCAGTATCCAGTCTTCTCGTGATCATGACGTTTGCAACAACGTTGAAATATCGAGACAACTCAATTAATTAAATATCGTGGTAAGAACCCGTTGAAAATGCATGAAAGTATTAATATTTTTCTTTTATATTCATAGAAAAAGTAAGTTTTCATATTTGTCAAAAAAACTTATTGTGACAATCAAAAACTCAATTTGTGTACACAGATATTCTGAAACATACACCATCATAAAACACCTATTACAAACAGCCTACATAATAAAACATGAGTCATGTCTCATAATTTACTCGATTCCATTTTTTGGCAATTCACACAGCCACTCTATTTACAACGAGAGATAAGAAAAAATCTACATTGAATTCCTTCAGATAAATGTAGCACTTAGCATTATCGTATTGAAGCAGCAAATACCAAATTTCTCGTTTCTTCATGCGCCACAGTTTAAATGAATCAGTAGGTACACTTTATCAAATAAATCAGTGGGATCAACCGGAAGACACACATCCCTACCCAGGCTGGTTTTACCTAGCCGGACCGCGGGAGGGTTTTAGGCGACCGAGAGAGCTGGTAATGGCATCGTCGACAACCGCTCGTCGATCAGGTGAAGGAGTGTCAAAATCCCGCGCTGGATTCTTTCCTCAGCCGCAGTCCGAATGCTGAATTCGAGCGAGTTATGTCGAAGATGTTCTCTTGCAATAGGAAATTAATGTAGTACACATGAGTGTCGGTTTAATATTACTACAAACAAAAAAATGTGTGTCTCCACAGAAATTATTTCAACAAGTGTTTTACTAAACAAATAAATAAATAAATACGAATAATTTATTTTCAAACATAAAACTAATTTACATAAGGAGTTCAACAATGGCCCCCGCACTAGGCTAGGCCTCTATCGCGGGAGGCCGTAAGGATTGTAAAATTATAGGTTCCACTTGAAAGATGGAAGAGAAAACAGTGGACCGCTAACAAGAATAAAACAATAATATAAAGACGATGTTACAATGTTACGATGAAAATTAAACTTAGCCTTACAATAACAAGTTATTTAGGGATAGTCAAAATTGATTCAGTAGAATCGTAATCAAGCGTCAGAAGCCACCTGTGAACAGCACTTTTAACTTTGAAGATTGAAGAAGACGTAAACGTCTTGAGCCTTTAAAAACAAATTAAGACTTAAGCAGAAGAGAATCGGGTCAATAATCGAGCACAGAGAATCCATGTGTAGGTAATCCACCCAGTTTCGGCATCTAGCGATTGATGAATTGAACTACTCAAACGAGTAGATAATATTCTTTCTGCAACATATCTACACTGTGGCCCCTCACATCTCAAAAGCACGTAAGAGGCAGGCTTCCTAAACGTTCAAATGTTATGAGCTGAAGATTATTCGTTAGATAAATCGACTCTATCCCTTTCACGCACCAAGTATTTTTATAGCCGTCTCGCTTTATCATCGCGTAACAAACGCGAAATTTCGGTTATTGCGAGCACTTTGTACAAATTTTATGTCTATTATTGTTAATGTTGAAATTATACGAAGTTTATTTAAGTTTGAAATACTTTCTGAGTTATTTTTTACTTTGTCAAAAGTGTGTCCTGTCTTTGTAAACTTAAACCACATTATCAAGTAGATTGAATCATGTGTTGAAAAAAATATATTTTCAAATCAAATAATAATTTTAAAATTAAATGATCGAAAGCGGTTCATATAAAAATAAATACACTCAAAAACGCACTGCAAATCGCGAAATTTTGTCCGTTAAAAATATTCATTTTTAATCAGAAATGAGTATGTCCGAGGAAGTTTTGGTGTAGCACCTAACCCTGAGAAATTACGTGAGAGTCAACTTCGTTGGTACGGTCATGTGATGCGCCGAGATGACGACCATCCTGCAAAAATTGCTTTAAACATTGACATAGGAAAACAACTCCGAGGACGCCCCAAAGCTACTTGGTGGAGAAACCTGCAAAAATTATCACAAAACGTACCTGTACATTACAGTGACAGAGCCGCATTGCGGACTCATATTCGGAGGGCCGACCCCAAATGAAATGGGAAGAGGCACGGAGGAAGAAGAAGAGGACCCCATGACAATTACCTTTCATCTGACTCCAGAATCAATCTATCCACCCAAACTAAAGTTACTAAGAAACAAACATAAAAAAGTACAGACGAATTGAGTACCTCTTTTTTAGGAAAGTCGGTCAAAAACCAACAAATTATTGCATCACCTTTTGCAATTAATCAACAGAGAGTTCTAAATATGTTAATCTTTGTTAAAACAGAGACGTCACACGTCCTTAATGTCATGTTTTAATTTTTAGGATGTTTGATTTTTTCACTTATCTTCGGTGCGTAGTATCCCCACTAATATTCAAACAACGCGATGGCTGGGTGATAATAATGAACACAAGTTGTAGGCGGTAGCGATTTGACCATTGAATTACTTATAAAAACATAAGCAATGTTTTTACAAGCTTTATAATAACTTGCACTGCATGTAACTATGTAAGTTCGGAGTGGAATCCTGCAAGTTAAATTTGACAAAATTTCCCGGTTTCTGATTGGGCTGACATTTTGAACGCAAATGTGTTTTTTCTTTTTTTTGACTCCGACACTTCAAGAAACTGCGTTACGCTCCGCTCACGTTATGCGCTCACAATGAGAGCGAGTGAGAGGCACGCGTGCCTTTCACTTTTTATGTCTGTCTCTCTCGCTCTTAGGCGGGCTAACCATGCCCGAGTCGTTGTCACGTAAAACTTTCGCCCGTATACCGACTTTACAGGCAACCAATTTTTTTATTTGGTCCACAAAACTGAGATAAACTATTAAATACATCGTTACTTATCGTCTAGTACATAGTTAATAATAATTATGAGTTTATCCCTGCTCGATGTAGACACAGCTAGGTACTACAGTAAAATAAAAAATACAAAAAAAAGTTAATCTAAAAGCAAGACAATATTCATAGGTAAATGAGTAAAGTTAAGATTGAGTAATTAGTTTCCTCAATAAAGACTTAACTGAGGCTAAAGAGCCAGGACGGCAGATGTCGAACTCAGACTGAGTATCATTGGCGTGTTTCGCGTGATAATGCAATAGTGTGACGAAATGGCGCTGATCTGATGATGGATTCGGAAGGTGGTCATAGGAATTCCTGTACTCAATATTAAATAAGATATATATAGATTTACTCGTAATAGCTAGCACTGTATTGCTACACGATATCCAGGATCTTATAAAATTGTATTTAAAGTTATTCAGACACTCGCGGTTTTCTATAATACTTTCATGCATTTCCTACGGGTTCTTACCACGATATTTATTTATTTGTGTCGTGATGTGAGTTCGAGTTCCAGTGGTACTACCCAAAAGCGAACGAGGGTAGACAGATTTGTTTGCTCTTAAATAGACCGCAGTATCCAGTCTTCTCGTGGTCATGACGTTTGCAACAACGTTGAAATATCGAGACAACTCAATTAATTAAATATCGTGGTAAGAACTCGTTGAAAATGCATGAATGTCTTTAAAAGGTTTTCTTTTAAACAAATTATTACTTAAGTCTGCTTTAAATGTAAATAACGATGTGCATTTATAATATGAAGCCACCTCCTAACCCTTTAGTTTTATTTTTCTTTAGTTTTTATCGGCTATTACATTTGTACTTTTTGATGATAATGGTGTCTTTGTTTGTTTACATTGTAATGTTTTTGTTTTTTTTTTCTCAATTTGGATAGGCAATTGGCTACAACATCTTGTAGCCCATACACAAACTGTACAAACTGTCTGATATGTTCCTTTTTTTTTGGTAATTTTTATTTTATTTTAATTTAAGATCCGACTGTGTAAATTTTGACTGTTTTATTTTTTGTGTCTTTTTATTTATTTTTTTCCTTTTGTTACGTCACTGCTAGTTGAGGCTGAAAACCAGCGCTCGGTGTGTCTATGGGTTATCTCCAACTAACACCCAGCATTAAGCTGAGACTCGACTGGTTTGTGATGGAAACCTTTATATTGTTTTTTTTTTTTTTTTTGTATTGTTTGTGCCACTGTTTCCATCACAAATAAAGAAATGTCTATGTCTATGTCTAGCACAGGTAAGTCTAAAACAGCCTTCAATAAATTGTAAAATCGTATTCTTATAACTTGCACCAGCTTCGCTACGCTTATCTCCGTAAAATGTATCAGTCGCTATCTCGCTACACGAATGTAATGCAGCGTTTTTTTAATAAGTAGCCATCTTACATTTTCATTTAAAAATTTTAGTGTTCGGAGATGAAGATCCCGTGTATTATACCAGGATGTTCTAGAATCGTAAGTGAATTACGTTAGTTTAAATTTAAGATTGTGAAAGTTAGGTTATGTTTCGTAAGTTTGTACTTTGTTTTGTTTTTTAATTGTTTTTAGTTTTCATTTGTTTTTGAAATCAGCAAGTTTAATTAAATAACCACAATTTCTAGTTTAGTAAATAAAGTAACAGTATTTTAGATAAATAAACTTATTCAGACACTCGCGGTTTTCTATAATACTTTCATGCATTTTCAACGGGTTCTTACCACGATATTTAATTAATTGAGTTGTCTCAATATTTCAACGTTGTTGCAAACGTCATGATCACGAGAAGACTGGATACTGCGGGTCGATTTAAGAGCAAACAAATCTGTCTACCCTCTTTCTCGTTCGCTTTTAGGTGGTACCGCTGGAACTCGAACTCACATCACGACACACGACACTCACTGTATCTACAAGACTCTCGAGACAACTCAATTAATTAAATATCGCGGTAAGAACCCGTTGAAAATGCATGAAAGTATTTTAGATAAATAGTTTGTTTAATACCATTATTATAATGATTTTCAATTCGATGTGTATTTGTAGTACGTAATACAACTTATGTAGGTATGTACTACACAACTCATGGATATAATCAAACTAAATAATACCTATATAGACTGTAAGAATAACAACAAGTGTTCATCTTTAAGTTTTTTAAAACTAAATAATACCTATATAGACTGTAAGAATAACAACAAATTTACATCTTTAAGTTTTTTTAATTGATACTCTTATTAATTAAAAAAAACCCGCCGTAAAACTCGGTAATACATAGCTCACATTCAATGATCTACCTATTTCCCTCTCACCAAGTCATTTTATAGTCCACACAGCGCCTGACATCAAAACAATACTTAAATTACTAGTAAAACAATTGAAGACTACAAATATTTTACTGAGTAAGTGTCGTAAGTGATCAGGTGGCCCAATGGTCAATTAAAAGGCACCACAGCGACCTACGGAGAGAGGTACTTTTTTTTATTTCAAGGTAGGTAAATGAGCCTACGGCCCACCTGATGGTAAGCGGTCACCATCGCTCGTGAACCTCTGCAATGCCAGGGCAAAAAGGGGCCGCTATCTATCGCCTACCCATACAAGACTTTTCTTAAACCTCGTTTAAAAAGGGACAGGTCATAGCGCTCCGAGAACACCGCATATCTCCAAATCTCATTTGAAGGAAAACGAGTCATAGAGCTCGTCATATCATCAACTAGTTGACCCACGCAGATTCGTCTGCGTCACAGAGGGATATAATATAACCTTTCCCAGTTCCTCGAGAAATGGACTATCCAACACTGGAATATATCAAATCGGACCTAAGATTAGCGCGTTTAAGCAAACAAACAAAATCCTCAGATTTATAACCATGCAACTGGGAATGTCACTTTTCGCTAGATGGCGAAACTGGGGACTACGTTCGGAATCAATACCGTTTTTGAGCCTCTTTTTAAAAACAATTTTTCCAATAAATTTTAATTTCGATTTTTAATTAAACCTTATATTTTAGTAAATCTTTATTATTGAATAACGCTGTATTGCATTTTCAGCGAAAATATAGTTTCTCCGTAAAATATGAGACGATTAAAAAATGTAAATAAAACAAGTTTTTGAACTGTGCTCAATTTTCGTTCCTGCCACAGACTTGGCAAAAGTAAACAAACCAATTTGGTTGCCGATTCCAGTTGAGTGGATAATACTTGTATAGATAATTTAGGAATCAATATTTAGTAATAGTATGACATGATATAGGATATTGATGTAGAAAATACCTTAAAATTATTTTCTCGTGCTTTAATTTTTGTTTTGAATTTAAAATCAACAGTTTTTTCAAATGAATCATCATAACAGCTAATTAATTTTTACCGCAAAAAATGACCAATTCAAACAATGAATCATTTTAGGTGTTTCCCACAGTCATTTACGGTCAGTGACCACTTAATAACAACAGTAATTTGTACGTGTTCTATCATTTTGCGTGACTTTTGTTATTTGTAACAATTGTATATTAAATATTTATCTTATTTGTTGCAACATTGGTGTGTTACCACGTTTTGGTGTTTCTAAATTTAAATGAAACGGCCATTTTGAATTTTGCGTGAAATGGCGTCTGTGCAAATTTTGGCGGGAAGTTAAATGATTGTGTTCTTTTTTGTCTGGATGAAAGACATAATTAAATAATTTGTAGTAATAAACTATTGTTAATGTTTCATTAATAAATACAATTATTCCATTTAGGTTAAAACATTATAACCAGTGACCGTAAAATTCCTAAACAACTAATGATTGTTCATGCTCAGTCTAAATCAAAGTTGTTGTCCATTTTATTATCTCTGGCGCTGTGATTTTTTTTTGTATTCATCCCAATGTGATTATTGTGCTCAATAGGAGAACATGTTTGTAAGTTAATTATTTTTTCTTTATTTTTTAAATAGTAAAGAACTGATTTCCGAACAGAAAGCGTTGCTATTTTAAAATATTAATTTTTAAATTGCAATTTCAATGAATAAAATTCAATGTGCTGTTGTTTTCACAGGCCCGAGGGTAGTTTTTGCCAAACTCATTTGACTTTTAAAAAATATTAAATATTCATGTTTATTCTGAAGATCAGATGGCCGTCGTCTGCGTCCATGAAAATAAAAAAGATAAATAAATTGCACCCATATAATCATTGCGTTTTATACTCGTGATAACTTCTAAACGAAAAGTCCAATTGGAATAAAACAAAAAGTAATTTACTTTTACATTAATACTCTTGATAATATAATACTTAATTTGGATAAGGGTTAATACAACGATACTCATTTAACGTTAAATTCAATCTCGGGACGAAATATTATTTTTTATAAACATAAAAGCGGTTATTGTGACTAAACTATGATAGTTAGATATATGCTGTCGCGGATTTTTTTGTTTGTCTTACTAAGACCTAAAAACTCGTAGTACATCATTTTGTTTTATTGTCAATAGTTTTTGCAGCGTACGCATAAATAGGTTATCGATTATTCACCTTATGTTACATATTCGATATTTTCATACGGATCCCTAATTTTATGGAAAATAAAATATAGCTTATAACCTTTCTCGATAAATGGACTTTCCAACACTGAAATAATTTTTGAAATCGTACCAGTAAATCCTGAGATTAGTGCGTTCAAACAAACTCTTCAGCTTTATAATATTAGTATATATTTTCTGTTTTATATTAAAAACAATATACACATAAGATAATATAGATATCTGTCGATAAGTAATCATAGGTCCTTTTATTCTTTATCTTGGAGAGTACCACGAGTTCCAACTATAGTTTACGATTAGATTAATTTTATAGGTTTATTGTGAAACTACAGTGAATAACCCGTATACAAAGTAACCTTGGGACTATCAAAGGATATGTAGTTTTTTTGATAAGGCGTTACTTCCATTGTTTGTACAAAAAATATTTTTAAGTATAAGTTTTGGGCTTATTTGAATAAAATTAGCAAGAATGCGTAATAAAGTTTATTATTATAATGTAGTTTGGTCAATATCATGAAAATGAGAATGGACCATTTTGTGAATACGTGGCTCTGTGATGTCTCTGGACATTGCAGTAGGCAGTCCATGAGCAGTAATCACTAACCACCAGACAGGCTTTAAGATCTTCTGCTTACGATACAATAAAAAACTGTCCAAAAAAGCGGAAATGATTGAAATGTATCCTAAAAAAAAGCGGAAATGATTGAAATGTATCCTAAAAAAAAGCGGAAATGATTGAAATGTATCCTAAAAAAAAGCGGAAATGATTGAAAAGTTTCCGAAAAATATTAGACCTAAGTTTTAAAACTTTAAAACATTTTTTTAAAAATTAAAAATCCGACCTGTGTAGTTATTCACAATTGTGGAATCAGCACGAATACGAAAGCATTCCGAACAAAAACTGAAGGATGATATTCTGATTCGTGCATTTCGAAAACTTATGCGTTTTGACAGTTTACATTAATAAAGATCTGAACACTACGAAGAAACAGAAACGAATTTAACGAATCCAATTCGGAAATAATAATTGTGAATAATTCTGCTACAATAAATAAAACAACAGTTGTCAGTTGTTGAGCGCTATGACTTGTCCTTCTTCAAACGAGGCTTGAAGAGAGTCCTTAAGGGTAGGCCGTAGGTAGCGGCCCCGCAGTGTTTTCTGGCAATGCAGAGGTCCATGAGCAACGGTAACCGCTTACGATTAGGTGGGCCGTTAGCTCGTCTGCCTTCGAGGCAATAAAAAACGTTACATAAATATTAAACGGGTTCTTTCTAAGATTCGTATTAAATAAGCGATCCCGCTGATTGCATGTAGATTATTTAGAAAAGAAAAATATACTACTTTCTCTTTCTTTGCATAATAGAACCATTATCAATGAAAACGCTAGTAACTCACAACCATCTCGAACGTAATTCGTCTCGGATTCGAGTTGCAATGATAAGGGCCAGTTTATCGTGATAATGCTAACACTCAGTCTCATTCGCACAGTAAGGATAAAGTGGGACGAGCGGATGGTATAGGAATTTGAAGTTATAATAGTGAAGTGAAACAATGGTAATATATTTTTTTTAATTTCAAATTGTAATTAGGTCTTTGAGATTTTTAAAAAGTGTTCTAAGAAAATCATTGTTGTATTTTTTTTTTGTTTTTGAGTGTTGAAATTGGTAGACAGGCTTATGGTACATTTGTTGGTAAGTGGTTACAGTTTCTCATAAAATGTGAGCATGAGACCATTTAAAATAAGTATTTGTTTCGTACCATTTTAACCACAAATAAAGGATGTCTATGTCTATCTTGAACGACATTGCTCTGCTTAGAACAGAGTTTGAAAATAATATTTTTGATCAAACACTTCATTATTTCTTTGATATAATATAGAACGAGTTTACGAGTGGTAGCCACTTACCGTTAGATGGAGTACTACTTAAAGTATTACTGAAAAAAAAATCTTCAGATTTTAATTCAATAATATGTTGTTTGTTTAAGAAGGCACTATTAGTGTACTCTCATTAGTAACTCCTTAATAAATCTAATATATATTATAAAGGCGAAAGTGTGTGAGTATGGATGTATGGATGTATGGAAGTTTGTTACTCTTTCACGTAAAAACTACTGAATGGATTTCAATGAAACTTTACCACAATATAGCTTATAAATTAGAATAACACATAGACTACAATTTTTTAACCCCTTTGTAACGCAGACGAAGTTGCGAGGGTCATCTAGTAAATCAATAATACATCAAAACTAAATGAATTTTTACATGTTGGTCGGCCGTCACCATCATTTGTTTTTTACGTGTGTTGGACGTTAGCTTGCCAATATGTAAACGCTTTACGTATACCTATAGTATATCCATAATTATCCGTAGTTATTTGTCAGTTGATAACATGAGCTCATTAGGATTATCTATTATCAAATTATTTTTCTATTAACACGAAAACAATGTAGCACATGACCAGAAGTTCCATAAAAAATCTATCACGATTGCTATAATCTTTTTGTAATTAGACTAAGCGCAAAATAAAAACCTTTGATATCATCATCATCAGCCTATAGACGTCCACTGCTAGACCTAGGCCTTCCACAAACCTCGCCAAAATTTATTGAAACCATAAAACATTTTTTTATCATAAAGACGCTAAAACAAACACTAAACCATCACGATTCTGCGGTTTCTTTTCGTAGTAGAAATTTTAGAATTAAATTTATATTATGATGCATTTTACTAATACGATTAACGGCTATAGTTTATATAGATCCTTATATGATGGTCTTAAAGATTTAAATTTCAACAAGCAATGAATAACCTCCGAGTGAATTAGAAACGAGGTAGTTCTAAAATCGATCGAGCTACACTTAGTAGTTGCTATTGCCCATGGACCCTTTCTACCATATTGCAGAGGTTCATGAGCGACGGGAACCATTTCACACTTCGTCACCTCAGTGCTTGTTTGGCCAATCTGCACTCGAGCAAATTTTACAGGAGACAGCAAACAAGCACGGAATTTTCATTAGGTGCCGTGTTGAGAAAAAATTGAAATTAAATTTTTATTATTTTAGAATTGAATATTTTAAATAAATATTTTACCAGTCGGATGGAAATTTTATTCTTTATAATACTGCATTAAAAAGTCATTTTCGTAAAAAATGTCAGATTGGCCAAACAAGCACTGTGGTGACGACTTGTCTCGCAGATAGGGTATATGGAAGTCAAACCGGACTAAAACTCATTAATCTATCCATCTATCTATCATACAAAGAAATACCCCATGACACATTTTAAAATAAATCCAGAAACGGATTTAAAATTGAAACTAACACGTTATTCATGTTTTATTATCGTAGTCTTATCACAACTAAAATGTAATCAATGTCTGATAAAGCAAATGAAATCATATCATGAATGGAAATCAATTTCTTAGTTGTTACTTTCGATAGTTTGCGCAGAATCAAGGTAATTATTTATTTAAAAAAAACTTGAGAGGTGTTATGGGACACCCGAATAGAACGAAGTTCCTTTCGATTAAAAGGTATGTTATAATTTTTTTTGTGATAAGGAACTTGTTTTAAAAGATTTTGATCACAGCGCCATCTAGCGATAATCATCTAAAACAAAAAAAGTGTCGTGACAACTAAAAAAGTGTCGTGACAACTTTTCGTAAGATTTTTTTCCGTCAAGCCCCCTTTCCATAACACGCGATAAGGAACTTCGTTCCAAAAGCACAAAAGAGAATACATAGGAGGACTTAACGTCATATGCATTCTCTGCCAGTTTACTATTGGGTGTGTTTTATGTTTACATATTGGCTCGCCAACGTCCAACTCACGTTAAAACAAATGACGGTGACGGCTGACCAACATGAAAACGGTTTTTTTTTCTGGCCCAAGTTCTTTCTTTACGGATGACTCTACAAAAATCATGTAGATAGAATATCACTAACAGAAATGGAAATAAAAGTAAAAGGGCTGAAAAACGATTACTTAGTTGAGCCGGCAGTGAAACTATGGCAAAAACACCGCTTGACAGTTGGCCTACCAAGCCATTTACATGCATTAGAAGTTGACGAGCCACTATGTAAACCCAACATAATTTTATCTATACTATATTATATTGGTTAATATTAAAAAGCTGAAGAGTTTGTTTGTTTGTTTGAACGCGCTAATCTCAGGAACCATTGGTGGTTAAAAAAATATTTCAGAGTTGGATAGTCCATTTATCGAGGAAGGCTATAGGCTATATTCATCTGTGACGCAGACGAAGTTGCGCGGGTCAACTAGTTTAGTGATATTATTACTAGAGGTGTGCGAATAATTCGAACTCACGAAT
Organism: Trilocha varians; assembly: GCA_030269945.2. NCBI lineage: Eukaryota > Metazoa > Arthropoda > Insecta > Lepidoptera > Bombycidae > Trilocha > Trilocha varians. The sequence continues at coordinate 10,354,356 of AP028267.1, read as the reverse complement.
TATTCGTTCCGAATCGATTATTAATATTCGATGATTCGATTCGATACGACTATTTTGTAGACATCTAGCCAATTAAAGATATTATCTACAAAATACAAATTCTTGTCCTATTTCCGATGCATCGTCGTAGTCAAATTCGATACTAATCGAAATTTGACGAATATTCGAGACTTTTCGAATATTATTCGATTCGAATTTCGAATCAAATATTAATATTCGATTCGATTCGATTCGAACAATATTCGCACACCCCTAATTATTACATGTATGACTTCACCTGCTCAGAAAGATGACATTAATCTACTCCTTCAATTAAGGGCATTAGTCTAGTTTTATGATGACAATTGAATGTTTATTTTTAGAGTAAGATCTTAAAATTGCAAACTGTTGAGATCAAGATTGTTATTTAGGTCATTGGTATCTCAATTATGATTGACTAGATATGATCTTCAAAAGTATCTTCACTATAATTTTCAAGAGTTATGTATTTGTATTGTATATACAACTTTTTATTGAGCATGTTTTTTTTACCAACCAGATTAAGAAAATAGAGAGACAGAGAATATAATTTACTGTAAACAAAAAAAAAGAGTTTTTAAACAGTTTCAACTAAAACAATGAAATGTTTTGACTTCCCATTGTACTTTAAATTTAAGAACAGTTTATTTCATATTCCTAAATTATTATTGATATGTGCCAGTTTATCCAACAGTCTCATGATTATCCACTTACAAAATGAAATACATCCGTTGCATTTACTATCATACATATTATGATATCATTGATGAAAATTGGTCCAAAATGGCGGCGATACAAGATGGCTGATTATTTAATTCACACCCTAAAAATGGGTATCAAATGAATTCGACTTAGAATTTTAACCGTTGTTTTAAATTATAGAAACATTATTTACACAAAGTACAAACATTTATAAAGGAACAAACAAGAAATTTATGATTCCGAAACACTCACAGTTCAAATAGTCAAATGTTATCAGTTAATAGTAAACGACAAACACGATCGTATTTGACCGTGGATTAGTGAATCATGCCAGCGGAAATATTCCTGATAAGATTTTATACTTTGCTAAAATTCAATAAAGTAGAGAACATAAAACGACTGAATGTGGAAACGAAATAGTTAATTTAATTTATTAGGTTTATAATTATGAGTCAATGTAATTTCGATTCTTTGAACAGTGAATAAGGTAATTTTCTCTTTGCGCTAAATTTGACATTATAAGCTTCATAGTTTACAGAAAAAAAATCACATACCAGATTAATTTAAAACGTATGCCAAAATTAAAAACAATTGAAAAATTCTGGCCTAAAAACAGTGTTTTGTACTGTGTCATTGTAATTAATAAGAAATAATTGTAAGAAAAATGTTGTAATTTTACTCTGTTTTTTTCCTTTTCAGAGTAGACTATTCAGCTCGAAATCGAACGACTTCGAAAACGAAGCCTTAGAAGTACACAATGAATATAGAAAAGAACATGGCGTCCCCCCTTTGGTCCTCAACAAAGAGATCAGCAAAATCAGCCAGAAATGGGCTGAAGAACTGGCCAAAAGAGACAGCCTGGCCTACAGTCTTAACCAGAGGTACGGGGAAAGTGTCTACTGCGGCTGGTCAGCTGACCCTAACACGAAAATCAAAGCCAGAGACTGCGTAGATAAATGGTACAGCGAAATCAACGACTTCTCCTTCGGAAAAGAACCTGACGTGCTAAACTGCGGTCATTTCACGCAAATTATATGGAAATCCACTACAGAAATAGGAGTCGGAAGCGCTAAAAGCAAATCTGGGAAGCTGTACGTCGTTGCAAACTATCATCCTCCAGGAAACTACAGTGGGCTGTTTGTCAAAAATGTATTACCACCAGGAGCTATGCAATTTAGTTCCAGCTACAACAGCTCCCCAAGAGAATCGAACAACAACTTATCGACTCCATCACCAAACAGGATTTCTCCTAGAGGCTCTTTCACTAGTTCTGCCCCTTCCTCGCCAAGTCAAAGAAGCAGTAAGAACATAAGTGAACTAGCTTCAGACCTGGTCAGCAAGTTTAAATCGACCTCAATTTCCTCTGAGAAATTTGATGAAGATTTCTTGGCTGCCCACAATGAGCACAGAAGAAACCACGGCGTCCAACCTCTTGAATTGAACAAGAAGTTGTGCAAATACGCTGAAGAGTGGGCGAAAATTTTGTCCAAAAAAGGGCAAACAGAACACAGGGATCAGAACGAATACGGTGAAAACATATTCTACGCTTGGTCTTCTGATCCTTCGTTTAATATATCAGGGCGCGACCCAGTTGATAAATGGTATAGTGAGATTAGTAATCATAAATTTGGACGGGAGCCCACGAATTTGGATTCAGGACATTTCTCGCAAGTCGTGTGGGAAGAAACAAAAGAATTAGGAGTTGGTGTGGTCAAATCGAAGGAAGGTCAAATTTATGTGGTAGCGTATTATAATCCACCAGGAAATGTTATTGGTAGTTTCACGAAAAATGTCAAACCGCCTATTAATTAAGTTGTCTGTACCAAAGATGTAATTTATTATTATTTAGAGAGGAGGGGGCGACGGGCACAGGTAGCCCATCAGATCACTGCGACTCTTACGGATCCATTGTAACCTTCCCCCTGTATTACAAATCTGTGCCAAGACTTAGGTCCAGCATGAACTGAACTATTTTCTTAGGGCAGATGTCCCTAATATCTTCAGGGAACAAGATATGTCCCCCAAGGATATGAGACCTAATGCTGTTGACAGCAGGGCAAAGATGTAATTTAACATTCCTGAAGTGTATGTCTGTAGTATTTTAGAAGTTAAGTTTTTAAATTGATAATGCTAGTTTAACTTTATTTATTCCATGTTATTTGTAAGTTATTTTTAAATATACTTAAGTATTTTTAATAGAATTTGTTTTATTATTTATTTGTATTTATAATTGAAATATCATAGTCCTTTTCCGATTTTTAAGTTTATAAGTAAAATTAGAATCATGTTAATTAACTCTTACAGTATTCGATTTTACGTTTTATGCTTACACCAAAATCATACAATCAACTAAAGAACCTCCTCTTTTTGTTAAGTCAGTTAAAAATAAACCACTCTATAGTAAAATTTGCTTCGTCATCTTCGTTGACCCTGAAAAGAACCCAATCCACTAGACGCTCAGTTACAATTTAGAGTTGATGAGATGAAGATAGACCACGATGATGCACTCGAAGATTTTATAAATAAATTGATACTAGGGTGGAGAGTTTTGAGATGCATTGATATATTATAGAATAGACTAGATTAGTTAAACTTTTGAAATGAAAAATTTAAAAAGTTGTTTTTTTATTTATTTGGACAACAGCACAATTTAGGAAAAGAACTAAGTAAGTAAGTAAGTAGGTTGAAGGTATTCAGTATTAATCTTTTTTGGCCAATTTCTCGTAACTTTTTACAGATAAGAAAGGAAAGGTAAATTAAGATATTGAACAATTAATTAAGAAGACTTCTAGGAATTTATTGAAACTACACATGATTATTATAAAAATGATTCACCCAGAAAATATATACTATTCCTTTGAATAATTTATTATTTTTTAATTAAAGAGTCATCAACAACACAACTTTATTCACAACATAATCTAAAAAAAGAATTCATGTATTCTTCAGTTTTAGATATTGTTTTCAAGAAACCATTTCTTTCAAATTAACTCTTCAGTGCATTTACCTATTTCACGGTATGCATTACTGAAAATAGAAAGTTTTGTAATAAAACCACATTGTTCGAGGTCATGCAAGAATGGAAGACATTGTTGCAAGTATATTACTTTTGGTATGTACTTTTAAAAATATTGCTTAGGATTGCTACTTGGATTTTGAATGAAATAGGTATGGGGTGGCTGGGGGCGTGTAAATAGCCCCGAACTATATGGGCTTTATAGCTTTGGTCGCAAAAGAAGTGTGCCCGTTTAGACCAAAAAATATGTTGGAGAGCTCAAAGAAACTACTTCACTAAGATACTAGTGAACTTACTTGTGAAAGACCCTGTGTCCGGCATCGCTTTCCTGCAATAGTATCAGCAACTCCTTCATCCTCGTGATTTGTATTGTAAGATGTATGACAGTTGGTGACAGCTCTTTCTTGGAAATGACTACGTGATCTTCTTTACGGGAGGTCGTCGATTTAAGACCGGCCGGCTTGTACCTCTAAATCTAAATGTGAAAAAGATTTATGTACAATTTTGGCACACCACTGGCTAAAAAGGTGAAGGAAAACATCGCGTGGAAACCTGTATACTAGAAAAAAATGATTTTAAAAACCCTTAGCACTGTTCAAATATGGTAGACTATGACGAATCCCTCTACTGAGGAGACCTGAGCTCAGCCGTGGGCAGTAATGAGTTGTTACAGTACAGTATAGTACACATTATCGCATATTTGATAGACATTTTTTTTTATTGCCATGTAGGCAGACGAGCCAACGGGCCAACTGATCGTAAGTGGTTACCGCCGCTCATGAACCTCTGCAATGTCAGGGGATATTGAGGGGTCGCTACCTACGACCTAACTTTAAGGACCCTCCTCAAGCCTCGTTTGAAGAAGGACAATTGGACTGGTAGTTTTTGATCTATTCTTGATATTGGAAGTCGGTCGTTTTCATTTTTGACTGACGTGGAATACAGCTCAGCGATTCTTTTACATTCATAATCATTACTGATACAAAAATGCACATTATTGCCTTGTGGGCAGACGAGCTTACTTATTGTATTTCTTTACAGTGCAGCGGTGTCTTATGTTCAGCTCGGATTAATCAGGATTTCTTATTGAATTTGAAAAATTATAATCAGGTAAGAAAATGTCTGAAGTTCTAATCTTCTTTTCCTCTATATTAATAACACAGGTTTTAACCCTTTCACGCTCAAGGGAAATATTTTTCCCTTCTACAAAAATCGTTAATATTATTGAATCGATATTTTTTTAATAAATGTCAAACGTTACGTTTAGGTACGTTGTGTTACTATGTTTTTCTAGTGATATCTCTTACCTTACAGAATAACTTAAATATTGTGTAGTATTCGCATATTTAGTCTCAGCCATATTATTGTCCTGAAAGGATTAACATATTAAGTATAATGATTTATTACTTAGCCATAGTTTGTCAAGGTTTTAAAAACAAGCATAACTCATAATAAACTCATGGTGATGATTTGATTCAGATCTGAGTAAAAATAGTTTACATTTGTGTTAAAAACAGAAGTGCCTTAAATTTAATAAAGAAATTTTAATTTAGAATTAGAAATTTTAATTATTTTAATTTTAATTTAATTGTACTGTGTCTTTTATTTTTTAATTTTATTCTCTCACCGTCATTTTTGTGACGTCACAACTAGCAAGTTGAGGCTGAAAACCAGCGCTCGGTGTTTGCTGTGGTAAATCCACAGTGAACATCGCGCATTAAGCTGAGTCCCGACTAGTTTGTGATGAAAACCAGTGTTGTTAATTTGTAAATTAAAAGTATGAGTTTATATCTGTATGTGTTTTCATCACAAATAAAGCATGTCTATGTCTAAATAATTCGTCTTGAATTTACTTATAAAAACATAAAAATTGGTACAAGATGGCGAGGATTTAATTGCACACAAAATAGTCCAACTACTAAATTTTCTTGAATATAGAAAAATTCACTCTATTTGTATTTTGTCCATATTTCCTCCATTCACACAAAATGATGATTTTCCATATTTTCCGTTAACATATCACGTATTCCCGGCATATATCAAACTTACGTGCTCAGTATTACCCTCGAAAGTACTTGTAGATGACGGAGTACCAATAAGAATAGACGTGATGGAACTTCCGGTTCCTATTTATTGATTTCGAATAAAACAAAATGGCGCTAGCATGTTCTATTTATAAGTACTAGGGACCTCTTTGTTTATGAGACGGATTAATGTAACTGTTCCTGTCTTTTTAAGGCTTCGATACGATAAGATATGTAAGAGTATTATGTATGGTTAGCATGATAATTTGGTGACGTAGGTACTCTATCATATTAGATTAGTTTTGACGTGACAACGTCTTATAAATTGGTTTGCCGGGTGACACTTCAAGAAACTGCGTTACGCTCCGCTCACGTTATGCGCTCACAATGAGAGCGAGTGAGAGGCACGCGTGCCTTTCACTTTTTATGTCTGTCTCTCTCGCTCTTAGGCGGGCTAACCATGCCCGAGTCGCTGTCACGTAAAACTTTCGCCCGTATACCGACTTTACAGGCAACCAATTTTAAGTAATATTAGGTAGCTAGTAAGGTGCATTTTTTAGTTTGTTACTTTGCATGCTGACTTAAACAAATAAATTTTCACTTCATTTCATTAACCATTCCTCTGGGTTCGTCAATTTTCGCTAGGAATCTGGGCTCGCTTGTCCGGAGTTCGTTCGGAATCACTACCTTGTTTGACTGGGGGCGGCGTGACGGGAAAGTGTGCCGAGAGCGTAACGCGTCGCGTCGTCCCTCAAAACCCGCTGGGTTCTGGCCTCAGCCGGGGCTCGGACGCTGAGTGTGAGCGGTTGGAGGTTTTAGTGCTGTTCAATCCGGTGATTTCCTCCAACTGAAAGCCTCGTTTGACTATATTTTAAAATTATATTTTTGAATTTAAAATAAAATTTGTATGAAAACGAAATGAATTCGTTTTTTAATTAAACCTAACTTTTTTGCAATCTTAACTACACTGTAATATATTTTGGTCAAAATTAAATTATCTCCTTATAATATGACACGATAATAAAACGTAAACAAAAGAAATTTCCGTCTTCTTCTTCTTTTTTTCTGGACCATCAAGACCCGGGACGATTCACCAATGTCAAGTGAGATAGATACACGGTATTTAAGACACTAAGTCAAAGTATTGTTCGTTTACGTCAAGTAACGTCACCTCGCGCTCAATTTTGACTTAGCATAGTAAAAAATTGGTTTATTTTAATGCATTTCCCAGTTAAATGGTTACCAAATAACACAAATGTGCATTAACCTTCAAGTTTCAAGTACCGTAATATAGTAAAGACTTAAACTTTATGACTGCAATATTCCAAAGTAACTATTTTGAATTTCTCTAAAGTTTAGCGAGTTATACTCGGGTTTCAAGTGGGACAACGAAGACAAAATTGTGCTGTCCGTTTAGTGATGTGACCATGTGTTAGGAATCGATTCGATTAAGTTAATTATTTTAATCGATAATACTCAACGAACTGTTGCTACCCAAACCTATAGAAGAATTAAAACTTTCAACGTCTATCGATATTTCTTCTAGTGACATATATAAATAACATCGAATGCAAAAGTTATTTCACTAATTGTCGATTTAAGTAATTGTTCGAAGCCCTAACATTTTTTTTGCTTTATAAGGGGTGGGCCATATAAAGTTTGCATTTTTTCATTTTTAGACTGTCATGTTAGCTGTGTGGCATGTTGCGCCATCCTGTTGAAACCAAATGTCGTCCATGTCATACTCTTCAACTTTTGGAAACAAAAATTCGTTGAGCATGGCACGGTAACGCTCGCCATTGACTCACCACTTTGGAAGGAACTTTTCAATATTTCCTAATTTTGTTCAAGCGTATAGCGTCCCATTTCGGAGATGTCAAACCTTTAACTAAATTATGAACACAAATTGAATGACATTTGAGCTATCATTCTCTAAATAAACAGTAGTTCAAAATGCAAACGTTAGATCGCCCACCCTATAATTTAGTAGACTTAGTAATAAGTTTACGTCGGTAGATTGAACTTTGAATTCACGATTTGAAATTATTTGAAAATAGAATCGAATGATTTTTCAATACGTGCCCTATCTGATCGATAGTGTTACATTTTTTTTGCTTTCGTTGTGTAGTCACATCACTAAAATATCGATTTATTGATTATACGGTAAGTTCGTTACTCGCAGGACTAACATAGTTAAATTTAGGAGCGGTAGCTGGTAGGTAGGTAGCTGACATAGGCACGTTGGGTAACACTTGAGACGATGCATCCAAACATGTTATTGGATTTTCTTATATTTCCTGAAGATTCAGCTTTACATTTACAGTTTTGAATATAAAATCGAATAATTTTTCAAACCCTATATTAACACTTTAATCGATGGTATTTTTGATTCGTCGTGTTTTGATCACATCACTATTTCATCGATTTATCGATTAAACGCTAAGCTCGTTACTCGCAGCACTAACATTGTTAAGTTTAGGAGCGGTTAGCTCTGATACTTGAGACGATGCATCCGAACATGTTATTGGATTTCCTTGGAATCCCTGAAGATTAAACTCATGCTTGCATTCAGAATTTTGATTATAGAATCGAATGACTTTTCGAATCAAATAATAGTGCAAATGCATATTAAAGTTAACATAAATTAAATAACACTTTGCAAAATGGGAATTGTGTGTTAATTCTGGTTATCGCGACGGTAAAGAATGTCGTAGTGCGTAACGCGTCGTACCGCCCCGCATAACCTCGTGCTTTTGGCGTTTGGCCGCTTAGTGTGAGCGGTTGGAAGTTTTAATTCGGTTCAACTACCACATATATTATCCGCGATCGGAACAAGGCGATTTCGTCAAACTTTAAAAAAAAGTAACTTATTAAATATATCTATATCTACAGAAATTACTATTTAAATAACGTTCTAATCAATATTATGATCCACAGATTATCCAGTACAAACATCTTTGAATATTTATCCTGCATGTCGAAAAAAATCCCTAAAACCTTAGTCAGGGATATTTCAGAGTTCCGGCAATCCCAAGGAAACCCTTGAGAGTCCCTTTTAGAGGGCTTTTTCATTTAATTAGAAAGGATTACATGCTTTGTATAAAGAATACTTCACTTGTAATTAAAATGGCATCGTTCATTTTAATTAATTGTTATTTTGGCTGGCTTTTGTCATAAAATAATGTACTATGCAGAGTTAAAGGACGTATCGGTTGTTCCTAGTTAGATATAAATAAATATGACAGTTAAAGTCGTGGTGGCCGAGTGGTCGAAGCGCTTCCTTCCGTACGGGAGGTCGCGGGTTCAAATCCGGCCGGCTTGTACCTCTAAATCTAAATGTGAAACAGATTTATGTGCAATTTTTCACAACACCACTGACTATAAACGGTGAAGGAAAACATCGTGAGGAAACCTGCATATCGGAAAAGGGTTCTAAAAATCCTTTGAAGATATGTGTAGTCCCCAATCCGCACTAGGCAAGCGTGGTGGACTATGCCTAATCCCTCTCCTGAGGAGACCTGAGCCCAACAGTGGGCAGTAATGGGTTGGTACAGTTAAAGTTTACTAAAAATTACCTGAATAGGAGGAAATTTGAACTTCAACTTGCCGTGAAGATAAAGTATGTGAGAGTCGAACCGCATTAAAACCTTTTCCCGGTCACACAGAACCCAGGATGGGATGGTACGGGTGATGCGAAGTGTTGTATGCTAAGGCTTATGTATCGGGCCGTCATACCCTTAAAAGGAAATAGAGGATGAACGTTGAAAAGTTGATTTGTAAGACGCTCAGATAAACAATTAAGAAAATATTACTATTAAGAGTCTTAATATCAGCGGCGTGCAGTTCATACAAGCAAATACGCACTGCATACCCTATCGTTTCAAATTTGCTTAAAAATTGTAATAAAAAACGATTAAACGTTGTATATTTAATCAAAATACACTTTTCATTACTATTATTGGCACACATTTAGCGTAATTGTTACATTAAATTGATTATAAGACATGTGGAAAATTACTCAGATTTATATTTCTGCATACCCTGACTTAAATATGTATGCACGCCACTGAAATTAAGACACATAAACAACCTTATGGCCCCTCTGATAGGAAGCGGTAATCGTTACTCTTGAACCTCTCTCCGGGCATGTCATAGCGTTTTCAGAACACCGATGTGCCTCGTATCAAATTTTAAACCGTATTTTGATGATTTAAAGCAAAAATAAAATCTTTTACTCCAATTTACAAAACTGTCTAAGCCCCGAAACAAACAAAGAACTCCCCAGTCTCTTTGTTTCATTATGTTGCTACAATCTTTTATTTAAAACTTGTTGGGCACTTCTTAACTCGAGGTGTTGGGATATTATTGAAACCACAACATAATATGTATGTAATTCATTTATTGTATTTATTGAATACAAAAATGATATAAAAAGAAAAATAAAATTAAAATGCGACTACTCTCTATATAGATAGAAAAGAAGTGAGAAACAAATGAAGAATTGAATTTGACATAGAACAAATTTGAATTTATAAGAAAAATTAAAAATTACTAAAATAGTTTTCATGCAGATACAAAAAGTTTAAATACAAATGAAAATATAAAATGTTTCTATGTTCAATATGGATTGAACATAATTGGGCCGGCAACAAAATAAATAAACAACTAGTACACAAACCAAGAAGTAAGTTGATAAGAAATTTAAGTTAATAAAAGACACAAAGCCGGTACCAATTAATCAAACATAACGGACGTATACAAGTCACAAATCAATCTAACATTAAATTGAAAATAAATGGAAATTAAAATTAATGACATTTCAAAGAGAGTCTTAAAATATGAAGTCTTAAGAATGACATAAAAAAAAAATACATTAATTAATTATTTACAAAAATACAAGGATTAAATGGATGATATATACCCTTGTAGTAAACACACTTACAGCTTTTATAATATGTAGGACCGTAATGAAAATATAAAATATTAGTTTCTTCGATTAGCTGAGAAGAAATTTCCCGCGGCAACGAAACTCTATTGTTTCGAATAGTCTTATCAACAAACTTATTTTTCGGACTTGTGATGTTGTCATTTTTAACTATCGAACAGTTGGATACAAAAATTGGACTGTACCAATTTTTATTGCCTTGATGCAACAATGTGTTATGCTGCTTTTTACATTTTTTACACTTAAACCTAAATCTACAGGCACCTGAATGCGACTTAAGGCACAGTTTGCACAAATGCTTCAAATTAATAAAAGAAATCCTTTCATTTATAGATGAAAGCTTAAATTTAGGACACTTATAGAGTGCGTGAGATTCATCACAAAATATACAATTCTTATTATTTTTATTATTAATTACAGAGCTATTATTTACATATTTAAATTTATGTTTTTGCTCTTCACGGCTAACACTACTCAGAAGACTATCCTCGAGGGCAGCCGCCCGCCTTTCCAAAAATTTAAGAAAGCCGTCTATGGTAGGCAATGACTTCAGATCCACCCTATCCAAATGGAACGTACGGTTTGTAAAATTGTCTAATTTCTTGCTAAGAATAGCTATTAAAATCATGTCCCAGCTGTTAGTGGGCTGATCCAAATTTCTCAAAGCGTGTATACTTTGTCTAATCTCAGATGTGAAAGCTCTAATGTTACTAGCAGTACCCTTAGTCAATGAAGGTAAATCCAATAATTTATGAATATGATTAAAAATGAGACGTGTCTTACAATCATATCTTTTCTTTAATAAACTCAGGGCCTCATTATATGACTCCCCGACTAAGGGTAGATTTACAACAACTGATAACGCATCTTCAATTAAATATTTTCTAAGATAGAACAATTTTTGTATATTATTCAAACTATTATTATCATGTATAACAGCTGTAAATAAATCTAAGAATGGTTTAAATTCGGTGAAATCTTTGCCGCTGAAAATAGGTATATCTACGTGTGGTAGTTTTACTGAGGAGTCACTCTGGACTTTGCCACTTGACTTTATGCGTCGCAAAGACTCACCCAATTTAGATAGAAGAAAAAAATACCTATTTTCTATACTTTCAAGATCCTCTGAATCATCCGCATCCAGAATTTCTATCTTCGACGTGATTTGCTCGTACTCTTTAAAAATGTCTGTCACCTTTTCTTTCCTCGACAATAGTAAATCCTCGTTTGCAGCATCCATTGCCTCCACGTTCTTAATAAAATTTTCTTGACGTGTCAATGCTGCTTCGAGTTGCCCCCTTCGGGCACGTAAAGACTTTAGCTCCTCCATTTTTACTCCAAACGAAGTTGGTAGATAATTTTATGTGTGGTATGAAATTACCAAAATAGTTTGTGGACCGAAAAACTTTACTGGCACCACTTTTAAAACACTCGAAGGACCACTTTCTTATGTTGGATGCTATAGGATCCACCAAAGAAAAGACTTGTTGATCCAAAAAACTTTAAAATTCATTGGAATAATGAAAAATTTATAAAATTACAAAAACATGACCACTCTCCTATATAGCTAGTAAAGAAGTGAGAAACAAATGAAGAATTGAATTTGACATAGAACAAATTTGAATTTATAAGAAAAATTAAAAATTACTAAAATAGTTTTCATGCAGATACAAAAAGTTTAAATACAAATGAAAATATAAAATGTTTCTATGTTCAATATGGATTGAACACGAGGGTATGTCCGTTTCTTTAACGACCTGAGGAACATTTTCATGATGTTATTATGTAAATTGAGGATGATTTTAACCCTGTTTTAAAAGCACAAATTTGCACTGGATGTAACTATGTAGGTACATAAGTTCGGTTGGGATTTTAAGAGTTGAATATGGCTAACTTACCGGTTTTCGATTGAGCTGCAATTTTGCACGCATTGCGTGATAATGCTATCATAGAGCTGTACTAAAAAGATCGATGGGACGCAAGCTGCTGAGCTGACCTTACAATGACATGTTTTTTACACTATTACTAAACGGGTTCTTACCACGATTATTTTTAATTGAGAGGTCCCGATATTTCAGCACTATTTCAAGCGCCATGATCACGGGAAGACTGACTTGCAGCCGATACTGTCAGTGTGGTATGTCGAAATGTGAGTTCGAGTTCCAGTGGTACCGGCAAACGAACGAGAAAGAGGGTAGACAGATTTGTATGCTCTTAAATGACCTACCCGCAGTTCTTCAGTCTTCCCGTGATCATGGCGCTTGAAACAGTGCTGAAATATCGGGACCTCTCAATTAAAAATAATCGTGGTAAGAACCCGTTTAGTAATAGTGTAAGTGATGTAGATAACCGCGACTGTTTAAAGAAATTTAATGACATGTTTGTCTTTCTTTCTTTCATCTTTGTTTGAAACGCAACAAGTAATTACTTCAAAACTTTACGAAACTGAAGCCTTTAGGTGATCAGTTGTTGAGTGCAGCATTGGCCTCCTTATTTGACGGTGGAGAAATTTTGCGCGAAGAAATTTTATTTCTCTAACACGCTTGCTACCTTAGTGATTCAAGAGAAACGTTTAATATAGTAGTGAAACACTAATAATTTTAGTGTTTTGATACAAATGCAGTCTGAACCCTCTCTTTGATAACATTAAACATTCCCAACAGAGAAGAACGGAGCCCATTATATTGGATCCGGTAGACCCCCAACAATTACCACAAGCTGAGCCCATTCCACCAGGTGTAACTTTATTAAGGCCTTCAGCGGATGACCTGAAATCAGGAGCGAAGTATCCGCATCAAGAACCAGGGAAACTTGTCTACGGGAATCCTGATAATATTGGAATTACGTGAGTTAAATGGGTTTTTAAAGATGCTTGATTTTTGGGAACGAAGTTCCTTATCGCGCGTTGTGAAAGGGGGCTAAAATGAAAGATGAGATGAATAAGGGAAAAGATTCTTACGAAAAAGTTGTCACGACACTTTTTTTGTTTTAGATGATTATCGCTAGATGGCGCTGTGATCAAAATATTTTAAAACACGTTCCAAATGGCGCGTTATGAAAGGAAATAATTTTTATGAGATACGTTTTTAATCGAAAGGAACTTCGTTCCATCCGGGTGTCCCTTGACACCTCTCAAGTTTTTTAACTACTTATTTTCAATTCATAGGTTTTTGTTGGACCGCTTTAGTTGAACCAACTTCCAAAAATTATTATTTGTTGTTTTGTACATGACCATATAAATTTTGTCTGCAATTTAGTTTTTTAAATTAATAGTGAAGAATGCTTCGCGAGGCAATCCTATTTGAATTTTATAAACACCTGAAAGGTACTTTTTGAGTTATGTTTGTAGTATTCAGTTATCTGCGATTAATATTTACGATCATTTTTGTACGTAACCGTGTTTTTTCAATTGTTTAAGTATTATAAAAAACCTTGAGAGGTGTCATGGGACACACGAATAGAACGAAGCTCCTTTCGATTAAAAGATATCTTATATATTTTTTTTCCTATCGTAACGCGCGATAAGGAATGTGTTTTAAAAGATTTTGATCACAGCGCCATGTAGCGATAATCATCTAAAACAAAAAAAGTGTCGTGACAACTTTTCGTAAGATTTTTTTTCCGTCCAGCCCCGTTTCGATAACGCGCGATAAGGAACTTCGTTCCAAAACTTCGTTCCAAAACTTCGTTCCAAAACTTCGTTAAAAATTCTTCGTTCCAATATATTACTTTAGAAAAAAAACGTTAATTGGAAAATTTAAGTTGTTCATTTTGTTTTTTTTTGTTTATAATTTTTTTTGCTATTTTTCCGATTAGGTACTTAATAGTTTTTTGCTGTTCTTCTTCTGTTAGTTTTCTGAATATTGTAATCTATATTTTCTTGCAGGTATGGTAAAACTCGAAATCGTGTTCTTTATTCTAATGCCAGAAAGTTTGACGACAATAATATTATGGTAACTAATACTTTTATTTTTGTTTTACAAAATTCTGCAGTATCTAGTTTTTTTTATCAATCGATTTTATAATTTTACAGAACATTATGGGTACAGGGTATGTAGATTATTTTATAATTTACCTATGTGGTTCTATTGTGGGAATAAAGCCCATTAGCTAACTTGTTTATTTTTATTTTACAGAAACTCTCCTATTGTAAGTAATTAAGAAATTTCACAGAAAAAAATCTTTCGAACTCAAAGATTACTATTACTTACATAGCCTTTTTTTCAGTTGCCGGAAATCATCGAATCCCCACCCGCTCCGTATGTGGGAGTTGAACCGCACTAAAACCTCCAACCGCTCACCCTCAGCATCCGAATCCCGGCTGAGGCCAGAACCCAGCACGACGTTATGAGGGACGGCGCGACGCGTTACGCTCTCGGCGCTCTTTTCCATCGCACTTACATAGACTAGATATAAAATTAGAGTGTACAAATGGCACTCACAAAACAATACCAAAATCAAGAAATGGTTGTATTTTGATGTCATTGGATCGATGCCTGTCGCTTATGATTGGAATTGTTTTAAACTGAAGACTCTTTAAGTGTTTTTGTAAAACATTTGATGTTTAGTGTAGATAGATATTTTCTAGAGACACTATTTTTTGTTCTGTTCGATACAGTGTTTCTATGAATATTGGATGCTTTTAAAAATGTTTTAGGTACTACTAGACCTCGAAGACTTGTCTGATGATGACACGTAAGTACCGATTTCTTTGTCATTTTCTTAGTAAAAGTAGTAGTAAAAACCTAGCAACACGAACCCCAGCTAAAGTCAGCACCCAGCACGGGGATATGCTGGGTAACGCGACGCGTTACACCCTAATGCTTACGGGACGCGTCGTCGACGATAGGCAGACATTCCAATTTTGTCCCAATTATCCCAGCATAAACCTCGAACTATAAATCCACACGCTTTTAGGATATTAAGGTCATTAGGTTTGGTCTAGATTCGGCTAATAATACTAGACATAATGAATATCTTTAGGTAAACATAAAATTCTTATAATGTTTTTTTTTTTAAATTTACTTAACAGGTTTTTAAACTCGAACAGTGATCTAATGCAGGTAAGTCTACTTTTTGTTATGGTTGACCTCAAAAAATGGACTTTCTTCAATTGTTTTTATCATGCATCATTCATCATAGTTTAGATATAATTAATATACAGAACGAAATCATTTCATACTATTGCTTACTTTAGCTTTAGCTTTGTTTTTAACCCTTTCAGGACAATAAGATGGCTGAGGCTAAATATGCGAATACTACACAATATTTAAGTTATTCTGTAAAGTAAGCGATATCACTAGAAAAAAATTGTAGGGTGTACAAATTTAATTTTCCTATTAATTTCATGGGAAACATTTTAACACAACGTACCTACGTTAGACATTCATTAAAAAAATATCGACTCGATAATAATCAATAACGATTTTTGTAGAAGGGAAAAATATTTCCCATGAGCGTGAAACGGTTAAACAATAGTTTTAAATTATTTTCAAATTATCTTTGTTTATTTTAGCAAGGTTTTGAACAAGAAAATAACGCGAATGAAATCGTAGATGAGTAAGTAAATACCAGTAACTGAAATATTTTTACATCTTATTTTAGTAACACGTATTCATTTTATTCCAGGGAAGAGCTTGGTATCAATGATGTAAGATATTAATTTAAAAAATTTACTAATTAATCTTACGCCAAATCTTAGGATATTAGGGCAAAGGGAGATCTCCGACCGGGCGAGGTAGCGTATGCCCAGTCAGGCCGAAGCCCGCTGTAGTAGATTTCAGAAGTTGTATAAGTACATGCGCCGAACGTTGCAAATGTCGATACCGCAATTTAGGATATCGCGCGCTATTGGTCTTATTAAACACAACCATTGTTCATAGGTGACATACACGTAAACAAACATTTACCTACATACTTTTTACAAGCTTTAAATTAACTTGCACTGTAACTATGTAAGTTGGGTGGAATCTTGTGAATTCAATCTGACTTCGCTTAACATTTCATCCCCAGGACATCACATTCAGGAGGAGAAGCAAACACAAAACAAAGTACAGGGATCGGAGTCTCCTGTACTCAAATGAAGACAACATATCCTCTTCAACGTCAAGCTCTGAACAAGACCTGAACCCTGGGAACCCTTACACCATCCACAAAGACAAGTACAAACAGAACTGGATGTGGAAACATGATGTGAGTTGAGAGAGAACACTCGCGGTTTTTGACGAGAATACATCTTTAAAAAAAAACTTGAAAGGTGTCAAGGGACACCCGGATGGAACGAAGTTCCTTTCGATTATTTATTGAGGGAATTGTAATAAAATTTTATAATAATAATTAGTCTGTCTGTCTGAGACAGATAATTTAAATAAAATATTTTGATCACAGCGCCATCTAGCATTAATCATATAAAACAAAATAAGGAATTGTTTTAAAAGATTTTAATCACAGCGCCATCTAGCGATAATCATCTAAAACAAAAAAGTGTCGTGACAACTTTTTCATAAAAAATTCCGTCTAGCCCCCTTTCGATAACGCGCGATAAGGAACTTCGTTCCAATTACTTCCTTATGGACACCACTGGATAGCTAAAGAATCAAAGAATTTATTACGCTAAGTAAGGACTGTAACACATCGCGCGCGGGAGCGGGGGAGCGTCGCCATTTTTATAATACTTTCATTCAGTCCCCCGAAGGGGGACACGGACGGGCCTTGGGGTCACCCCGCTGCCCGAGCTCTTTCTCTCCGCCATTCTAGGCGGACGAGCCAACGGCCCACCTGATAGTAAGTGGTTTCATTCCTTCTCCCTTCATTTATTTTGTGTTTTTCCAGATGGACGGTGAACACATGAACATCAACCCGTATGGGCCACAATTAAATAACTTAGAGCCTTCTGGTGCTGACCTGTTCTTTGGGAGGAAATGGTGGTACTATAATCAGGTAGGACATTTTAATTTTCTAAAACAGGACACTATTTTACTTGTGTTTTTTTTTCAATCTGACATTGCAGAGGTTCAAGAGCAACGGTAACCGCTTACGATCAGGTGGCTCGTTAGCTCGTCTGCTGACAAGGCAAAAATAAAATTACTACAAAACTATTACTTTTTGTAGCTTTTGTTAATCGTATGTTTAGCATTTTTCGAGTGCTATTGACTTCTTTTTTTAAAATTTAATAATGTATTAGGTTGTTGGTAACGACCTGATGCCTAGATAATATTTAAATTATAAAGATTTATGAAGTATAGTTTCTTTTCAGCTTGTATATTTTTTATTTGTTCCAGGATGACTACGTACCGTTGTAAATAAACGTATTAGAAATTTAAATAGAATTTTATTTTTATTGTGTAGCGCCTGCATCGTCACTGACTGTACTGTAACAACCCATTACTGTCCATTGCTGGGCTTTGGTCTACTCGGAGAGTTGTTAGGTATAGTCCAACACGCTTGCTCAATGTGGTTTATTCGTAGACGCGTATTATTTTCAACTTAGAATTTAACAGAGGAATTTCCAAACTACCAGAAGCAAATTTAGATAAACCTACATTTAAAAAAGCACTTCAAGCATTTCACCCAGTTTAATTGTTATGCGGTGAAGGAAAACCTCGTGAGGAAACCTGCATATCGGAAAAGGGTTCTAAAAATCCTTTGAAGATATGTGAAGTCCCCAATCCGCACTAGGCAAGCGTGGTGAACTATGCCTAATCCCTCTCCTGAGGAGACCTGAGCCCAACATTGGGCAGTAATGGGTTGGTACAGTACAGTAATTGTTATGCAGTAATAATTAAGCAAATCAAACAATTGAACAAATTAGATGCAGACGAAGTAGCGTTGGCCAAATACAAACAAAGCTTACGATATTAAAAAAAAACTTGAGAGGTGTCATGGGACACTCGAATAGAACGAAGTTCCTTTCGATTAAAAGATATCTATAAAAAATATTTTCCTTTCGCAACGCGCGATAAGGAACGTGTTTTAAAAGATTTTGATCACAGCGCCATCTAGTGATAATCATCTAAAACAAAATAAGGAACGTGTTTTAAAAGATTTTGTTCACAGCGCCATCTAGCGATAACCATCTAAAACAAAAAAAGTGTCGTGACAACTTTTCTTAAGAATTTTTTCCGTCTAGCCCCCTTTCACAACGCGCGATAAGGAACTTCGTTATTATGAAACAAATGAACGTCATTTGAAACAACTTTATACTCTTGTATGTCAAAAAGTTCAACTATACAATAGCAAGCTCATGTCGGTAGCAGTATGAACCACTATACAAACTTTGGACTTTCAGATACAGCTTCAGGAAGCTTTCAAAGCTTTCAGTTTTGGAACTGCATGCTGTTTTACTCACTGAGTTTGTTATTTCGAGTTCATACATTTAGTTCCGAACGCGAAAGTTTTTGACAACTTTTTGGCAATGTTGGGATGTCTATCTGTTCTAGTATGAGAGCTGGCGTCAATTTTTGGATTGGTATTTGAGGCTAGCTGAATATTTGGTGGTGGCCGAGTGGTCGAAGCGCGTCCTTCAGAACGGGAGGTCGCTGGTTCAAATCCGGCCGGCCTGTACCTCTAAATCTAAATGTGAAAAAGGTTTATGTGCAATTTTTCACAACACCACTGGCTAAAAACGGTGAAGGAAAACATCGTGAGGAAACCTGTATGTCGGAAAAAAGTTCTAAAAATCCTTTGAAGATATGTGAAGTCCCCAATCCGCACTGGGCAAGCATGGTGGACTATGCCTAATCCCTCTTCTGAGGAGACCTGAGCCCAACAGTGGGCAGAAATGGGCTGGTACAGGAATATTTGGTACATGGTTCTTCTGATATACCCCAATTAGAAACTGCAGACCTGGCTGCTGAGTAACGGGGCTAAACGAATCCTTACATTTTTCGCCTTTGCCGCCGTATGCCTAAACAATTATAAATAATCTCCAGAGTGTAAAAACGTAGTAGAACTGTAAGATCGACGGTTATTCTGATTAGTTTCAAAAGAAAAGTACAATAAAATACGTCTGAAACTCCGATACATATTTAAAGAAATAATTTGTATTTTACTACCAAGAAACTTGAGAAGGATCGTAATTTACTGAACAGAAGTAAAACTTATATATACAGGGTGATTTTTTAAAGAAGGTACATATTGCAGGAGGATGATGAGTACTTTTTTCTAAAACGGAATATTACAAAAAATAGGTAAAATAACGAAAAAAAATTTTTTTTTTTAAATATAAATTTGACAAAACTACTTCAAACATAAACAATTTCGGCTAAAAGAGTGTTGACTAATGACCTCTAGTGATCTCGCGCACCCCACACCTCCGTCACACCCATCAGCTGTCGAAAAACCATCATTTTGCAAGAATTTTAGATATTTTTAAGTTGCGATTACTAAGGCATTAAGCCATATTCTTTGGTAATAATATTTTTACTGGTCGTATATAACTATCAGCTACCATGACCTTCAATATGTACCCTCACTAGAAAATCACCCTGTATAACAAACTACTCTATAGGTAACAAACTAAGGTTTTTTTTTACCTAAATCCCCCCCCAACATGATCGGGGATGTTCTTGCTCTACTGTTTAATAGTGTCTACTCTGCCGTTCCAGTTCTCACTGTCATACCGCATACCACACATTCATCCTTCCCATTCACACTTCCCGCCGGTGGGATGCCGGCTCCTTATTCTTCTATTTACATTAAGGTTGTCAATCCCGTCGTCGAGGTGGAGTTCATCCTCACTATTTGGAACCACCGCGGTCATCCACGGTCCGTTTCAAAAATTCTTTTCAGCCACGCACCATCCGGCTGTGGAATGAGCTCCCCTCTTCGGTGTTTCCCGAGCGCTATGACTTGTTCTTCTTCAAACGAGGCTTAAAGAAAGTCCTTAAAAGATAGGCCGTCGGTAGCGGCCCCGCAGTGTCCGCTGACATTGCAGAGGTCCATGAGCAACGGTAACCACTTACGATCAGGTGGCCCGTTAGCTCGTCTGCCTACAAGGCAATAAAAAAAATAATTCTGAATTTTCCTTTTATTATTTTTTTGCATACAGAATTTTTGTGAAATATGAAAACATGACCGGCGCAACATCGTCTACGTCACAAAAGAAAGCCTTCCACGATAAATGAATTTATCTAACACTGAAATAATTTCACGGACCAGTGGTTTATGATTAATGCGTTCAAACAAACAAACTCTTCAGCTTTATAATATCAGTATAGATAACAAAATATACGATACCGAGCTACGGAAAATTGTATTTCCAAAATTGACACATTTGACATTAGCTGGACATCTAAAAACGGTATTAGAAAATGAAGTAAAATGTATTACGTTTGAAGCAGGATTAGTAATAGCGCTCTGGGAATACCAAAGATGGGAGCTCATTCCATAGCCAGTGTGTGTCCAAAAGAGTTCCTGAAACGAACCGTGGATGACAGCGGTGGTTCCAAATAGTACTTAAAGCTCCTTGAAACCAGCATATAGCGATGATAGAAAGAAGATCGTACAATATTTTATTTGTTTTTTTTTTTGTTCTGTTTGATGTATTTTTCTTTTGATGTTTTTGTTTATCACATATTTTTTTTCTTATTTTGTTTGTAA
The DNA here is from genome assembly GCA_030269945.2 of Trilocha varians. Lineage (NCBI taxonomy): Eukaryota > Metazoa > Arthropoda > Insecta > Lepidoptera > Bombycidae > Trilocha > Trilocha varians. Next base: position 10,333,052 of record AP028267.1, on the reverse strand, counting down.
TTTGTAGCAACCCTTGGTGACACCAGTGCCAGTTGAGGCTGAAAACCAGCGCTCGGTGTTGGTTGTTGTTAATCTTCATTTAACACCTAGCATTTAGCTGAGTCTGGACTGGTTTGTGGTGGAAACTATATTTTATTTTTTATTTTTAACACGTGTTCAATTAATTTGTATTTTGTTTTATGTAATTTTTCTTAAATTTATTACAATGTTTGTGTGTTTTTCCGCCATAAATAAAGCTGTGTCTATGTCTATGTCTAAGATGAAATCATCTCGAACAATTACTTCTGTATATTTATTTATTCTGTGCCAGAGTTGTGTAAGATCAGAATGAAATTAAAAAGTTCTCATTTTATGTCGATGTGCCAACTTTTACAGCATGAAACTTGAAAAGGGATTACAAATTATACGAACCGTCGAGTTGAGAAAGTATTTTTAGGACAAATTCCACAGTTTCTTCTTCAATGGTTTCCAAGAGGGCTGTTAAATTTCCCTTTTTTTACCGACTTCCAAAAAGGAGGATGTACTGAATTCGTTTTTTTTTTGTTTGGGTGGACCGATTTGAATGATTATGATTTCAGATGAAAGGTGATGGTCGAACTGGGGTCCCATTTATTTATTTTTATATGAACCAATTTTGATGATTATTTTTTTAGGAAGCAGACATTTTGAGAATTATCTCATGTAAATTTCACAAAGATCTGACTGATAGTTTTTGTGTTGTGATTGAGAAATGGAAGTTGGTCGTTTTCATTTTTGTAATAAAAATAATATTGTTCTGGAGATTGTTAGGCATCTTGTTTAAATAAGATTTAATCTGTGATAGGCGTGAACTGAAGAATTGAACGTTGATAAAACCAGGTAATATGCTGGATCTAGATATAGTGAAAGCTAGACTTGAAATATAATTAAGTATTACATTGAAGTACAATGTAATAACTAACTAACATATCATTATAGATAGAGAAAGATAGTAAGCTTCTCTTTCTATCTCTCTCACTCCTTTCACGAAAAAAATACAATTCACCAAACGAGGCTTAAGTAAATTCCTACAAAGTAGAGGATAGGTAAGAGCTTCGCTGTGCCTTGCCATTGCGAAGGTCCGTGGGATCGTTTACCTATTGTTGCAAAAAAGTTTGGTGTTAAATGACCTAAAACTCCACCTACTAGTACATGTATACTATTAGCCCTAGAACTTTTGTTTTTTTATTGCTTTACTAGCTGCTGCCCGCGACGTCGTCTGCATGAACCCTATGACCCGTTTTTTTTTTTAATTTTTCCCGGCAACTATTCGAACTTCAACGAACATTTTAAAATAAGATTTGGCCAAACCGGTCCAGGCGTTGTTGAATTATGCGCTTACCAACACATTTTGCGATTCATTTTTATATATTATAAGAAGATATAGACGAGCTATTAGGCCAACTGGTCGTGAGTGGTTACAATTGCTCATGGACCTCTGCATCAGGAACTCAGTAGTGATAATGGTCTGTAATAGGTTTTCAGCAGTGTACATCTAACAGTTCGTCGCCTCAGTGCTTGTTTGGCCAATCTGACATTTTTTACGAAAATTACTTTTTAATGCAGTACCTATTATAAAAAATAAAATTTTCATCCGACTGGTAAAATATTTTTTTTAAATATTCAATTTTAAAACAATAAAAATCTCATTTAAATTTTTTTCTCAACACAGCACTTAACGAAAATTCCGTGCTTGTTTGCTGTCTCCTGTAAAATTTGCTCGAGTGCAGATTGGCCAAACAAGCACTGAGGCGACGAGTTATCAATGTCAGTCCACCTTCTTAAATCCACTTAGAGTTACATTATTGATGAATAAGGAAGATACTATAACTTACAGACCAACGCAAGGAAAAAACTCAAGATAACTGTCATACTAGTAGTATGACAGTTATCTTGAGTTTTTCCCTCAAATTAAACGATTTCTATTCAAACTATCAGAGTAACTCACACGACCATTAAATCTGACCGAGTCAGATCTATATCGTAATCCCCAAAAAATAACCATTAAATTTTGATTGCTTTATCGGAAAAATCTAAGTCGTTTCACGGAAATTTCCTCCGACATTATCGCGAAAGGAATTAATAAAGATTTTAATGCCGCTACCAAATTATACGTCACTCAGAAATCTGTGATCCGATGGACGTGGCTACGATACTGTTCTTGATAAATGTGAGTCTTAAGTAAGAGGAGGAGGAGTCGTAAGTAAAAGTTCTGGAGTGGCGGCCACGAACCAGTTAGCGCAATGTTAGTAGACCCCCCACCAAATGGACCGACGATCTGGTCAAGATCGCGGGAGGTCACCGGTCGATGTGGCGAGGTTTGGGGATGCCTATGTCCAGCAGTGGACGTCTATAGACTGACGATGATGATGATGAATGAAGTAAGAGGAATGTATGTAAAAGCTATTGTTTAACTGGCACTGGCTGTAGCTATGTAAGTTGGGGTGGAATCTTGCGAGTTGAATTCGACCAACTTCACGGTTTCCGATGAAGCTGAAATTTTGCGCACATATCTATATCATCTGATGCAATATTATGGTACTATGGAGCTGATTTGATTTGATGAAGGACTCGGAAGTTAGTCAGTTAGGTACTAAACTAGATAGACTCATCGTGTTTGGGCTTGTTTTACTTGTCCTGGCCAGCACTATACATCTACATGATATCCAATATTTCTTAATATAATTATTGTATTTCTATCTGCCTGATTGTTCGACGTAATCTCTGAAATAATTTTCACAGACTTTCACTTGGCTGAATATAAAAATAATTATTATTAATGTTTGTATTACAGTCATTTTTCTATGTTAATGGCGTCACTTACGAGGAGCAACTGGAGCACATTACTGTGAGTATTTCATAAATCCACTAACTTCATTGTAGGTTTCTGTCAACCTGCAAAAAGATTAATACATGAACAAATTTTAGCGCACAAAACAAAAAAACACTTTGAATCAAAGCCCTTTTACCATTTTATTTATTTTAAGAAGGGAATAACGTATACGTTGAGATGATCCCTTCATCTCCCTTTTACCATCGTACCACACGCCGCAGGGGCAAGGTTCACCACCTTTACTTGGAACCGCTGCGATCTTCCACGGTTCGCTTCAAAAGATCATTTTTGCCCCGTACCATCCCGATTTGGAATGGACTCCCATCAGCGGTGTTCCCGGAGCGGCGTTCCCTATGACATGTCCCTCTTTAAACGAGGTTTAAGAAAAGTCCTGTATCGGTAGGCGATAGATAACAGCCCCTCATTGCCCTGGCATTGCAGAGGTTCATGAGCGACGGTGACCGCTTACCATCAGGTGGGCCGTAGGCTCGTTTAACTATCACGCAATAAAAAAAAAAAAACTGATATAATGTACAAGGCTTAAAGAGTATCCTTAAGAGTATGTCGTAAGTTGAGGTCCCGTAATATCTCCTAATCCCTGGGCTCTCACCAAAGCGCAAAACAAAAAATTACAAACTTGCCAGTCAGCAATGACCGAAGCATCTTGAATATACAAAGATCCGATAAAATACGTAATCAAACCATCCGAAATCGCACTAAAATAGAAAACGTAACAACCAGAATTCGAAAACTTAAGTGGCAATGGACAGATAATACAATAGGAGGCTTCGAGAAATTGAACAAAAAGCTAGTGTTTTGGTATCCTAGAAATAGAAAGAGAAAACCAGGCAGACAGTTTCGAAGATGAGAAGACGATATAAATGCAATAGCAGGAAAGACATGGACTAGGAGAGCGCTAAACCGAGCAGAGGGGAAAGAGATGGAGGAGGCCTTTGCCAAAGCTGAGCAAACAGACGAAGTTGTCGGTGTCAACGACTCATCATAGTCACTCATTAAAATTTTTGTAACTACTTTGTCTGATTAAAGGCTTATATTATTATTATTAATGTCTCCTAACAGAGCTCAATGAGCGTCGGTAACCACTAATGATCAGGTAGCTCGCTCATCTACCTACATGATAATAAACAAATCTAATCCTTTTCAGAGAAAGAGATTGGAGAGTCTTGGCATACCAGAAAAAACATCAGTAAGTATATATAGTGTCTCTTGTCTAACTCCACATAAATCCATATTGAAACTACTCCATTTTACAAGCTTTATATTAACTTGCACTGGATGTAACTTTGTAATATCGGGCGGAATCTTGCAAGTTAAATTTGACAAATATTCCCGTTTTCTGTCCGTTTCCGATTGAGCTGATGTATACTGTACCAACCCATTACTGCCCACTGTTGGGCTCAGGTCTCCTCAGAAGAGGGAGGGAGGGAGAGCTGATGTATATCGCGTGACAATGCAATAGTATGACAAAATGGCGCTGATGTTGGATTCGGAAGGTCATAAGAACTTTTGTGCTAAACAAGATAGATCCGTCGTGTTTAGGCTCATTTCACTTGTATTAGCTAGCACTTTACTGCTACGTGATACCCAGAATATTAAAAACTTGTTTTTAATAAGTTTTCTTTAAAATAAATGATTTCAGAGAAGACTAAATGTCGGTCTGGAAGAGGACCTCATAATAGGAGCCCCAACGGACCCAAAGCATTTGCCTGAAGCCGAAGCGATACTTCCAGGACACACCCTACTAAGACCAGCAAGGGGCATGCTGAAATCAGCTGTCAAATTTCCTCATAGAGACCTGAATAACGGGGCAGGAGTTTATGGGAACTATGACAATATAGGGATCAGGTATAAATATAATTCATAGGTTCTATAGCCAGTATCTAAAGACATTTCAGATCAATAAATCCAAAAACTGGACATTGAACGCAATTTTTTTAGTTCAACGATACCAAACGTGATTTATAACTTTTAGAATAAAAATAGTGCTAATGCAATTTAAATAAAGCAAACGAATGAATAAATATTTCATACGAACTGCTTTAAATAGTCGCGGTTATCTACATCACTTACACTATTACTAAACGGTATTATTCCTACCCGTGATCATGGCGCTTGCAACATTGCTGAAATATAGGGATCGCTCATTTAAAAACAATCGTGGTAAGAACCCGTTTAGTAATAGTGTAAGTGATATTTCAGATGGTTTGATACATTTGAATATTCAGGAAATCCTTTTTATAGTAGGTATTACTAAACTAAACTATTGCTAAAGTTACTAAACTATTTCCAATAAGGACGTTAGCTAGTGTTTTACTATAATACCACATTTTTTCAGATATGACAGTAAAAGTGACAAGGTATTGTATAGTGGGTTCCGAAGAAATTCCATATTTCTTCCTGTAAGTATTTTTTTAGGCTATTATTGAACTTGTTGGCCTACGCTAATTCATTTGCGTCACAAAAAGCTTCAAATAACAATTGCAATGTTGGTGCAGAAAAAAAGGCTTTATAATTTTATTGTCAACATTTCTCCATTACTATTGCTGTATGTAAAGTAAAAATCTAATCAAAATGTGCATACTGCATCTGTATATTCGTTGCTTACTTATAATGATTTTACTTATTAGATTTAAAACAGCGTAAAAAAAAGATTAAATAAGTTCGAAACGTTCTATCATCACCTGCGTCTGATGACTACGAATACAATAAAAAATAATTATCCAAATCAGTTCAGCCGTTCCCGCGTCATTACGTGACAAAGGGAAATAGATTGTTGTATCTGGCATTGGAGAGGTTCATGAGCGACGGTGACCGCTTACCATGAGATGGGCCGTAATCTTACAATAAAAAAACTTGAGAGGTGTCAAGGGACACCCGGATGGATCGAAGTTCCTTTCGATTAGTGAGGGAATTGTAAAAAAAAAATATTTTCTTTCTGAAAGAGAGTTTTAAACTAACTAATTATTATAACTTAAATAAAATATTTTGATCACAGCGCCATCTAGCATTAATAATATAAAACAAAATAAGGAATTGTTTTAAAAGATTTTAATCACAGCGCCATCGAGCGATAATCATCTAAAACAAAAAAGTGTCGTGACAACTTTTTCATAAGAATTTCCGTCTAGCCCCCTTTCGATAACGCTCGATAAGGAACTTCGTTCCAAAAATCAATATGTAATACATTTTAATACATAGAAATTTCAAAGTAAATTATAATAAGACACGAAAATAACGAAAACAGTTTTCAAACTAAGTTAATTTCTTTCTTAGGAGGATTCCAAGGAAATCATTTGGTTTGGAGATATAAAAGAAAATCATCTACGAAATAACAAAAAGAAAGATAAACAAAGGTAATCAACATTTCGACCTATGAGAACATTATTTTGACCGACTTCCAAAAAAGAGGAGGTACTCAATACTTCTATATTTTTTTTTGTTTGTTCCTCAATAACTTTAGTTTGGGTGGACCGATTTGAATGATTCTGGTGTCAGATGAAAGGTAATGGTTGTCATGGGGTCCCATTTTTTAATTGTACAACTTTTGGATCTGTGTTTAAAAATGTGTATTTTTACTAGACAAAATTACACGTTTTGCTTGTATTATTGTATATATGAACCGATTGTTTGAGCTGTTGCCCAATCTGTACCAACCCATAACTGCCCACTGTTGGGCTCAGGTCTCCTCAGAAGAGGGATTAGGCATAGTCCACCACGCTTGCCCAGTGCGGATTGGGGACTTCACATATCTTCAAAGGATTTTTTTAGAACCCTTTTCCGACATGTAGGTTTCCTCACGATATTTTCCTTCACCGTTTTTAGCCAGTGGTGTTGTGAAAAACTGCACATAAATCTTTTTTCACATTTAGATTTAGAGGTACAAGCCGGCCGGTTTTGAACCCGCGACCTCCCGTTCGGAAGGACGCGCTTCGACCCCTCGGCCACCACGACTCAGGGCCCAAACCAGGCTTTAAATTTGTGTTTTTTCCTAATTGTGAAATATTTATGATGAGAGAAATAAAATACGTGCAAATTTCAAACTTGTGTCGTTTATTCTCTCGTTTTTTAAAAAAGTATTACATTGACTAATGAGAGCGCAGCCGCCTCGCACGCGCGAAGTCTCATTGGCTGTTGAGCGTGACGTGATGTGCTGTGCGTATGATTGGTTGAATTCAAATGGATGAAAATGTGAATGGCGCGAACACCGATTTTGACTTTTTTCAGATTCCCTTACCTAATTTTATCGAGAAAACCGCTCAAAATACTAAGTACTAGTAAGTCTTCGAAACCTCAAAAATATGTAAGTAGAATAAGATGTTTTTTTTTTTTTTTAGTTGAAGGAAATCACCGGGTCCGGTATGTGGGAGTTGAACCGCACTAAAACCTCCAACCGCTCACACTTAGCGTCCGAACCCCGGCTGAGGCCAGAACCCAGCACGGGGTTATGAGGGACGGCGCGACGCGTTACGCCCACGGCACTCTTTCCCGTCGCACCGCCACCTGAATATGATTTTTAAAATCATTTTTAAACGATTTCCAAAGGTAAACATTAAGTCTCTATTATACTTCATTAATGATGGTGGTCCTTGTGTTATAGTCCAAGACAAACTCAGTAAATTCAACAATAGTAGACAAAACCCTACCAAGAATTTTAAAAAAGGATATGAATTATTTTTAAAAGTAGAGAAATGTTTCCTTTTAGCAAAATTTTCCAAAATCATTTTGAGCACTTTCTTAAAATTCCACCCTGTAGGTAGGTATAATATATTTAGCGTGTTAAAAATTCCACCCTGTATATTTAGAGTATCACTACTCACTGTACAATAGATTTTTCACTAGCATTTTCAACATAGCCTATAGCCTTCCTCGATAAATGGACTTTCTAACAGTGATATAATTTTTGAAATCGGACCAGTAGTTCCTGAGATTAGCGCGTTCAAACAAACTCTTCAGCTAGATTAAAATCCTAATGAACATGAATTTTTTTATTATTTTCAGAAAAATAATAAACTTTTGATATCAAACAGACACAAAGCTTTACGTGTAGATTCAAATCGAAATGATTTTGATATAAAAACGGAACAGGAACCATGGTTTTGGAATAGCAAGGTGATGATATGTATTTAACACCATTTTGTACAATAGCATTATAGTCAAGTGTATACGCTTTTAAAGGGACAACAGATTACTTTCATGCGTTATTATCAGGTTCTTACCACAATATTTAATTAATGGTGTCGATAATTCAACGTTGTTGCAAGCGTCATGATCACGAGAAGACTGGATACTGCGGGTCGATTTACGAGCAAACAAATCTGTCTACCCTCTTTCTGGTTGGTTTTGGGTAGTACCACTCTATATAAAAGTAGTAAAGTTTATTCAATCGTTTCAGAGTATTTTCGACCACATTTTAATGAATCCAGAGCTTACGAAAAAATCTTCGGCTCGAATGAAAAGACGTCGTAAAAGGAGAAAAATACGTCATTCTAAGGTATTTTTACAAGCTTTATATTAACTTGCACTGAATGTAACTTATCTATGTAAGTTCGGATGGAATCTTACATAAATTTGACAAACTTACCGGTTTCCGATCCGAGCTGATATTTTGCAGATGTATATCGCGTGTCAATGCAATATTATGACAAAATGGCGCTGATCTGATGATGGATCCGGAAGGTGGTCATAGAAATTATAGTGCTAAACAAGATGGACCCGTCGTGTTTGGACTCGTTTTAATTGTATTAGCTAGCACTTTGTCGCGGGTTCAAAACCGGCCGGCTTGTAACCTCTAAATCTTAATATGAAAAAGATTCATGTGTAATTTTTCACAACACCACTGACTAAAAACGGTGAAGGAAAACATCGTGAGGAAACCTGCATATCGGAAAAGGGTTCTAAAAATCCTTTGAAGATATGTGAAGTTCCCAATCCGCATTAGGCAAGCGTGGTGGACTATGCCTAACCCCTCTTCGGAGGAGACCTGAGCCCAATAGTGGGCAGTAATGGGTTGTTACAGTACAGTACATTATAGATAAAATATGAAAAAATGAGTTTTTCTTCCTTATATTTTTCTAAATTGTTTCAGAAATGTGTACCAGAGAAGCCTACTTGGAGGTATTGGAAATTAAATAGTGAAGAAGAATAACTTGAACCGAAATAAACAATACTCTAATGATGTATTTTATTATTCTGAGTATACTCTTCAATTATTAATTTCGCAAATATATTTTTTTTAATACTGCCTAAATAAAATAATCTACACAAACTTTTTTGAACTATAAATAGTTCCTCCAAAAATTACAGTTCTTTGATAGATGGCGCTGTCTGATTACTCTGCAATAAAAAATACAATTAACGCATTGAATAAATTATTCAAAACTAATAATAAAATTATCGAACTACTGTTTTTTTACAATTTAAAGTACATTTTTGTATTGGACTGTTATCATTGCTGAAAATTAACTCGACGATACTACTGATCTAAATGTGAAAAAGATTCATGTGCAATTTTTCACAACACCACTGGCTAAAAACACACACAGGATACTACTGCCATCTCTTAACAATTTGAAGAACTAGTTGATTTGGTGTTATTCAAGTAGTTCCTGTAATTTTCGCTAGATGGCAATGTAATAAATATTGCCTCTAAAAGTTTTGATAAGTATTTTGCTCTGGAGTTATTTTGTGTTATCAAATTATTACGTAGCTATAATTATGTTAATTAGCTCATTAAACTAATTAATTAATGATAATTATAACTGAGTACGAAGTTAATAATATTGTATTAATGTCGATTATAAACAGGGTTGCTACCATTTTGTACAAAAAAAAGGATTTCTTAGACTAAAAAGTAAAGTTAGGTATAAACTTATTCAGACACTCACGGTTTTCTATAATACTTTCATGCATTTTCAACGGGTCTTACCACGATATTTAATTAATTGAGTTGTCTGGATATTTCAACGTTGTTGCAAACGACAACAATTTCGGCTTAAAGAGTGTTGACTAACGACCTCTAGTGATCTCGCGCACCCCACACCTCCGCCACACCCATGCTGTCTAAAAACCATAATTTTGCAAAAATTTTAGATATTTTTAAGTTGCGATTACTAAGGCATTAAGCCATATTCTTTGGTAATAATATTTTTACTGGTCGTATGTAACCATCAGCTACCATGACCTTCAATATGTACCCTTACTAGGAAATCACCCTGTATATCCACTACTACTATCAAAATTAGTTTGTTTACTTTTGCCAAGTCTGTGGCAGGAGCCAAAATTGAGCATAGTTCTAAAATTTGTTTTATTTACATTTTTTATCGTGTCCTATTTTACGGAGATGATATATTTTCGCCGAAAATGCAATAGGTACAGCGTCGTTTAGTAATAACGATTAACAAAAATATAAGGTTTAATAAAAATTAAAATTAAAAATTATTGGAAAAAATAGTTTTTAAAAAGGGGCTCAAACACAGTATTGATTCCGAACGAAGCCCCCAGTTTCGCCATCTAGCGAATAGTGACGTTCCCAGTTGAGTGGTTAAGAGTAACATTTTATTCTAATCTGTAATAACAGAGATGAGATAAAACACGGTGTTTGTTTTTTTACGTATTAACTTATATTTAAGAGACAATTTTCTATCTATACTAATATTATAAAGCTGTAGAGTTTGTTTGTTTTTTTTTATTGCCATGTAGGTAGACGATCAGTCGTGGTGGAGGTCGCGGGTTTTACCTCTAAATCTAAACGTGAAAAAGATTTATGTGCAATTTTTCACAACACCACTGGCTATAAACGGTGAAGGAAAACATCGTGAGGAAACCTGCATGTCGGAAAAGGGTTCTAAAAATCCTTTGAAGATAAGTGAAGTTCCCAATCCGCACTGGGCAAGCGTGGTGGACTATGCCTAATCCCTCTTCTGAGTTGACCTGAGCCCAACAGTGGGCAGTAATGGGTTGGTACAGAGGCAGACGAGCCAACGCGTTTGAACACCATTTGACATTAATGTCACAAGTGGAAGTGTGCGACGGAGATAACGCTCGACAAAATTTAAGTTATGATCAGCTCTCTTTTCTAAAACGCGATGTGCATTTACTCCTGTCGCTATGTATACGGCCTACCTCATAGTTCACGTTCACGAAATTCTAGTGTAGTGGACAACTGTAATTGTTTTTCTTTCTGCTTGAAACGAGGCATTTGGAGTTTGAAGACCCAAGAAAGTTTCGCGTCATGCTCAGTACGCGTCAGAGCAACCCGGCTCTGACCCGGCAGAGTATTCCAGGGGAGAGTGGCACGCGGTTCCATCTTGGCCGGTTAAACGTCCGGGACTGGTGCAACGGGAATAAGTGCCGTAGTGCTTACAGCATCGTGCTGACCCACAAAACCACCGAGGTTTCGGACGCTGAGTAAACGGCTGGAGTTTGTAACTCCCACATAATCCGGCGATTTCTTCCGATTAAAAAAAATCGAACGTTCATGGGTACATGCAGCGTAAGTTAAAAAAAATTGGTTGCCTGTAAAGTCGGTATACGGGCGAAAGTTTTACGTGACAACGACTCGGGCATGGTTAGCCTGCCTAAGAGCGAGAGAGACAGACATAAAAAGTGAAAGGCACGCGTGCCTCTCACTCGCTCTCATTGTGAGCGCATAACGTGAGCGAAGCGTAACGCAGTTTCTTAAAGTGTCACCCAGCAAACCAATTTATAAGACGTTGTCACGTCAAAGTATAATATTACTATTACTATATCGCATGTAAACACTAGTATGTTCACACGTAAGACAATATGTAGTACAAAAACAATTATAACAGAAGCGTGTGTCTTTTGTGTTACAAATCCTTGAAATGACCGACCTTTTAAAATGAAATTGAGAGTGGTATTGTTTATAATAATATGTTTTGTTTTGGGTATATTGGTGCTCGCACTGTCTGGATGGCTGATTATGTTTGAAAAAAGGTAAATAAATGTAATTGTTTTTTGTCACATTGTTTCAATTTTTAAAAAGTCGTGGAGGCTAAATGGTTGAAGCGTGGTGTGATGTGGTACAGAAGTACGACAGGTTGATTCAAAACTGGTCGTCTTGAACCTCTAAACCTTAATTTTAAAAAAGATTTAGGTATGTGCAGTTTATCACAACAACACTAAATGAAAACGGCGAAGGAAAACATCGTGAAGAAACTTATTCAGACACTCGCGGTTTTCTATAATACTTTCATGCATTTTCAACGGGTTCTCACCACGATATTTAATTAATTGAGTTGTCTCGATATTCCAACGTTGTTGCAAACGTCATGATCACGAGAAGACTGGATACTACGGGTCGATTTAAGAGCAAACAAATCTGTCTACCCTCTTCTTCTTTTCACTAGACCAGGTTCAAGAAATCTGACCTTCATTTTAATTTTAAAATTCAATGGTTAAACATCTTTCGGGCCTACCTACAGTTGACAATGAGTCTTGTCAGGACATTGAGGAGCCGTAACCCATCACCAAGTACACATCATTCGTTTGACATCACAACGAATTTCTTAACAAAGAGAGATGCATCATCATCAGGGTATAGACGTCCACTGCTGGACATAGGCTTCCCTCAAAATTCGCCACAACGACCGGTCCTGCGCTATCTGCATCCAGTGACTTCCCGCAACCTTGACCAGGTTCTTAACCACCTGATAAATGTATAAAATATGTGAATTGTCAATGTGTATTAAGACGTCGTATTTATCTCTGTGGTGTTATTTTAAATAATAAGAAGCACGTGAAGACACGCTTCGGTAATTAACGTTAACATAGATAAGAAAAAACAAAGGCAAGATCCTAATGTTACGTTTTCCTTTGTTAATTAAGAATACTCATTACAATAATAAACAATATGTATATTTTCAAAATATTTCAGACTTTAATTGTGTTAGTAACAAAGTAAAATAGTTTGCCTGTATTTTTTTCTATTGTTTATTTGTTAAACAAATTTTTCAAATAGTACTTGAAACTGTTCTAAAATCTAATTTGTGGCGATGTTTGAGAGAGACCTATGTCCAGCAGGGGGTTGTCCATTATTCACGTGATCTTTTTTTAGCATTTTTAACCCCCCCTGCCCCAGCGGTGATACGTAGTGAGGTTTAAGACCACCCCCCCTCCCCCTTCTCAACATCACGTGTATTTTTAGTACCTACAACGAATCTTAAAATTTTCGCGCCGTGCCGCTTAATATTTGTTTAAAAATCGCGCGTTTGACGAAAAAATAAATACACGAGATATCTTACTACACCCCCCCTCCCCCTTGTGTTATTTTCGTGATTTTTATCAAACCCCTCCCCCCCCTTTCAAGCCTCACGTGATTAATGGACAACCCCCAGGGGACATCTACGGGTTAATAATGATGATAATGACGGTCGTTCTTGACACGGCACGTAGTGTGAGGATGTTCCTCTCTCTTGAGCCCTGACCACTGATGGCTTGGATCGTAGACTCCGCCTGCTGCTCCGATATAATGTAAAAGTAAGTTAATATAAAAATTATAATGAAAATAAAATAGAATTTAGAAGTTGCTCTTAATGATAAAATCGAATTTACATTATTTTACCATTTGAATTGGAAGATTTTATTATGACAGATTACATATCCATATCTCGGTAAGGTCAACGGGGGGTCTACTATCAACTCTTAATTAAATATTTTAACATTAATAACAATAAGTATTTTTTGTAAATGTTTTTTTTTAAATATATAGTTAAAAAATAAGCTAATAAATGGATATGGAGTAGAAATAATAAAAATTATCTTAGAACTCGAATCGATCGATATTTAATTTAAATACATAAAAGAGCTTCAGTTATCGAGTAACAATAGTTTCCAGCGGTTCATCGTACAATTTGGCATGCCCATTGCCAGTACAAAGACGAGATTCTTGGGGCTATGTCGATTACTTGGTCCTTCTGCGGATCTTCTCATTTGATCACGCAGAGAATCACCCAGTGTACAGGAATAGGGCACATTGAAACTTCATCGAAAGTAATAAAAAAATTAGGTTTATTATAATATAAAAACTTAAAGATCGAAAAACATTATATTGAATGTGTTAGATTAGTGAAAATTTTCTAAAAATAAAATAATGGCGCGAAAAGGATGGCGCGCTAATTCTCTACGTGCGGAGCGGGGTGACCCACTCCCGCGCGCCGCGTCCCGTTGTTGCCGGCCGCTGTGGTGAACGGCGTAAACACCCAGCATAGCTCTCTTAGTTACTCAAGCGCAGTCACAATCATAGTAATCAAATAAATAACCGTTATAAAATATTAAATAGGTCGTTAGTCGTTACTAATTTATAATCTCTAATCTAATTTATAATATACTAATATTATACAGGACAGGTTTAAGTGTTTGCATGTCTCGAATAGGCTTCGAAATCAATGCATCGATTTGAAAAAATCTTTCACCGTTGGAAAGTTACACTATCTCTGACTGAGATAGGCTATGATTAGTTTTAAAAGATGCAAGCCAAGGTGTAAAAAAAAAACCAAAAACTTTCTTACATCGCGTGCTCTTCGAAAACTATTAATTATAGAACAAAATGATGTACTACAAGTTTGTAGGACTTATTTAAATCTAACAGTGCTGCCTGAACCCCTTTTTGACGCAGACGAAGTTGCGAGGATTAGCTTGTCATCACTATCACTACATAGTATAAAACAAAGTCGCCTTTTCTGTCCCTATATCCCTATGTGCGCTTAAATCTTTAAAACTACGCAAGGAATTTTGATGTGGTTTTTTCCAATAGATAGAGTGATTCAAGAGGAAGGTTTATATGTATAATACATGCATCATATACTAAGGCAACATTGCTAATTTTAGAGGTTTCTAACGTGATGTCGTAAATTAACCTATTTTTTGGGCTTATTTAGCAATTTAGCAAAAACGCTACCTAAACCCTACGGGTTAGACAAATTAATGTACTGCAGTATTGTACACCATAAAAAGGTCTACAAAAAAGTCCGCGATGGTATATGTTTATCTTTTAGGGATAACCCACACTAACCATTTTTATTGAGTCGGAGCGGGCCGCTATGTTTTATATATAACGTTCATAGTTTTTCTGTAGTGTATTTAATTTTGTATCAGCATTGCACCCGTGCGAAGCCGGGGCGAGTGGCTAGTATCTAATATATTATAGTAATACATATAGTAACGCTCCATATCATGTAACCATATATTATTATTTGTTGTCATTTCATAAGCAATAGTCAGTCTGATAAGTGATGAGAGAGATATTGGTTCGATGTTAACATGTTTTTAAATGTTTTGTTTTTTCTTTTCATTATTTTAAGGTAAGCTTTTGTGTTTATGTTTTTTTCTACGGTAATTTCTTTTTAAAGCTTTATATTTACTTGCACTGGATGTGGCTATGTACTAATGTAGCAACATAATATGTGTGTAGTAACATAATATGTATTTTTTTTTTTTTTTATAATTATTTTTTCTCGTCGTCGTAGTCGTGGTGGCCGAGTGGTTGAAACGCTTGCCTTTCGTACGGAAGGTCGCGGGTTCAAAACCGGCCGGCTTGTACCTCTAAATCTTAATATGAAAAAGATTTATGTGCAATTTTTCACAACACCACTGGCTAAAAACAGTGAAGGAAAACATCGTGAGGAAACCTGCACATCGGAAAAGGATTCTAAAAATCCTTTGAAGATATGTGAAGTCCCCAATCCGCATTAGGTAAGCGTGGTGGACTATGCCTAACCCCTCTTCGGAGGAGACCTGAGCTCAGTGGGCAGTAATGGGTTGTTACAAGAATATGTAATTTCGGGTGGAATTTAGCAAGCTATGTAAATTTGACAAATTTTCCGGTTTCTGATTGAGCTGACATTTTGACAATTGAATAGTATATTATAATTGAGCTGATTTGATGATGGATTCGGAAGGTGGTCTAAGGAACTATTGTGCTAAACAAGATAGACCCGTCGTGTTAGGTCTCGTTTTACTTGTATTAGCTAACACTCTACTGCTGCATGATATCCAAATTCCTAAAAATATCTATAAAAAAATCTTTAAAATAAATCACTGTTTTATCTACTTGTTACTATAGAAAAGGGCGCAGAGTGCAGTGATTTGTTGATTTTCTTTTCTTGATTTCAGTGCAGCATCGAAAAGGTGTGACTACGATGATTATAGAACCAAGATGATCATAGATCAAGATGGAGGAGCTGATGATGCTATGGCTATCTTCATAGCTTTACTGAACGAACAAAAATTTAATGGGTATGAATTGGGAATTCTTTTTTTTTTGACAAGTCATAGCGCTCTGGGAATACCGAGGAGGGGAGCTCATTCCATAGCCGGATGGTGCGTAGCAAAAAAGTGTTCCTGAAACGAACCGTGGATGACCATGGTGGTTCCATATAGTAGGGATGAACTCCACCTCGACGCCGAGTGGTACGATGATAAAAGGGAGATGTTGGAATCATCTCACATAATTCCTCGGAGCACTCCCCGTGGAACAACCGGTATAAGATGCAAAGAGACCTGAAGTCTCTTCGCAGACCCAAGGGTTCCAGGTGGTCCGTGAGCCTGGAATCAAATTCCATCGATCGTAATTCAAATTTAATTCAATTTTTGTGGAAAGAGTAAATGTTCCATTGTAATTTAGTAATCTATCTTTTCATTTAGAACTCTGTTTGACAGTTTTTGCATATTTTCCGTTCGCTATGACAATAGGGGAAAAACAGGAGGGGGGAGGAAAAGGGTTCTAAACATCCTTTAAAGGTAATATGTGAAGTCTCCAATCCACACTGGGCAAGCGTGGTGGACTATACCTAATCCCTCCTCTGAGGAGACCTGAGCCCAACAATGGGCAGTAATGGGTTGGTACAGACGACAAGAGGTGTAATCGCCCAGACGCGGTCTATTAGACCCCAATTCTTTTAACAATTGCTCTTCGCATCGCTGAGAAGTTCACGTTTTTCCGTGCCACAAGAAAGGAGGGATCATTGAGGCTTCGTTTAGCAGCGAAGGTGTTAGATAAGCTTAATGAGCTATGCCTGATTCCTTTGAAGCTCATAATACTTATCCACTCAACTGGAAACTGCTTTAAAATTGGTTTGTTTACCTATGCCAAGAGTCAAAATTGAGCACGAGGTGACGTTACGACATATTTTACGGAGACAATATATTTTTGTCCAAAATGTATTTATTACATTGTAGTACAGTAATAAATAATTACAAAAATATTAGGTTTAATTAAAAATCGCATTCAAAATTTTATGGTAATACAGCACATTTTGAAAATAGTCGTACAAGGTAGTGACTCCGAACGAATTCCGGACGAGCGATCCCAGGTTCGTCATCTAGCGAAAATTGACGTATCCAAAGGAGTGGTGGTGTTGTTGAAAGTAGATAAGATATATGATGTGTGCAATTTTTTATTATCACTTTTAAATGCAATAATTATTTTTTATTTGGAAACAAATTAAATGCAAGTGCACGCTCAAGATATTATATTGGCGCGTGTTGAACATTATTTATGTAATTGCGTTGTAGTAATTAATTTCAAGGATACCTACTCTGTTCGAAGTACAAGAAAATATTCGATCGTAATTATAACAACAGAGTTTATACAAGTAAATAATTGAAAATAATTAGATCTTTAAACAATGGGACCCTATGACGACAATTGCCTTTAATCTGACACCAGAATTGAGTACCTTCTTCTTTTCGAAAGTCGGTCAAAAAGAACTGACTTATAAGGGGTGGGCCATATAAAGTTTGCATTTTCCAAAAGTTCGACTGTCATGTTGGCTGTGTGGCATGTTGCGCCATCCTGTTGAAACCAAATGTCGTCCATGTCATACTCTTCAACTTTTGGAATCAAAAATTCGTTGAGCATGGAACGGTAACGCTCGCCATTGACTGTAACGGCGGCTCCTTGCTCATTTTCGAATGATGCCACCGGACCAAAACCCACACCAAACCGTAACTCTTTGTGGGTGCATTGGCTTCTCAATGGTGACGTGTGGATTTTCCGACCCCCAGATGCGACAATTTTGCTTATTGACATAACCTCCGAGGTGAAAATGGGCTTCATCTGAAAATACGATTTTTCGGTAAAAATGCTCATCTTCGGCCAAACGATCTGCTGCCCATTGGGTGAAACGAAAACCGTCCCATTTCGTAAATGTCAAAACTTTAACTAAATTATGAACACAAATTGAATGTCATTTGAGCTGTCATTCTCTAAATAAACAGTAGTTCAAAATGCAAACGTTAGATTGCCCACCCTATAGTTACTAATACCAAGTAATTTTCATCATCACCCTACCCAAATTCCACCGCAATGAGCTGTTCTTTTTTTTTTGTTTTAGTTGGAGGAAATCGCCGGATCCCCACCTGGGGTATGTGGCAGTTGAACCTCACTAAAACCTCCAACCGCTCACACTCAGCGTCCGGACCCCGGCTGAGACCAGAACCCAGCACGGCGTTATGCGGGGTTGCGCGACGCGTTACGCACTGCGGCACCCTTCCCGTCGCGACACACCCCTGAATGAGCTGTCCTGCTTTCAATAATAACCTATGACCCTGCCCAGGTCATCAGTCCACCTTGTGGAAGATCACTGCCCTCGTTGCGTCTACCGATCTACTACTATCTTCTTTAATAATGAAGGTTGTCATCATTGTTCCGATCGATGTATCTGTGCACGGTCTAATAGCAAAATGCTTCGTTCATCTTCTTGAGAAGTTTTCGCTCTCCGGCTGGGTAAAGAGCCTGATCCAGAAGGCGATTGTTCTTGACACGGCGCGCATTGCGAGGAGGGTCCTCTCTCTTGAGCCCAGACCACTGATGGCTTGGGTCGTAGACCTCGTCTTCAGTGGCCCTTAAATTTTATTTCTTTGTAATTAAAAAAATATATACAGGGTGATTTTTTAAAGAAGGTACATATTGCAGGAGGGTGATGAGTACTCTGCTCTAAAACGGAATATTACAAAAAATAGGTAAAATTACATTTTTTTTTTATATATAAATTCGACAAAACTACCTCAAACATAAACAATTTCAGCTAAAAGAGTGTTAACTAACGACCTCTAGTGATCTCGCGCACCCCACACCTCCGCCACACCCATCAGCTGTCGAAAAACCATCATTTTGCAAGAATTTTAGATATTTTTAAGTTGCGATTACTAAGGCATTAAGCCATATTCTTTGGTAATAATATTTTTACAGGTCGTATATAACCATCAGCTATCATGACCTTCAATATGTACCCTCACTAAGAAATCACCCT
This sequence comes from Trilocha varians, assembly GCA_030269945.2. Taxonomy (NCBI): domain Eukaryota; kingdom Metazoa; phylum Arthropoda; class Insecta; order Lepidoptera; family Bombycidae; genus Trilocha; species Trilocha varians. Next base: position 10,313,909 of record AP028267.1, on the reverse strand, counting down.
GTATATAATGTAAAAAATAAGTGAATATAAATAAAAACAGGTATTTCCTATTTTTTTTTTTCAGTTCTGAAGTGATAGGTTTGACCACGACACATGGTAATGTTGGCGAAGACCAAGTTTACATCAATAGTCAGAGAATATTGGGAGTTGCCAATAGAATGGATGTGAGTATACACAGTCGAGAGAGAATTATTCGAGATGATTCCAACATCTTCGTTCTATCATCGCACCACCCGTCGTCGAGGTGGAGTTCATCCTTACTTTTTGAAACCACCGCGGTCATCCACGGTCCGTTTCAAAAATTCTTTTCTGCCACGCACCATCCGACTGTGAAATGAGCTCCCCTTTTCGGTGTTTCCCGAGCGTTATGACTTGTCCTTCTTCAAACGAAGCTCAAGGAAAGTCCTTAAAAGGTAGGCGGTAGGTAGCGGCCCCGCAGTGTCCGCTGACATTGCAGAGGTCCATGAGCAACGTAACCACTTAAGATCAGGTGGCCCGTTAGCTCGTCTGCCTACAAGGCAATAAAAAAAATAATAATTCCACTTTCCAGAAACTCAGGCTATAGGTAGAACGAACGCAGACCGGCTTCATTACGAATGTCGATTTTTAGACAGCGAATGCAAACATTCATTTTCAACTTACGTGTATTCGAATGTGGACCTATCTTCTCATAAATACAAAAATGAATTGCTGTTCGTTAGTCTCGCTAAAACTCGAGAACGACTGAACCGATTTGGCTTATTTTAATCTTGAAATATTCGTAGAAGTCCAGGGAAGGTTTAAACGGTGAGAAAATTTCCTTATGTGACGCAGACGAAGTTGTGTGGGTCAGCTAGTCAATAGATAAATTTATTTTTTTTGACTGAAAAGTCAGCTGTATTTATATCTACCAAAGAGAAAAGAGCACTTGCTCCCCCGCCAAATACTCTAAATTGGAAAACGGAAGGTCACAAGCCCATCGTGCTTGGGCTTTAAAAGGCACAAGGAGCCCTTTATTACACTTTTGTCAAAACTTTCCCGATTTTTTCTGCGAGTGTGCATATTTGTTCCATTGTGAAAAATTAACTTGTAAATTTTGATTTGCACCGATTAAATTAGGAGTCGTGGTGGCCGAGTGGTCGAAGCGCTTCCTTCCGAAGGGGAGGTCGCGGGTTTAAAACCGGCCAGCTTGTACCTTTAAATCTAAATGTAAAAAAGATTTATGTGCAATTTTTCACAGCACCACTGGCTAAAAACGGTGAAGGAAAACATCGTGAGGAAACCTTCATGTCGGAAAAGGATTCTAAAAAATCCTTTGAAAATATGTGAAGTCCCCAATCCGCACTGGGCAAGCGTGGTGGACTATACCTAATCCCTCTTCTGAGGAGACCTGAGCCCAACAGTGGGCAGTAATCGGTTGGTACAGTACCGATTAAATATTGTATTCATCTTCCAGGTACCGATCTACAGAGGCAGTAAATCCGCCATTGTAAGAGATGCTGTCAGTGACTATTTCTTTGGACGTGATGGTTTAGGAGACCATGAACACGTGCAGTTTAAAAGCATTCCAGCCGAAGACAATACTGCTGTTTTGGCACTCATTGAATTGTCTAAACAATATGAAGGTCTGCCTACATCATGTCATTTAAGCAAAGAACCGTTCATTTAATCGATTTTTAAGTTAATTTCACAAAAAATGACCAATGTTAGACTCTCGAGTTGATTGTGAAAAAGTGTTATAAACTCTATTGAAGAACTTCAGAACTTTTATGAAGTAAATATCTTTAGACAAGATTTATATTTTCGATTTAATTAAATAAAAAACTTGAGAGGTGTCATTGGACACCCGAATAGAACGAAGTTCCTTTCGATTACAAGATATCTTATATTTTTTTTCCTAACTTAACGCGCGATAAGGAACGTGTTTTAAAAGATTTTGATCACAGCGCCATCTAGCGATAATCCTCTAAAACAAAAAGTGTCGTGACAACTTTTCGTAACAATTTTTCCGTCTAGCCCCCTTTCACAACGTGCGATAAGGAACTTCGTTCCAATATATCAATAGTTTTATTTTTTTAGGTAACCTGGAAATTGTTGCCATCGGTCCTTTAACGAACATAGCTTTAGCGATCAAAGTTGATCCGCTATTCCTGAGCAGGCTATCACGATTAGTCATAGGAGCTGGACACATTTACAGTAAGTTAATTAAATATCGCTTTTAATACGTTCGTTGCCTAAATGAGGCCTGTATGATCTGTGGTTACAGTGGACTAATGGCCAAAGGGAGATCTCCGACCGGGCGAGGTAGTGTATGCCCGATCAGGCCGAAGCCCCACTGTAGTAGATTTCAGATGTCGTATATATGCGAAGATTTCTACAAATGTCGTAACCGCGATTCAGGATCTACGCGTTATTATTGGTCGCCACAGAACCCTTCTGCAACTTAATTGTGGAAAAAAGTGAACTTCCTTTTGGTGCGAAGATAATATTAATTTGTTGGTAACTAAAATAAAGTAACTGAAGCGAGTGTTCCAAAGATTCTTTGGTATTTAAATTAAGTCAGGTAGACTTCAAGAAAAAGATGGAGTCATGCTATTTGTCACTAATTAAATTAAATATTTAATGAATTTACTTAAGTAAAGTAATAGTATCGAATCAGAAAATCGACTATTATAAAAATTTTTTTTTTTGCTATGTAGGCAGACGAGCCAACGGCCCACCTGATAGGAAGTGGTTACCGTCGCTCATGAAGCTCTGCAATGTCAGGGGACACTGCGGGGTCGCTACCTACGACCTAACTTTAAGGACCCTCCTCAAGCCTCGTTTGAAGAAGGACAAGTCATAGCGCTCAGGGAATACCGAGGAGGGGAACTCATTCCATAGCCGGATTAATTTAATAAATAAATAATAATATACCTTCGAAATCTTATTTTATGTCATTAAATTATATTGTTTTTTGACATATTCATAAAACTAGTTTAATAATCAGGTGACAAGTTCAAAGAAGCCGAATTCAATGTCCAAATGGACGTAGAAGCATATAGTATCGTGGTGGAGGCTGCGACTCCTCAAATAGTGACAGTACTGCCGTTTTCACAGGTCCTCACTTCAATAAACATCACTAGAGTAAGTCTGAAGATATCGTATAAAATAAACCAGTCTACAAAAAATATCGTTCTTTATCTGTGTGAAAAGTCTACTTCCTACAGTTCGGTTCAGAAGATCATTTTTGCCCCGTACCATTCCGATTTGGAATGGACTTCCGTCCGCGGTGTACCCGGAGCGCTATGACATGTCCCTCTTTAAACGAGGTTTAAGAAAAGTCTTGTATGGGTAGGCGGTAGATAACGGCCCCTCTTTGCCCTGGCATTGCAGAGGTTCATGAGCGACGGTGACCGCTTACCATCAGGTGGGCCGTATGCTTGTTTATCTACCTTGCAATAAAAAAAAATATTAATAATCTAAATCGGTTCATATAGAAAAGAAATACCTTCACTCAAAAACGCAGAGCAAATGGTGTAATTGATAAATCCGTTTAAATTTATTATTATCTATTATCTAATTTATTATCTATTATTATCTATACGACCATCACCTTTCTTCACAAGCAAGAATCATCAGAATCGGTCCAAATAAACTAAAGTTATGAGATAACAACCAGCATGGGACCGGTCACTATATCAAGGTTTGAGGGCGGCCTATGTCCAGCAGTGGACGTCTATAGTAATAAACTTATTCAGACACTCGCGGTTTTCTATAATACTTTCATGCATTTTCAACGGGTTCTTACCACGATATTTAATTAATTGAGTTGTCTCGGTATTTCAACGGTGTGTCGAGAAGTGAGTTCGAGTTCCAGTGGTACTACCCAAAAGCGAACGAGAAAGAGGGTAGACAGATTTGTTTGCTCTTAAATCGACCCGCAGTATCCAGTCTTCTCGTGATCATGACGTTTGCAACAACGTTGAAATATCGAGACAACTCAATTAATTAAATATCGTGGTAAGAACCCGTTGAAAATGCATGAAGGTTTATAGTAATGATGATGAAAATAACATCATGATTGTTTTCACAGGAATGGAGGAAAAACGTCCTAGGTGCCGTTGATTCAGATATTATAAAAATACAGAACTCTTATGAGAGACTGTCTTTGAAGCAAAAGAAGTTGTGGACCATCTTGGACCCTGTCGTCATGTCAGCTGCATTAGACGATACCATACTCCAGAGCATAGAGTATTCTAATAACAGTGTGGCACTTTGTGGTAAGATTTGTTTATTGTTTTTTTATTTGGGATGTGAGAGTTGAACCGCACTAAAACCTCCAACCGCTAACACTCAGCGTCCGAACCTTGGTTGAGGCCAGAACGCAGTACGGGGTTGTTAGGGACGGTGCGATGCGTTACGCCCTCGGTCTTACCCGTCGCACCGCCCTCGTTTATTTATTTACTAGCTGGCTCGCGATATACTTACGATCAGGTGGCCCGTAGGCTCGTCTGAATATAAGGCAAAAAAATATATTTTTGCAGCGGTCAACGTTTTGTACTCGTGATTTCTCAATGAAATGTCCGATTGGAATGAAAAAAATAATTAAATAAATCTCTTTTTAGGTACAAACCGTGGTATTATAACAAATGATTTCAAAACGAAGCCAAACGTAAAACTATGGAGTTCAATAAATCAAGAAAATTATAAGCAGTTCTTATTAAGAGTATTTGGTAATGATAGTAAAACTAATGTAAAGTATGTTTTGTTTTATTAAAAACTAATTATAGTGTAAATCACTTAGAAGAAACAAAATTCACACTTTTCATGAAAGCGGCTTATTAGCGACATCTTTAAATAAAATTTGGAACCACTTGTTTTAATATGTTACAACTAGATAGCGCTGATTTACAATAATCTTTTGAATCACCATAGGCACGTAGCGACATCTATTATTATACTTTGAATACATTTTAGTTCAATAACCGATAGCTAGATGACGCTGTAAACAAAACAATTTAAAACAAAGAAACTACAAAAACCATTTTTTTTTGTTTAAGTTTTCCTTGAATTTTGCTGTGATATTCACGTAAGTATATTAAAATTATTTGTGGTTTTGTCTAATAAAGTAAAGATTCAGTAGTTTACTAAGCATTGTTGTTTGGTTACAAAGCAAAATGAGGTTATTGACTTTTGTAAAATTAGAACAGTATTGGATACTACAGCGTATCGGTAGTTCAATTTAAATCATAATAAACCACATGAATAGCCATTTTGAATTAAATCTAAGAAAAAATACATTCCCAAACGGCTGTTCGAGAGAGTTTCACAGGTTAGAAAAAAATAATTAAAAAAAGAATATCATTGTATAGTTCTGGGGCGGCGCGACGGGAAAGAGTGCCTTGGGCGTAACGCGTCGCGCCGTCCCTCATAACCCCGTGCTGGGTTCTGGCCTCAGCCGGGGTTCGGACGCTGAGTGTGAGCGGTTGGAGGTTTTAGTGCGGTTCAACTCCCACATACTCCCACACCTGCCCAGTGGGTGGGGATCCGGTGATTTCCTCCAACTAAAAAAAGTATAGTTCTAGTCAGCTGTTTGAAATCAAAATGGCGTGTTTTTGGCGCGAAATTACGGACACATAGTAGGGTCAGTAAATATAAGCCACAAGGCACACTATAGTGATTCCTTAGGTTATACAATAATGAATGGGTGATTTACATTTTAATATATGTGGAGTCCATTTTTAAAAACGGAGTTCTGTGTTTTTGTTGTGAATGTGTGTGTGCGTGTGTGTGGCATCGTAGTTCCCAAACGATTTTGAAAGGCGACGACAACTTTGAACGGTGAGGTAGGTACAATAATATGGATACAACAGCGACGGAAGTCATGGTCAACGCATTGAATTATTAGGTATATATCTTTTTTTTTTTTTTTTTCAGTTGGAGGAAATCACCGGATCCCCGCCCGCCCTGCGGGCGGGGTATGTGGGAGTTGAACCTCACTAAAACCTCCAACCGCTCGTTTTCAGCGTCCGAACCCCGGCTGAGGTCAGAACCCAGCACGGGGTTTGGAGGGACGGCGCGACGCGTTACGCACTTGGCGCTCTTTCCCGTCGCTCCGTCCCCGGACGCCGAACCGGTAGCCGCCGGCGAATACGGCCACCGGCTCTCTCGGTCGGCGGGCTCTCCGAAGCCCGCCAAGATGGGACCGCGTGTCACCCTCCCGCGGAATACCCCGCTGGGTCAGAACCAGCGTGGGTCGGGGAGCGCGGTCTACCATCCCCCGGTAGCTCTTACGCTAAGGGCGTGCTGAGCGAGACACGACACCTTCTTGGGCCCACGCTCGCACTCACATGCGTTGGGGGCCCGAAACTCTTAGGGGGCCAGATTCCGGGCGAGATCCCGGTTCCGGCCCCCTGCTCGACGGCGGCGGGTTGGTAGGTCGAGAGCAGAGTATAACCTCTCCCTCTCGACCCCCGCCGCCTGCTTCTGCGAGATGGTGGCCTCGCAGAAGTCGAGCATCGCCTTCCAGGACTCGTCGCTCTCGAGCATCGACGCCGCGACGCCCGGGAGCGACAAGTCCGGACCTATTTGTTGGACCAGGACACAACGCTGCTCCTCCCATGCGGGGCAGCGTGCGAGCGTATGCTCCGGCGTGTCCTGGTCACATCTCACGCAATGGTGGCACCTCGCCGTCGGCTCGGCCTGGATTCGGTGCAGATACCGACCGAAACACCCGTGCCCGGTCAGCATCTGCACCGCCCAAAAGGTGAGGCGTCCTACGCCACGACCCGCCCAATCCTCTAGGACGGGGCGGATCGCCTCGACATTAGGTATATATCTGCCAATGTTACCAATATGGCGTCTTTAGTTTTAAATTTGGTTGGGGCTGTTTTAGCGCTTTTACGATTTTACGTGAGATTATTAAGAAAGTGTCAGCTTTGTAACAAAAATAATTATCGGAATCGGTTAATCTAGAAAAGAAATACATCCAAACACGCACAGCAAATCGTGAAAACTTGTCAGCTAAAAATTAAGTTTTTTGAATACAGTTCCAAATGTTCTTGTTTCATGTTAAAAATAAATGGGAAACTTAAAATAAATGAATTTTGACGTGACAACGTCTTATAAATTGGTTTGCCGGGTGACACTTCAAGAAACTGCGTTACGCTCCGCTCACGTTATGCGCTCACAATGAGAGCGAGTGAGAGGCACGCGTGCCTTTCACTTTTTATGTCTGTCTCTCTCGCTCTTAGGCGGGCTAACCATGCCCGAGTCATTGTCACGTAAAACTTTCGCCCGTATACCGACTTTACAGGCAACCAATTTTTATACTCGCTTAAGGACTAGCAATGATACTATTCTTTCTTTTCTTTATCCTAGAAATGCGTGATTGAGATATTATGTAAAGCTACTTTTAAAGTTTAAGCGTCTGGCTAATTGTTTGTTCTACTCATAGAATTATTACATCTGGAATCAACATCATGAACAACAGAATGAAGCCAATTGAAAGTACGCCAATCGCACGTAACAACTCGGCTATCTGGCATTAGAGAGTGCCGATAACACTCAATTTGTTTAGCACACTAGTAAAATATTACACAGACAAGTTTTTTAAAATTTCACTCTGTTATTCATGATGTTAATTCAGAATGTCATGTAGTTACACACGATCGGTGTACTTTCAATTGACTTCATGGTGTTGTTCAGGATGTTGATTCCAGATATAATAATTCTATGGTTCTACTATGGTACTAATAGGCTATTACGCACCAAGCTAATAAAACTATAAAATTATCATACTTTGATAGATTTACGAAAAATTAAGTGATTAATGTTTTCAACTCATAAAAATGCAAAATATATTTTATAATCAATTTTAAAATTCGTGTTTTTTATTTGTGTTTTGAATGTCAAAAACGCTATCCGCCATGATGGCTTGTAATATTATTATGACATCACCTCTACAGTAAACCCCTTAGCAAATCGTAGTGTTTACATCGCTGTTTACTCTGTGAGTGACGCAAAAGTGACGTTAGAAGATGGCGGTGCATTTGGCGATGTTTTTGCGCCAAATTTGAAATGGCAAAGTTGAGCCTAATTTGGCAAAAAAAAAAATTTCTATTTTTTTATAGGTTTTTATGAACAAAAGATTAAATTGAAATACAAAAAAAATGGGGTGGAATAGCCTATTATTTCTGTTCGTAAGGGTCTCCCGCGATACAGGTGCGACCTAGTGCCTAATCAATGATTTAGTGTTTTTATCTGTAGTGCAACTTTAGTGGTAAACAAAGAATTTGAATTTGAAATCCTATTAAGATGAGTTCGACTATATCTATCTTTTCTCTCTCTGCACCATTACACTATGAATATAAAATGTAGGAATTCTTCAAACATTAAAGAATTACTAAGAAATCTATTTTTTTTTAAGTTTAATATTAACTGAGGCTCATTGTACATACGATAAAATTTTAAGGAAATTATTTATCAATTTTATTATTTAATAAACATTAATTATGTACGAGTATTAGATAAACACAACTATTGAACTTTCGTCAAAAGATAAATTGTTTCAGATAAATTTAAAGTGTACTTTTAAAGTCGGCGACTGCGGTTCGACAATAATAACATAATTTGTAGCAAAGTGAAATACGATAAAATAAATTTGATAATACAGATTAATGCTATGACTCGTCCTTCTTTTCTCAAACAAATAAACAAAAGAAGAAAAATAAGTAATATTGTTCCTGAAACTCCAGTTCGCACTGTTAACGCTAAAAGACAATACCAAAAACTGTCTGCTTATTTATATAATAAAATAAATAATGAGGTTCACATATTTTCATTGACATTTAATGATTGTAAAAAGTCTGTAAGTGAGTGGTTTAAGAATAAAACATACGATGAAACGGAAGCACTGCTGCAACGCCTATTATAATAATTAAAGTACACAAAGATCAAAAACACAAACACTCTTGTACACATAAACATACACACATTTGCACGCACACACACGCACACGCATACATACACAAACACTTATTTTAAACTTATCTTTACCAATTAATTTTAAGTTTTCATTTTGTATTTTTTTTTTCTTTAATTACATTATTTCTAAAATCATTGTAATCTTACTATAAGTTATGGAAGAGCGGGGTTTCCTAACACAAGTATTGTATTTTACTTCAAGGGGGGTTCCAACAACTGTTTAACATGTATTTTATAATAATAATAATCTTTATTTCAACCAATCAGGCTACCAATGGCCCAAAAAGAAATGTTAGTATTACAAATAACTTACAAGCTATGTTACAACCTACAACGACCCTATTATTTTTTCTGTGTCTAATGTCGTCTTGGTTCCCTAAAGTCGCATCAGTTAAGGTTTGAACCATTGCATTATACAGTTTATCTATAACATATCTATGTGTGACGTCATTACATAAATTATCACAACAATTAGTGAGCTCTGACGGAAAATCAATTAATCGCAGTCGTTTATGACATTCATTCATGTATTTCATGATTTTGTGAAATAAAATGCCTAATTGTCACAATTTTCAACATAATATTAAAAAACATTAAATTCCACTATGTGCCTGCCAACTTGACGCATGCCTTACGATCAGGTTGCCCATTTACTCGACTGCCAATAAAACAAGCATTCAATCTCTAAAACGTAATATGACTAAATCATAAAAAAAACGCAAAACGCAGTCGCAAACTACAGAACTTTGCTTTAAGATCTGTATCAGATCCACTCAATTCGTTGTCCTAGTGATAACATTTAGTTTATCTGTGCCTCGCTGCAAAACGAGACATGTTCTCGAAAACATATTATTTTGTATTATTTATCGTTTTATTCTGTTCTGATTGGTATGTGTTAAATCATTTTTACAAGCTTTATATTAACATGCAATGGATGTAATTATGTAAGTTCAGGTGGAATCTTGCAAGTTGAATTTGATCAACTTCCCGGTTTCCGATTGTCCTTTTGAAATAGTGTCTTAAAACATTGTGTTATCAACTCAAAAATACACTACTTGTTTATTACGAGATCTCCAAATAAAAAAAGGTATAACTCTTTTCTGGATGAACCGATTCCGATGATGATTTTTTTTGTTAGAAAGCGGATATTAGACATAATCCTATATTAAATTTATAAAGATACAACTAGTAATTTCTGTGATATTGTTGAAAAATAAAACATATTGCATATTATTATTTTGTCCTCTGCTGAGGACATCTGAGCATTTCGAACCTATCAGAAGTAATAAATGGTGTGTCTATGTGTGTGTGTGATAGAGATGGAACGAATATACACATTCAAATAAAATGATGCAAAAGTTGTGTGGATTTAGAGGAAACCTCACTGTTCTAAAGGCCTCATTATCATCAGCTCACAAACGTCCACTGCTGGACATAGGTCTCCCCTAATTCCAATGCGACCAGTTGGTAGCTTGCATCCAGCGTGTTCCTGCGACCTTAACAAGATCATCCGTCCACCTTGTAGCTGGTCATCCCACACAGCAAGACTTTCTCGTACCCTTTCAAATGAGCTCAAAGTCGATGGGTCTACGACCTTCCTTTCTTAAGATAGCAGAGGGATTTATATTATTTAGTGGGGCAGAAAAGTAGCCATCCTCTTTGGTAGAAATAAATACTGCCTTATCAGTCAAAACCTTTAACTGGTTGTTTAAATGCCGAAAATATTCGCATTCGGTAATGTCCAAAAATCGATATTCGAAAAATTCCTAGTGTTCAAGTATGTGTAAGCATTTGAATATGTGTTGTGTATTTATGTAGGTGTGTGTATATGCGTATGACAACTATAGTTCACACTGTAACCAAGTACATCTAAATGTCTGAAATTAATATTAGTTTATTCTTGTTTACAGTATGTCAGAAGACAGACATAAGTTTGTGATCGATAATGATGCAGGGGGTGATGACGCGATGGCCATCTTCCTGGCAACACTTTTTGAAAAGTACCACAATGGGTAAGTGTTATATTTAAAATGTTTTACCCGTAAAGCTCTTCTTTTCAAAATTTTCTTAAACGTCGTGAATTTCTTTACACCGAAATTGAAGGAAAAATGTATCTTACAAGCAAAAATAAATTTAATGAGAGTACTCGTAGTCACTCAAATCCAAAAGGTAAAAAACAATACCACTTGCAAACAGTGTATCAAAACATTTTGAAGAAACTTGCATAATGAAGAAGGTCGAAAAATCCGTTGAAGAGTGACCACAACCCGCATTCGGCAAACATACTTGATCCCTCTACTGAGGATACCCAAGTCCAGCAGTAGCCAGTAATTGGTTGATTCAGTAGGTACAGTTCAGAACTGAACATGCAAATCAAAGATATGCTCCAACCTATAGGTGCTAGGCGGGGTGTCGCGACGGGTAAGTGTGCCGCAGTGCGTAACGCGTCGCGCCACCCCTAATAACCCCGTGCTGGGTTCTGGCCTCAGCCGGGGTTCGGACGCTGAGTGTGAGCGGTTGGAGGTTTTAGTGAGGTTCAACTCCCACATACCCCATCCGCGGGGCGGGTGGGGATCCGGCGATTTCCTCCAACTAAAACAAAAAAAAAAAATAGGTACTAGGCAACCATGGTTGGAGAAAGATTAATGCCTTTACTGAGAAGACCCGAACTCAGTAGTGAGTAGGTATAGTATACTAAAGATCTAAAAATGCAACCTATTTTCCAGTCCCCAACTCATAGGAGTTACAACCAACAACGGCAATACAAATGAAGAAAATGTTTCCATCAACAACCAGAGGATTCTAAAAGTTGCTAAACGACAAGACGTGAGTAATATTAGTCCTTTTCCTGCTTCTATTCCTACTAGCTAACCTATTAAAACTCGTTTTCATCATCATCAGCCCGTAGAAGTCCACAGCTGGACATAGATCACCTAATGCCTAACATTCAGGGTATAAACTGCGCTTGAAAATGGATATACCATCATAGCATTCGAAAAACACCGAGGACGACATTTCAATCCAAAACCTGATTGTACGTGGCAAAAGGCTCTTCTTAGTTTAAAGTAGGACCAAAAACTTCAGGGTACCTATTTCAAATCCTGATATACTGTACGAACTCTTTTGTATATTAGTTGGGATTAAAGATATCCAAAAAGATATCTGGTTTTTGTAATATTCATGCTTTCCAGATACCAATATACAGAGGTGCGAAATCATCTCTAGTCAAAACGCCAGAGGTTACAGACTATTTCGGTATAGACGGTCTTGGGGATAGCGGTGACGTTTACACGGATCTTGTTCCAGCGCATTCTGATGCTGCTGTCAAAGCTCTGATAGACCTGTCCAAGAAATATGAAGGTAGGTTAAAAACACTTAAGGAAGGTCTGGAAATGTCATTAATTTTGAATTCTTGACGCAAAAACGGTAAGAAATTGTGCGTGTGTTTGTCTTTTCGTAGAATTATAGCCCTCTGAATCGATGAATCGATTTTGATTTAGCATTTTTTGTTAGAAATGTGTAGTAGGTACAAGTTCTTTTTGCTGCCTTTGATGACAGTCGAGTCAAAATTGTAGTTTCCAAATTTATCACAACTGTAATCAAAATACAAGAAGTTACAAAGTATTTCGATGTCGACGGTATTAGGGAAAGCGGTAACATTTACACAGATCTTGAACCAGCTCATTCTGATACTGCTGTCAAAACTCTGGTAGACCTGTCCAAGAAACATGAAGGTAGGTTGCCACAAAAACGACGTGTAATGGCCCGAGAGCTAGTGCCAGTTATTGGGAAGGTATTGCAAGCTGAGAACTTGGTCTATAGTTCTCCTGATAAACCCAACTCGGATCTGCAGACCTAGTTGCTGAGTAGCGGGGCTGAATGGATCCCTAAATTTTGATATTTTTTTTTTGTTTCAAAAAGGCCATCAAAGATTGGTACATTGGAAGTCGCAAGAATTTACTCAAACCTTCTAAATGTGTTCCTTTAATAAACATAGCTACTATTTATTTATTAAATTTAAATGTTTCTTTTGCAGGAAACCTAACAGTCATTTCTATAGGAGCCCTCACAAATCTGGCGTTGGCCATCAAAAGTGACCACAACTTTTTGAACAGACTGTCTCATGTCTACATCGGGGCTGGACATGTTCATAGTGAGTATCTTCAGTCGTTAAGGGTTTTTTATTCCATACTCATAATAGTCCATACTTAGAAGAAACATTTTAATTAAGGGAATAATACCATTATTATTCCCTTGCCTTTAGGGTATGTGGTAGATGAGCCACTCTAACATCTCATTCGTTAGAACCTAGCAAGTTACCTTCGATCAAAAATATAAGAGATACGATTAGAGCGTAAAAATGGCACCAACTAAACACTGCCAAAATTAGAATTTTGTAGTTAGAAATAACTCATCTAAAATGCAATACCAAGTTTCTATTAATAAAAGGCTATTAACTTATTCAAACACTCGCGGTTTTCTATAAGACTTTCTTAAATCTACCTGCAGTATCCAGTCTTCTTGTGATCATGACATTTGCTTGTTGTAAATATCGAGAACACTCAATTAATTAAATATCGTGGTAAGGACCCGTTAGTAGAGATGAAAAAAGATTTTGAAATCCTCTTCCATAACGTGGTACACGTTTACTATTTACGGAAACAACTATTTTCGGTAACAATAGAAAGTTTAACTAGGTTGTAAGCCATTTTCAAATTTCGTTTCAAGTAGTGCGAACAGCCCATAGTGTCATGGCGTTTGACGTCACGCTTAGGTAAATAAACACAAAAGTGTCATGGCGCAACCAATAAAGAACTGCAATTCTATATTGTTTACCTAATCGTGACGTCATCCGATGTTTCAGCCAAAATGGCCAATTGTAATGTTTTTAATTTATTTAAAAAATATATTAATCTCAAGTTTATATTCAAATCAGTGATTCAAATTCTTTTAATATGTAGATTCTTACAATATCATTAAAAAAGTAAAAAGGTTATTGTTATTTCAGGTGAAGAGAACCCCACAGCAGAGTTTAATGCTCAAGTGGACGTCGAAGCGTACCACATAATAACAGAACACGCTACTCCTGATAAAGTGACTGTGTTCCCATTTTCACAAGTTATGAAGTATTGCGATTTTAGTCGTGTAAGTAAATAAAAATACTCTATCACTAACACTATTACTAAACGGGTTCTTACCACGATTATTCACGGGAAGGAACTGCGGGTAGGTCATTTAAGAGCAGACAAATTAGTGATCATGGCGCTTGAAACAGTGCCGAAATATCGGGATCGCTCAATTAAAAATAATCGTGGTAAGAACCCGTTTAGTAATAGTGTAAGTGATGAAGATAACCGCGAGTGTTTAAAGAAATTTATTAAAAATACTCTACCAAAAAAAAATAATCTTTTTTAGGTGTTTCTGGTGCACACAAAAATACTTCTTTTTGTAATAAAATTTGCTTTTGTGACAGTTATAAAACTAGGGTATTGTGATTAGAAATGTTGACCTACTGATCAAAAAGTTTAAGGCTTTTGATGAACAAGTCATCTAGATCTATTAAAGAGGGAGGGATGCTTTTATTTTCCCTAGAAAATAATTGAAATACCCCGCTCTTCGATATATCATCTTAAGAATGGAACATTATAGATGTTTGGGTTTATTTGAAAGGGTATGATGAGACCTTCATTTTAACTCTTTCTGATGTTCTTTATTTAAAATTTCATATCCATTTTTTTACAAAACTAAAATATGCGAATATTAAGATTATATTTGATTTAAACATTTTTTGTATCTACAAATATACAACCTAGCAATAAAGCCAATTTTGATCCTTTTACTGTCAAAACGTAAACCAAATTTTAATTTTCAGGAATGGAGGGAAAATGTATTAGGTGCAATAGACACAGAAATTATTAGGGCTCAAAATAAGTACGAGAGGATTTCTATCCCCAAAGAGGAGAGCTGGCATGCATTGGACCCTGCGACTGTTGCTTTGTTCCTGAGACCAGATTTGGTACAGGAGTATAAATACTCTAAGAACCATATAACACTTTGTGGTAAGAGAACTTTATACTTTACTAACTGACTCGCGCAACTTCGTCTGCGTCACATAAGAATTGTTCCCGAGAATTTTTGAAAAGTACTCATCAGGACGGAGTTACTGTGGCCACGTTTCAGCTCCATCATCAGACCTTCACATTCATTCTTTACGCAAAGTACTCATCAGGACGCTTCATTAGAACCTACACACGATGAGGTTATCTTGCTTAGTGACGGAGTTCCTATGGCCACCTTCCATCTCCGTCATCAGACGTTCACATTCATCCTTAACCCAAAGTACTCATCAGGACGCTCCATTAGAACCTAAACACGATGAGGTTATCTTGCTTATTGACGGAGTTCCTGTGGCCACCTTCCAGCTCCATCATCAGACCTTCACATTCGCTATTTCGTTATTTCGTTGGACACGGTGTGCCAATTTAATTTAAAATCGGTTAAGTAGTTTAGGAGTCCATCGCAGACAAATAATCTCAGGAACTACTGGTCTGATTTCAAAAATTCTTTCAGTGTTGGATAGTCCATATCTCGAGGAAGGACATTAGACATAGTAGACTTTAGATTTTATTGTAACCTTTTGTGACGTAGATGTTGTTGAAATTTTCAACGTAATTGTTTCTGTAATTTACCTATTCTTGAACTTCAACAAACATTAAAAAAAAAACTTGAGATGTGTCAAGGGACCTGGATGGAACGAAGTTTCTTTCTATCAATTAGTGAGGGAATTGTAATAAAATTTTATTTTTTTAAGTTATAATAATTAGTTAGTTTGAAACGTCTGTCTCTCTCTCTCTCTTATATTGATCACAGCGCCATCTAGCGATAAACATCTAAAACAAAAAAAGTGTCGTGACAACTTTTTCATAAGAATTTCCGTCTAGCCCCTTTTCGATAACGCGCGATAAGGAACTTCTTTCCAAAAATAAATTGGTCCCATTATTGTTGAGTTATGCTTCAATTTATATTTTTGATGACAGGTGAAGACAGAGGCATCACAAACCATTCCTTCGTCGATAAAGAAGATGCTAATATTCGCGTAATATACTCCGTGAAGACTGAGGAATACCGACAGTTTTTATTAGATCTCTTTGCTCATGATGCTTAGAAAAAACGTTTTTTTTTTTCAGGATAAATAAACTCATGAAAAACATTTAAAAATAAACTTATAATGCATGGAAATAAATGATTTTTTAATTTGAATAAACTTTTGTTTTATTTTATGTCGCCATAGTGTCCCATTTCTCATTTATACCAACAGGTTATTCACCTCACTTTAGCTGAGACAAAGTTACAGATCCACCCTGTATTATTAGTTAAATACATAACCACTCAACTGGGAACGTCACTATTCGCTAGATGGCGATACTGGGGACTTCGTTCGTAATCAATACCGTGTTTGAGCCCCTTTTTAAAACATTTTTTTTGCAATAATTTTTAATTTTGATTTTTAATTAAACCTTATATTTTTGTAAATCTTTATTACTAAACGACGCTGTATTACATTTTCAGCGAAAAGATATCATCTCCGTAAAATATGAGACGATTAAAAATGTAAACAAAGAAAGTTTTAGAGCTATGCTCAATTTTGGTTCCTGCCACCGACTTGGCAAAAGTAAACAAACCAATTTGGTTGCCGATCCCAGTTGAGTGGTTCATTTAACTTGAAAGTTAAGATACAATTATTCTGTTTATTTAAGTTTTACTACTCAAATATAATTATGTACGAGAGCTGACGACCAAAATTTTTGTCTCATAGCAATACGACCAAAACCGCATCAAATCGATAGATACGATTATCTTGAACTCGAAAATACCAATATCAGACATTTTCCGCGTAGCGTTTGATCTGACCGAATTTTCAAAATTGTCAAAGAATTTTACCGAACTGCATCATAGCAATATGTCTGATTTGCAGACTGTAGTTGAATGATAGTTCTGAGATACCAGAAACATATTTTTCAGACGTTAGTGGTGTAGAACAAACCCGTAAAACCACTTACAAAAATAAAAAATGAGACAAAAAAAATGTCTCATAGCAATACGTCTGAAAATCTTTTTTATTAGTAAATTTTGGTTATTTGATGCGAACAAAACAATTTTCAGACGGAAATATGAACGCATTAAATTTTGAGACCGTTTTGAAAATGTTAACAAATTTTACCGATCGGTATCATAGCAATATGTCTGAAAATTGTTGGACATGATAAAATAAGTTGTCCACATGTGCAAAAAAATTATATCAGACAAATTAAGTGTAGCACCTTCTCTATCAGACAACTTTTCGATACCCAGATAAATCGTATTGAGGCATCTTGAATTTTCTGTTACAAATCAATGAATACGTTGCGTCCCTGAATTTATTAGATGATAATTAACAAAGAATTTACCCGAAACCGTAACATTGAAGTTGAAGGACTGAAATAAATCGCACAAAAGGAAACTAGGATGAAGTTGAAAAACAACAGTCGCTACACTTAAAGTGTCTGAAAACAGGTTTTTGGTAATCATGGCAGCAATACGAAAAGTTGAAAAAAAAATTTATCCGTATTGCTATGATACAGGTCGGCTAAATTTGTTGACATTTTCAAAAATGCGCTCAGGCTATATGCTACGCGCAAAATGTCTGAAAACAAACTTTTTCGTAATACAATTATAAAATCTATGTACATTTTCACTATCAGACGTATTGCTATAATACCGACTGTCTTTTTTTATTGACACAGCAGAAATGGACTCCCACGCAGTTGCTACACTTTCGACCGTTACTACACGCGTAGTCGGGTTCAGAATCATACAATCTAACGATTTTATAGGGTTTTTGCCGTATTGCTATGAGACATGGTTTTAGTCGTCAGCTCTCGTAATATAACTATTCGTCATTAATCGAGGATATAAATAAAGTAATGTAAATTAATTCTATCAGTTTTACAAGAACCATTGTTCTTACCACACGTCTACGATGATCAGAATATTTGGTTTTATTTTCTTAGCAGTTACTACAAGGTATGTATTGTATATAATCGGTTGACTATTACTGCCCACTGGGCTAAGGTAACTCCCTTTCCGGGGGCGGCGCGACGGGAAAGAGTAGCGCGTAACGCGTCGCGCTGCCCCTCATAACCCCGTGCTGGCTTCTGGCCTCAGCCGGGGTTCGGACGCTGAGTGTGAGCGGTTGGAGGTTTTAGTGCGGTTCAACTCTCACATACTCTCCCGCGGGTGAGGATCCGGTGATTTCCTGCAACTAAAAAAAAAAAAAAGGTAAGTCCCTTAGTAGAGGGATCCGGTATAGTCCACCACGCTTGCCTAGTGTGAGTGGGTACTTTTTTTTTGTAATGCTATGTAGGCAGTCTAGCCAACGGGCACCTGATCGTAAGTGGTTACCGTCGCTCATAAACCTCTGCAATGTCAGGGGCCACTGAGGGGCCGCTACCTGCGACCTAACTTTAAAGACCCTCCTCAAGCCTCGTTTGAAGAAGGACAAGTCATAGCGTTCGGGGAATACCAAATGGGGAAGTTCATTCCATAGCCGGATGGTGCGTGGCAAAAAAGTGTTCCTGAAACGAACCGTGGATGACCGCTGTGGTTCCATATAGTAGGGATGAACTCCACCTCGACGCCTTAAAGCTTATATAATAAGCTGGTTTCCTCATAATATGTTCCTTCACCCATTTTAGCCAGTATTGTGAGAAATTGCACATAAATTTTTAGACTTTATGTTTTAAAGCTAAAAGTCAGTCGGATTCAAGCATTGGATGTCTTGGCGCGGAAAGCACCGCTTGCTTAACTTGCTAAACCATCCATCACAGTTATTAATAATAATATTAGTATAGACTAGATGACCCTCGCAACTTCGTCTGTGTCGCAAAGGGGTTCAAACAGTACTCGCATTGTTGTTATTTGCGCTGCTCGCGTTGGGTATATTTTTTTGCGTTTTATACTCGTCATAACTTCTCAACGAAAAATCCGATTGGAATAAAACAAAAAGTAATTTACTTCTACATTAATACTCTTGATAATATAATACTTAATTTGGATAAGGATTAATATAAAAATACTATTTTAACGTAATTTCAATCTTCGGACGAATTTTTTTTTTCTTGAACATAAAAGCGGTTATTGTGACTAAACTATGATAGTTAGATATATGCTCTCATGGACTTTTTTTTAGATCTGCCTAATACCTAAAAACCCGTAGTACATCATTTTGTTCTATTGTCAATAGTTTTTGCAGCGTACGCATAAATAGGTTTTCGAATATTTACCTTGTGTTACATATTCGATATTTTCATGCGGATCCCTAATTTTTTTGAAAATAAAATATAGCCTATAACCTTCCTCGATAAATGGACTTTCCAACAGTGAAAGAATTTTTGAAATCGGACCAGTAGATCCTGAGATTAGCGCGTTCAAACAAACAAACAAACAAACTCTTCAGCTTTATAATATTAGTATAGATAATACAATAGATTCGATAACGATCATGTATTCCATAATACCTTATTGATTCGTTGTAATAATTCAATAATAAGACGTATTATAGTAAGTTCTTAAAATTAACGATAAATATGCTGTAGTTATTTCCCGTATTCATTTATTCACTTACTAGCTGACCCGCGCAACTTCGTCTGCGTTACAAAGGGGTTCAAACAGTACTCGCAATGCCGTCGACTTATTATTTGCGCTGCCCGCAGTGCCTCACATATTCATTGCGTTTTATACTCGTGATAACTTCTAAACGAAAAGTCCGATTGGAATAAAACAAAAAGTAATTTACTACTACATGAATACTCTTGATAATATAATACTTAATTTGGATTTTGACATTATACCTATTTTTTAAAAACTTTTACAAAGAAGTCATCTGAACTAGATTCATAATTACTATGCACGTCAAGAACTTATATAATAAGACAGTGTGACCCGTATTTTGCGTTTCAGCAATTTGCTAGTTAAGATAAAATTTCACGATATTATATTTTGATCACTTTAATGAAAACACTCAAAATTTCTAAACAGGGTCAAGTACAAATATTAAACACAGTGAAGAAGGGTGATAAGTATATCTAATAAGTAGTGTAGGGTAGAATTTTATTTCTCTAAAGATAATTAAATTACTTTTTTCAGCACTACTCCTAGCTCGAAGTATATAATAGACAATGATGCTGGTGGCGATGATGCAATGGCTATCTTCATTGGAATACTTTATGAAAAGTACTTTGATGGGTAAGTGAGATTTAATTGAAGTATTTGAGGTAGGTTACTGACCGAAATTTTCGGCGAGGTTTGAGGGATATGAAATGAAATGAAATACATTGATATAAAATGAAATACTTTATTTTCAACGTTGATGACGTACTCATTGTTGTTGACGTCAAAAGTTATAAGCTACCACCAGTTCGGACACAAAAAATAATAATTATAGCCACCGTCCTGAGAAGAACTGGCAAGAAACTCAGCGGGCATGTCTTTTTTTGTATAATGAGCATTTTTTTTAAAGTACACAGGTGTACAACTTTGCTTCCGCCGTTTTTTTCCGAAATTTGAGGCTTTATTGTAAAAAACTGGTTATACATTTATGATTCAAAGTATTGTCCATCGGTGGCCACTACTTTCTTCTATCTTTCGGCAGCGTACGAATCCCGCGTTGAAAAAACTGGTCATCTTTTGAAGTGATCTACGAATCGATTCAATTTTTTACTTCTTCATAAGATCGGAAGTGCTGGTCAGCCAGGCCGTGTGCCATTGATCGAAACAAGTGATAGTCCGAGGGAGCAACGTCTGGAGAATATAGCGGGTGGGGTAGGACTTCCCATTTCAACGTTTCCAAGTATGTCTTGACCACTTTTGCATGGGGTCGAGCATTGTCGTACTGTAAAATCACTTTATCATGTCTCTCGTTGTATTGCGGCCGTTTGTCTTTCAATGCTCGGCTCAAACGCATTAATTGCGTTGCGATAACGATCGCCTGTGATTGTTTCAGTCGGTTTCTTCGACTTCAAAATCACCGTTCTTGAAGCATTGAAACCACTCTCGGCACGTTCTTTCACTAATAGCGGCCTCATCATAGGTATTTTAGAGCATTCGATGAGCCTCAGCCGCAGATTTCTTCATATTAAAGCAGAAAATTAAAACCTCCCGCAAATGACGAGAATTTGGCTCGTAAGCTGACATGTTTAATCGAGAATAACTTTATGATCCAGATACAAATCGAGTAATATTTCGATGGCGTTATGTTTACAAATGCCTAAGCTTATTGTATGACATCTACGATCTATTTATTTCGACTACCACTTACCGCTACAGCCATCTATGCAAAACGGCGGAAGCAAAGTTGTACACCAATATTTGTACAGTGTTATACAATTTTATATTAAATATACAAAAAAAAAACGTTTACGATAATGAAATGACCTTGGCGAGCAACTCATTCCCACTTTGTGCAATCGTCCAGGTAATCATTGACCTTATAGTAGGCTTTCTTGCACAGACGTTCTTTAATAGTTTTCTGAAACCTATGTATAGGTAGGTTTTAAACAACTTGTGGGATTTTGTTGTACAAGCATACAGACAAACACCTGAAGGAATTTCTTATTTTATGCAATCGACTCATCGGTAAATCAAGTTTATGTTTGTTCCTGGTGCTTCTACTATGTAGGTCAGGAGACCTATGTCCAGCAGTGGACGTCTATAGGCTGATGATGAGGATGAATTGAATGGGTTGATGTATCCCATAAATTTTTCATCTCTTTTTTTTTAAGTCGGTAAGAACCGATGAAAATATTAAGCAAAATAATTGTAGTAGTAAACAATGGTTTAGTCAACAACATGAGTCAAAGAGCATTAAATTAAATAAATTATGAACGATTTATAATGAACACAGATCAAAGCAAGTTAAATATTTAATTAATACAAGAATTTAAATAAATAGAATACAATTTTCTTCACCGTTTAAGATAATTTGATTGACACAGGACCGGTCGATGTGGCGAAGTTTGGGGGAGGCCTATGTCCAGCAGTGGACGTCTATAGGCTGATGATGATTGACACTTTTAACTCTATCGTTTTTCGCCAGGGGTTAAATATATATACAGGGTGTTAAAATCCGACGAAACAATACTTTCACAGCAAATAGTATACTTGATGTAGAAGCCATCCACCAAATCTGGGTTTTCTAGGCATAATATATCATAAGTTATAACTAGTCAAAACTACGTCATAATTTGTGCAGGATCAACCCTACCGTACTGACCTACATCAACAGCTAAAGACTTAAGCCGGCAAGTCACCTCCTGTGTCATAGAACATTGTAATAATACACGGGACAAAAATCACATTCTAAACAGGATACATGCGCCTGTGAGCTTGAAAATAGTTTTAGCACGCTAGTTGTAGGTCAGGGTAGGGTTGTCAAAAATAATACAAAATAATAATTTTTCAACTTTGTATGGAAAAATAAAGTAACTATCTCCGTTTCAAAAGTATGTGTATATGATTTGAAATGTGATATAGATTAAGCCCTGAAAGTATTGTTTCACCGGGCACCAACACCCTGTATATACTTTTCGAATTCTATATTTAACTATTTAAATATTCTTATCGTCTCTATTCTTACGTAATATGCTTCTGAAGCAACAAAACAAAATTAAAGATGACTAGACTATTCCCACATTATAAATGCAATATGCAAATATTTAAAATTAAATTCACGAAATGAACTAATTAATGCAAATAAAACAAAGTTAACTCATTCTTTTAGAATAGAATCGTTAATTTTAATGACCCGCTTAATTTCGTCTGCGTCACCAACTGACAAGGTCAGGGCATGGACTTTGGATGAGAGTATTTGCGAAGTAATTTTAAAAACCTTTAAAAATACACAGATAAATTAGTCGAAACTCAGCTGAATGTTTTGTGCCAAAGTCCAACACAAGAAAAAAGCAAATGACGGTAACGGCCGAGCAACATGTAAACGGGAGTTTTGTATGCATTGACCGGCATTGAAACTATGTGAAACATTTGGCATTTGGCCTACCAGTTGTCATTTGCAAGCATTGGAAATTGGTGATCCAATATGTAAACCTACCAACACTGTGAGTTGGAATTTTATAATTATATCCTGACTATAGTTTTTTTTTCAGACCAGAATTGATAGCTTTGACAACGGGCCATGGAAACACAGAAGAAGACAAAGTGGCGAAAAATAACCAACAGATCTTGAAAATAGCTGGAAGACAGGATGTATGTTGACTGTTTTTTAGTTAGGTTTAGATGGAGTGTGGCAAAGGAAACACACTAAAACCTCCTACCACTGACATGCTGAATGTGGTGGTGGCCGTGGTTGAAGCGCTGGCCTTCCGTTCGAAATCGCGGGTTCAAAACCGGCCTATACCTCTAAATATTTCTAAAGATTTATCTCTAAAGATTTATGTGCAATTTTACACAACACTATGGGCTAAAAACGGTGAAGGAAAACATCGTGAGGAAACCTGTATAATAGAAAAGGATTCTAATCATCATGTGACACAAGATAGATGTCGAAGATATGTGAAGTCCCCAATCCGCATTGGGTAAGCGTTGTGGACTATGCCTAATCACTCTTCTGAGGAGACCTAAGCCCAGAAATGGGTAGTAGAGGGTTGGTATAATACAGTACAGTACACTACTCACACTCATAGATCCATTGTTTCTTCAGTTTATTCATTCATAAGTCCGCCTAAAGGTACTATATATTTCAACAGATACCGATATACCGTGGTGCGTCAGAAGCTTTAGTTAGACCCACTAAAAACGTCTGGTACTACGGGAAAGATGGATTAGGTGACAATTGTGAGGAGTACACAGATCTATCACCAACTGCGCAAGAAAGTGCTGCGTTTGCCTTGATAGAACTGTCCAAGGAATATGAAGGTGGGTCAAGTATACGGGGTCAAAACGTCTCTTCACTTCGTCCAATCCAGTGCTGCAGTAGGTTTTAGCGCGATTAATTCCCACATCTACGGGGCACGTGGGAATCTGCTGATTTTCTCCTGACTTTACTTTGATAATGAGGGAACTGGCCTGAGCATTGTATTTCATGGACAACGTAATTTTATAAAGTGTTAAATTACACAAATTCAACTTGAGTTTGAGGTTGAGCGCTATGACTTGTCCTTCTTCAAACGAGGCTTGAGGAGGGTCCTTAAAGTTAGGTCGTAGGTAGCGACCCCTCACCTGACATTGCAGAGGTTCATGAGCGACGGTAACCACTTATGATCAGGTGGCCCGTTGGCTCGTCTGCCTACAATAAAAAAAAAGTTCATTCATCCAGTCATCCTCAGTCTATAGACGTCCACTGGAAATAGGCCTCCCGTAATAATATCCAATGCGACTGGTTGTTAGCCTACATCCAACGTGTTCCCTTAATATTAATACATCCTTCTGACTGCTGGTCGTCCTACACTCCTATGTGATCGAGTATCAACTTTAAATTTCAGGTCAACTTTCTATCGTGACAATAGGAACACTGACAAACATTGCTGTGGCCATGACATACGATCCACAGTTCTTAAGTCGTCTTGCTCAACTGTATATTGGTGCTGGACATTTACACAGTAAGTTTTAATACATTTTAAAAGAGGTTCCACAGAGGTGGAACCTCTTCAGCACTGTGAATAAGCTCAAGGCATTTTCATCATCAGCGTATTGTGTTTTTTCTTAGTTGGAGGAATTCACCGGATCCCTATCCGTGTAGCGTGTGGGAAATCAGGGAGTTGAACCGCACCAAAACCTCCAACCGCTGACACTAAGCGTCCAAACCCCGACTGAGGCCAAAACCCAGCACGCGTTATACGGGACGGCACGACGCGTTACGTACTACGATACTCTTCCCCGTCGCGACGTCCCAGCGTAATGTGGTAGATCGGAAGTCGTAGTTACCATGTGGTTGTTTTGCTTGCCATCCGTGCTAAGGTAGAGATTTCAGACTGGTCAACTTGTAACTCTAAATCTTAATTAATAAAAAAAAAATGTCTATTATGACAACACTACTAAAACGGCGAAGGAAACGTCGCATGGAAACTTGCATATTGGAGAAGAATTAAAAATCGAAGATATATGAAATCCCCAACTCGCTTTAAACAAGCGTGGTGGATTATGCCGGATTCATCTCATCAAAAGACCTGAACCCAGCAGTGGGTTGTGATAAATTATTATTAAATGTTATTGTCGAATTTCTAATAGGTAAAGAAGATCCCGAACCAGAATTCAATGCACGTATGGACGTAGAAGCATACCATATCGTGATGAAGAATGCTGACCCAGATAAAGTGACCATTCTACCATATTCACAAGCAAGGTCTCATTGCAATTTCAGTTCTGTGAGTCTTATTGTTATATTAGCTGTACGCTAGCATGCTTCGCTGTGGCACATTGTGATTGAATGGTTGCGAAATGAGAAACAAAACAAAGAATACGTGTTTTCCTCGCTTATAAGTCTTTGCTATCTTTAAAATAAGCTTTCATTCTTTACTTATGAGTCTATCTTCATCATCAGCCTATAGACGTCCACTGCTGGACATAGGCCTCCCCCAAACCTCGCCACATCGCCCGGTCCTGCGCCATCTGCATCCAGTGACCTCCCGCGATCTTGACCAGATCATCGGTCCATCTTGTCGGGGGTCTACCAACATTGCGCCTACCGGTTCGTGGCCGCCACTCCAGAACTTTTCGGCCCTATCGGCCATCCGTTCTTCGCACAATGTGTCCTGGCCATTGCCACTTCAAAGTGTCTATCTTATCTATCTATCTATCTAGAGTCTATCTTAATAAAATGTTATTGAGGCACGATTAATACCATTTCTAAAATATTGTTATAAATTCTTATATAATTTCTTAAGTTACCGGATACCTTTAGTACAGGCCTAAATTAAAACAGATTATTACAAGCTTTATATTAACTTGCACTGGGTGTAACTATGTAAGTTCGGGTGGAATCTTGCGACGAAAATTATACAAACTTCCCGCTTTCCGACTGAGCTAACATTTTGCACGAAGATGTATATCTCGTGACATTGCAATAATATGACAAAATGGCGCTGATTTTTTGATGGATTCGAAAGGTGGTCATAGGTACTAAATAAGATAGACCTATCGTGTTTGGGCTCATTTTTCTTGTCTAGGCTAGCACTGTATTTGAAGTTTTCTTTAAAATAAATTATTATTAAATTAATTTACAGACATGGAGAGAAAATGTCTTAGGAGCGATAGACAGTGACATAATGAAGGCGCAGAGTAAACACGAAAGAGTATCTTTGCCTAAAAATCCAAGATGGCAGTCTTTGGATCCTGCAGTCGCATCTACTTTTTTAAACCCTGAATTAGTTAAAGAGTTTAAATACGCGAAGAATGATATTATTATGTGTGGTAAGTTTTTTTAAATCATATTTTTGACCGACTTCCAGAAAAGAGATTTGAATCATTCTAGTGTCAAATCAAGAAAGATGATGGTTGTCATGGTTGCCATTTAAATTTTTGTAAGATCGAACCAGTACTTTTGGATCTGTGATTAAAAATATGTATTTTTAACGGACAAGATTTCAATAGAAGTTATTCGTTTTCGTTTTAGTACTAAAAATATTATTGTTTTACAATATCACTAAATGCCATTCGATTACTATTTTATCATTAACTAGCTCTTGTTGTTGTAATTGTTGGTTTTGTATATACGACTTGTTGGAGCATGTTCATTAGATATACAACCTATTTAGTTGTGTTTGGCATAACGGGTGTGTTGCCGTTGCCAAGAAAAAGAAGAGCGAAGATTGCCGCCAAAAAATGAAAAAATGTAAAAATGTAAAATTATAAAATAAATTAATATCAATCGCAATCCGACTTTAAATAAAAATCAATCTTGATAGTTTGAATCCGCAACATGGTCCTTCGGCCAGGATATGGTAATAATGAAATCAGCTGTTGTTAAAAGGATTTTTCAAGATTGAGAATGAGCATTGAACGAGGCGTTGGAAATTAAAGTGTGAAGAAATTGGCTGTTATTGGATGGTGTATAATCCGTAACATATTTAATTTATAACCCAACACTCGATTCAGGTAGTATTTAAGGCTTTTTATGTGGATTAATACGGTGAGTGTTATTTTGTTAAAACACTGTTATGTGAGTTTGCCGTAAAAAGAAGCCATATTATTGGATTTGCGATGTTCATTTGTTTTAATGTAAATTTTATTCATTACGCTATTTTTGTGTTTTATTAGTTTTGTAAATTTTATAATTTTAATGTGAATTCATTTTATAATAGGTAATAATAAATTCTCGATGAAATATAATATAAAAAGTTAATTGTAAAAAGTTTGTATATTTTATTGGAATTATTGTAAAGTCGTATTTTCGTTAAGTTTGTGGTGTTAATTTCAATGTGTTTATTTATATTTTATTTTGTGTTTTTTAAAAAACGATATAAATGTTATATTAACACTTAAAAGTTAGTTGATTCGAATCGTTCGACTGTTGGTGTCTATCCTATTCAACTGTTTAGCGAGTGTAATTAGGGTGTTACATAGATATTTATACTGTGGCTTTGTATAAATTTCAGATTTATATCACCCGCTTCCCAGAATGTCTGAACAAAAAGAGTTGATAACGAAGCGTGGTAGTTATAAGAGTCGTTTAACCACCTTCATCAATCACTTAAATTCTCTGCCTGATGAAAAGCTTCAGGATTGTGATGTCAGGGAGTTACAACTGCGCGTGAGTAGGCTAGAGTCGATGTATGAACAGTTCGACGAGGTTCGATTGCGATTGGAATGTATTGCTGAGGACATTGAGGTACATTTCAATGAGCGCGCTCTGTTTGAGTCACAATATTATAAAACGTTAGCAAGAGCGCAAGCTATCATAGGTGAGCATGTAACGTGTAATGAATCAGTTCATAGTAATGGTAGTAGTGGTGTTACTCGTGGAAGTAACAGTAGACTGGTCAAGTTGCCTACTATTAAATTACCTAGGTTTAGTGGTTCATATAGTAATTGGTTAGAGTTCCACGATACGTTTGTAAGTTTAATACATTCGAATAATGACATTGATAATGTGAACAAGTTCCATTATTTGCGAGCGTCCTTAGAAGGATCAGCCGCAGTAGTTATTCAATCAATTGAATTTTCGGCTTCTAACTATGACGTTGCCTGGAAATGTCTGTGTGAAAGGTATGACAATAAACGTTTGCTAGTTCAAAATCATGTCACTGCACTATTCAATTTAGAAACTATTGTTAAAGAATCGTCAGCAGTATTAAAACAGTTTATTGATAAGTTAAATAAGAATCTCCGTGCACTGGAAACTTTAGGTGAACCTGTTAAGCACTGGGATACTTTGTTGATTCACATTGTCACACAGAAGTTAGATGATAAAACATATCGGGAATGGGAGCAATGTAAGGGTCATGTTAGTAAAGAGACTTCAATTACATTTGACGCTTTTATAAAGTTTTTGCGCGACCGCGCTGATTTAGTCAAAACTTTAGAGCTTTCACGTAATAAAGATGTAGTGTTAGACAAGTCGCATTCTAAGTTGAAGGGTATGATTGCGACAGAAACTAATGATAGTAATTTCAAATCACCAGTTAACTGTACAAGTTGTCCGAAGTGCAACGGTGATCATGGTTTAAACTTATGTTCACAGTTCCTAGCCATAAGTAATGAAGATCGATATAAAATTATACCGAGTTTTAAGGTATGTTTTAATTGTTTAGAAAAGGGACATTTTGCCAGTAAATGCAGGAAACCTCCTTGCGTAGTTTGTAAACGTAAGCACAATTCTCTAATTCATGTGTCTAGAGCCACCTCTAGTAGCCGTTCTGATGGTAGTGGTTCAGATGACAGTACCAATCACCAGGAATTGGAGGTACAGCATGATAGGAACATTGCGTTATCGGCTAATGTCGTTATGTCTCAAAAAAGTAAATCTGATGTTTTATTATCAACTGCCTTAATTAAAGTGTTAGACAGTAATAAACGCGAACATGTTGTTCGTGCTGTCCTGGACAGTGGAAGTACGTCCTGTATAATGTCGGACAAACTTTGTAAGAAATTGAATTTAAAAACTGATAAGATTAACGGAACAGTATTTGGTATTAAGAATACTGTATCAAATGTAAATAAGGCTTGCTGTGTTTCTGTTAAATCGTTAAATGATAGTTTTCATGGCAGTCTGAATTGTGTTGTTATGAAGTCAATAACTGGTAACTTACCAAGTAGATCTGTTAAGTTAACTGATCTACCTATACCGTCAAATATATGTTTAGCAGATCCTACGGTCCATAAGCCAGGTCCAGTAGACATTGTAATTGGTGCAGATTTGTTTTGGAACCTGATAGGGCACCAACGTATAAGTCTTGGAAAGGGAAAACCTTACCTATTTGATACCAAGTTAGGTTGGATAGTTTGCGGTCCTGTATCTTATATGCCGTCTTCAACTGAATATTCTCATGGTGACATTAAATGTAATTTTGTACGAGTTAAGAATCATCGTCAAAGTAGGAAGAATGATTTGCGTGAAAACTGATAATGTGTTATATTTTGTAAAATAGTAATATTGAATTTAATTTAATGTCGTAGGTTATTGTTTTTGTTCTTGTTGATGTTTGTGTTTTTATAATAACTTACTACATATTAAGTATTTTATGTGCATTGAGTAACAACGTGCTAATGTGGAGATTTATATTGCTGGATGCACTGTTAGTGCAAGTTATCTAGGCTGCGGTTGTGTATAGTTTAAATGTATATTTTATGTTTTATAGTTATTTATGTATGAACCTATTATAACCAAAACCACTGAATGATAGGTAATTTGACCAGGAATAATTGGATTTTGTTAAGCTTTATTTCAATTTATTGCGCGATACATGACCACGTTATAGTTATTGTGCTCAGAGAATGGCATCTCATTGTTGTAATGAACCGTAAAAGCGCAGTTGTGACTCTTTGATTGAATCTCTGAATTTGATTGAAGAACATTTTTATTGTATCCTTATGGATAATTTACAATTAGCAACCTCTGGGAGACGGGTGCTAGCTTAAGTAGGTAGCTTCTATTTAATTTGTGTGTTGGGAAATTGTATTTGACGTTAAAGGATTTTAATACACCACGTTGGTTCAGAAAGAACCATACATAATTCTCAGCCACTTTGAATGGATCAAGTTGACTTCAGTTCTTTGACGCCAGATGATCTTATTGTTGAAAGATCGCTTTACGTTGCCTCATGCCTTAATTGTTGGAGTTCCAGTCTATATTGTTTTTGAAACGGATGGGTTTCAACATAATAAGCAACTACATGTTTGGGCACGCAGAAGCGGGAACTTGAATGGCGATCCTGGATAGACGACTTCAGGATCGATTTCTTGGTTGTCATCAATAAAAATTAAATAAAGGAAGATTGATCGCCACATATCCAGGAACTGATGGAAGTGTACGTGTGGCTGATATCAAGACTTATAATGGATTCTATGAGAAGTGTCGAAGCAACATATTATGTCCTTTGCAAATTTGTTAATTGTTGGTTGACAGCGAAGCTATCAACGCGCGGGGGCATGTTGGAGCATGTTCATTAGATATACAACCTATTTAGTTGTGTTTGGCATAACGGGTGTGTTGCCGTTGCCAAGAAAAAGAAGAGCGAAGATTGCCGCCAAAAAATGAAAAAAATTAAAAATGTAAAATTATAAAATAAATTAATATCAATCGCAATCCGACTTTAAATAAAAATCAATCTTGATAGTTTGAATCCGCAACACGACTATCATTACCACATATTGGTAGCAATATTATGATAGTGATAAAAAAGTGAAAGAAAGTCAAAAGAGTTTAACCAATTTCAAAAACAAAAGGTGCATTCCCATATTCACCCCAGGATGAGGGTATAAATCCACCCTGTTTATTGCGGGGATCAATGCTATTGATGATGAAGTAGTATTTCGATAAATAATTTTACTTTTTTCAGGTAAAAACAGAGGTAAAAACACGAATAAATTCGTTCCCAAAAGCGAAGCCAACGTGAGAGTAGTGAACTCTATACATACTGAGTTCTACAGAAATTTCTTATTGGAGTTATTTTCAAATGAAGAAAATACAGTTTAAATTTGATATTGGAAATAAACGATGTTTTATTTTTTATAGGTTGTCTGATTTTGTAATAGGTACCTGTCTTTTCCGACCCTAGATAGTTCGGATAGTGTTTTGTAAAAAAATTAGTTTCGTGAACGAAAGTTAATGTTTGCTTTACATTTTTACATGATTTAAAAAAACTTGCGAGGTGTCATGGGTCACCCGAATGGAACGAAGTTCCTTTCGATTAAAAGATATCTTATTTTTTTTCTAACGTAACGCGCGATAAGGAACGTGTTTTAAAAGATTTTGATCACAGTGCCATCTAGCGATGATATTCTAAAACAAAAATAAGGAACGTGTTTTAAAAGATTTTGATCACAGCGTCATCTAGCGATAATCATCTAAACAAAAACAGGGTCGTGACAAGTTTTCGTAAGATTTTTTTCCGTCTAGCCCCCTTTCGATAACGCGCGATAAGGAACTTCGTACCAATAAACAGATTTCGACTGTTCTTTTTATCAGAAAAGTGATACTCCATTCTTGTTTTATCTCGTGTATTTTTGATAAAGATCTATTACACAATTCTTTCTTATGCCACGTTTCCATATAGGCATCGCCAGCTTCCAATACGCGCAAATGACAACTGCTAGGTCAACTGTCAAACGGTGTTTCACATAGTTTCAATGCTGGTCAATGCATACAAAACCCCGTTTACATTGGTCGACCATCACCGTCATTTGTTGGAACAAAGTTCCTTATCGCGCGTTATCGAAAGGGGGCTAGACGGAAATTCTTATGAAAAAGTTGTCACTACACTTTTTTTGTTTTAGATGATTATCGCTAGATGGCGCTATGATTAAAATATTTTAAAACAATTCCTTATTTTGTTTTATATGATTAATCCTAGATGGCGCTGTAATCAAAATATTTTATAAAACAACTAGCTGCTGCCCGCGACGTCCTCTGCGTGAACCCTATGACCCGTTTTTTTTTCATTTTTCCCGGCAACTATTCGATTTTTTCTCGCCGTAAAAACCATCCTTGAACTTTAACGAACATTAAAAAAAAAATTTGGCCAAATCGGTCCAGGTGTTGTTGAGTTATGCGCTTACCAACACATTTTGCGATTCATTTTTATATTATAGAAGATTCCTTATTTTGTTTTATATGATTAATGCTAGATGGCGCTGTGATCAAAATATTTTATTTACGTTATAATAATTAGTTACTTTAAAACCTCTATCTCTTTCTCTCTTCTAGTGATAAAATTTTATTACAATTCCCTCACTAATTAATCGAAAGGAACTTCGTTCCATCCGGGTGTCCTTTGACACCTCTCAAGTTTTTATTTATGTTTGTTGAACATTGGTGACCCAAAATGGAATGCATTACATTTTCTGACATTATTTCTTTTCGGTCTTAATTTTCATCACTAAACCTCTAGGTAGGTATAATATCAACAAATACTATTACCGTTATTAAATTAAATCGTAAAATTGTGCGAATCGACATTATTTTACGACGTCGTAAAGTGACATTTATTTTTGTTATGTTATTACAAAATCATTCGGTTCAGTGGCTGTGGTTGATAGGATATTTTTATAGATACTGTAACTATTTTTTCATATAACCAATTTATTGTGAAAATTAAGGTATTATCAGGTCGTTTAGAAGATTATATTTAGCCGATAAACATTTAAAACGAACTTAAATTCAAGTCTCTATTTTTAC
The DNA here is from genome assembly GCA_030269945.2 of Trilocha varians. Lineage (NCBI taxonomy): Eukaryota > Metazoa > Arthropoda > Insecta > Lepidoptera > Bombycidae > Trilocha > Trilocha varians. Next base: position 10,281,079 of record AP028267.1, on the reverse strand, counting down.
GATAAAGATATCAATGTTTTCCATTTTCCAATCAAAAACTACTGAACGAAACTTTCTATAAATATTACAATTAACTAGCTGACCCGCACGCAACTTCGTCTGCGTTACAAAGGGGTTCAAACAGCACTTGAAGCTACTATACAGTTGCGATATTTTCAGAAAGAAGTTCCAGAACCAAATTGCTATTATTGACTACACAGGATATTTAGAATCGGATAGGTTTCATATTACGAAATCCAGGTGAAATTGAAAAGAATAGGTTAGATTAGGTTAGCATGCTGTCAAACAACTCCCCGCCGAGCGAGCGGAGCAAACGTGCCGCGACAGCGGTTGTTTTTTCCTTCCTTATTGTGGTTCCTGTGGCCAAGTGTATACGCCCCTATAAGTAGCAACAGGGTTTTTGTTACATATTGTATACTAGGTGACCCGCGCAACTTCGTCTGCGTTACAAAGGGGTTCAAAAATTGTAGCCTATGTGTTATTCTGATGTATAGCTATATTGTGGTAAAGTTTCATTCAAATCCATTCAGTAGTTTTTACGTGAAAGAGTAACGAACATATATCCATACATCCATACATCCACACATCCATACATTCAAACTTTCGCCTTTATAATATTATTATGATCATGTTCCTAGATTCAATAGTTGAGATTTTGTATACAAAACGTTTGGCTTCGTAGTTCCCGTTCGGAATCAGGTCCGTTCTGTTCGAATTTCGGGAATTCCGTCTATGGAAAAAAGGGATGAAAAATAGATGTTGGCCGATTCTCATAGATACCGGTTAAGCACAAAAAATTTCATCAAAATCGGTCAAGTAGTTTCGGAGGAGTATGGCAACGAAAACTGTGACACGAGAATTTTATATATTAGATATCATTAAAAATTCATTCTGTACGATATTACTTCTGTTTTGTTCAATGATTTTGTATAAAGCTTGATGTGTCTTGTTGAGAACTACCGTAACTACGTATATCATCAGAACGCACTTGTATGTGATTCTGTTTAATTACAGTTAGGACTTGCTTGTAAATACTTGTGATACACACGGTCGTAAAGGAAGTTCAATTTAAATGTGTGCTAACCACTCAACTGGGAACGTCACTTTACGCTAAATAGCGAAACTGGGGACTTCGTTCGAAATTACTACCGTGTTAGAGGCTCTTTTTAGAAACATAAAAAAAAAATTTTCGAGTTTTAATTATACCTTAAATTGTTGTAAATCTTTATTACTAAACGACGCTGTATTGCATTTTCAACGAAAATATATTATCTCCGTAAAATATAAGATGATTAAAAAATGTATACAAAACAAGTTTTAGAACTGTGCTTAATTTTGGCTCCTGCCACAGACTTGACAAAAGTAAACAAATCAATTCTGTTGCCGATCCCAGTTGAGTGGTTATGTGAATTTTAGCTATATACATAAAATATATCCGTAACAATAGAACTTTAAACCTGGTTGAATTTTATTTAGTGTAGATTTAATAAAATATTGTAGAATATTGTTGAGATTTAACAATTTTATTCATCACTTTACATTTTATATTAAAGTTTGGTATCGAAATAGAATTAAAATCAACCTTATTAGTGCATTTAAAAAAATGAATCGCAAAATGTGTTGCTAAGCACATAACACTTGGTCTCTAGCCGATTATTTTTATTAAATATTCGTTAAGTAGAGTTCACGCAGATGACGTCGCTGGCTGCAGATAGTTAACCATAAAAATGAAATTCGCTTGCTTGTACAGCTATAACAGTGATTTGTTATATTGGAGAAGGCAATAAGTACAACTTGTGTTTATGCGATACAATCCTAAATGAGTATTTACTAATGAAGCTGATTCTCTATACTAATATTATAAGAGGAGAGATTTCATTGTTTGATTGTTTGTCTCCAAAACTACAGGTCCAATTTCAAAAATTCTTTCAGTTTTGTAAAGTCCATTTATCGAGGAACGCTATAGGATATTTTGCTTCCTTTGTGACGCAAACGAGTTGCGCTAGTATCTACCAAAGTTCGACAACATGTTGGCCAAACTATCCAACAGTGTGTATCATACGCAGGCAATTTACGCGGAATACCGTTAATAACTTCAGTAAATGGGATAATAAGCGGAGTTATAACAGATTCCATGAGAGTGATTGATGCTAGTTGAAGATTACAATTACCTGTGATCATCTTTGAGGTTATTTTAGTCTTACAAAGTGTTTTAAGGTAATAACGATCCAATTAATAACCATTGTAATGTTAGGGAGGCCTGGAGAGCTGTAATATAATTTTTTACCTAGTTCAGTCACAAAACCACTACGGCCATCTACTGTTCGTTCCAGGGTTCCCTCTCGGGGTTGGTGCGACGGGAAAGAGTGCCGATGGCGTAACGCGTCGCGTCGTCGCTCATAACCTCGTGCTGGGTTCTGACCTCAGCCGGGGTTCGGACTCTGAGTGTGAGCGGTTGGAGGTTTTAGTGCGGTTCAACTCCCACATACGCCGACCGCGGGGCGGGCGGAGTACCGGTGATTTCCTCCACTTCAAAAAAAAAACAGATGTATATTTCGCTTTGTCCTCTTACTATGTAACAAACATTTATTACTGCCCACTGCTGGGCTTAGGTCTCCTCAGAATAGGGATATAGTCCACCACGCTTGCCCAATATGAATTGGAGGCTTCACATATCTTCGAATGTTTTTTAGAATCCTTTTCCAAAATGCAGGTTTCCTCATAATATTTTCCTTCTCTGTTTTTAGCCAGTGGAGTTGTGTAAAATTGCACATAAATCTTTTTCACATTAAGGTTTAGAGGTACATACAAGCCGGTAGGTTTTGAACCAGCGATATCACATACTAACTGACCCGCGCGGTACATAAAAGCGGTTATTGTGACAAAACTATGATAGTGAGATATATGCTGTCGCGGACTTTTTTGTTTGTCTTACAAAGACCTAAAAACCCGTAGTACATCATTTTGTTCTACTGTCAATAGTTTTTGCAGCGTACGCATAAATAGGTTTTCGATTATTCACCTTGAGTTACATTCGATATTTTCATACGGATCCCTAATTTTTTTGAAAATAAAATATAGCCTATGTTACTCGGGGATAATGTAGCTTTCCAAGGGTGAATGAATTTTTGAAATCGGTCCAGTCGTTTCGGAGCCTATTCATTACAAACAAACAAACAAATCTTTTCTCTTTATAATATTAGTATAGATGGATGACAAGGGCTTCCTCCTAAAGAAATAGCATAAATATTTACACTAAATTCATCATTAAAATCGACAGAATAATAATACAATTCCATCGATTCTCTGGACATTGAACTATAATAGTTCATCATGTAGTATGATGATTGGACGTTCCAAATTGAGTTGTAATCGAAATGTTTCCAAGCCGACTGTCGTTGATTAAATGTGGGTTCATAATAACAGTCAGTTCATTTTAAATCTAATATTGACGATTTGATTTTTATCGAAGGTGTCGATGCCCGAATGTTTTTTGAATGGACTCATTGGGGTGTTTTTTTTTAACAATTTACTTTAAAGAAAACTTTTTAAAGACAGGCTTTTAAGATCCTGAATATCATATAGCAGTAGAGTGCTAGTACTTGTAAAACGAGCCCAAACACGACAGGTCTATCTTGTTTAGCACAAGAGTTCCTATGACCTTCCTAATCCATCATCAAATCAGCGCCATTTTATCGTATTATTTCATTGTCACTCGATATACATGTGCGAGCAAAAGGTTACCGCAATCGGTATTTGGGAAGTTTGTCAAATTTAGCTTGCAAGATTCCACCCTAACTTACAGTCACATAGTTACATCCAGTGTCAGTAGTATGTGCAAATTGCATTCATGCAATATGGCTTTGAAAATACGTTCAAATAGTACTTAATAGTCAGACATTCAGTCAAGACATCGACTACATGAAGGTTTCCTTTTTCGAATTAATTATATTTTTCAAACATTTACAAATCACTTATTTGGTTGTTATACACTAATTCCTGTACCAACCCATTACTGCCCACTGTTGGGCTCAGGTCTCCTTAGAAGAGGGATTAGGCATAGTCCACCACGCTTGCCTAGTGCGGATTGGGGACTTCACATATCGTCAAAGGATTTTTAGAACCCTTTTCCGATATGCAGGTTTCCTCATGATGTTTTCCTTCACCGTTTTTAGCCAGTTTATACATACACTAATTAGACTGATTGAACCTCTGCAATGGCATAGCAGGGCCGTTCCCTATTCGAATGTATATCTTACAAGTACTTCTCCAATTTAACTTTAACGACTGGATTATCCATAGACTGCCCATTTATCATGAAGGTTATGAAACAAAGCGAAGACCCTTATTTCGTGCACCCCTGGGACCTACGATTCAAGATCGTATCGACGTTCAGAATTATACTGTTCGTAATAGAACAGGAAGGGTTGTGCTAAATTAAAGGGATGAAGTTCATTGATGAATGACCTTTGGTATATTGTTCCAGCGTATATTATAAGTGATAGTGGTCGAGTTGTTGAAGCGCTTGCCTTCCGTGCGGGAGGTCGCGGGTTCGAAACCCTTAATTATTTGTAAAAGATTTATGTGCAATTTATCACAAAATAATTGACTACAAATGGTGAAGGAAAAAAATCTTGAGAGGTGTCATGGGACACCCGAATAGAACGAAGTTCCTTTCGATTAAAAGATATCTTATATTTTTTTTTTCCTATCGTAACGCGCGATAAGGAACGTGTTTTAAAAGATTTTGATCACAGCTCCATCAAGCGATAATCATCTAAAACAAAAAAAGTGTCGTGACAACTTTTCGTATGAATTTTTTTCCGTCTAGCCCCCTTTCGATAACGCGCGATAAGGAACTTCGTTCCAAAACTTCGTTCCAATATTTCTTTGTATATAAGTAAAGTTCCCAATCCGTATGGGTAAACGTAGTGGACTAAGCCTGATCCGTATACCGAGACAATCTGAGCTCAGCAGTCTCAAGTTCAATTCAGTTCTATTCTCAATTTTGCGTACCTACATTTTTGTATTAGTTTAATAATCTGTACTCATATAATAAAGCTAAAAAGTTTGCGTGTATTAAATTATTTTTTTAAGGGATCGATATTACGATATTTTTCAATAAATAAATCAATTATATTATGCATGATCAATAATTTAAAATCATCGTTGAAAAACGATATTACTTGGCCATATACATTGGCCATTGTTTGAAATGAAACAAAACTCTCGTGAATCTACGACTGTCGCTAATTTTAATATTTGCCCAAAAGAATACTAAACAAGAAACAACAATGTAAATTAGGTACAAAGAACTAAGAGAAACTGCAGTTAACAACAGGTGCGACTTTACCTAAACGTAGCAATTTGCTAAATGTCGCCGAGGCCGGAGTTGATGCTTTAGCAATCACTTTACAGGGACGTACTTAGACTTTTATGGCGTGGGGTATGATAATTGCAAAGTTGTTTTGGGTTGTTATAAGACTTTATTAGTCGTCGTCATCTGCTGATTGTCAGTAGCTCTGGTTGCTCAAGGAATGACGAAATAACAAGTAACCTGAACGTAAATACATTTTCTTCTTCTCTGCAATGTCAGGGGTATTGTGGGGCCACTCCTTATAGCCTACTCTATAGGACTCTCATTAGTTTATTTTGAAGAAGGACATATCATAAGTACTAGGCGAGGAAGGGAGCTCCATGACCGGATGGTGCGTGGTAAAAATAATTCTTGAAACAAGCTGTGACCGCGATGGTTCCATATAGTGATGTAAATCCACCTCGGCGACTTACCACGACGAACTCTTCTTAAACGATCTTCAAAGAGATATAATTCGTTAATGTCATAACGCAAGAGAAAACCCAAAGCAGAAGATTGATTGCTCGATTACTTTAAATAAAATTTTATGAATAAATGCATCTACTTTTCTCTTTAATACCGTAACCTAATCATGCCATAGTTTATTTGAATACGTTTATGAATTTTTCGTTTTCTGTTGTTTTGCGTTCAAAATTTATTTCTGTTTTAAATGTCCAAATCCGGCCCTGTGACAAGGCCTCAATTTGTGGGTCGTGATCACGCTGTCGATGGGATTGGTCTCACAGTTTAAGAGTTCGTGAGTTTTTCTCGACGTGTGAGAGGCTTTTTATCACCAATTAATTTGGGATTCAGATCCAATTAATTTGAATTATTTTTAAATTCTTTAATTTGTTCTTGTTTATCCTAGAGTTGTCGGTATTTTTAAATGAGTACGAGAACTTGAACTCTCAGAAATGTATTAAAATCATTGAAATTTACTGTAAAGAAAAACAGAATATAAAATTTCTATGATCCTGAATATCATGTAGAAGTAGAAATTAAGCAAGAAAAGTCAAACAAAAAAAAATCACCTCGATAGGAACTTATTCAAATTCTACTTGAAAGATTCCAGCCGAACTTACACAGTTACATCCAGTGCAAGTTAAATAAAAACTAAAAAATATATATTACACCAACGTTTTGTAAACACTGTTAACCCGTCTAACGCGAGACATACGGTTTTAATAACACACCCTTGTATTAATTAACGAAATTTATAACATGTTATAGAAAGTCGTGGTGGCCGAGTGGTCGAAGCGCTTCCTTCCGAACGGGAGGTCGCGGGTTCAAAACCGGCCGGCTTGTACCTCTAAATCTAAATGTGAAAAAAGATTTATGTGCAATTTTTCACAACACCACTGGCTAAAAACGGTGAAGGAAAACATCGTGAGGAAACCTGCATGTCGGAAAAGGATTCTGAAAATCCTTCTAAGATATGTGAAGTCCCCAATCCGCACTGGGCAAGCGTGGTGGACTATGCCTAATCCCTCTTCTGAGGAGACCTGAGCCCAACAGTGGGCAGTAATGGGTTGGTACAGGTAACAGGTATAACATGTTTACCTTCACGGCCCTGCGGTATCCATTACAATAATTTCCTTGAAGAGCTCCTAAGATAACGTTAATCAGTTTACAAATTTACAAAATTTAGCTAAAAAAATTTTACAAGACATGTCCACCAAATATATTTTTTGAAATGATTTAGTTTAAAGACATTGTATTACTTTCATGCATTTTCGACGGGTTCTTACCACGATTTTTAATTAATTGAGTTGTATCGATATTTCAAGTGTGGTGTGTCGTGATGTGAGTTCGAGTTCCAGTGGTACTACCCAAAAGCGAACGAGAAAGAGGGTAGACAGATTTGTTTGCTCTTAAATCGAACCGCAGTATCCAGTCTTCTCGTGATCATGACGTTTGCAACAACGTTGAAATATCGAGACAACTCAATTAATTAAATATCGTGGTAAGAACCCGTTGAAAATGCATGAAAGTATTATAGAAAACTGCGAATGTCTGAATAAGACATTGCATTGTCACGCGATTTACATCTGCGTGCTAAATATCAGCTCAATCCAAAACTTAGAAGTTGGTCAAATTCAACTCGCAAGATTCCACCCGAATTCCATAGTTACATCCAGTACATTTCTTTTTTATTGCCATGTAGGCAGACGATCCAACGGCCCACCTGATAGGAAGTGGTTACCGTCGCTCATGAACCTCTGCAATGTCGGGGGACACTGAGGGGTCGCTACCTACGACCTAACTTTAAGGACCCTCCTCAAGCCTCGTTTGAAGAAGGACAAGTCATAGTGCTCGGGAAACACCGAAGAGGGGAGCTAATTCCATATAGAGTTTATAAAAAAAAAGTACTCATATTTCAAAAAACATCAATTGAGTAACAAAAAACATTTGGTTTACCTAACAAACATAGAAAATTAAATTAGGCCGCACTTTGAAGGGTTAAATATTTGGCCCTTTCATAATTTGATTCCTGGGACTCTCTGGACGATTTTTCACGGAAATTTACCCTCAAAAGTAAAGTGGTTGTTATGTACGAGTATTTAGAAACGGACTTTGAATTAGTAATTTGTTTGTAAACGTAGAAATTAATGTTGACCCTCCTCTATTCCGCTCTGTCTATCCTGCTGCTTTATGCACTGAAAAACATTCTCCGCACTGATGACTGTTGTGTTGGCCAGTAAAATCCTTTTAGTTTGGTATAATGAAATTTATTGTGTCTTACTACAATATGCTAATTACAAAATGGTGTCTATTCGTCGATAGTTTTAGAAAGTCAATCTATTTTGCACAGGTTAATTCTTCTTTTGCGTCGCCGTCAGCGCCATCTATTATCGATCGATTCTGATGGTGTTGATTCTAACGATAGATGGCGTTACTCGCCAACAGATGGTTTTGCAAAATATGAACAGTTGATCTGTTAATAAAATAACTTGGATTTCTCGGTGTTGTCTAAGCTGTGACTCGTTCTTCTTTAAAACTAGGTATTACCTACTTTCATAAATGATATATTTATAAAACTTGAGAGGTGTCAAGGGACACCCGGATGGAACGAAGTTCCTTTCGATTAATTAGTGATGGAATTGTAATAAAATATTTTTATCACAGCGCCATCTAGCATTTATCATACAAAACAAAATAAGGAATTGTTTTAAAAGATTTTAATCACAGCGCCATCTAGCGATAATCATCTAAAACAAAAAAGTTGTCAAACTTTTTCATAAGAATTTCCGTCTAGCCCCCTTTCGATAACGCGCGATAAGGAACTTCGTTCCAATAGGCAAACCTAAAGAATACCCTAACTTTGCTTACTTCATTGAGCGTTGGCTTGGGCCATTGAAATACCATAATTATACTGGAATTCAATTTTTAAATGTTTGGGTAGATATTTCCAAATATTGATTTTGGCGACATTTCCTGAATCTAACGATTAAGTGACGTCATTCGACTGAGAAATAATTAACAGTTACGTTTGTCTAGTAGTGCCTCCTATAGGTGACATTTGACAACCACAGACTAGTTGTTAAGGATCAAATTTCCTCCACGGAATCTTCAGAACACTTCCTTTAAAAAAAGTTCTAGAATTATCTAGAAATTTAACACTGTCAGCGCGTTTTAATTAAAACAGTCATTATTTTAGCAGTAGCTCGGTAAAATATGATTTTCCTAGTCACGTAAAACACGAGTGTAATGAAATTTTAGCTGAAAATTACGTTTGAGAATCAAATTTAATTCCCTGTATGTATGGTTTGAATATCAATGATTGTCTGAAGAATTACTTTGAAAAGAACTACACAACTTGTTTATTGAAGTATTATTAAAATTACTGAAGATATTATAATAATGATTTCAAAACTATTATCTGAACTGTACTGTTACTGTACCAACCCATTACTGCCCACTGTTGGGCTCAGGTCTCCTCAGAAGAGGGATTAGGCATAGTCCACCACGCTTGCCCAGTGTGGATTGGGGACTTCACATATCTTCAAAGGATTTTAGAACCCTTTTACGACATGCAGGTTTCCTCACGATGTTTTCCTTCACCGTTTTTAGCCAGTGGTGTTGTGAAAAATTGCACATAAATCTTTATCACATTTAGATTTAGAGGTACAAGCCGGCCGGATTTGAACCCGCGACCTCCCATACGAAAGGACGCGCTTGGACCACTCGGCCACCACGACTTAATCTGAACGGAAATTAAAAATTGGTATAATATTCTTCGAAGTTTTATTTTCTAAACAAGTTTTAATACATAAAAGTATTCAATTATCCAAGATAAAGGATTTAAGTAACATTTAGAAAATATCAAAACATATTACTAAAACTTATTTGGAGTAATATGAAGTCTAGGTTCCCTTACAATTACAGTGTCTGGCGATGCAGAGAAAATGAGCAAAAATAATTTAAGATTTTCGGCGGAACGTGGAAGGAGAGACGATATTATTTCGATATTAAAATATTATTTAAACTACTCAATGTAAATACTTTTAGATTTTGGATATCATGTAGCTACGGTGCTAGTTAAGACAAGTGATCTCCTTCTCCTCTCGACATACCCCTACTCGGAACTGTAAACCTAGCTGCTGAGTGGCGGGGCTAAACGGATCCCTACAATTTAATTTAAATATATGTCGGACAGAAACACTCTCTCCTAAAGGATATCATCAATACTAGTGCACTTTATGGGCGTCATGAAGGTAGAATTCAAACACAAACAGGATTGCCTTAGACTCCACGAATGAATCCTCAGCAACGAATCAATTACGAATGATTCTCACCAACGAATGAATATCGTTACGACTTTCAAACATATTATAAAGATGGCGCTTCCAGCTATGTGCTCTGCTCTGATTGGTCGTTGCACGCGTAAAACAGTAGTTCACTTGACAATAGTCAATGCTAATGACTTCCGACTTTGTCTTTAATCACAAGTTTGTTTCCGGAAGTCGTTTTTAGGCTTTATACAGTTTAATAATTGTAATTAAAATTCCGACATATACATTACTAAAATAAAAAAAAATGTAATGTATATTTATTAAATGTGTATTCCTATCGTCCAAAACAACTTAGTGACAATCCTAAATACCTTTACTATATCATTCGACATAATAGGACCCCTCTCTCACACCTCCATTTTCTCGACGATCCATTTACGACAAAGTTTAATAAGGAGCGAAGCTGGGTAAAGCGCCCATAATTGGACATCACCCTTATTATTATATTTATAAAACATAATTTTGCTTAAGATAAATTTACTTAACTGAATTGAATTATCTTTTGGCGACCGATGTTTATATTCGACGGAGAATTTTACTACAACGATAAATTATATTATCTGTTTTACTGTGAATGCTTTAGAATGTGCAAATTCCAATGCTTTTAAGGTAATTGTTTTAGGTCTTATTGTTAAGGATTTGAGGTTGTATTTCGAAAAATATGTTTAAGAAAATGCTTAAATTAAAAGTAAAGATGCTTTTTAAATACAAGCTTTTAAGATCCTGGATACTATATTGCAGTAAAGTGAAAGAAAGAAAGAAAGAAAAGAAAAAAACGTTTAATGGTTACACAGTATAAAAACAAAGTGCTAGTGAAGACAAGTAAAATGAGCCCAAATACGATAGATTTATCTTGTTTACTTGTGTACAGGAGTTTCTATGGCTTCCTTCCAAGTCCATCATCAGATCAGTCAGAAGTAGTCAGAACACTATATACACATGCGTGCACTATTTCAACTTAATCGAGAGTCTGTCAAATTCAACTCGCAAGATTCCACCAGAACTAAGTCCCCTCAGCGCTCAGGGAATGAGCTCCCCTCCTCGGTATTCCATGAGCGCTATGACTTGTCCTTCTTCAAACGAGGCTTGAAGAGGGTCCTTAAAGTTAGGTCATAGGTAGCTACCCCTCAGTGACCCCTGACATAGCAGAGGTTCATGAGCGACGGTAACCACTTCCTATTAGGTGGGCCGTTGGCTCGTCTGCCTACATGACTATAAAAAAAAAAACTACACTACACAGTTACATCCAGTGTTCAAGTTAATATACAGGCTTTTAAAAAGTCCAGGAAAAAGAAGAAAATACTGATCCCATTTTTTACCCACTTTGTAAGAGGGTTTCCACTCAGAAAGAACTATTCCATATATTTTTAATACGTAGTTTTCTTTCCGAGAACAGATTTACGTCAACAATTAGATATACGAAAAGACCATTTCACCCCCTTAAAGCATTTTCCAACCCTTAATAAATATGAAGGGTAAAAGGTTAAAAGAATTCTCGTAACGCCGGAATGTCATAAAACTGTAGCGCTTGTACAGTTTTTTTTTGGTGTTACACACGGATTGCTGAGATGTCGAACACTAAAAACTGAATAGATGGATTTGTTTTTGTTGAAACACCACAAAAACTGAAAAATAATAACTAAACAGTTACAACTTATTGCTAAACTCAGATCTCTTTATATAGAATAGAATAAATATTTATTTATAACAGAATACTTACACTAAACCAAATCTAAGTAACATAGTTTGAAAACGGCTTCCGACTCAGCAATGTCGACAGCACCGAAGAACGATACTACGACGCTGTTCTTCCGTCGGCACCAAGTGACGTGCACGCAGGCACTACGCTAATTAGCTACAAATGATATAAAAAAAAAACAACTATAATAGTACAAGACAAAGAGTTCAAATAATCTTCAGTAGATATAGTTCACTAAGATTGCTCAATGTGGATTGACTACTTGGGGATTAGCGAAGAAATTTAGAAACCTTTTCTAAAATGCAGGTTTCTTCATCTTTTTTAACAAGTGGTGTTATGATAAATAGCATATTATAAATCTTGAAACAAATTATGGTTTAGAACCGGCCAGTTCAATACGCGACAAGTCCTTCAGTCACTCGATCACCTCTATGTAGTATGAATTTCTTCCTTTAATTAATTAATTTATTTAAACTTCATGCACAAAAGAGTGTACATAGGCGGACTTAATGCCATAGGCATTCTACCAGTCTACTTTAAGGTCAAGGTGAGATGATTGATGATTTAACCTCCTCTAACGTAAGCAAAGCACAAGCCTAAATAACTTTCCTTGTCTTTCAAAGGTTGGACAAACGGCTCTCTGTTGTACACGACCGTGTGTCACTATATAAACAGCGCTACTGCGACACACGGATATTACCATAACAGACAGAATGCTGCTTCCTGCACAAATAAACAGGATGTGATCTTATGGAGTTTTCCCTTGTTTTTATTTTATTGACGATCAACGTATCGGGTGTGTTTTGATGAAATTCTAAAAAGCTTTGATGATACCTTTTATTTGACCTTTTTGAGTAGAATTAATCATGTTGATCCCTTTTGATGGACATCCAAAGAAGCTGCGTATCGTTTATTTTTAGTGTTTTATTACATTTAAAATTGAGTTTTCTTGCGTAAAATAGTTTAGATGATTGAATAGTTAATTAGGTATTTGTCATAGCTTCTTTTCTTTTTTAATTACTGTTTTTTTTTCGATTTTATCACTAATACAATAATGTTTTTATTTCAACAGTTCTCTTTGAGGTTTGCTTTTAGGAAATTGTGTTTTGAGTTAAGTTCGCCTGTGTACTGTTTTTTTGGTAGGCGATAGAAAACAGCCCCTCACTTCCCTGGCATTGCAGAGGTTCATGAGCGACGGTGACCGCTTACCATCAGGTGGGCCGTAGGCTCGTTTATCTATCATGCAATAAAAAAAAACTTGTATTATTTTGGAGTTTTTTTTTTATTATTGCCATGTAGTCAGACGAGCCAACGGGCCACCTCATCGTAAGTGGTTACCGTCGCTCATGAACCTCTGCAATGTCAGGGAACATTGAGGGGTCGCTACCTACGACCTAACTTTAAGGACCCTCCTCAAGCCTCGTTTGAAGAAGGACAAGTCATAGCGCTCTGGGAATACCGAAGAGGGGAGCTACAAAGAATAAATAGGTAAATTTAAATTCAAATGAACCTCTAATGTTAATAACCTTTTAATTTTAAAAATACTGATTCTACTTCTAATTTAAACTTCTAATCAACAAGAAAAAGTTCGCAAACAAAAAAAACACTATTATTATATTATGAGTTTTAAAATTTAATTCAAAATCGGTTCAAAAGTACTCATATTGTTGTTTACAATTATTTCAGCGAGTGAATCCTTTACTGAAGGCTGGTTGAACTGCACCATCACTAGTTCGTAAGTCACTATGGTGCCTGCAACCTAAAAATATAAAATAAAATTAAGGATTTTACTATAACAAAATGTATCAATGAAGCAAGTCCTTTAAGGTTGTAGTGGCCTCGCAGTATCCTCTGACAATGCTGAGATCCATCAACAACTCTAATTATGATCGGTGGCAGCGCGACGGGAAAGAGTGCCGAGGCGTAACGCGTCGCGCCGTCCCTCCAAACCCCGTGCTAGGTTCTGGCCTCAGCTGGGGTTCGGACGCTGAGTGTGAGCGGTTGGAGGTTTTAGTGCGATTCAACTCCCACATACCCCAGAACTACACAGAAACTACAGATCTATTTTTTATCAAATAAAATTATTAAAAGTAATATGAAATGAAATGAGAAACTTTTCAAATTTAAACAAACAATGAACTCCAATTCGAAGACCATAAATGCTACACATCATTTATTTTTTTAGCAAAACTGAGAAAAAAAATCCAACTAATAAATCTTAAAGCGTAAGATAACTTAATACTATTACTATTAATTAAATATAATTAAATCATACTAACACTCAGAAGAAGTCCACGAGTTACACTGAAGAATTGCAACCCAGTCAAAGCTACGTCATCAGAATTAACTTGATCTAGAAACCTTTGCACCTAAAATCATATTATACTAATTTAATAAATAAGTTTTTCTAAAAACAACTAGGTATATAAATCTTTATTTTTGTTTGCTATACTATTTACTATACTACTACGCGTAGTATGTAACGCGTCGTCGCATAATCCCGTGCTGGGTTATATCCTCAATCGGGGTCTGGGGTGGGTGTGAGTGGTTGGAGGTTTTAGTGCGGTCCAACTTCCATATATCCTTACTACTCCTACGATAACCACAAATAAAACAACCTTTTGTCATCACCATAGCAGTACCTTTCAGTTAAAAGTTTTAAACTTACTCAAAAGGTTTACTAACGGCATTATTTTTATCATTTACTCAATTTAACGTCATTACTCAATTTAACGGCATTACTCAATTTATAGTCGTGGTGGCCGAGTGGTTGAAGCGCTTGCCTTCCGTACGGGAGGTCGCGGGTTCAAAATCGACCGGCTTGTACCTCTAAATCTTAATGTGAAAAAGATTTATGTGCAATTTTTCACAACACCACTGGCTAAAAACGGTGAAGGAAAACATCGTGAGGAAACCTGCATATCGGAAAAGGGTTCTAAAAATTCTTTAAAGATATGTGAAGTCCGCATTAGGCAAGCGTGTTGGACTATGCCTAACCCCTCTTCGGGGGAGACCTGAGCCCAACAGTGGGCAGTAATGGGTTGTTACAGTACTCAATTTAACGGCATTACCTCAACACAATACACAGCTGACGGAACTTCGTACAATGTACACGCAGGTATTGTAGACGCCATATTTACTTGTGAAGCTATTAGAGATACAGCTATCGACCTAGATATAAGAAATCCGAGAGAAAACAATACATATGTTACCGGCTCACTGCCTACTGGAGTTATCCTGGAAAAATAGTTTTAATTAGTTTTTTGGTTAAAATAGAATCGACATCTGATTTCTGTAATCTTGACTTTGAAAAGGGTAGCTTGAGATAACGATGGTACTGACGATCTGGCTCATCAGAGTTCTTCTAATGAGGTTATAAAAACTTAAGACTGGTTTGAAGAAAGAAGAAAATAGTTCGAACCTCACATGTAACATCATGATAGAACAAATAACTAAAATGTATTGAAAGCTTTTATTGTAAAGTAACTGTAACAACCCATTACTGCCCACTGCTGAGCTCAGGTCTCCTCCGAAGAGGGGTTATGCATAGTCCACCACGCTTGCCCAGTGCGGATTGGGGACTTCACATATCTTCAAAGAATTTTTGGAACCCTTTTCCGATATGCAGGTTTCCTCACGATGTTTTTCTTCACCGTTTATAGTCAGTGGTGTAGTGAAAAATTGCACATAAATCTTGTAAAGTATAATCTTCTGATATATAAAATTCTCGTGTCACAGTTTTCGTTGCCATACTCCTCCGAAACGGCTTGACCGATTTTGATGAAATTTTTTGTGCTTATCCGGTACCCAACATCTATTTTTCATCCCCCTAAATGTTAGGGGTTAGTCCAACCCAAAATTTTTTTCGATTTTTTTTCGACGAAGTTGCGCAGGATAGTTAGTTATTTGTATAATTATAACATACATAAAACTTACTGATTAGACTGATTAGGACAATCTGCCCCTGTTATTTCGACTCCGCCGCTGTAAAATTTTATATTCTGGTGAGAATTTATTGATTTTCTAATAAGTAATCAAATAACACCATAAAACTCATAGAATTACTACATCATGAACAACAGAATGATGCCAATTTAAAGCGCACCAATCGCGCGTATCAACACGATATTTTGATTCAACATCAGAAATAACAAAGTGAAATTTTAAAGAACTTATGTGTATATAATATTTTATTAGTGTGTTAAACGAATTGAGTGTCATCGGTACACTAACGCCAGAATATTATCGTGTAGTTACGCGCGATCGGTGCACTTTAAATTGGCTTCATTCCGTTGTTCATGATGTTGATTCCAGATGTAATAAATCTATGATAAAACTATGCTTACAGACACACAAGAAAAACATTACTTTGACCAAGATAATATCTAAAATTGTTACGTTCTTTACTCGTCAACTTCAGGGATTCCCAAAAATTTGGTATTATATAGAAAATCTTTTTACTAAAAGGAAGCTATGTTAATTGTTAGTGTGATAGACTATACAGGGTGATTTCTTAGTGAGGGTACATATTGAAGGTCATGGTAGCTGATGGTTATATACGACCAGCAAAAATATTATTACCAAAGAATATAAACTTATTCAGACACTCGCGGTTTTCTATAATTCAGATTTGTTTGCTCGTAAATCGACCCGCAGTATCCAGTCTTCTCGTGATCATGACGTTTGCAACAACGTTGAAATATCGAGACAACTCAATAAATTAAATATCGTGGTAAGAACCCGTTCAAAAAATGCATGATAGTACCAAAGAATATGTCTTACGCAACTTAAAAATATCTAAAATTCTTGCAAAATGATGGTTTTTCGACAGTTGATGGGTGTGGCGGAGGTGTGGAGTGCGGTGTTAGTCAACACTCTTTTAGTCGAAATTGTTTATGTTTGAGGTAGTTTTGTCGAATTTAGATTGAAAAAAAAAATGTAATTTTACCTATTTTTTGTAATATTCCGTATTAGAACAGAGTACTCATCACCCTCCTGCAATATGTACCTTCTTTAAAAAATCACCCTGTATAATAATTATAAAAATTGTTTAAAATGCCTCCTTTTGTAGTACAGACACAAGCACAGTCAAGAAATTACTAAGACAGAAGAATGCAAGAAAAAAAGCAAGTTTATTCCACACATACAAAGAAGACACAAAAATAAGACAATTACAATTACTCACTCCAAAGTATTAAACAGTTGTACGCATACAAAGAACAAGTTATTTGCGAATGAAATGAAGACAATACCACTTATAACAGAATCTACTTTTCTGACTAACTTAGTAGCTCGGCAGTAAGTCTCTCTTGTTGCCCGCCAAAACGTTTCAGGGAGATGCTGAAATCATAAATGTAGTTGAAGAATAAACTCGTAGGTGGTTTTTTTTCTTTATTTTAAAACAGTTTATACTATAGCGCGTTGTGAAAGGGGGCAAGACGGGAAAACTTTGGTTTTTGGTAGCGGATTTTTAGGTATAGTTATAGTTAGAAGATTTTATATATTCTCTAGAGATTTGAAAATGTATTAACATTACTTAAAGGTTTCGGATTTAACTATTAAAAGATAAGTTCCTTTCGATTAAAAGATACGATTAAAAGATAAGGAACGTTTTTAAAAGATTTTGATCACAGCGCCATCTAGCGATAATCATCTAAAAAAAATAAGGAACGTATTTTAAAAGATTTTAATCACAGCGCCATCTAGATAATCATCTAAAACAAAAGTGTCGTGACAGCTTTTTCATAAGAATTTCCGTCTAGCCCCCTTTCGATAACGCGTGATAAGGAACTTCGTTCCAAAAACATTGCAATCTGTTTATTATTTAAAGAAATATATTCAAACAATCACAGTAAGTCATGAAACCTTTACGGTTAAAAATATCAGGTCACTAAAACTTGCGTAGTTGAGGCATTTTTATATTGCACCAAACGACCGACCTGATAAGGAGCGAATTACTAACGTCCATGAATCCCCACAAACCCAGAAAATAGCTTTAAAATTAAAACTATTGTATATGAATTATCTTAAACCTCCTTTGAAGTAGGGCAACCAGGAATCAGCCTGTTTCAGAGCATGATGAAAGAACGTATGAGGAAAGGAGAATTTGTATGAAATTTTCTTTCTGTATAGCTGTTTTGTGGCAAAACTTTGTCATTTAGAAGTCTCCGGGACAAGCGATTGCACTCACCACACCGCACTCAGATTTGGGACTTATGTTCTGAAACCTGTTAAATCCGAAGATGTTCTTTTTCTTTACATTTAAGTGTTAAGTGTTTAAGATTAGTTGATCCACTTTCTAAAAGAGGAGGTATCTCAGAGATACAAATACAAATAATTTATTTTCAAACATAAAACTAATTTACATAAGGAGTTCAACAATGGTCGCATTAGGCTAGGCCTGTATCGCGATAGGCCGTAAGGATTGTACAATTATAGGTTCCAAATGAAAGATGGAAGAGAAAACAGCGGACCGCTAACAAGCATAAAACAATAAAGCAAGCATAAAGCATAAAACAATGATAATAGATAGGTAATTGCTTTCTTGGCTAACAAAACAACATTAAAAAGGATGACAGTATTTCCTGAACGCTATGACTGGACCTTCTTCAAGGCTTTCAAAAATTGCATTGCTACAGGTAACGTCCAAACATCACAAAGGTTCATGACGTTATTTACACCATTTACTATCAAGGGGGACATATGCTCGTTTACCTATAAAATCAACCATTACTATTACCACTAACAACCCATTACTGCCCACTGCTGGGCTCAGATCTCCTCCGAAAAGTTTAGGCATAATCCACCACGCTTGCCCAGTGCGGATTGGGGACTTCACACATCTTCGAAGAATTTTTAGAATCCTTTTCCAATATGCAGGTTTTCTCACGATTTTTTCCTTCACAGTTTTTAGCAGGTGGTGTTGTGAAAAGTTTATAAAAGTAACATATAATGGAAATAATGTACCTTGCCTCGTGCAGGTAAAAGCTTGTTGTTGATAACATCCAAACGAGATGTCAGATAGTAACTCATGCAGATCACGAATAAATCAGCGAAATTCCACACAAATGTCGACTGGATGTGAATGAACTGAAACATAACAGTATAATTAGTATATGACGGCGTAAATACTGTGTTAAGATGTAATGACGTCGATCTTAGTTTGGTTTTGTCAGGAATGACGTCACAATGTCCACTTGAACACTTGATGATCAATACTTTTGAATAAAAACTCCAAAATAACGAGTTTTAACAGTTTATTACTTTGACATCAAGAGGTCCGTTCGCCTCGACAATTCAGACACGAATGAATAATAACAGCGGCCAGCGCCTGTGTTTATAGCAAGTCTCCACTTAGAACTACCCGCACGGTGAATAGGTTAGTTTCCCTTGTTATCACCCCTTCATATATGATAAAGGAGTATAGTCGAATTATATATAAAATTCAATATACAGAGTGATTCGTAAAAGGAACTAGGTGATGATGATACAAAGACAGTAAAATTTAAATAGTGAGCATCTACAAGTCGGGTCTACAAGCGGGCCCGCACAACTTAGTCTGCGACACTTTTAATTAAAAGAGTCTCTTAATTTTTCAGGGTCTATAGATTGTCTGTGCCAAAGTTCATCAAAATCGGTTGAGAGGTTTAAGCAGGAGAGCGTTACAGACACAGACAGAAATCTGTCTTTGTCTGTAACGCTGTAACTTTCGCATTTATAATATTACTAGTGATGGCACTGACAAATAACGTCTTTCTTTTTTTTTTTGAAGGGAGGAAATCGCCAGACTTCCACTCGCCCCGCGAGTGGGGTATGTGGGAGTTGAACCGCACTAAAACCTCCCGCCAATCGCGCTCGACATCCGATTAGTAGGGGTGACAGGACGCGCTCACGTATCGCCCCGTCACCCCCACGTCTAGTAAAAAAATACTCGAAATCGGTTCAATAGATCCAATATTACGTCACAACCATCACGACATTATAAGATTAGAAAGACTATAGATTATCAATAAAGAAAACAAAAGCAATAAACAAAAGTACGAACTTGTGCGATAATTCCCAAAGCGAAGGAATATGGCAGAAAGTTGAACACCCATGGATAGAAATGTCGGACGAAACTTTCATGGCTACTTGCATTGGGAGAGCAAACACGAAGGTTTGACTGTGCTGCTCTTATAGAAAATATGTGCTCCACTAGAATGTAAAGTAAAGATTAATTGTTCATCAGTTCACATTATATTTAAAAAAAACATTTACAAGAAAATACAATATAAAAAACAGAGGGCCACTGGAGACGGGGTCTACGACACAAGCCATCAGTGGTTAGGACTCAAGATAGAGGAACCTCACAATACGTGCCGTGTCAAGAACGACCGCCTTCTGAATCAGGCCCTTTACCCAGCCGGGGAGCGAAAGCTTCTCTAGATGACGGTCGAAGCTTTTCGCTATTAGACCGTGCACAGATACAATGATGGTCGATTCAACACGCCACATGTAGTACACTACAATAGTACACTAATTAATAATACATTCAATACAAACTGTAAAAAGAGTTGGATACATCTATTTTACACCAAATATAACATTTCAGACGATTGTTCATAAGATGTAATTTTCCTTTGACTTTGGTGTTTATAGGCTGTTTTTATCTAGTTTTATTTGATCAAAATTTTAAATATTATTAAGAGGAACTTACACAATGCCAATACAAGAACAACGAAGCACGTAATATTGCATTTCCTCCTCAGTTTGGCGTCAAAATTTGGATCCAACTCTTCGGTGTTGGCTATGTGTTGGACAAGCTCCGGCCAACGTTTGGACACTCGAAAGAATGTTATCGTAGAAATGCAGGTCAAGCCGTAAAATATGAGAGGTGCTGAAAAACATAAAAGATTTAGTTACTGTGTCTACCAATTGAGAGTAGTTCGGTATGGTTTTTTTTTGTTTTAGTTGGAGGAAATCGCCGGATCCCCACCCGCCCCCGGAGTGGGAGTTGAACGTCACTAAAACCTCCAACCGCTCACACTCAGCGTCCGAACCCCGGCTGAGGCCAGAACCCAGCTCGGGGTTATGCGGGGTGGCGCGACGCGTTACGCACTACGGCACACTTTCCCGTCGCGACACACCCAGTTCGGTATGGTAGGCTATACATAAACTCTGGGATCGTAGACTCGTTTGGGTATCTGTATCTGAAAAATATTGCCTTTTGCAGGACTTAGGTTTGATGAAAATTTTTAAGAATTGACAAATACTCTCTCACGAGTAGTCACGAGTCAAGTACCCCATTCCCATAAACACCTCCATGCCCACTGTCGTTCATGGATCTTTTTTAATATCTGGATTCTGTAGAGCCCCTATCTTTGTGGCTTTGACATTTAACGAGCAAACAGCCCATTTAATACGAAGTAGGTACCATTGGGTCTTATTAGACGACTCAGAGTCACTCAAAGAGCAATGAAAAGGGCTATGCTGAGTGTTTCTCTGAGTGATCAAATCAGAAATTAGGAGATCCACAGAAGGACTAAAGTAACCGACATAGCCCAAAGAATTGCATCTTTGAAGTGACAATGGGCAGAACACATTGTGCGAAGAACGGATGGCCGATGGGGCCGAAAAGTTTCTTTAGTGGCGGCCACGAAGCGGTAGGCGCAATGTTGGTAGACCCCCCACAAGATGGACCGACGATCTGGTCAAGACGCGGGAGGTCACTGGATGCAGATGGCGCAGGACCGGTCGATGTGGCGAGGTTTGGGGAAGCCTATGTCCAGCAGTGGACGTCTATAAGCTGATGATGATGATGATGGTGGTGATGAGGTACCATTCCTCATATTTGCTATGTCAGCAAATAGCGAAGCTGCTACTTACTATTTTTTTTCTTTAACCTCATTTGGTGAAGAAGTCTGGTTTTTTAGTCCTTCTTCAATGTTCAGGTTTCGTTACCATAGTTTATGGTTGAAGTTGGATACTTACTTGTTCCATTCAGGGTGGTCTCGGAATGGACAACTTTGTAAACACACATTACTGTTATAAATAGTTGTCCTAATACAGACAACAGGGAGTACAGACATTTCCATGAAACGAGTGTAAATCTAAAAATAAAAAGGAAATTTTAACCACTTGATGCGACGAAAATGACTCAATTTACAATCTTTCGAATTTTTTTTATTGTAACCGGTTACCGACGCTCATAGACCTCTGAAATGTTTGAGGGGTTTAGAGAGAAACCTTGTTTGAAGAAGGACAAGTCATAGAGCTCGGTAGACACCGAGAGGGAACCCTGGAACGAATAGTGGATGGTCGAAGTGGTATTTTATATAGCAGGGATGAATTTCATTTTGATCTAGGAATTAGCATTAAAAATAACAAAAAATTAAGTGAAAAACACAACTAGGATTTAGTTTCACAGTGTAGGAGTTGTACATTTTAAAAAGGGCTGTTTCCAGGCTAATTTGTTTTTGTTAAACTGTTGTCGTTTTATACTTAAATTCCTCTACTGAGATTGTATTAATAATATAGTTTACCCTAAAAAAAGTCTCATTTTCGAATAAATTCTTTACCTAGCCTTATTTTAGCCAAAGCTGAAAAGGTGAGCTATGTACATTGGACACTGGTCGCAAGTGATCGATTACCCAGAACCAGGTCAACATGGACCTCTTAAATCTTTTAAGTTGATTGAGGATAAAGTCCTATTTAATACGATATTTTATAAAACCACTTAGAAAAAAAACTTGAGAGGTGTCAAGGGACACCCGAATAGAACGAAGTTCCTTTCGATTAAAAGATATCTTATTTTTTTTTTTCCTAACGTAACGCACGATAAGGAACGTGTTTTAAAAGATTTTGATCACAGCGCTATCTAGCGATAATCATTTAAAACAAAAAAAGTGTCGTGACAAATTTTCGTAAGATTTTTTTACGTCTTTTTCTTCCCTGTCGATATCGCGCGATAAGGAACTTCGTTCCAATAAATACATTCAACATTAGGATGTTATTGAACGACTTCCAAAAAGGAGGAGGTACTCAATTCGTCTGTATTTTTTTTAATGTTTGTTCCTCGATAACTTTAGTTTGAGTGTACCGATTTGAATGATTCTGTTGTCAGATGAAAGGTAATGGCCGAACTTAGGTCCCATTGTTTTTTTTTAAATATCGAAGAAGAACTTCTGGATAGGATCTGCGTTTAAAAAAGTGTATTATTAACGGACAAAATTTTACGATTTGCTATGCATTTTTGCGTGTATTTCTTTTTTGTATGAACCGATTTCGATGATTCTTTTTTCATAGAAAGCAAAGCATTTTGAGCATTAGGTATCTCATATAAATTTGATAAAGATCTGACTGGTAGTTTTTGTGCTATGCTTGAGAAATAGAAGTCGGTCGTTTTCATTTTTGTAATAAAAATATTATTTTACAATTTATACAATGTGTCAAGCTTTTCTATGATGATGTAATTTTTCCAATTTCAAGTAGGTTTGATTCCCGAGTGGATTATTTTTTAAAATCTTTGCAAATGTAAAGAACTGTTGCCTTTCAGCAATATTATATAGTATTCGCAGAGAGGTTTGACTGTCGGTATATGAATCCTATCACAATGAATTTTGACGTGTAGTAGATAGCAATTTATTTGTATACACGAACTGTGATATATTATTTCGATAAACACAAACTTTGAAATATCCAATTTACATAAATTACTGTAAATCAGAACTGTCCATCGGAAACCATTACTGTGAATAGATTATAAGTATGATTGACTTCTTTGTTTTATGGAAACTAAATATTTAATGTCGTTCCATATTGGCTCGCCAACGGCCAACAAACGTACAAATCAATTGACGGTGACGGCCGACGGTGTAAGTTGGACGTTGGCGAGCAAATATGGAAACGCGGCATAATATGTTTGGTTTGGACATTATTAAGATGATCATTAATTCGAGTCAATATTGAATGAATGATTACCATTTTATTTTATTTTCAACCTCTTTCAACGTTACTATAAGGAAAAAAATATCTAAGATGGCGGCTCCACAGAGTCCATGAGCAACGGTGATTACCATCAGGTTAACGACAAAAAAGGTGTAATTTTTTGGTTCAATATTAATTCTTAGAGTTAAAAAAATAAAATATTTAACCGATTGTAAAAAGTTTTTAAATTTCCTTATGTCAGTTCAAACGGAAACCGGGAAGTTTGTTAAATTTATCTTGCAAGATTCCACCCGAACATACATAGTTACATCCAGTACAAGTTACTATAATGCTTGGAAAAATACAGTCAACCTAAAAACCCTTCCTTTTGAGAAGTTGCTCAAAAAATCTTCAAATAGGTATTTCATAATTATCCTAAATCTTCTTCTTCTTCCTGTGCCATCTTCTATCGAAGGTCGGCGATCATTAACGCGATCCTTTGTACATGTACTTTTGACACAGCAGCGCGAAACAAAGCACGAGTGCTTATGTTGAACCACTGGCGCAAGTTCTTCAGCCAAGATGTTCTCCTTCTACCTACAGCTCTCTTCCCCTGGATCTTGCCCTGTACGAACAAGTGCAGTAAATCGTACTTCGGGCTTCCTAAATAATATAATTATTTAAAAACTCACTTGACTTTCTTCGAGTCACTATTTGTTAGTCCAGCAACAGGAAATAACGAGGATAACTGCCCAATAAACAAAGTAACCCTCATAGACTCTTGAAATGTCACTATAAGGGGTGCCTCTATCTTATTTACCTTGTTTTCTGTAAATATATACTTAAATTAAAATACAATTCTAGGTGTTTCCACACTATCACTGTATAGGGGGTTAGCACGTAATATGTTATATGGGTGGGCCAATCTAACGTTTGTATTTTGAACTACTGTTTATTTAGAGAATGACAGCTCAAATGTCATTCAATTTGTGTTCATAATTTAGTTAAAGGTTTGTCATTTACGAAATGGGACGTTTTCGGTTCTCCCAATGGGCAGAAGATCGTTTGGCCGAAAATGAGCATTTTTACTGAAAAATCGTATTTTCAGATGAAGCCCATTTTCACCTCGGAGGCTATGTCAATAAGCAAAATTGTCGCATCTGGGGGTCGAAAAATCCACACGTCACCATTGAGAAGCCAATGCACACTCGGTTTGGTGTGGGTTTTGGTCCGGCGGCATCATTCGAAAATGAGCAAGGAGCCGCCGTTACGGTCAATGGCGAGCGTTACCGTGCCATGCTCAACGAATTTTTGTTTCCAAAAGTTGAAGAGTATGACATGGACGACATTTGGTTTCAACAAGATGGCGCAACATGCCACACAGCCAACATGACAGTCGAACTTTTGGAAAATGCAAACTTTATATGGCCCACGAGATTTAAGAAAAGTCTTGTATGGGTGGTATGGGTGGTGATGTGTAATGGCCCCTTAACGGAGGCACATGAGCGGCTATAATCACTTATCATCAGTTGTGCCATAGGGTCGTTTCTCTATCGTAAATTGATATAAAATTGGACTTTTTACTGTAAAGGCTTTCAAATTTGAATAGGTTTTGTCTGGAGCGAATAAGAGTTCTGTACAGTACGAAAGGGTAATGGCTCCTCTATGCTCTGGCATAGCAGAGGTCTATGGGCAAAAATAACCAATAACCACTTACTATCAGGTGGATTATAGACTATTTATCTATCTATCTATCATCATCATCATTATCAGCCTGTAGACGTCCACTATCGGACATAGACCCCTTTTTTTTTTTTCAGTTGGAGGAAATCACCGGATCCCCGCCGTATGTGCGAGCTGAACCGTACTAAAACCTCCAACCGCTCACACTCAGCGTCCGAACTTCGGCTGAGGCCAGAACCCACCACAGAGTTTGGAGGGACGGCGCTACGAATTACGCGCTCGGCACTCTTTCCAGTCCCCCCTGAACCTCGCCACAACAACCAATCTTGCCCTGTCTGTCCAGAGACTTCCAGCGACGTTGACCAGATCATCGGTCTATTTTGTACGAGGGTATTCCAAACGCTACGTCTGAAATATCACGAGATTGTCCAACTACCCACTAAAAACTTCATTAAGGACAATTTATAGTATATCAAGAGTATGAAAAATCTAAAATCGAATCAATTTAGGCTCGTAACTTACTTTTGGCCGATATCCAAATAGATAAGTTCTGTCTGTAATTCCTTAGAAGCATTTCTTATTTAAAAATCTTGTTCGGCTTCGATTGGTATTTGCTGCTCGACTAATACAGTTGTGACTCACTAATGGATGTTTTTCGTAGACTGTCCGTGTTTTAGGGTTCCGTCAATATTTTGAAGAAACCTTTAACAATTTGAAGTTTCTGGCAAAAGTCCGAGACGCGTTGTGCCTTTTGGAACGAAGTTCCTTATCGCGCGTTATCGAAAGGGGCTAGATGGAAATTCTTATGAAAAAGTTTTCACGACAGTTTTTTTTTAGATGACTATCGCTAGATGGCGCTGTGATTAAAATCTTTTAAAACAATTCCTTATTTTGTTTTATATGATTAATGCTAGATGGCGCTGTGATCAAAATATTTTGTTTTAGTTATAATAATTAGTTAGTTTAAAACGTCTATATCTACGTCGTCGATAATTATTACAACTTAAAAAAAAAAAAAAAATATTACAATTCCCTCACTAATTAATCGAAAGGAACTTCGTTCCATCCGGGTGTCCTTTGACACCTCTCAAGTGTTTTACTTTTTAAATTAAGTTTAATTCATGTTTGAATACTTGCACAATAATGTTATTTATTTATTTACAGCCTAATATAAGTTATAGATTTAGTACAATTGTAAGGTTTACAAGGCCAATTAGCAGTTTTGGCCAATAATTATAATATTGTTTGTTTAACTGTACAATTACACGTTAAATTTGAACTATTTTAGTTCACTTTTAGAGATGAAGATAGAATATAACTTAAATAAAACACATTTTCAAAATTAGCCTTAATAAATAGATCACAGTTTTTTCTATCCAATTTTTATTTTCTACGGAACCCAAACCTTTATTCCAAGTTCTATACTAACGATCTACTTTCTCTATTATTGAACCGATCACTTTTAAATAGATGACAAGTTTTGTTGACTTTCTGACATAAAATATCGTTGAGACATCAAGGTATTTGTCCTGTCAAAGGAAATAAATAATGTATTATTATGATTAGACGTGAGGGTTCGGATATAATATGTGACACTGTAAAGTAGTATACTATTTTTAAGTTTTTTTTTAGTTGGAGGAAATCACCGGATCTATTACTAAAACCTCCAACCGCTCACACTCGGCGCCCGAACCCCGGCTGAGGACAGAACCCAGCACGGGGTTATGAAAGACGGCGCAACGCGTTACGCCCACGGCACTCTTTCCCGTCGCGTCGCTCCCCTTTCCCGTCGCGCCGTTAAGTAGGTTTTGGTGGCTGGTGTTGTAAAGGTTCATGAACAGTAACCACTTACCATCAGGTGGGCCACAAGGTTTCTCTTGCAAAACAATGTACAAAGGAGAGTTGCAAACACACACACATACACAATGTGTTGGACGTTCAACCTTTTTTATTGCCATGTAGACGAGCTAACGGGCCACCTGATCGTAGTGGTTACTGTCGCTCATGGACCTCTGCAATGTTAGAGGAAACTAAATGGCCGATTCTTACGAGTTCTTAAATGACAGTCCGAAATTTTGTCGCGGTCGCCATTTTGGATCAATTTTCAATACTAGAAAGCGTCAAAGTGTTACTTTGTTGTTCGTGGTGCAATTTTCATTTTTATTTAGATATTTTTTTACAAATATTCAAGAAAGACTCAACAACGACGAAAATCTATTTTTTTTGTCGTTAACAAATATGTATAGTGCCTTTGAAAGTCAATATAGGTGTCATCATTTCTCTACGAAACTTCGTGCTAGATTCTCAGTTTGAGAGCTTACTTGTTTGACGACTTAACACTGTTCCGATATCCAACAAGATTTGATTTTACGTAGAGACTTGTTTGATACGAGGTTTTTACCTATATTTTTCTGTTTGATAAGAAAATGTTGACAAATACACTATTAGAATGTAAAAATATAATAAAAACACTACTAAAAAATATCTTTAGATGACTTTGCCTTGGCGTCCGCATGTGTCATATAACGATATAGATAAGTTTAGGAATGACACATTTAAGTGACAATTATATAGATTAAAAATAAAAAAAATGTAGGGGTGGACTACTCCAAACATTTAGGGGGATGAAAAATAGATATTGACCGATTCTCATAGATTCCGGATAGGCACAAAAAATTTGATCAAAATCGGTCAAGCCGTTTCGGAGGAGTATGGCAATGAAAACTGTGACACGAGAATTTTATATATTAGATTTTTTATGGTTTAAACTGAAGATTCTTTAGAACTTTTTGTAAACACTTGTGGTTTAGTGTAGGTATTTTTTTAGAGACAAAATAACTCTAGAAAAGTGCGCATAACCAAAATTCATTTGGTACATATCAAGAACAAAAACATACGAAAACATAACACTGCTTTTTCACACCAAAATTTTCATAAACAATAAAATATTTTACAGCATATTTTATATCCCAAACACATCTAAAAGTTTTATATTAACAATGTACATGCATTTTCTGATAGGTATTTGCCTCCATTTTGTTACAGTTTCCTGCCAAGAGCCGTATGGTGAAACCTTGGTGATAGGGAACCTGAAGATCAGAGATTTCGTTCCTTTACACCAGTTTAACAGAAGAAACGTTATAAGTAACAATTTGAGTTATAGAAAAACTAAGGATATTCAAGATGATGTTTTGGAGAAGAAATTAGAGGTGGGTGACAATGCAATAATAAGACAAAATAGGGTTGATCTGATGACGGATTCGGAAGGTGGCAACAGCAACTCTTGTACTAAACAAGATAGACCCGTCGTGTTTGGGCTCGTTTTACTTGTAAGGGTGGGCAGCTCAAAGGTCATTCATTTTGTGTTCATAATTTTGTTAAAGGTTTGACATTTACGAAATGGGACGTTTTCGGTTCGCCCAAAGGGCAGAAGATCGTTCGGCCGAAGATGAGCATTTTTACCGAAAAATCGTCTTTTCAGATGAAGCCCATTTTCATCTCGGAGGCTATGTCAATAAGCAAAATTGTCGAAAAATCCACACGTTGAGAAGCCAATGCACCCATAAAGAGTTACGGTTTGGTGTGGGTTTTGGTCCGGCGGCATCATTGGGCCATTTTTCTCCGAAAATGAGCAAGGAGCCGCCGTTCCGGTCAATGCCGAGCGTTACCGTGCCATGCTCAACGAATTTTTGTTTCCAAAAGTTGAAGAGTATGACATGGACGATATTTGGTTTCAACGGGATGACGCAACATGCCACACAGCCAACATGACAGTCGAACTTTTGAAAAATGCAAACCCACCCCTTATTAACTAGCACTCTACTGCCACATGATATTCAAGATCATAAAAGCTTGTATTTAAAAAGTTTTGTTTAAAATTATTATGTTCTAAAATAGCTATAAAATCATGTTCATATTTCAGTTAGCTGAAGCGCAGTTGAGAGAAGCTAAACTAGACAATCAGAAGTTAGAAAAACTACATAATGAATTACAATGGTTGACCATCAACAACGAACAGGATATTGGAATTGGTCTTAAATAAAATACCATGTACTACGATGACTGTTTTTTTTTTTTTTTTTGGACGGGAGGAAATCGCTAGACTTCCATTCGCTCGAGTGGGGTATGTGGGGATCGAACCGCGTTAAATTGCTTGTCTAGACTGTAACATCTACACAAGCAAGTTAGTTTTTTATAAAAGTAAAATAATTATAAATGTTTGAAAAAGTGATAATAAAGCATAAAAATAATCCAATAGTTTCTTTAATAAATATTAGTTAACAGCTAGTTCAAAATAGCAGGAGCTTAAAATATTTGTTATAAATGATAGTTTAGAGAATGAGTGTGAAAAATCGAAGGCGTGAATTAAACAATAAGATAACTTATTATTTTTTATTAAATTTTGAAATGGTATTTCTTTGGATTGTTGAGCAGTTTTTATTTTTATTTCTAGTTTTTTGTTTTTATTTTTGTTGAACTTTGTATTATTATGTAGTATAAAATTTGTTTACACAGTCCACTAGTGTCTATGTACTTAAACTACGTATCAATGAGTGAAAGAGCCCTGGCACCCATAACACAAGTTAAATCTTATCATGGGTGCCAGTGTTCAACTTCGTATTGTGATCATCTATCTATATCTATATATATACTAGCTGCCCCGCGCAACTTCGTCTGCGCCAATCTCAATTAAATATCAACTATTCGATTTTTTCTCGCTGTAAATACCATACCCTTGAACTTCATCGAGAATTAAAAAAAACAACAATTTCTAAAATAAATATAGCCTAAGTTACTCCTTATAACATAACCTATCAGCCATTGAAAGTCAGCCCATCCGAATCGGTCTAGCCATTCCAGAGATTAGCCAGAACAAACAGACAGTGGCCACCTTCCAGCTCCATCATCAGACCTTGACATTCATCTTATACGCAAAGAAATCATCAAGACGCTTCATTAGAGCCTAAACACGATGAGGTTATCTTGCTTTATGATGGAGTTCCCATAGCCACCTTCCTGCTCATCAGACCTTGACTTCTACATCTCATTAGGACGCTTCTAATCACTGCGAAGCAAATACTAACTGGGAAACTGTACACTCTTGAATTTGAACAGAAAGTTATGAGGTATGAGAAGAATGCATGATGTAAATAAAGCCTCGCCTAATCCTCATCCCGTTCTTTTTTTGTTGAAGAATATGTGGAAGTTGAACCGCACTAAAACCTCCAACCGCTTACACTGAGGGTCTGAAGCACAGCTGAAGACAGAACCCAGCACGTGATTATGCGGAGCGGGGCTTACACCGGGGCCAGCTCGGTGTGGGTACGGTGCCCGGTCGGGGCCGCCACCTCCCTGGCCACTCCTCCGCCCGGAAGGCCGGCTGGGGACCCTGGCAGGCTGCGCGTGGGCTGGGTTGCAGCCCACGTGCGGCTGCTGGAGTCACGCGCCTGGCGATGCCTCAAGTGCTTCGGTACGGGGCACAGCGTCGCCAGGTGCACCAGCACTGTAGACCGCAGCGGATTGTGCTTCCGCTGCGGTCAAACCGGACACAAAGCGGCCGTGTGCTCGGCCGCGCCGCACTGCGCGTTGTGCGCCGCGGCCGGTCGCAGGGCCGATCACCGGGCGGGGGGCAAGGCTTGCTCCCCGTCTGGTGGTAACACGGAGCGTAACAGGCGCCGCAAGATGAAGCGGCGCCAACAGAAGAAGTCGGCCGGGGGAGTACCGGCCGGCGTTTCAGACCCCGCCGTGGCGCCTAGTGCGCCCGATGGCGGGGGCGATGGAGGAGGGGAGGGAGCGATGGATGTGGTTCAGTAATGGACTACACCCGTCGCTTCCTCCAAGGAAATTTGAACCACTCCGCCAGGGCTCAGGACATGTTGGTTCAGAGCATGGCGGAGTGGTCCATTGACGTAGCGGTGGTCGCGGAGCCGTACTTTGTTCCCCCGGCAGATGAGTGCTGGTTCGGGGACGAGTGCGGCTTGGCGGCCATCCACGTAAGGAGAGCCGCGGCGATCCCGCCCTTGGTAATGGTGGCCAAGGGACCAGGGTTTGTCGCGGCGATGATGGAAGATACCGTCGTGATCGGGGCGTATTTCTCTCCAAATCGACCTATTCTCGAGTTCGAGCAGTTCCTGGACGGGCTCGGAGCGATTACTCAGCGCTCCGCTCCCCGTCCTGTGATACTGGCGGGGGACCTCAATGCGAAGTCAGTCGCTTGGGGTTGCCCCCGCACCGAACCTCGGGGTAGGCGATTGGAGGAGTGGGCGGTCGCGGCCGGACTCTGTGTCTTGAACAGAGGGTCGGTCGCGACTTGCGTGCGGTGGCAGGGCGAGTCCATCGTGGACGTTACGTTCGCGAGCCCTGTCATCGCACAACGCATCCGCGGTTGGGAGGTGCTGGTGGGGGCGGAATCGCTATCGGATCACCGGTATATCCGGTTCGATCTTTCCGCTCCCACGACAACCGCGGTCGCCCGTGGAACTGCGCCCCGGTCATTCCCCAGGTGGGCATTGAAGCTCCTGGACAAGGAGCGCTTGGTGGAAGCCTCCACGGTGGCGGCGTGGACGCCTATGCGTCCACACCCAGTGGACGTGGAGGTCGAGGCGCAATGGCTCCGGGACACGATGCATCGCATTAGCGATGCTTCGATGCCCCGGGTTGGCCCTCGGCCTCCTAACAGGTCGGCGTACTGGTGGTCGCCTGAGATAGCGCAGCTCCGTGCTGTATGCGTCCGGGCGAGGCGCCGGTGCGCCAGACATCGCCGCCGCATCCTCGCGCGCCACGACGATCCCGTCGCGTTCGCGGAGGAGGAGGCCCGGCTGTATGGCGAGTACGCTGAAGCGAGGGGCGCCATGCAGCTGGCCATCAAGCAGGCCAAGGAGAGGCACATGGAGTCACTCTTGGGGACGCTCGACGATGATCCATGGGGGCGCCCCTATAAAGCGGTGCGCGGCAAGCTGCGCCCGTGGGCGCCTCCCCTGACCGAGCGTCTCCCGCCTCAGCAGCTGCGGGACATCGTTTCGGCGTTGTTCCCGCAGGAGCAGGACGGATTTACTCCGCCTGCTATGGGTGAACCGCCGGATCACACCGGCGGTGAAGCCACTGCTGAGGTGCCTCACATCACGAAGGATGAGCTCCATGAGGCCGTGGTCAAAATGAGTAGAAAAGACACGGCACCCGGCCCGGACGGCATCCACGGCCGGGTCCTAGCCTTGGCCCTCAATGTCCTAGGGGACCGACTCCTGAGGCTGTACAATTCATGCCTGGAGTCGGGACGGTTTCCCTCGCTCTGGAGGACGGGCAGACTGGTCCTCCTACGTAAGGAGGGGCGCCCGGCGGACTCAGCCGCCGGTTACCGTCCCATCGTGCTGCTGGACGAGGTGGGCAAATTGCTGGAACGCGTTCTGGCTGCCCGCATCGTTCAGCACCTGGTCGGGGTTGGACCCGATCTGTCGGCGGAGCAGTACGGCTTCCGGGAGGGTCGTTCGACCGTAGATGCGATTCTGCGCGTCCGGACCCTCTCGGAGGAGGCCGTCTCCCAGGGTGGGGTGGCCTTGGCGGTGTCGCTCGACATCGCCAACGCCTTTAACACCCTGCCCTGGTCCGTGATTGGGGGGGCACTGGAGAGGCATGGAGTGCCCCTCTATCTCCGCCGGCTGATCGGCTCCTACCTGGAGGCCAGGTCGGTCGAATGTACCGGGTACGGTGGGACCTTGCACCGGTTCCGGGTCGTGCGCGGTGTTCCACAGGGGTCCGTTCTTGGACCCCTCCTGTGGAATATCGGGTACGACTGGGTGCTGAGGGGCGCCCTCCCCCCGGGCCTTAGCGTAATTTGTTACGCGGATGACACATTGGTCATGGCCCGGGGGGATGACCACGGAGAGTCTGCCCGTCTTGCCACAGCGGGGGTGGCCCTCGTCGTCGGCAGAATAAGGAGGTTGGGCCTCGACGTGGCGCTACACAAATCCCAGGCCCTGTGGTTTCACAGGGCCAGGGTGGCGCCACCGGTCGACGCCCACATCATGGTTGGAGGCGTCCGAATCGGGGTCGGGGTACAACTTAAGTACCTCGGCCTCGTGCTGGACAGCCGTTGGACCTTCCGGACCCACTTCGAGCAGCTGGTCCCTCGACTTGTGAGGACGGCCGGCCATCTTGGTCGGTTGCTTCCGAACATCGGGGGACCCAGCCACGCGGTGCGCCGCCTCTACGCGGGGGTAGTGCGCTCGATGGCCCTGTACGGTGCGCCCGTTTGGGCCGAGCCTCGTACTCGGGCAACTTTTGCCCGATACTTGCGCCGGCCACAGCGCATCGTAGCTATCAGGGTCATCCGCGGGTACCGCACCGTCGCGTTTGAGGCGGCGTGCGTGCTGGCGGGGACGCCGCCCTGGGAGTTGGAGGCGGAGGCGCTCGCTGACGATTATCGTTGGCGATGCGACCTCCGGGCCCGGGGCGTAGTGCGTCCCCTGCGGGAAGCTGTTCGGGATCGGAAGGCCCAATCTCGGCGGTCCGTAATGGAGTCGTGGGAGCGACGTATCGCTAACCCTACTTGGGGTCTGCGGACCGTCGAGGCGATCCGCCCCGTCCTAAAGGATTGGGTGGGTCGTGGCGAAGGACGCCTCACCTTTTGGGCGGTGCAGATGCTGACCGGGCACGGATGCTTCGGGCGGTATCTGCACCGCATTCAGGTGGAGCCGACGACGAGGTGCCATCACTGTGTAGATTGTGACCGGGACACACCGGAGCATACGCTCGCTGTCTGCCCTGCATGGGAGCAGCAGCGGTGTGTCCTGGTCCAACAAATAGGACCGGACTTGTCGCTCCCGGGCGTCGTGGCGTCGATGCTCGAGAGCGACGAGTCCTGGAAGGCGATGCTCGACTTCTGCGAGTCCACCATCTCGCAGAAGAGGGTGGCGGGGAGTGCGAGGGAGAGAATTTATTCTTCTCTCCGCCCCGCAACAACCCGCCGCCGTCGAGCAAGGGGCCGGAACCGGGATCTCGCCCGGAATCTGGCCCCTTAAGAGTTTCGGGTCCCCAACGCATGTGAGTGCGAGCGGGGACCCAAGAAGGTGTCGTGTCTCGCTCAGCACGCCCTTGCGTCAGAGCATCCGGAGGATGGCGGACCGCGCTCCCCGACCCACGCTGGTTCTGACCCAGCGGGGTATTCCGTGGGAGGGTGACACGCGGTCCAGCCATCTTGGCGGGCTTCGGATAGCCCGCCGACCGAGAGAGCCGGTGGCCGTATCGCCGGCGGCTGCCGGTTCGGCGTCCGGGGACGGCGTGACGGAAAAGTGTGCCGAGAGCGTTACGCGTCGCGCCGTCCCACAAAACCCCGTGCTGGGTTCTGACCTCAGCCGGGGTTCGGACGCTGAGTGTGAGCGGTTGGAGGTTTTAGTGAGGTTCAACTCCCACATACCCCGCCCGCGGGGCGGTCGGGGATCCGGTGATTTCCTCCAACTGAAAAAAAAAAAAAAAAAAAAAAAATGCGGAGCGGGGCGACGCGTTACGTACTACGGCATTCTTTCCCGTCGCGAAAGCCTCAACCCGAAAGAATTTCCGCCTCAATGGTGTGTCTGACTTTAAGGCAGCAGGCAAGTTGAGATGACTTTAAGGCAGCAGTTACACAACTTCGGGGATAGGTTCAGAAGAAGCATAATTGGGACACCGACCTTCAGCTTGATGGTATGCACTGGAAGTACACTTGCTGATAGAGAGTTCAGAAATTTCACAGAATAATGTGTCATCTTGCATAACGACGTGTGATTTTTTTATTCCTCTCAATTTCGCAATGCATTCGTTACGTCCTTATCACTTTTGGGCGGCAAAATGCCCGCTCGCACACTCAAGAATTCTGCTGATGTTGTAGTACCACAGTGTACGATGGGACCTTGCACCGGTTTCAAGTCCGCGGTGTTCCACATGGGACGGTCCACGACCTCTCCTCTGGAATATCGGGTACGACTGAGTGCTGAGAGGTGCTCTCCTCTCGGGTCTTAGCGTTATTTGTTACGCAGACGACACGTTGGTTGTGGCCCAGAGGGTTGACTACAGAGAGTCTGCCCGTCTAGCCACAGCGGGTGTGGCCCTCGTTGCCGGCATAATTAGGAGGTTGGGTCTCGATGTGGCGCTAAATAAACCCCAGGCCCTATGGTTCTACGGGTCTGGCCTAGACTGGCTCGACTTCTGCGAGTCCACCATCTCGGAAGAGAGCGGCAGGGCGTGTGAAACTGAGTTCTTTTCTCCACGCAGGAATCCGCCATCATCGTTTAGGGCGCTGGAACTGAAATTTCGCTCAGAATTTGCCTCTCTAAGAGATTCAGGTTCTCAACGCTACCCAGCGTGCGGGGTTCCAAGAAGGTGTCGTGTCTCGCTTAGCACGCACCTTGCGTTAAGGCAACCGTGGGTTGGGAGACCGCACTCTAAGATCCACACTGGTATGACCCAGCATCCCGTGGGAGGGTGAGACGCGGTCCCAGTCTTCAGAAAGCCCGCTGACCGTGAGAGCCGGTGGCTGTAACATCGGTGGCTGCCGGTTCGGTGTTAGAGGGCGGCGCGATGGAAAATTTGTGCCGTAGTGCGTAAAACGTCGCGTTGTCCCGCATTACCCCGTGCTGGAGTCTGGTTCAGCCAGGATTCGGACGCTAAGTGTGAGCGATTAGAGGTTTTAGTGCGGTTTAAGTACCACATATCTCAAGCGCAGCGTCGCGATTTACAGTATTTAAAAAAAATTACACACAGTGAGTTCTTTTAAGCTGGATACAAATCTACCGACAGACTCAGAAGCACCACCTGTCCACCTCTCTCCACGCTAAGATTTAGAAAGAGAACGGAGTATTCTTGTGTATTTATACTACCGCTCGTTGGTTCGAGCTCTTAAAATTAGCTAGTTCCTACATCCCACTTAAGTTTAATAAATACATTTATTTATTTGTCTTGCTAATCTCTGAAACGAATTAATTAAACAATTTTAAGCAGAAAATGCCTAACGCCATCTAGTACAATCGAAAATCACTACGTCGCCTACAATGCAATGACATAATCAAATTTAAATTATTTATATCGAAAAAGTGCTTCTATACGTAATTCGATATAATTCTCATAGATGGCGTTGCTTTAAAATCGTCTTAAAAATTGAAAATATCATTTTTCCGGCACGTATTTGAACTAATTTTGCTGTACAAACCATCCTTGAACTACAACGAACATTTAAAATATATATCTACTATATAAAAATAAGTCCGGTTTTCCTCCCTGATGCTATAACTCAAGAACGCCTGGACCGATTTGGCCAATTCTTTTTTTTAAATGTTCGTTGTAGTTCAAGGATGGTTTGTACAGCAAAATTAGTTCAAATACGTGCCGGAAAAATGATATTTTCAATTTTTAAGACGATTTTAAAGCAACGCCATCTATGAGAATTATATCGAATTACGTATAGAAGCACTTTTTCGATATAAATAATTTAAATTTGATTATGTCATTGCATTGTAGGCGACGTAGTGATTTTCGATTGTACTAGATGGCGTTAGGCATTTTCTGCTTAAAATTGTTTAATTAATTCGTTTCAGAGATTAGCAAGACAAATAAATAAATGTATTTATTAAACTTAAGTGGGATGTAGGAACTAGCTAATTTTAAGAGCTCGAACCAACGAGCGGTAGTATAAATACACAAGAATACTCCGTTCTCTTTCTAAATCTTAGCGTGGAGAGAGGTGGACAGGTGGTGCTTCTGAGTCTGTCGGTAGATTTGTATCCAGCTTAAAAGAACTCACTGTGTGTAATTTTTTTTAAATACTGTAAATCGCGACGCTGCGCTTGAGATATGTGGTACTTAAACCGCACTAAAACCTCTAATCGCTCACACTTAGCGTCCGAATCCTGGCTGAACCAGACTCCAGCACGGGGTAATGCGGGACAACGCGACGTTTTACGCACTACGGCACAAATTTTCCATCGCGCCGCCCTCTAACACCGAACCGGCAGCCACCGATGTTACAGCCACCGGCTCTCACGGTCAGCGGGCTTTCTGAAGACTGGGACCGCGTCTCACCCTCCCACGGGATGCTGGGTCATACCAGTGTGGATCTTAGAGTGCGGTCTCCCAACCCACGGTTGCCTTAACGCAAGGTGCGTGCTAAGCGAGACACGACACCTTCTTGGAACCCCGCACGCTGGGTAGCGTTGAGAACCTGAATCTCTTAGAGAGGCAAATTCTGAGCGAAATTTCAGTTCCAGCGCCCTAAACGATGATGGCGGATTCCTGCGTGGAGAAAAGAACTCAGTTTCACACGCCCTGCCGCTCTCTTCCGAGATGGTGGACTCGCAGAAGTCGAGCCAGTCTAGGCCAGACCCGTAGAACCATAGGGCCTGGGGTTTATTTAGCGCCACATCGAGACCCAACCTCCTAATTATGCCGGCAACGAGGGCCACACCCGCTGTGGCTAGACGGGCAGACTCTCTGTAGTCAACCCTCTGGGCCACAACCAACGTGTCGTCTGCGTAACAAATAACGCTAAGACCCGAGAGGAGAGCACCTCTCAGCACTCAGTCGTACCCGATATTCCAGAGGAGAGGTCGTGGACCGTCCCATGTGGAACACCGCGGACTTGAAACCGGTGCAAGGTCCCATCGTACACTGTGGTACTACAACATCAGCAGAATTCTTGAGTGTGCGAGCGGGCATTTTGCCGCCCAAAAGTGATAAGGACGTAACGAATGCATTGCGAAATTGAGAGGAATAAAAAAATCACACGTCGTTATGCAAGATGACACATTATTCTGTGAAATTTCTGAACTCTCTATCAGCAAGTGTACTTCCAGTGCATACCATCAAGCTGAAGGTCGGTGTCCCAATTATGCTTCTTCTGAACCTATCCCCGAAGTTGTGTAACTGCTGCCTTAAAGTCATCTCAACTTGCCTGCTGCCTTAAAGTCAGACACACCATTGAGGCGGAAATTCTTTCGGGTTGAGGCTTTCGCGACGGGAAAGAATGCCGTAGTACGTAACGCGTCGCCCCGCTCCGCATAATCACGTGCTGGGTTCTGTCTTCAGCTGTGCTTCAGACCCTCAGTGTAAGCGGTTGGAGGTTTTAGTGCGGTTCAACTTCCACATATTCTTCAACAAAAAAAGAACGGGATGAGGATTAGGCGAGGCTTTATTTACATCATGCATTCTTCTCATACCTCATAACTTTCTGTTCAAATTCAAGAGTGTACAGTTTCCCAGTTAGTATTTGCTTCGCAGTGATTAGAAGCGTCCTAATGAGATGTAGAAGTCAAGGTCTGATGAGCAGGAAGGTGGCTATGGGAACTCCATCATAAAGCAAGATAACCTCATCGTGTTTAGGCTCTAATGAAGCGTCTTGATGATTTCTTTGCGTATAAGATGAATGTCAAGGTCTGATGATGGAGCTGGAAGGTGGCCACTGTCTGTTTGTTCTGGCTAATCTCTGGAATGGCTAGACCGATTCGGATGGGC
Source organism: Trilocha varians (assembly GCA_030269945.2). Lineage (NCBI taxonomy): Eukaryota > Metazoa > Arthropoda > Insecta > Lepidoptera > Bombycidae > Trilocha > Trilocha varians. Next base: position 10,242,168 of record AP028267.1, on the reverse strand, counting down.
TGACTTTCAATGGCTGATAGGTTATGTTATAAGGAGTAACTTAGGCTATATTTATTTTAGAAATTGTTGTTTTTTTTTAATTCTCGATGAAGTTCAAGGGTATGGTATTTACAGCGAGAAAAAATCGAATAGTTGACATTTAATTGAGATTGGCGCAGACGAAGTTGCGCGGGGCAGCTAGTAGTAGATATAAAAATGAATTGCTGTTCGTTAGTCTCGCTAAAACTCGAGAACGGCTGAACCGATTCGGCTAATTTTAGTCTTAAAATATTCGTGGAATTTCAGGGAAGGTTTAAAAGGTGAGAAAAAATCGAATAATTTCTGGGAAAACCCTTAAAACAGCCCTTTTCTATTTCCCATACAAACGTTTTCTAAATAATATGTAGAGTTAATTTGAACTTTATTGCTATTCAATAAAGATCATATTAAATTATAATCACCCACTGTTGTCTAAGCAATTTAGGTGTGTTGCTAATGTCAACGAGTCAATTTGCAATTTGACAATTGACAACCAACTAATATGTCAATCATTCTGTCGCACTTCAGAATACGGAGATTTATGGCTTAAAGTTAAACTCCAAAAAAAATGATATTTTTTAATTTAAAGACGATTTTAAAGCAACGCCATCTATGAGAATTATATCGAATTACGTCTAGAAGCACTTTTTCGATATGAATAATTTGATTATGTCATTGCATTATGGGCGACGTGGTGTTTTTCGATTGTAATAGATGGCGTTAGGCATTTTGTTCTTAAAAATTGTATAGTTAATTCGTTTCAGAGATTAGCAAGACAAATAAATAAATGTATTTATTAAACTTAAGTGGGATGTAGGAACTGGCTAATTTTTATACTCACACATAGCCCTGTTATATAAAAAAATCGAAGTTCAAATGTGGATGTGTTATAATATAAGAGCTCGGACCAGCGGTAATACAGTACACAAGAATACTCCGATCTCTTTCTAAATCTTGGCGAGGAGAGAGGTGGACAGGTGGTTCTTCTGAGTCTGTCGGTAGAGCTGTATCCAGCTTAAACAAACTCACGGTCAAAAGCTCCAATCACTCACACTCAGCGTTTGAATCCTGGCTGAACCAGACCCTTGCACGGGGTAATGCGGGACGGCACGACGCATTATGCACTACGGCATAAATTTTCCTTCGCGCCGCCCCCGAACACCGAACCGGCAGCCACCGGCGATACAGCCACCGGCTCTCAGGGTCAGCGGGCTTTCCGAAGCCCGCCAAGAAATATGGGACCGCGTCTCACACTCCCACGGGATACCCTGCTGGGTCATACCAGTGTGGATCGGAGAGTGCGGTCTTCCAACCCACGGTTTCTTTAACGCAAGGTGCATGCTAAGCGAGACACGACACCTTCTTGGAACCCCACACGCTGGGTAGCGTTGAGAACTCGAATCTCTTAGGGAGGCAAATTCCGAGCGAAATTGCAGTTCCAGCACCCTGATCGATGACGGCGGATTCCTGCGTGGAGAAAAGAACTCAGTTTCCCACGCCCTGCCGCTCTCTTCCGAGATGTGGACTCGCAGAATTCGAGCCGGTCGAGGTACTTAAGCACCCCGACCCCGATTCGAATAACTCCAACTATAATGTAGGCATCGACCGGTGGCGACGCCCCAGACCCGTGGAACCATAGGGCCTGGGGTTTATTTAGCACCACATCGAGGCCCAACCTCCAAATTATACCACACCCACTGTGGCAAGACGTGCACTCTCTGTAGTCATCCCCCTGGGCTACAACCAACGTCGTCTGCGTAACAAATAACGCTAAGTTCCGAGAGGAGAGTGCCTCTCAGTACTTAGTCGTACCCGATATTCCAGAGGAGAGGTCGCGGACCGTCCCATATAGAACACCGCGGACGACTTGAAACCGGTGCAAGGTCCCACCGTACCTGGCACTGTGTGTAATACAACATCAGCAGAATTATTGGATGTGCGAGCGGGCATTTTGACGCCCAAAAGTGATAAGGATGTAACAATTAACGAATGCATTCTCTCTGAAATTGAGAGGAATGAAGTGCACTTCACCTCTATAAACACTGTCGGTATGCAAGATGACACATTATTCTGTGAAATTTCTGAAATCTCTATCAGCAAGTATACTTCCAGTGCATACCATCAAGCTGAACGTCGGTGTCCCAATTATGCTTCTTCTGAACCTATCTCCGAAGTTGTGTAACTGCTGCCTTAAAGTCATCTGAACAGGCACACCATTGAGGCGGAAATTCTTTCGGGTTGAGCCTTTCACGACGGGAAACGCGTCGCCTCTCTTCGCATAATCCTGTGCTGGGTGCTGTCTTCAGCCGGGGCTCAGGTCCTGAGTGTAAGCGGTTGGATGTTTTAGTGCGGTTCAACTTCCACGTGTTCTTCAACTAAAAAAAAATGGGATGAGGCATCGGCGAGGCTGTATTTATATCATGCATTCTTCTCATCTATACTAATATTATAAAGAGTTTGTTTGTTTGTTTGAACGCGCTAATCTCAGGATCTAAGTGTCCGATTTCAAAAATTCTTTCACTGTTGGAACGTTCATTTATCGAATATATCGCTATATTTTATTTTCAAAAAAATTTGGGATCCGTATGAAAATATCGAATATGTAACACAAGGCGAATAATCGAAAACCTATTTATGCGTACGCTGAAAAAACTACTGACAATAGAACTAAATGATGTACTACGGGTTTTTAGGTCTTTGTAAGACCAACAAAAAAGTTCGCGAGAGCATATATCTAACTATCATAGTTTAGTCACAATAACCGCTTTTATGTTTAGCAAAATAATATTTCATCCCAAGTTTGAATTTAACATTAAATGAGTATCGTTATATTAACCCTTATCCAAATTTAGTATTATGTTATCAAGAGTATTAATGTAGAAGTAAATAACTTTTTGTTTTATTCCAATCGGACTTTTCGTTTAGAAGTTATTACGAGTATAAAAACACAATGAATATGTGGGTGCAACAGCGAGCCACGAAAATAATAACTCGATGGCGTTGCGAGTACTGTTCGAACCCCTTTGTAACGCAGACGAAGTTGCGCGGGTCAGCTAGTATTAAATAAGTTTAAGAATAATGTGTTAATAATGATGTACATTTTTGTGTGTTGTAAATAAATAAATAAATAAATAACAATTATAATTAATCCATCTAATTTGACGCAGACGAAGAGGTGCCGGTCCACTCACTAATAATAATGTCAACTTGTTACAATTTAAAAAAAAACACAGAGTTTTAAACTTATAACAATGCGGCACTAGGTACTGTCTAATACGGCTAAAGCCAGAAAAAGAAAAACCGGAACTCGTTTCTTTCCTTTTGTCCTTCTTCTATAAACCGATAACATGTTTTTAAGACTAGCTTACTCTGACTTTATATTTACAATATCTACTATTTCATGAAGTCAGTATTGTTTATCAAAAATTTTTTTCGGCAGTTCTCAAATTTTCTTTTATTAATATTATATCATTATTATATCATACGTAAAATAAAATCATATACATTCTTTTGAGGTTACTAAAGTCAAGTATAATCCGATGAATATACATAAATTTTAATATTCATTTTGATTTGTCGAAGTTTCTTTGAGTATCTAATGGATTCCAACATTTACATATAAAACGTAAAAACTTTTGCTTTTCGAGTTCTCTCAATAAAACAGTGGTTTAGTAAAGAATCATTCAATTTATTGAACAGATCAGTAGAAAAAATATATATATTTTTTTAATTCGTGATAGATAAACGAGTCTACGGCCCACCTGATGGTAAGCGGTCACCGTCGCTCATGAACCTCTATGGGTAATGCCAGGGCAATGAGGGGCTGTTATCTATCGCCTACCGTTACAGGACTTTTCTTAAACCTCGTTTAAAGAGGAACATGTCATAGCGCTCCGGGAACACCGCGGATGGGAGTCCATTCCGAATCGGAATAGTACGGTAATGGTAATAATAATGGGACGGAGCGACGGGAAAGAGTGCCGAGCGCGTAACGCGTCGCGCCGTCCCTCCAAACTCCGTGCTGGGTTCTGGCCTTAGCCGGGGTTCAGACGCTGAGTATAAGCGGTTGGAGGTTTTAGTGCTCCTTACTCCCACATACCCGGTGATTACCGCCAATTGAAAAAAAAAAAGAAAAAAGAAAATGGTAATAATAATGTTGTTTGTACAGCTAAAATATTTGGACTTGGCCCACGAGGTGACCGACATGTGGCGTGTTGAATCGACCATCATTGTTCCGATCGTTGTATCTGTGCACGGTCTAATAGCGAAAAGCTTCGACCGTCATCTTGAGAAGCTTTCGCTCCCCAGCTGGGTAAAGGGCTTGATTCAGAAGGCGGTCGTTCTTGACACGACACGTATTGTGAGGAGGTTCCTCTCTTTTGAGCCCTGACCACTGATGGCTTGGGTCGTAGACCTCGTCTTCAGTGGGCCTCTGTTTTTTATATTGTATTTTTAAATTTTATTCCTTTGTTAATTTTTTTAAAAATATAATGTAAAAAATAAGTGTAAATAAATGAATACAGGTATGTTGTTTGTAAACGGACGATTTTCATTTTCAAGAATAGCAAAATATTTACGTATTTCTGTGCGTTTTTTGCATGTATTTATTTCCTATATGAACCAATTTCAATGATTCTTTTTTGTTAGGAAGCACACACTTTGAACATTACATATGTCGCATAAATTTAGTAAAGATCTGACTGGTAGTTTTTGTGCTATGCTTGAGAAATGGAAGTCGATCGTTTTCATTTTGGTCATAAAAATATTTTTCACGGTAAAATTCTAATACCCTATATTGGAACGAAGTTCCTTATAGCTCGTTATCGAAAGGGGGCTAGACGGAAATTCTTATGAAAAATTTGACACGACACTTTTTTTGTTTTAGATGATTATCACTAGATGGCGCTGTGATTAAAATATTTAATTTAAGTTATAATAATTAGTTAGTTTAGTTCTCTTTATAAAAGAGAGAGAGAGAGAGACAGATGTTTTAAACTAACTAATTATTATAACTTAAAAAAAAAAAAATTATTACAATTCCCTCACTGATTAATCGAAAGGAACTTGGTTCCATCCGGGTGTCCCTTGATATCTCTCAAGTTTTTTTTTATTTTTGTCTCTACCTTGTTATAATTAGTTACTAGATCGGGACGCGCATCGGGCAGTGCTGATCGATGTCACCATTCCGCATGACGAGAACCTTGTGAAGGCAGAAAAAGAAAAACAGCTAAAATATTTGGACTTGGCCCACGAGGTGACCGACATGTGGCGTGTTGAATCGACCATCATTGTTCCGATCGTTGTATCTGTGCACGGTCTAATAGCGAAAAGCTTCGACCGTCATCTTGAGAAGCTTTCGCTCCCCAGCTGGGTAAAGGGCTTGATTCAGAAGGTGGTCGTTCTTGACACGACACGTATTGTGAGGAGGTTCCTCTCTTTTGAGCCCTGACCACTGATGGCTTGGGTCGTAGACCTCGTCTTCAGTGGGCCTCTGTTTTTTATATTGTATTTTTAAATTTTATTCCTTTGTTAATTTTTTTAAAAATATAATGTAAAAAATAAGTGTAAATAAATGAATACAGGGCTATAACTAAACTTCTAGCTAAATCTTTAACACCAGACAGAAAAGTAGATTGTTTTTCTATCAGCAAAATCTTAAAATACACAACGCAAATTGTCGTTTTAGATTAAAGTTATCTAATTTCAGAAACCACTTGGTTCTGAACCTAAATTTGCCAACCTAAATGACTATTAGGTGGCTACTTGACATGAAATTGCTGGGAAGCATTTCCATTTACGACATCAAATTCGATGTCCTTAGAATTTCCATTTTTGAGGTTATGTTTGCTACCTCATAACTTTTGTTTGGGTGGACCGGTTCGGATGATTGATGTTTTCTTTGTTTCAACAGATACTTTACAAAAAAGATCTGACTAAAGTTCGGCCGTTCAGAGAATGCGTTCCTGACACCTATCAGTTAGTCACGAAAAGTATTGTTTACCAAGTTATTTGACGCTCAGTTGGGCACAAAATTATAACCTTCATTGATTATTGATATAATAATGTTGTTTTAATGCTCATCAATTATTAAAACGGTAAACAACCAGCAAAAATATTTTTATCGTAACCGCAACGCCATTACTAAGTTACGTGCCAGGAACGCATTCTCTGAACGGCCGAACTATAGTAGTTTTTGAGCTATTCTTGAAAAATGAAATTAGGTCGTTTTTATTTTACAAAGTTTCCATTAGGTAAGTTGCACAGGTTGTGTAAGTTCGGGTGGAATCTTGAAAGCTTTTGACAAACTTCCTGGTTTTCTATTGAGCTGAAATTTTGCACACTTATGTATATCGCGTGACAATGCAATAATCGACAAAATCTGATTATAGATTCGGAAGGTGGTCATAGGAAATTTGCTGCTAAACAAGATAGACCCGTCGTGTTTAGGCTCGTTTTACTCGTGTTAGCTATCACTCTACTGCTACATATCCAGGATCTTAGCTTGTACTTAAAATAAATTATTTATAATACAGATAAACCAACTGGTATAAATTTACTGACCTTAGCACGAGTACTTACGCCTGAGGACTTAATTCATGCACTACATAATTATTACTATTAGTACACGAGTACACTGCTAGATTCATGTTTTGATTAACTTGACATGTTTCGTAAAGGTGTGCGCCCATTTAGACGTGCCGCAACGATCCTGTCAATTTGTGTTTGAACTGATATGACACTTAGTTGCGTACGTGTGTGTGTTTATACAAAACTAGGTAGCTGTCCCATGCAATTACGTCTGCGTCACAAAGGGCGCCTCAAACATGCATTGCAGAAGTTCACGAGCGAGGGTAACTGCTTACCATCAGGTGGGCTATAAGCTAGTTTATCTAAAAAAGCAATTAAAAATAAAGTTAATTTTGTTAGTTTTTTTTTCTAGAAACTGACGCTTACAAAATTTGCGGTTAGGTCCCTAAAGAGCTCTAAATAAAGTTAGGTTCCATTTACTCTTCAACGAGATGAAGCAACTTTGTACTGGACTAATCACTTTATGTTTGAGCTTAGTTTCAACGACCTAAATAGTTACAGTTACATAGTTTTTTATACTTAAATTTACAAAAAACTACGTTAAGTCAAGTGGATTCTAGCCAAGATGAGTTAATGTAATTTCTCATGCAATTGCCCTGGCAATGCAGAGGTCCATGAGCGACGGATATCGCTTACCATCAGGTGGGCCGTAGGCTCGTGTATCATGCAATAAAAAAAAGAGTTCGGCTACCTTCCGACTCCATCGTTAGATTAGTTACCTACATAGTATGATTGCATTGACACGTGAAAAGTTATTACAAAGTGAATTAATTGTATAAACTTATTCAGACACTCGCGGTTTTCTATAATACTTTCATGCATTTTCAACGGGTTCTTACCACGATATTTAATTAATCGATACAGTGAGTGTGGTGTGTCGTGATGTGAGTGCGAGTTCCAGTGGTACTACTCAAAAGCGAACGAGAAAGAGGGTAGACAGATTTGTTTGCTCTTAAATCGACCCGCAGTATCCAGTCTTCCCGTGATCATGACGTTTGCAACAACATTGAAATATCGAGACAACTCAATTAATTAAATATCATGGTAAGACCCGTTGAAAATGCATGAAAGTAATTCTATAAAAGCAAGCGCTTTACAATAAATACCTCGTTTTCGCCAACTGACGGTATCGTGAAAATGCAATGTGAATTAAAATGTTCCCCACGACTGACTCCCTTTCAATTGAGGAGTTCATTGCTATCTCTTCAACTATAGGGCTTGCAGACTTCATATTTTTCAGAAGTGTTTGCATAAACAGTTTTTAGGAATTAATGCTGAAAGTTTAAAGTGATTTCAGTTGAGATTTGAAATGGTTCTTTTATTCATTAGTTCGGATGCATGACTTTTAAAGTGGTTTGTTTTGCAAATTATTTTGTCTGATTCTCATATACTACCTAATAATTAGGGATTCTAAATTACAAAGAGTTCATACAGCAAGCATTGCGTGTACTTTTTTTCTATATGAACCGATTTCAAATATTGTTTTTGTTAGGAAGCAGACACTTTTGGACATCATCTCATATAAATTTAATAAATATCTGACTGGTAGTTCTTGTGCTATGCTTGAGAAATAGAAGTCGGTCGTATTCAGTTTTTTATATAAATATTTTTGCCCCGTACCATTCCGATTTGGAATGGACTCCCGTCCGCGGTGTTCCCGGAGTGCTATGACATGTCCCTCTTTAAACGAGGTTTAAGAAAAGTCTTGTATGGGTAGGCGGTAGATAACGGCCCCTCTTTGCCCTGGCATTGCAAAGGTTCATGAGCGACGGTGACCGCTTACCATCAGGTGGGCCGTATGCTCGTTTATCTACCTTGCAATAAAAAAAAATGTAGAATAGACATAGCGATAATATTTGCCACCTCTAAACACTCCAAGCCATCACTTGACTATGGGTTCGGACCTTTGACGAGGGCTACGTCGTTCGCGCATGTTATTTGACCCAGCGCAAATGGATAGGGTTTATTTGCATTCGTTTTAGCACGCCACGTGCAAATATTTACGAAAATAATTTATTTTTAGATTGATTTTTAAATGACTTTCCTGATAAATATGTGCTAAACGTGGTTTTTCAATGTTATTTTTGGAAATCCACTTACATAATTTAGAAGGACCATGTAACTCCTGTACTAAGTAATAAAGACTCACGATATTTCGGATCGCTTTAGGTACTTAAATTGGTTTTACTTCTAAAACATAATAAGGTTTAAAAACTATTCAAAACAAACCAAATTTATTTGCTACATTCAAAGTGACGGAGCAGTACGGTTCGGCGGAGCAGTACGGCTTCAGAGAGGGCCGCTCAACCGTGGACGCGATCCTTCGCGTGCGGACCCTCTCAAATGAAGCCGTATCACAGGGCGGGGTGGCCTTGGCGGTGTCGCTCGACATCGCCAACGCATTCAACACCTTGCCCTGGTCCGTGATAGGGGGGGCACTCGAGAGACATGGAGTTCCCCCCTACCTCCGCCGGCTGGTCGGCTCCTACTTGGAGGCCAGGTCGGTAGTGTGCACTGGGCACGATGGGACTGTGTACCGGTTTCTGGTCGTATGCGGGGTTCCTCAGGGGTCGGTCCTCGGACCCCTCCTTTGGAATGTCGGGTACGACTGGGTGCTGAGAGGCGCCCTGCTCCCGGGCCTGAGCGTAATTTGTTACGCTGATGACACGTTGGTCATGGCCCGGGGGCAAGACTTTAGAGAGGCTACCCGTCTCGCCACAGCGGGGGTGGCCCTCGTCGTCGGTCGCATTAGGAGATTGGGCCTCGCTGTGGCGCTCAATAAATCCCAGGCCCTGTGGTTCCACAGGGCTCGGGTGACGCCACCTGCAGGGGCCCAGATCGTGGTAGGAGGCGTCCCAATAGAGGTCGGGGTGCGATTGAAGTACCTCGGCCTCATACTGGACAGCCGTTGGACCTTCCGGGCCCACTTTACGGAACTCGTCCCCCGATTGATGAGGACAGCCGGCGCACTGAGCCGGTTGCTTCCGAATGTCGGGGGACCAAACCGTGTCGTGCGCCGCCTCTACGCGGGGGTGGTGCGTTCGATGGCCCTGTACGGCGCGCCCGTTTGGGCCGGACCGGGAAACCGGACAGCAACCGTTGTCCGGCTCCTGCACCGGCCGCAGCGCGTCGTAGCTATCAGGGTCATCCGCGGATACCGCACCGTCTCCTTCGAGGCGGCGTGCGTGCTGGCGGGGACGCCGCCCTGGGATCTAGAGGCGGAGGCGCTCGCCGACGACTATCGTTGGCGTTGCGACCTCCGTGCTCTGGGCGTTGTGCGTCCCCTCAGAGCCGCGGTACGGGACCGGAAGGCCCAATCTCGGCGGTCCGTGCTGGAGGCTTGGTCAAGGCGCTTGGCCAACCCCAGCTGGGGTCTAAGGACCGTCGAGGCGATTCGCCCTGTCCTGGAGGACTGGGTGAGTCGCGGCGAGGGACGTCTCACCTTTCGTCTGGTGCAGGTGCTGACCGGGCATGGTTGCTTCGGGAAGTACCTGCATCGGATACAGGTCGAGCCGACGACGAGGTGCCATCATTGCACAAGCGACCTGGACACGGCAGAGCATACGCTCGCTGTCTGCCCCGCATGGGAGGAGCAGCGCCGTGTCCTGGTCGCACAAGTAGGACGGGACTTGTCGTTGCCGGGCGTCGTGGCATCGATGCTCGACGACGACGAGTCCTGGAAAGCTATGCTCGACTTCTGCGAGTCCACCATCTCGCAGAAGGAGGCGGCGGGACGGGAGAGGGAGAGCTCTTCCCTCCCCGACCGACCCCGCCGCCGCCGACGTCAAGCGGGGGGCCGGCCTCGGGAGATGTCCGGGGATCTGGCCCCCTAAGAGTACCGGGTCCAACAACACCGGACCCGAGGGGTGCTGCGCTAGGCATCAGCGCGCACCCTCCGTGCCATCTATCCGGGGGATGGCAAGCCGTGCTCCCCGACCCGGGCTGGTCCTGGGCTGGCCTGAGCCGAGGGAGACCCTCCAACACACGGCCCCATCTCGGCGCGACAATCGCGAACGCGTCCTGTCACCCCTACATCATCGGATGTCGAGCGTGATTGGCGGGAGGTTTTAGTGCGGTTCGATACCCACATACCCCACTCGCGGGGCGAGTGGAAGTCCGGCGATTTCCTCCCGTCAAAAAAAAAAAAAAAAAAACATTCAAAGTGATACAAATTTTACATCGTTTTTGAATGAAATTGGTCTTTTTACTTTTAATAAATCTTTTAGTTCTTAATAGCATGCACTATCACAATAGGTATACAAATATCATCAAGAGGTAATGTCGCGATGTTTGTGTCGTTGTTGGGTTAGGACCTTCGCTGCCAGCGCGGTCAATGCTGACCAACACGCTTTTGAAAAGACAAGAGGTTTTTTTTCGGCAGTTACCGTGTTAATCTTAGCATGTAATGAACTGATTTCGAAATTTATGTTCCTAATAAGCAGCTACATTATCAGTGAGTATCATAGGCTGTATAATACCTAATTCAAAAAACGGTAAAAATCATTAATAAACTCCTTTATCGCGCGGTTCAAATAGTCTTTGATGACATTGCAGAGGTTCATGAGCGACGGTAACCACTTACGATCAGGATTTAACCCTCTAAAATTACAGTTAACAAATTATTTCCCAGATTCACAAGCTCATTGTTCTATACTCAATTTATTATCGCTCCAATGTCAACACACTCCCGATAGAGGAGTTTTAAAACTCGATTTATATAGACTGATACAAATAGGAGGGCTTCACCCGGCGAGGTCGGATATAAATCTGTGCGTGAAAAATATCCGGTTTTATTGCATAAATCTATAGAGATCGCGATCGTGTTTGAAACAGAATCGTCATTAATATTATGTTTATCATTTTTGACCTATTAAGCCACTATACCATTCTGTACTCACCCATTATGAGTACAACGGGCCCACGCAACTTCGTCTGCGACACTTTCAATAAAAAGATAACCTAGTTCTTTCTCAGAGTCTAAAGACCTGTCAAAGGTCTGTCTGTACCAAATTTAATCAAAATCGGTTGAGAGGTTCAAGCGGGAAAGCGTAACAGACAGATAAACAGACAGACAGAGTTACTTTAGCATTTATAATATCAGTAGGAATAAATTAAGTCCCAACCCACACTATGCAAGCGTAACGAACTATGTCAAATTTTCTCCGTTGAAGAGACCCAAGCCCAGCAGTAAATAACTATTGGTGAAACAGTACAGTAAATGAAAATATCTTCATTTCCCAAACACATAAGTAAACCGCCAAGACTCGTGCTAATTGTAACGAACAAAAAACAGCGTATGTGATTATTCACGGCGCTTCACCGCCATTAGTCTGCGAGTAATGGCTCCAAGTTGTTAGAAAAAGTACTTTATCTCAAGTATTTAGTGATTTAAATGTTATTGAACTTTGAACTTTAAGTGCATAAATTTAAGATTATTTTTCAGCGCATTGCAAAATATTTTGTCTGAGTAAGCCGATTTAGATGATACTTTTGTTCTATGAAAGATAATATATATGGTATCGTAGTCCTGTTAAAATTAAATAAAAATCTAAACAAACATTTTTTTCTATAATAGCTAATCGTTCGAAAAAAATGTGTAGTATAATGCTAGTTTTTAAACTTTTTTTTTGCATATAGGCCTCCCATAAACCTCGCCACAACGACCGGTCCTGCGCTGTTTGTATCCAGTGACTTCCCGCGATCTCGACCAGGTCATCGGTCCTCTGTGGAATGTCTGCCCACATTGTGCACTCCTGAACTTTTCGCCATCGGCCATCCGTTCTTCGCACAGTGTGTCCAGCCTATAATGGTAAAATATCAATAGAAATCAATACGAATTGCTATAGTATTACGTAATAAGGTCACCGGCCACAAAATATGATAAGGTAACAAAGTATCAAATTTTGTGGGCTAACCTATTTGATGGATTGCACGACATACCCTTTTCGCGAAGGGCATTAGATACCCATATGTAGGTTAGTTAGCTTTACATGTTTAGATCGAGTTTTATTTCTAGATTTATAGAACTTAGAACGATGAGAATGTAGGTATGGTCCCGCTGAAATAAGATATTTTGGTTTAATTTACAAAATCAAATAAAAATTTACAAAAAAAAGATACAAAAGGTCTATCAAAATGTGCGAAAATGTATGAATTTATGCACTTAGCCTACTCAGCAGCCAGGTTTGCAGTTCCGAATTAGGTTATATCAAGAGAACTATGGATGAAGTTTTCAACTTTGATCCATTTGAGATGTCTTTGAGATGATCCCTTCATCTCCCTTTTACCATCGTACCACACGCCGCAGGGGCAAGGTTCACCACCTTTACTTGGAACCGCTGCGATCTTCCACGGTTCGCTTCAGAAGATCATTTTTGCTCCGTACTATTCCGATTTGTAATGGACTCCCATCCGCGGTGTTCCCGGAGCGCTATGACATGTCCCTCTTTAAAGGAGGTTTAAGAAAAGTCCTGTATCGGTAGGCGATAGATAACAGCCCCTCATTGCCCTGGCATTACAGAGGTTCATGAGCGACGACATGAGCCTCAAATATCTAGCCAAAAGTTGGCAGTAGCTCTCGGGTTAAAAAGAACCGAAAGTTATTAGTCGCCGCAGAGTTGTCAACCATTTTTATTTTTTATTGCTTTTTCTAGATAAAACAGCTTAAGTAAGAAATAAGAACAGTAGTAACACAGCAAATCGTGAAATTATGTCCGTGAAAACTACACATTTTTAAACAAAGATCTAAGAGAACTTGTTCGATCTAAGAAAAAAGTAACCCCTTAAACATACAGACGAATTTAGTACCTCCTCTGTTTTAGAGGTCATTATTTGCCCACCTCTCACCCCCACCACTGTAACTCCTGTGTAGCCAGGATCCACAGCGGCGACCATCGTAATGACTCTGAGCAGTGAAGCCCAGGGACCCGACGGAACGTTAACTTGTCTTGGACCCCGCAACGAATTTAATCAGAAGATAATAGAAGGAGTAGGAAAACATGAGTTTCGACTTCTCTTCTCGCAAAGCGGGTGACAGTTAAATAACATTGAAAGATGCATTACGCCTGAATTGAGAAAAGCACCACGGACATTGCTTTTATTAAATTAATTGGACCTATGCGGTGAGCTGTTGTCTTATTTAGGATGCCAATAATTTTAGAGGTCAGACAAAAAGTGTCTCAACTCTATTATAGATTAACCTTGCAAAATAAAACGTCGTTCAACAAAGCTCAGATGTTCGTAACAGATGCACTTCGTTTATGACTAGGTTATCTTCCGAACTTCAGCACGGAGTAGCCTAATTCTTTTGTAGAGCCACTGCAAGGCTTTGTTGTGGAATTACTAAATTATATGGATGTGGTAGTTTTGGAAAGCGTTATGTTACTGTATATAAGGTGGCAAAGTTTAATGTCATCTAATGTGTGAGTTGTTGCAGCAGTGATATTATCTAAGAGTTTTTGTTGAAATTTAAGATAGGTTGATTAATACTCTCATGCATTTTCAACGGGTTCTTACCACGATATTTAATTAATTGAGTTGTCTCGATATTTCAACGTTGTTGCAAACGTCATGATCACGAGAAGACTGGATACTGCGGGCCGATTTAATAGCAAACAAATCTGTCTACCCTCTTTCTCGTTCGCTTTTGGGTAGTACCACTGGAACTCAAACTCACATCACGACACACCACACTCACTGTATCTACAAGACCCTCTGAGCATGAATCCTTAGTGACTGTTGTGTTGTGTTTGAGGAAAGAGGGTAGACAGATTTGTTTGCTCTTAAATCGACCCGCAATATCCAGTCTCCTCGTAATCATGACGTTTGCAACAACGTTGAAATATCGAGACAACTCAATTAATTAAATATCGTGGTAAGAACCCGTTGAAAATGCATGAAAGCAGTGTCATTATCTAAGAGTTTTTATTAAAATTTAAGATAGGTTAATTAACTCAACCTATTCTTAAGAATATTAAGATCTTGACAGTCGTTGTTCTGCTTGGTTTCTGCACCACCTACAAAGACACATGATCTAAATGTAGCCTTTATATTATTTTGATCCGTAAGTTTGTATAACTGTACTGTTTTATAGCAATACATTCAGCAGGTTTTGCGTCTATGTGTAACGAATATTATTTTTTACACCTATACATAATAACATACTTTGAAAAGTAGACTTTACTTTATCAAAACCTTATGTAGGTATATAAAAACAGCATATTAATATGCCACATCCAATATTTTCATATATCTGAGACAAGTTAAACTCGTTGGAAAACTCTGCAAATTAAGCTAGAGTTATCTCAAGCGAAACTGAGGTTATGTTAATACATTTTCTACTAAACTTTAACTTCAAAATGTCAGTTTGAACTCGAAATGAATTTAAATACAAACAAAACTATGTAGTTGCTCTAAATGTATTTAAACTATTTAGCTGAAGGTTCCTGAAAGTGGAAACGAAACGAAAAATTAAGGCATAAAGTAAGTTAAGAAGTTTTGATGTTTTCTGAGCGCTTATGGCTTGTCCTTCTTCAAACGAGGCTTGAAGAGTATCTTTAGGACTTGACTGTGAGCAGTGACCACTTATTATCAGGCAGTCTCGTTTGTCTAAAGTCGTGTGGACTCAATGGTATCTCCGACCGGGCGAGGTAGTGTATGCCCGGTCAGGCCGAAGCCCACTGTAGTAGATTTCAGATGTTGCATTTATGCGCCGAACGTTGCAAATGTCAATACTGCGATTTAGGATCTCGCACGCTACTCACAGACGCGTTTTCACATTGGCTCGTCAACTTTCATATTAGTCGGCCGTCGACGTCATTTGTTTTTTTTCATTTCATTCATTTCTTACATAAATATTAAACGGGTTCTTACCACGATTTTTATTATATGAGCGATCCTGATATTTCACAGTGTTGCTAGCACCATGATCACGGGAAGACTGAGTACTGCGGATAGCAACCTTAAGAGCAGACAGATCTTTCTACCTTCTTTCTTATTAGCTTGCCGGTACCTTAACCACTCAACTGGGATCGGCAACAAAATTGGTTTGTTTACTTTTGCCAAGTCTGTGGGAGGAGCCAAAATTGAGCACAGTTCAAAAACCTGTTTTGTTTACATTTTTTAATCGTCTCATATTTTACGGAGAAAATATATTTTCGCTGAAAATGCAATACAGCGTCATTTCATAATAAAGATTTACAAGAATATAAGCATTAATTAAAAATCTAAATTTTAAATTTATTGGAAAAATATGTTTTTAAAACGAGGCTCAAACACGGTAGTGATTCCGTACGATGTCCCTAGTTTCGCCATCTAGCGAAAAGTGACGTTCCCAGATGAGTGGTTAATATTTGTGTAAATGATGTAGATATAGATAACCGCGAGTATTTAAAGAAATTCGTTACATATTTTTTGATTACGAGGTTATTTTTTATTTTTACCTGACTATTCTTAACTTGTAATTTAAAAGTCTCGTACAAGGGTTAAGTAATAATTGTTATGCACACAAAAACCCTTCTCATACCTTGCTCTGTTAATCAAGGGCTGTATTTGGGTATGAAAAAAAAACTGAGTTTATAATTTTAAATTATTTTCAAAAACTTCGTAGAAGTATTATCGAGTAGCATGTTATCTTTTGTTAAAATTTTTACCCAATTATCACTCCCACCAATGTAACTTCTGTGTACCCAGGATCCACAGCGGCGACCATCGTAATGACTCTGAGCAGGGAAGCCCAGGATCCCGAGAGAAAAATGACTTGTCATGGGCCCCGCAACAAATTTAATCAAAAGATGATAGAAGCAGTACGTAGTATGAATATTGACTTCTCTTCTAGCAATCGGGAGGCAGAAAAAATTGGAGAGGCAGATAGCCAGAATTGAGACAAGTGCCACGGAGATTACTCTGAACAATGAAACCCAGGTACACGAGGAAAAGTTAACTTGTCTTGGGCAAACAATGAATTTAATCAGAAGATGTAGGAAGTATTCAAACTTCTTTTTAGGGAAAGCATATTGGTATTTACCAGAAAAAAATCTACCATCACAACTATAGTGATATGCATAAAGCGGCAGATTAGATAGTTTAGATACAGCCAAATATATTTCTATTTGAATTGTACCGTGTTCATCTTTTCAATCCCCATTTAATTTATTAAAAAATGTAATGAGCAGACGTCCACATTTAATTGTTCTATTGTAATGTATAAAATAGCAAAATTACAAAATAAAAAACCCAAAAAAAATACCCATCAAAATATTTTGATATCCTAAGTCCGGGTCTGGTATTTTTGTATGAACGTATGCGGGTCCTATTATGAAAAGATAACATTTAAACGAAACTGCCTTTGATCACAAAAGGTAGATACTTTCAAAAAATAAACCTTACTTGTGAACCTCGAAATAACTTTGCGGGTCGGAAAAAATAAAAGAAATTTTGCCAAAGATATTAAAAGAGCGAAAAAGGACGAAAATACATTTAACCAACAAATAATCTTACGTCTACGGTCTAGTAATCACATGACGATGCAATGTAATCTGAATCAGATGAAAATAAATACTTTTTCATCATCATTATTATCAGGGTTAACTGGTAGATAATGCTGTTTAGCATTAAGTTCGCCCATGTACATTTATTTTCGTGTGCAATAAAGAATTTTCTATCTATCTATTATATCCTCATTCTTGTTGAGGTTAAAAACTACCTTCACAATATCTAACTGGACCAGATCTGATGATAGAGGTGCAAAAGCTTATGCTATCCACTTTACTTACTTTCTCTGTTGACTCAACGACCCAAAGTAAATCTTGGTCACGCCACTTTTCTCAGTCCTGTGCCAAATCGCGCCAGGCGTGGACTTGTAAATTTGCTTCTATGACGCCATCGGTACTGGGCGACGACAGCCAATTTTCAGTATTGGCTGGTAGATAATGTTTAGCATTAAGTTCGCTCATGTACATTTATTTTCGTGTGCAATGAAAAATTCTATGGAGTCCAATTGTAACCATTGAAATTAGATTAGTGCAGGAGGCACTACACAAGATAGACTCATCATTTTTGGGGTTGTTTTTAGCACTTTACTTCTACATGACATCCAGGGTCTTAAAACTTATATTTAAAAGGTAATTTTAAGATAAATTTGCCTAAAACAAAGCATTTTTAAAAGCCGTAGCAAAAGTTAAATTTAACATGAATTATCCGCGCGAATACGAATCTGCGACATTATCTTAAAGCGACTTAAGACATCGTTTTCCCCTTCATTAGATAAGAAAGTAATTAGTGAAGTTTCTTACCATCTCCTGATTTACGTCAAGTGATTACACGGGATCTCTGTAAGGGTGCGTTTACTTCGAAGATTTTTTTGGATGATTTTTTAATGATGGTATATTGAAGGTTAACTTTGGGACCATACTGGACTAGGGTGGCCGCAGACGCAATGGAAGCAGTTGGAGGAAGCCTATGCCAGATGGCATGTAGAGTTAGAGACATTTTATAAAACTTGTAATGTATTTTGTTTGTTCTTTCTCTAATAAATAGGCTATTATTATTATTATTGGAACGAAGTTCCTGATCACGCGTTATCGAAAGGGGGCTAGACGGAAAAAATCCTACGAAAAATTGTCACGACACTTTTTGTTTTAGATGATTATCGCTAGATGGCGTTGTGATCAAAATCTTTTAATCGCGCGTTACGTTAGGAAAAAAATTATAAGGTATCTTTTAATCGAAAAGAACTTCGTTCTATTCGGGTGTCCCATAAGACAACTAATTTTTTTTATATTGAAGGTTATATAACTAAAGAATATAGTATAAAGTTTTTAAGCGCAAGTTAAGAATATTTAAAGTTTATGTAAAACGATTTTCGCTCGACAACTGAAGAGTGCGTAAGAGGTGTGGGGTGCGCGAGATCACTTGAGGATGTTAGTCAACACTGTTAGTCCGAAATTATTTTTGTTTGGAATATTTTTATCTAATTTTGATTTTTTTTTTAAAAACTATCTATTTTTGGTGGCCATATTGTAACAGTGGGCATGTTGAATCAATTCTATTAAACATTACCATAAAATTAGCGACGAATTTTCTAAAAAATCAAATTAAAATTGGTTCATCCGCTCAATCTATGGTATATTGCCACCACGTCTATTTTTCTTTGTTTTCATTGGAAATGTTAAAACATAAGCCAATATCTAATCTTTCTTTTGAACGTGATCAAAAAATTGTCCCTTCAATTTATTTTTAATATACATTTCCTCATCCAAATTAATAAGAAATGTTGACATTAAATTTAGAAGATTTTTTACGTTAATTTATTAGAGACGAGCGGGAATATTATTAGATTTATTAAAGAGATCTTGTAATGAAGTAATTTCGTTTATTATGATGGTTTTGCTTTAGAAATATTACTACAATATTCTTGCGGAGATTTAGGCCAAAAATTGAATATTATACTTGGTTTTTTTCACTGGTTTCTTTGTATATTAATATTTTTAAAGGCTTACTGTTACTAACTTAATTGCTACATGTGATAATACTAGATTAAAATAAAATATTTCCAATGGTATCTCAGGTGAACGGTTGAACATTTATTCATCATCATCATCATCATCAGCCCACACTCGTCCACTGCTGGACATAGGTCTCTCCCAAAATACGCCACTGAGCTCGATCTTCTGTTCGTCTCATCCAGTTGTTACCGGCCACCTTTCTTAGGTCATCGTTCCATCTAGCAGGGAGGCGTCCAACACTACGTTTACCACATCGCGGTCCTTTATTACCGAGTAGGTATAAAAAATGCTTTGACTATGAAGGTCGATGGTACAGTTGCATATAAAGATTTCAACGTAGTTCTATAGTACTCCGTACCAACCCATTACAGCCACCACGCACCACGAATGATTTTTAGAACCCTTTTCTAATATGCAGATTTCCTCACGTGTCTCTTTTTTACATTAAAATTTAGAGGTACAAGCCGGCTGGTTTTGAACCTGCGACCATACGGAAGGCAAGCGCTAGGACCACTCGACCACGACGAGTGTGAAGTACTCAACATCTCCTGACAATGCAGAAGTCACTGACGACCATTGGCTCGTTGACAGTTTATGTTTTGAATACACGATTTCACCTGTTTTATTGAACGCTTTTGTTTAACTAGCACTGGATACCTATGTAAGTGTGGGTAGCGCGATTTTAGTAACGCGGTTTCCGATTAAGCTTAAATTTTGCACGAAAACACAACGACAATGTTATGGAGCTTGATGAAGTCCGAAAGTCGCCAAAGAAACTTCTGTACTAAACAAAATGGACTCATCGTGTTATTCTCTCAGGAACTCAAAACGTTTTTTGACGTGACAACGTCTTATAATTGCCGAGCGACACTTCAAGAAACTGCGTTACGCTCCGCTCACGTTATGCGCTCACAACGAGAACGAGTGAGAGGCACGCGTGCCTTTCACTTTTTATGTCTGTCTCTCTCGCTCTTAGGCGGGCTAACCATGCCCGAGTCGTTGTCACGTAAAACTTTCGCCCGTATACCGACTTTACAGGCAACCAATTTTTTTTTGTTTTAATATAGCCCACAGTTCTGTAACACAGGTTCCTCACATTCATTTGTTTTTCCCGCTACCCGCACCGCTCGTCGCTTAGACACGAACGCCTTACTTCTCAAGCAAACAAGCTTCAATCCCTGTTAATTTGCAATTCGCTTTCACACGAACACCTGTAAATTTACCAAGTTCGGAACTCCATACGCTTCGGATGGAATGTGATTAACCCAACATATGAGAAGTGCGATTGGTTCATTTAATTTACTTGTTATGTCAATAAAGTTTTAATCATTTACATATTGAATTCTAGTACTTTAATTCTAGTAATTTTCACAACACCACTGGTTAAAAACGGTGAAAGAAAACATCTTGAGGAAACCTGCATGTTGGAAAAGTGTTCTAAAAATCCTTTGAAGATATGTGAAGTCCTCAATTCGCACTGGGCAAGCGTGGTGGACTATGCCTAATCCCTCTTCTGAGGAGACCTGAGCCCAACAGTGGGCAGTAATGGGTTGGTATATGAATTTAAACACATTAGAAAGAGAGAAAATACTTTTATTCAGCACTCACTAAACAGCATGCAGCTACATGAACTATGAAGCTGTTGCGCTAATTTTCAGCTGGATTCATTGTAAGAAGCGCAAGAGCTAAGGTCGGTTTCATTGTACAAGCAATTTAACATTTTTCTCAAAGGTTTTGTTTATCTTGCACTGGATGTAACTATGTAAGTGTAGGTGGAAACTTGGGAGTTGAATTTCATAAAGTTGCCGGTTTCCAATTGTGCTGTAATTTTACACGCACATTATGTACGTATATTGAGCTTGAAGGTAACATACTAAGTTGGAAACCATCGCTCACGGACCTCTGCATTATCAGAAGACAATGCGAAGTCGCTACCTACGAACTACCATTAAATAACTTACACTATTACTAAACGGGTTCTTACCACGATTATTTTTAATTGGCAAGCGAACGAGAAAGAGGGCAGGCAGATTTGTCTGCTCTTAAATGACCTACCCGCAGTTCTTCGGTCTTCCCGTGATCATGGCGCTTGAAACAGTGCTGAAATATCGGGACCTCTCAATTAAAAATAATCGTGGTAAGAACCCGTTTAGTAATAGTGTAAGTGATGTAGATAACCGCGAGTGTTTAAAGAAATTCATTAAATAACTCTCTTTAAATCTTGTTTGAAGAATGTAAAATGGTTCTTAGATGCAATGGTTGGAAAATAATAATGCAATTAAAGTCTCATTTCTACTACCGAATATCAATATAACAAAACAACAAGAACAACCATGATTATTTATTATACTTTTATACCAAAAAAACCCATTGATTCGAAGTCACATTCCCAAACATCACTGGTTCAATGGCACGAATATACTCTTATTCATCATGCATCGGCTTGGGTGAACAAGATGAAGAGCTGGAAACGAAATATTACTTTAGATGCGTTGTCTTTTGTTTACTTCAATGAGGTGCGAAGAGATTCCGATTAAGAAGGATAATAACATGATGTCGTTTGTACCAACCCATTACTACCCACTGTTGGGCTCAGGTCTCCTCAGAAGAGGGATTAGGCATAGTCCACCACGCTTGCCCAGTGCGGATTGGGGACATCACATATCTTCAAAGGATTCTTAGAATCCTTTTCCGACATGCAGGTTTCCTCACGATGTTTTCCTTCACCGTTTTTAGCCAGTGGTGTTGTGAAAAATTGCACATAAATCCTTTTTTTATATTTAGATTTTAGAGGTACAAGCCGGCCGGATTTGAACCCGCGACCTCCCGTTCGTAAGGAAGCACTTCGACCACTCGGCCACCACGACTTTTGCATGATGTCGCATTTCATAGTAACTCACCAACGTTTAGCACACGTAAAAACAAATGGCGGTGACGAAATTTATAAAGAGAACTTCAAGAACATAAGCATAAGCATAAATATAATCCCAGTACCCAATCGGTTCTCAAATTTTGATCAAGTTCCCGTCCGTGACTCAAGTAGCTGACAACTCCTTACAAACGAATTAATTATGAAGAAAGCGCTAATTTCAGGAACCTTTTGAGATATTAATTCAAGAAATTGGAATCACAGAATTAACAGAATGCAAGATTCGTATATATTTATTTATTTAAGAATCACTAACAAGAGTACACTAATAATACACACTTATACTATAAATCAAAGGTTATGACTATATGTACCCTTAATTACAAGTGATTACAGCATGCATAATATAAATATAATATATAGCGTATTGAATATATAAAATCGTACTAAAGATGATTCGATTGATTGATTTCCCGTTTAACTTGGAACTATACCAATTTGGTGCAGTAAGGGAAGAGGAAGGTTGCTAAACAAAGTGATCCTCATCTCTCCTTATTACGACCTGTACCTGTACCAACCCATTACTACCCACTGTTGGGCTCAGGTCTCCACAGAACAGGGATTAGGCATAGTCCACTACGCTTGCCCAGTGCGGATTGGGGACTTCACATATCTTCAAAGGATTTTTAGAATCCTTTTCCGACATGCAGGTTTCCTCACGATGTTTTCCTTCACTGTTACTACTACTCATTACGACCAAATCACGCCAATCTTTAACTACACAGTTTGTCACAGATATTCCTTATTTTTACAAGCTTTATATGCGATTTACACTGGATGTAACTGTGTTAGTTCGGGTGGAATATTGCAAGCTAAACTTAACAAACTTCTTGGTAACCGATTGAGCTGACATTTCGTTAGCGGATGTAAATCGCGTGACAATGCAATAATATGACAAAATGACGCTGATCTGATGATGAGTTCGGAAGGTGGTTATAGGAACTCTTGTGTTAAACAAGATAGACCTGTCATGTTTAAGCACGTTTTACTTGTATTAGCTAGCACTCTACTACTACATGATATCCAGGATCTTAGAGGCAGATAAGTTTTAAAAATAAATTATTTCAAAATATATACTACACATTCTTCGCAGTTTTATCTCAAGTTTACTTCTGTAAATAATATTCTGTGTTGGTTTCTAAGATACGCTACGTCAGCAAAATCTGAGTAACCGAAATGAGATGAGCAAATCGAATTTTTTGCGAATATTACCATCGTTTAGGACAAATTAAAAGGAAATTGTGGTTCTCGCTTTATTAGATAGTTAATAGAAATTCTAGCGTTTAGGTACAGTATAATATTTTTGTTTAAAGCTCAATAAATGTACTGTAAGGTATTGTATTAAGTCAGAATTATTTTTAAGGAAAGGACAATAGATAGACTTTTGGAACGACGTTCCTTATCGCGCGTTGTGAAAGGGGGCTAGATGGAAAAATTCTTACAAAAAGTTGTCACGACACTTTTTTTGTTTTAGATGATTATCGCTAGATGACGCTGCGATCAAAATCTTTTAAAACACGTTCCTTATTTTTGTTTTAGATGATTATCGCTAGATGGCGCTGTGATCAAAATCTTTTAAAACACGTTACGTTAGGAAAACAAAATACAAGATATCTTTTAATCGAAAGGAACTTCGTTCTATTCGGGTGTCCCATGACACCTCTCAAGTTTTATATTTTTTGTGCCTAACCCCCTTTCGATAACGCGCGATAAGGAACTTAGTTCCAAAAAGCACATACTTCATATTTTTGAAGTTTATTACAAAATAGATAAACTTACAAAGCTTTTCGTAGCATATCGATTTTCTAGCATGACATTCATTGACAAAGTATATGTAGGCTCTCTTGTATCTACTGTACATCATGCATATTGGCTGTTGGTCTTCAGGCTTCAGGTCAATACACACGTCATCGCAATCTTCAGTTTTTTGACGAACAGAAAATGGACGGATAGTTAAACTATGTACTGTGTAGTAGTTTATGTATAGGAATAAGAGAATATACGGAAAATGCATTTTATTTGCTGTAAAATGTTTTATCGTTGTGATATTTCATAAAAAATCGTATGAAAGAATTTATTCGCGTAGTCGATATTGTTTTGTGATTTTATTTTTATCATGTTTTTGCTTTTACCGTTAGCTGCGACACGAGGTGTTATCGGCCCGTACCATGACCAGACACGAGGTCTTTTAAACCCCATCTTGAATAATATTGTTTTGTGATTTTATTGTTATCATTTTTTTATATTTTTTTTTATTGCCATGTAGGCAGACGAGCCAACGGGCCACCTGATCGTAAGTGGTTACCGTCGCTCATGAACCTCTGCAATGTCAGGGGACATTGAGGGGTCGCTACCTACGACGTTACTTAAAGGAACCTCCTCAAGCCTCCTTTGAAGAAGGACAAGTCATAGCGCTCTGGGAATACCGAAGAGGGGAGCTCGTTCCATAGCCGGATGGTGTGTGGCAAAAAAGTGTTCCTGAAACGGACCGTGGATGACTGCGGTGGTTCCATATAGTAAGGATGAACTCCACCTCGACGCCGGGTGGAATATTTTGCTTTTTAACACTGCCGTTAGCTGCGACACGAGGTGTTATCGGCCCGTACCATGACCAGACGTTTGGGCGACACGCGGTCTATTAGACCTTCCTTTACTAATGTTATGTTCTTCGCACCGCAAGTTCACGTTTTTTTTCTTGCCGCACCACAAAACATTGCATGAGGGATCATTTAAGCCTCGTTTAGCGTGGAATGAATTGAAATCTCAAGGCAAGCATAAAAAAGAAAATTAGATGCCTTAAATACCAACATCTCGTGTCAAAAACATAAAAATATCCACTGAACTGGAAAATTAACAAATTTGGTAATGTTTACTTATTTTAAGTATGTTGCAGTAGCCAAAATAGGTTCGCGGTTGTCAACACAGAGTTGGTTAGTTTACATTTTATAATCGTCTTACGTTTTAATAGTATTGTTTACTTTAAAAAGCAAGGCTTTTCATTACAAATATAGTATTTAAAAGACACTCTCAAAAAGAAAAATACCTTCATGCATTTTCAACGGGTTTTTACCACGATATTGAATTAATTGAGTTGTCTTGATATTACAACGTTGTTGCAAACGTCATGATCACGAGAAGACTCGATACTGCGGGTTGATTTAAGAGCAAACAAATTTGTCTACCCTCTTTCTCGTTCGCTTTTGGGTAGTACCACTGGAACTCGAACTCACATCACCACACTCACTGTATCTACAAGACTCTCTAAGCATGAACCCTTAGTGACTGTTGTGTTTAGCACTAGATTCCACATACTCGATAATATGAAACCGTCACCCCTGTTAAAAGTGCTATGTCTTGAAATCTCGATAGCTTCTTTAACCATCCTTATAGAAAACCGCGAGTGTCTGAATAAGTTTATAAGTAAAATACCTTCGTAAGTAATTCCAAACGAAGTCAGATTTGCCACTATAACGCCACCTAGTGACATTTGACATATGCAGACGTAATGTTTTCACATTGGTTTACCAACGTCCAAGACACGTATAAAACAAATGACGGTGATGGCCGACCAAGATGGAAGTTGGAAACTGGCGAGCCAAAGTAGTAAAGCAACATTACATCGAGTACCTAAAACTAACTAAAAAGAAAAATAATACGAAAAAGACATGCCAGTTCTTCTCAGGACTGTGGCTATTTCTGTTTCCGAACTGGTGGTAGATTTTTGACATCAACAAGCATGAGAATTTCATTAACGTTGAGAATAAATAATTTCAGTTCATTTCATAACTTAAATAAATAAAACATAATTTTATTTTAGTTGTTTATTGTTAAGTCATCTCCACTGAACTGTAGCAGAACGAGTTCATATGTAACAATGGTGCCAGCAACCTGCACAAAATGTTATATTTTTAATTTTCTAAATAATCTATCTTACTTAATAAAACAGAAAAGACAAAGAACAGAAAACAATACAGAGTAGATTTTACTATAAAAACGAAAACACAAAGGACGATGCTGAAAGTAAAGTAGCTAAAGTTTTCGGAGGCAGCGCGACGGGAAAGAGTGCCGTAGTGCGTAACGCATCGTGCCGTCTCGTAATACCCCGTGCTGAATTCTGGACTCAGCCTGGGTTCGGACGCTTAGTGTTAGTGATTGGAGGTTTTAGTGCAGTATAGGTCCCACATATCCCAAGCCCGTGGTGGACGGGCGATTCCTCCAACAAGAAAAACAAAGTAACAAAAATTAAAAAAAATAAAAAGTCAAGAAAATACAAAAGACGAGAATATTTTACATCTAATAAGAAAAAACAAATGACGTACAGACAAGACAAGCTCTCGTGTCACGTGAAAGAACTGGAGGCCACTTAAAGCGACCTTGTCGCCGTGCACTTGATCCAGGAAGCGTTGAACCTGAAAACCGGCACAAAAGATCACATCCGGCTTCAAAACCGGAACTTGTTTGAGATGTACTCGACTCACTCAAAAGCTTTTGACGGAATTAATTGAATAGTACTAAAAAAAGAAAATTTGAGATTAGGGAACAGTATACAGAATGCAAATCAGCAAGCTGAAGTGGCAATGGGCTGGGCACATATGTCGAAGAACTGATGCCCGATGGAGCAGACGGGTTCTAGAGTGGAGATCGCGATGTGGTAAACGTAGTGTTGGGCGCCCCCCTGCTAGATGGGGCGACGACCTAACAAAGGTGGTAAACAACTGGATGAGACGAGCAAAAGATCGGGCTCAGTGGCGTATTTTGGGCGAGACCTATGTCCAGCAGTGGACGAGTGTTTTTTTTATTGCGTGATAGATAAACGAGCTTACGGCCCACCTGATGGTAAGCGGTCACCGTCGCTCATGAACCTCTGCAATGCCAGGGCAATGAGGGGCTGTTATCTATCGCCTACCGAAACAAGACTTTTCTTAAGCCTCGTTTAAAGAGGAACATGTCATAGCGCTCCGAGAACACCGCGGATGGGAGTCCATTCCAAATCGGAATGGTACGGGGCAAAAATGATCTTCTGAAGCGAACCGTGGAAGATCGTAGCGGTTCCAAGTAAAGGTGATGAACCTTGCCCGTGCGGCGTGTGGTACGATCGGAGCATCGGAGCATTCCCCATGGACCAAACTGGAGACTCAAAATGATTCAAAATGGAGTGTTGGCTGATGATGATGATGATGATGATACAGAAAAAACCTTCTTAGAAATCGCTTTTAAACATAAAATAAATTGTTTCAATAATTATAAATAATATTATTGTGAGCAAAAAATAAATCTAAATTGGTCCACAGCATAGATAAAAAATAAACATATAGATGTCAAGGGAGTCTCATAAATGTGCGAGAATATAGTTACTAGTTTAAGCTGAAGACCACTTCTTAAATTTAAAAAAAACTTGAGAGGTGTCCCTGATGGAACGAAGTTCCTTTCGATTAATTAGTGAGGGAATTGTAATAAAATTTTATTTTTTTACGTACTTTTACTTTTGCCAATTATTATAACTTCAATAAAATATTTGATCACATCGCCATCTAGCATTAATTATATAAAACAAAATAAGGAATTGTTTTATTAAATATTTTGATCACAACGCCATCTAGCATTTATCATATAAAACAAAATAAGGAATTGTTTTAAAATATTTTAATCACAGCGCCATCTAGCGATAATCATCTAAAACAAAAAAAAAGTGTCGTGACAACTTTTTCATAAGAATTTTAAGCCCCCTTCCGATAACGCTTGATAAGGAACTTCGTTCCAAAAATATTTCAGTGTTTAGTAGTGCATTTATTGAAGAAGGCTTTCTTATCTTTTCAAAAAATAGGGTACCAAATGAGTTCAGGTAAAGTAACACGGATCAGCTAAACACAAAGAATACTTATCTAAAAAACTAAACTATAAGTCACCTCTGCACAATACATATTCTGTGGTATATTATAAAGAGCCGGCGCAGGGACCGTTGAAGCCGAATGTACTTTAGCAGCGATGAGCGAGACGACAAGAGACCTTCCCAGTAGGAACGAAAGAGAGAACAATAGATACACGATGTGCTCGTAACCACGTAGAGGACTGAAAAAATAGAACGATTAAAATTAACGAAACATAATGAGATTTTTGAAAGGAGTGAAATAACATTTCTATTACAGTTTTTGTACTTAGTGTTAATACAACAGAAGAGTTCACTTTGAATAATAAAGTTAATTATTTTAGAAATTTTATTATATGATTTTTTTATAATAACAGTCTCTTTAAAATATACAGGGTGTATGGAGACCACTCCCGAAAACGAAAGGGTTAGTACTAGTCATACATGAGATGTTAAGATTGTTGAAAAAAAACATCATCTAAATGGACCGGTTTCCTTGCTTATCATCATAGTCACCAGTCATCGTTTTCAGGAGTGCTCTGTTTACATCCTGTATACTTCAAGGTCTATGAGTAACGGTAACCTCTTACGAACAGGTGGTCCTTTAGCTCGTCCACCTATATGACAAAAAAAACAATAACTTCTAATCGAGATATTTGGCTAATTATGCTGAAAGGAATCATTTCTTTATTTTTAAAAAGAAATATAAGTACGTAATTAAAATTCGAAAAAGTAAAAATCTCACCCTGAAGGATAGTTAGGACACAATTCTTTTAACACCCTATTTCTTGATCCAATTCCATTGCTGAGAAAAAAACGTCAAAAACAATTTAATTACCGATTTACGATTAAAAATAATTTATGATATGCTTTAAAAAAAAGGCTCAATGAAATCGGTTCATTCAGAAATATACGTTAACGAGCACTAAAACAAAATCCTGAAATCTGAACGTAAATAAATAAAGCTCCAAAAGTACTTTCTCATTTCAAAACAAATATCCAAACCTCAAGACAAGAATTACTTTTCAAGTGAAAAAGAAAATCATCAAAATCGGTTAACCCAAACTAAATTTGGGGTTGCAAAAAAACGTATAGTCCACAAGTCTCGTTAAAACTCGAGAACGGCAAAACACGCTTATTTATTCCGTCTTATTTATTAAACTTTATGCGCATAAATGGTACAACGGCGGACTTAATGCCTAAGGCATTCTCTACCAGTCAACCAAAGGTGGTGTAGAGTCTTATGTGACGCAGACGAAATTGCGCGGGCCAGTATTGTATAGATTATATACTCACGATAATATATTGTACAGTTGAAGGCAGATAAAGAATAAATTCGTCGCAAAAGACGAAAATATAACGCTGCTAATAACATTATCGAACTTGTGGACGAGTTTTGTAGCTTTGGTATAATCTTCTCTGAGGTTACACCAAAACGAATTAGGCAAGTAACTCTGGAAATGATACGTTTTAATATGTTAATAAAGCTGGTACAAACTTAATTACACACTCAGTCTTAATACAATTACAGCGTAATGAAAAAATATATAAAGTTTATTTTTTGAACACAAAGCTGAAGAGTGTTTGAACGTGCTAATCTCAGGAATCTATCAGTGTTGGGTAGTCCATTTATTGATGAAGGCTTTATATTAAAAAATGTGAAGGTGTAAGATAAATAACCCGAGAAAATCAGTCAGCCTGACTTTGTGGTGCAGGTAAAATCGCAAGTAAAAAATAATACATTATGTATTCTTTGTTATAAAATATGAGTGACGTGTTTCTAGGTTTTTCAAATTGTCTAAATGCATACAAATGTATTATGTTCATGTAAATCTCCTCTATCGTTTTATCTATGTATTCATAAACTGCATTTAAATTAGTTGCATACATTTAAAAACTCAAACATACATAGAGTCAGATAGAGAGAAGCTACTTTACTTTCATGCATTTTGAACGGGTTCTTACCACGATATTTAATTAATTGAGTTGTCTCGATATTTCAATGTTGTTGCAAACGTCATGATCACGAGAAGACTGGATACTGCGGATACTGATCGTTCAAAATGCATGAAAGTATTATAGAAAACCGCGAGTGTTTGAATAAATTTAGAAGCTACTTTGTTTTATATTATGTACTGATGTATATCAAAACTTACATATTCACTTGCCATTGTTATTTTCTCGTTAATCTTTTCTAATATAGAAGTAAGGTATATACTCATACATACAATGAAGACATCGGAGTAACTCCAGTTGATTGTCGAAATCAAATTGTGGAGCTGAAATAATTATGTCTTACGTATAAAAATGACGTAAAACTCTACATTTCTACGCCTCGCGGGCGGAGATCCGGTGATTTCCTCCAACTAAAAAAAAACGGTAGCAGTGTCCTCTGACATATCCCATAGGCCATGGGCATAAAAATAAACGCGTAGTAATTATTTTCAAAAATACTTCAATTATAGAACAATCCAGAAAAAATATAACATATACAGGGAAGTTTAAGATTTTCAACTCGTTTACCTGCAATAGTATTCCAATGGGCAAGTAATATGGTATATTTATCACAAACAGCCAAGGGAAGTTGTTCACGATGTACTTGTGAAATATTTCAGTGTTGGTCGGTAAACAGTCAGCTGTCTGCACGATTTTTGATAATAAAGAAAGCATGTGTTCGACTGAAAATTATGTGAATATAATTTTAAGATCCTGGATATCATGTAGCAGTAGAGTGCTAGCTTATTCAAGTAAAACGAGCCCAAACATCTATCTTGTTCATGCACTACCTTATACTAACCACATTACACCAGGGTTAACTGGTAGATAATGCTGTTTAGCATTAAGTTCGTCCATGTACGTTTAGTTTTGTGTGCAGTAAAGAATTTTCTATCTGTGTATCTATCTATCTTGTTTAGCACAAGAGTTTGAAATTAGAAGGTTGATAAAGAAACAGTAAATTGGCTTATAATATTTAGTGTAATTTTTGTCAAGTAAGAAAAAAATCGTTTCTCCAAAAGTTACCGAATAAAAGATCTCCTAAAAGACAATATATCTACTTGGTTAAAATATAATATTTTTAGTAAAATATCGATTTTTTTATACTTACTTTGCCTTACTAAAATTTCAACAATGGTATAAATATCCACTTACTTGTAGACAATGAAAAGAATACAATACATGCAGTAAAACTTCTCTTGATCACTTTTACATCAATATAGTCATCGAGACCAGATTTGTAGATATCTTTTATCAAAGCAGGCCATTTGGACGCCACTCTCAAGAATATGAAGGTATTGCAACTGGCTGATAAGTAAAAAGCGAAGAATACTGCAAAGAAATTGTAAAAAAAAAACAGTTTAAAGAAATATTTTAAACACAAACTTTTAAGATCCTGGAGGTCGTAGTAAAATACTGTCTAAAACAAGTAAAATGAGCTCAAACACGACGCGCCTATCTTATTTAATACAGTAGTTCATAAAGCCTCCTACTGAATCCATCATCAGATCTGCTCCATTGTATTGTATTGTCATATGACGCGTACAAAATGTTAAGTTGATAAAAAGAGCAGGAAACTTTAATTAAAAGTATAAATTTGAAGTTTGTGTAGTACGATAGAAGTCTTGGTGGCCGAGTGGTCGAAGCGCGTCCTTCCGAACGGGAGGTGGCGGGTTCAAATCCGGCCGGCTTGTACCTCTAAATCTAAATGTGAAAAAGATTTATGTGCAATTTTTCACAACACCACTGGCAAAAACGGTGAAGGAAAACATCGTGAGGAAACCTGCATGTCGGAAAAGGGTTCTAAAAATCCTTGGAAGATATGTGAAGTCCCCAATCCGCACTAGGCAAGCGTGGTGGACTATGCCTAATCCCTCTTCTGAGGAGACCTGAGCCCAACAGTGGGCAATAATGGGTTGGTACTAGTACAATACGGTACTTACCATCAGGTGGCCTAAAAACCCGTCTAGTTACGAGGCAATTAAAAGTATTACTCACCCAAAGCTACGATATTCACACTACCGTTCAATAATCGGTATAGAGACAATCCCGTTGCTATAGCTTGTGCTACACCTATGCTAAAACCGTAGAAGAATCTCCAAGATAATATAGCAAACCTGTAAAGTATAAAATAGAATAATATTATGGAATGCAAAAGTACACGTATAGGGCGGCTACCCGGGGGCGAGCGCCGGGGCACGTCTGGAGCTGACGCTGGACATGACAGCATGCAAACCGTCAGTGGCTCTCTGCTGAACTGGCGGGCGAGAGTCGGGGAACCCGAAGGAATTACAGTCGATCAACGGGGGGAGGGGACAGATAATACTTTGCAGAGTAGGGCTTCGCCCACAGGCTCTGTCGGTTCATCTGTATCGACCACAAGCAATTCTGAATAATATTATGGATTGCAAATGATTATTCTATAGTTTTAAACACTTTAACAAAATCATTGTTTTAAAGTAACACACATTGGCACACAACAAAGTAACCGACTTGCATCCGAATTGCATCTTTGAAGTGGCAATGGGCAGGACACATTATGCGAAGAACGAATGGCCGATGGGGCCGAAAAAATCTGGAGTCCTCCCACAAGATGGACCGACGACCTGGTCCGGATCGCGGGAGGTATCTGGATGCAGACAGCGCAGGACCGGTCGATTTGGCGAGGTTTGGTCGAGACCTATGTCCAGGAGTGGACGTCTATAGGCTGATGATGATGATGACATTGGTACTCTGCAATATCAGGAGAAACTGCGAGCTACCTATAATTTATCATTGAGCCTCGTTTGAAGAAAGACAAGTCATGATACCGAAGGAACCGGCTACCACATCGCGTCTTGTCACCATACATAACTACGAGTTAGGTTTTAACCTAGGTTTTAATGCCGTTCGATTCCTACATATCCCACCAGCAGGGTATTAGAAAGTCGCGTTTTTCCTACTATTTCAAAGAAAAGTTCACAATGTAATAGTTCCACTAAAAACTTATACAAACCTTACTTTAGAAGCATCTCTATTCAGGATTCCACTTACTGGGTTCAGACCAATACATTGACCGATAATTAGTAAAAGTTTCATTGCTTTTTGAAACAATTCGTATTGACAAGTTATAGGTACTTTCTCTTCTTGCATATAGTCTGTTGATATTTCTGGAATATTGAAATTATATTATAGTTTCTTTAAATTACGTTATTTGAATGACAGTACATATTGAAGGTCATACACGGCCAGAAACTTCGAACACGCCACTTAAAAGTATCTAAAATTTCAGCAATATGTTTGTCGTTTAATAGCTCATGACGCCGGTGAGGTTTTGGGATGGGCAAAGTCACGGTTTATGGTCTGTTATCCGTACCTAATTTTTTTGGGATAATTTTTCGAATTTATGTTTCTATTTTTTTTAATATACCGTATTTGAGTAGAGTACTTATCACCCTTCTTCAATATGTAGCATTATTAAAAAAAACATCAGGTCTAGATAGACATACATAGACATAGACATACTTTATTTGTGGTAAAAATGATACAAAAGACGGAAAATAAAAAACAATTACATATCATTTTACATTTCCACCACAAACCAGCCGAGACTCAG
The DNA here is from genome assembly GCA_030269945.2 of Trilocha varians. NCBI lineage: Eukaryota > Metazoa > Arthropoda > Insecta > Lepidoptera > Bombycidae > Trilocha > Trilocha varians. The sequence goes on along the minus strand of AP028267.1, from coordinate 10,208,674 downwards.
CATATTGCTGAATATTGACACAGATTATAGAATCTATGCCAACATCCAGCGCTGGTTTTCAGTCCCAGCTGGCAGTGAAGTCACAAATGTTGAGATGGTACACAGATAAAAATGACACAAAATATGACACATAAAATAAATTGTTTAACAGGCCATACAATTTAATTTAAATATAAATATATTGTTAAACTAGCTGCCCGGCGCAACTTCGTCTGCGTCAAAAAAAAAAATCCCGGGTATGAATCTAAACCATTCTTGAATCTCCACGAACACACACAAAAAATTTCATCAAAATCGGTCCAGTCGTTTAGGAGGAGTTCAGTCACATACACACGTACACAAGAAATATATATATTAAGATAACCAAAAAAGTCAAAAAAAGAAGAGAAAAATCTTTGAATAACAACAAGTGATAGGTAAATCTTGCGTTAATTTATTATTATGCATAAAATTAGATACAAATATTATTATTTAACAAAATGTCCCATACTTACTATTTTGTATTTTTCTTAGCACGCGTCCCTTAATGTTTCTTTTTCTATCAGATTTGAGAGAGTGTCTTTCATTCCTAGAATTATAATACCTAATGTTACATAATATAATCCGAAGTCGTGGTAGCCGAGTGGTTGAAACGCTTCCTTCCGAACGGAAGGTCGCGGGTTCAAAACCGGCCGGCTTGTACCTCTAAATCTAAATGTGAAAAAGATTTATGTGCAATTTTTCAATACACCACTGGCTAAAAACGGTGAAGGAAAATATCGTGAGGAAACCTACATGTCGGAAAAGGATTCTAAAAATCCTTTGAAGCACTGGGCAAGCGTTGTGGACTATGCCTAATCCCTCTTCTGAGGAGACCTGAGCCCAACAGTGGGTAGTAATGGGTTGGTACAGTACAGTACATAATACAATACAAATACCTAGGGAAAATCCCGAAAATCTAAGATATAAAAATATGGCCCACGTGATGGTAAACGGTTATCATTACAAATGTGAGCGACTTCTGCGTGATCAAATCAGAAATGAGGAGATCCGCAGAAGGACCAAAGTTACCGACATAGCCCATAGAATTGTGTCGTTAAAGTGCCTATGGGCAGGCCACATTATGCAAAGAACTGATGGCCGATGGGGCTGAAAAATTCTAGAGTGGCGACCACGAACCAGTGGGCACCGTGGGCAGACCTCCAAAAAGCTAGACCAATCTGGTCAACGCCACGGAAAATTTATTGGATACAGACAGCGCAGGATTGGTCGTTGTGGCGAAGTTTGAGGGAGGCCTTTTTTTTTTTTTTTTTTTTTGACGGGAGGAAATCGCCGGACTTCCACTCGCCCCGCGAGTGGGGTATGTGGGTGTCGAACCGCACTAAAATCTCCCGCCAATCACGCTCGACATCCGATGATGTAGGGGTGACAGGACGCGTTCGCGGTTGTCGCTCACGTATCGCCCCGTCACCCCCGGACGTCGAACCGGCAGCCGTCTGTGGAACGACCACCGGCTCACTCGGTAGGCGAACCAAAAGTCCACCGAGATGGGGCCGTGTGTTGGAGGGTCTCCCTCGGCTCAGGGCGGCCCAGGACCAGCCCGGGTCGGGGAGCACGGCTTGCCATCCCCCGGATAGATGGCACGGAGGGTGTGCGCTGATGCCTAGCGCAGCACCCCTCGGGTCCGGTGTTGTTGGACCCGGTACTCTTAGGGGGCCAGATCCCGGGACACATCCCGAGGCCGGCCCCCCGCTCGACGTCGGCGGCGGCGGGGTCGGTCGGGGAGGGAAGAGCTCTCCCTCTCCCGTCCCGCCGCCTCCTTCTGCGAGATGGTGGACTCGCAGAAGTCGAGCATAGCTTTCCAGGACTCGTCGTCGTCGAGCATCGATGCCACGACGCCCGGCAACGACAAGTCCCGTCCTACTTGTGCGACCAGGACACGGCGCTGCTCCTCCCATGCGGGGCAGACAGCGAGCGTATGCTCTGCCGTGTCCAGGTCGCTTGTGCAATGATGGCACCTCGTCGTCGGCTCGACCTGTATCCGATGCAGGTACTTCCCGAAGCAACCATGCCCGGTCAGCACCTGCACCAGACGAAAGGTGAGACGTCCCTCGCCGCGACTCACCCAGTCCTCCAGGACAGGGCGAATCGCCTCGACGGTCCTTAGGCCCCAGCTGGGGTTGGCCAAGCGCCTTGACCAAGCCTCCAGCACGGACCGCCGAGATTGGGCCTTCCGGTCCCGTACCGCGGCTCTGAGGGGACGCACAACGCCCAGAGCACGGAGGTCGCAACGCCAACGATAGTCGTCGGCGAGCGCCTCCGCCTCTAGATCCCAGGGCGGCGTCCCCGCCAGCACGCACGCCGCCTCGAAGGAGACGGTGCGGTATCCGCGGATGACCCTGATAGCTACGACGCGCTGCGGCCGGTGCAGGAGCCGGACAACGGTTGCTGTCCGGTTTCCCGGTCCGGCCCAAACGGGCGCGCCGTACAGGGCCATCGAACGCACCACCCCCGCGTAGAGGCGGCGCACGACACGGTTTGGTCCCCCGACATTCGGAAGCAACCGGCTCAGTGCGCCGGCTGTCCTTATCAATCGGGGGACGAGTTCCGTAAAGTGGGCCCGGAAGGTCCAACGGCTGTCCAGTATGAGGCCGAGGTACTTCAATCGCACCCCGACCTCTATTGGGACGCCTCCTACCACGATCTGGGCCCCTGCAGGTGGCGTCACCCGAGCCCTGTGGAACCACAGGGCCTGGGATTTATTGAGCGCCACAGCGAGACCCAATCTCCTAATGCGACCGACGACGAGGGCCACCCCCGCTGTGGCGAGACGGGTAGCCTCTCTAAAGTCTTGTCCCCGGGCCATGACCAACGTGTCATCAGCGTAACAAATTACGCTCAGGCCCGGGAGCAGGGCGCCTCTCAGCACCCAGTCGTACCCGACATTCCAAAGGAGGGGTCCGAGGACCGACCCCTGAGGAACCCCGCATACGACCGGAAACCGGTACACAGTCCCATCGTGCCCAGTGCACACTACCGACCTGGCCTCCAAGTAGGAGCCGACCAGCCGGCGGAGGTAGGGGGGAACTCCATGTCTCTCGAGTGCCCCCCTATCACGGACCAGGGCAAGGTGTTGAATGCGTTGGCGATGTCGAGCGACACCGCCAAGGCCACCCCGCCCTGTGATACGGCGTCATTTGAGAGGGTCCGCACGCGAAGGATCGCGTCCACGGTTGAGCGGCCCTCTCTGAAGTCGTACTGCTCCGCCGACAGGTCGGGTCCAACCCCGACCAGGTGCTGGACGATGCGGGCAGCCAGAATGCGTTCCAGCAATTTGCCCACCTCGTCCAGCAGCACGATAGGACGGTAACCGGCGGCTGTATCCGCCGGGCGCCCCTCCTTCCTGAGAAGGACGAGTCTACCCTCTCGCCACAGCGAGGGAAACCGTCCCGACTCGAGGCAAGAGTCGTAAAGCCTCAAGAGTCGGTCCCCTAGGGCATTGATGGCCAAGGCCAGGACCCGGCCATGGATGCCGTCCGGTCCGGGTGCCGTGTCTTTGGCACTCATCCTGACTACGGCCACACGAAGCTCCTCCCCGGTGATGTGGGGAACCTCAGCAGGGGCCTCGCCGCCGGTGTCCTCCGGCGGCTCACCCATAGCAGGGGGGATAAATCCCTCCTGCTCCTGTGGGAACAATGTCGTGACAATGTCCCGCAGCTGCTGAGGCGGTAGACGCTCGGTTATGGGGGGCGCCCATGGGCGCACCTTGCCGCGCACCATCTTGTATGGGCGCCCCCAAGGGTCGTCATCGAGCGTCTCCAAAAGGCGCTCCGTGTGCTGCTCCTTGGCCATCTTGATGGCCAGCCGCATGGCTCCCCTCGCCTCCTTGTACAAGCCATGCAGCCGGGCCTCCTCCTCCGCGAATGCAACGGGATCGTTGCGACGCGGAAGGCGGCGACGGCGGTGCCGAGCGCACTGGCGCCTCGCCCTACGCCCTTGAGGGAGGCCTACGTCCAGCAGTGGATGTCTACGGGCTTTTGATGATGATGATTATAATAATGAGGATAATGATGATAGGAAATTATTTAAAATTGTTCTTACTTGTTGGTAGAATTTTCCGAAATAAAATTCTTGAAGTTCAGCACCTCTAGTTGCTTCGATAACCCTGGAAGATTTTAGTAAATTAATTAAGATCAACTTTATATTCTTTTTCATTATTTTTATCTTCCATTTTCTTCTAACTCTGTATGAAACAGTCCTAAAGTATTTTGTCTGTTTCATGAATATTCACCATCTTTCTATTTTGAAACGCAATTTAAATACTCTTAAGTGAAAAATCTGAATAAATTGGACCCGTGTCAGAAATATTGTCCTTTGATATTATTTTTAGAACCGTTGAGGGAAAACCTTCGGAAAACGTTTAGTAAGTTCTAATACAATTAATGAAACGATCATGATATTGTAGGCTTGATATTCAAAAACTAAATTTTACTAAAGGACTGCTGAAAAAAAGGCGTGGTGGTCGAATGGTCGAAGCGCTTCCTTCCGTACGGGAGGTTGCGGATTCAAATCCGGCTTGTACCTCTAAATCTAAATGTGAATACGATTTATGTGCAATTTCTCACAACACCACTGCCTAATAACGGCGAAGGAAAACATCGTGAGGAAACCTGCATGTCGGAAAAGGGTTCTAAAATTTTTTTGAAGATATGTGAAGTCCCTAATCTGCACTGGGCAAGCGTGGTGGACTATGCTTAATCCCTCTTCTGAGGAGACCGGAGTCCAACAGTGGGCAGTTATAGGTTGGTACAGTAAAGGACTGCTACTTTATGTATATTTTTTTAGTATTATCATGTAGTTTGGTAATCCAAACCGGGGGTACTTTTGCGATGCCGGGATTGAGGACGAAATTCAATGTTATTATATCATATTTGCTACCGTTCTAAATTTCAGTATTTACGTCGTCGTCAATCTTCGTCACAAAAAACGCGTTTTGTATACGTCGTTTCTTTTAGTATTTTTTCTATCCCGAAAATCTCTTGGATAATTTTGATGTACTAATTTCGTAACATGTAGTAAGTACATATATTTTATTATACAAGGTTTTGTAAAAATGAGTCGTTCAAGATGTTGTAGAGTGGTTGCTCTGAAAATATATAGTGGTAGTCATAAACAAGAAACTGTTCAATAATATGGAAATCTGAAAGTGCAGAAGATGTCATTGAGGCAATTTTAAGGGGTACCATATATATATATATTTAAATTCTCTTGCATAAAAAACCATTTGTTGTGGTCTTCACGATACAGGCTAGCCCTGGTGTAAGGATCACTGGTAGGTAATTCAGGCACATCTTTAAATTTAAATCCTATGCGTTTTCTTTTAATTGAAGTCACCTATTTTATTTAGAATAATTTTCTCTTATGTTTGGATTAGAATTTAACCAGTTAAATTTGTTTTATCTTCAATATATTATCATGAATGCGCTATGACATGTCCCTTTTTAAACGAGGTTTAAGAAAAGTCCTGTATGGGTAGGTGATAGATAACGGCCCCTTTTTGCCCTGCAGAGGTTCATGAGCGACGGTGACCGCTTACCATCAGGTGGGCCGTAGGCTCGTTTATCTATCTTGCAAAAAAAAAAAAAAAAAAATGAATATTAACTACTCTTAGTGATTCTCTGACAGCTCTTTTTGATATACTAAAGAAAAATATCAAAATTACAAGCTAATTTTGGAATTTTTAATAGTAAATAAAAAATATACTAACCGATATGCTGATCTGCGTCCATGTTTATTGAATGACGACAACACGACAATGGTAAATAACTGTTAAAAGATAGTACAGACGGGATCAAAAGTCACTTTGTTTGAGTAGCATTGACTCGAGTTTATAATGGTGTAGGTGTAGAAGTTGTCGAGTACTTACGAGTAGAGGTAGCCGAGTGGTTGGAACGCTTGCCTTCCGTACGGGAGTTCGCGGGTTCAAAACCTTTAAATTTTAATGTCAAAAAGATTTATGTGCAATTTTTCACAACACCACTGGCTAAAAACGGGGAAGGAAAACATCGTGAGGAAACCTGCATATCGGAGAAGAGTTCTATAAAAATCCTTTGAAAAAATGTGTTTTTATGAAAAGTCCTCAAACTAAATTGGGCAAGCGTGGTAGACTATGCCTAACCCCTCTTCTGAGAAGACCTGAGCCTAGAAGTGGGCCGTAGTGGATTATACAGTAAAGTACAGTCAGATGTAGAAGTTATTATCAAAAATTATAATCCTGAGTGTACAAGGAAATTACTTGAAATTTCACACACTTATTTCCCAAAAGTTTTCCATAAAACTGTCGCTCCGCCATTACCGGTTATAAATAATTCATCTATGGAAATATGGTTTATAATGCAATGAATATTGTATGATATTTAAGGGGGGAGGGGGAGAGTCACGTGACACGTTGTCAGGAATTAAGCATCCACAAACAAAGTGAATATTGTTTGTTTTTGTTTTGTTTCTGTAAAATGTTTGAAGTCAAAGATTAAAATGTAGAAAGGACATTTTTAATTCAGACTTCCTACAAGACCCTTTTTTTTTTCACTTGGAGGAAATCACCGGACCCCGGTATGTGGGAGTTGAACCGCACTAAAACCTCCAACCGCTCACACTCAGCGTCTGAACCCTGGCAGCACGGGGTTTGGAGGGACGGCGCGACGCGTTACGCGCTCGGCACTCTTTCCCGTCGCTCCGTCCCCGTCCTACATGACCCTTACCTAGGTTTTGATCCTTTAAAAATACGGACTTATATGAACGGTCGTAGGTTTTAGTGGGTTCGGGCGATTTTCTTCTACTCAAAAAAGGAAGGAACGCACCAGAACTGATTTACATCCAATTGTCTCTCAATCTCGTTATGAACGTTGCTCTTAGCCTAAATTAGTGTATTTTTTTCTCTTTACTTCAAAGAGGTTTTACTTCGAGGAGTTCGAATTAGACTTATTTTTTTAATTCTCCAACAAAATTATTGAATGTCGATTCATTATCCTGTTGAAATTGAGAGTCTAGTTCAATATAATCTGAAAACTCTACAATCATATAATTTATTCTTTAAACGTATTCGATATTTATTTTTAATCAATCATTCGGATAATATTGAGACATTAAGTTGTCGTAAAAACAAATAATTCAAATCGTTTTGACAGATGATTAATTGATTGTAGAAGGGACAAGTTCTTAAACGACTAACATTGAAGTCTTGATTTTGAAAAATGAAACGTGAAATAAATGGACACAGTTTTAATACAAATTTTCTATTCCTAAACGAACTGTATCTAACATTTTTTCTCGGTTTGTGATGACTAAAATTTCCTTTATTGAGTTAGATAAATGGATTGTAATTTTGTTAAGAAAAAGGACAGATGATAATATTAACATTAGACCATCATTGTTCGGATCGTTGTATCTGTGCACGGTCTAATAGCGAAAAGCTTCGACCAACATCTTGAGAAGCTTTCGCTCCCCGGCTGGGTAAAGGGCCTGATTCAGAAGGCGGTCGTTCTTGACACGGCGCGTATTGTGAGGAGGTTCCTCTGTCTTGAACCCTGACCACTGATGGCTTGGGTCGTAGGCCCTTTGTTTTTAATATTGTATTTTGAAATATTTTTTTTTTGTAAATTGTTTTTTTTTTTAATATAATGTAAAAAACAGCTAATAAATGAATATGAAAAACATAGGCTGCAAAGGAAAACTATATCGACAGATCTTGTCCATTGAGAGAAAGAATGTAGATTAATTATTTTTGGGGAAGACCTATACCCAGCAGTGGAAGTTTCCGGACTGACGATGATAAAAGCAAAAAATGACATAACCTTGAACCCTCAACAGTCATGCTATTTGATAATTTTATGGACATTAATCATTTTGTTAGTCACTTAGGTCTCCCACATGTTAAACCTAGTTCACATTAGTATACAATTTCGTATTTAATATAAGTTTTTTTACTAGATCTTTAGTACGGTATTTTGTTCATTGGTTACGCCATCTGTCGGATATTATATGTAAACTATAAAACCATTTAAATAAAAACATAAGAGGTGTCAAGGGACACCCGGATGGAACGAAGTTCCTTTCGATTAAAACGTATCTCATAAAAATTATTTCCTTTCGTAACACGCGATAAGAAACGTGTTTTAAAAAATTTTGATAACAGCGCCATCTAGCGATAACCATCTAAAACAAAAAAAGTGTCGTGACAACTTTTTCGTAAGATTTTTTTCTGTCTAGCCCCCTTTCACAACGCGCTATAAGGAACTTCGTTCCAATATTCTTAAATTACATTTATTTTTAGCTAATACAAAGTCACAACCATCTAAAACCCTTCACACTTATACTTTAAAAACAAAAGAAGAACGAAACTATTTAAACCGTTGCACCATCTGTTATGCATCTATTCTACGTCCAAACTTGTAACCATTTCAAGATGTCTCTTTTGCAAGTACGGCCGCTATTTAAAACGAAGAATAAGGAAATTCTCGGTGGAGGTTTTTACGAAATCATTCGTATACCCTTATTTATGTGTAGAGTTTTGGGTATGATGCCCATCAGTGGGCTTCAGCATAGAACATCTAAAAACAGTCGGTAAGAATATAGAGATATTAGGTTCGAGGACTTGTGGGTCAAAGTTGAAAGATAGGCTTCCAAATTTCGGTACAATAACAAGTCTTGCTCTTGCAGTGGCCTCTCGCAATCCTATCCAGGTCTTATGGTGTATAAATAGTTGTCATTCCAGAACTTTTCAGCACCTTTCAAAGACCCGTTTCATGACATGAGTAATAGGTACTACATAATATTTCTACTATTACTACATGCTATACAAATTATGAAATAAATGTTTAAAAATATACAAAAAGTATAAAATATATAAAAGTCGCTTCACACTGCCTGTCTATATGTGTGCATTAATCTTTAAAACTACACAATGGATTTCGATGCTTTTAATAGATAGAGTAATTCAAAAGGAATACATAATCCATGTATTCTTGCATAATAAAGAAGAGAAATACAATATTTTTATACAACTTAGCACCGTTTTTATTTTTTGGATCGGCTAAACTTTATTTTCTGACATTGTATGGAAAACGTACGACTATCGTTGCGGGCTTCCATACTATGATAAAAATTTTTTTTTTATCCAATTCCTAAAATAAAAGTGGTTCTAAGTTTTATTTCAACAGGTCATTCACGCCACTTCAGGTCCACCCTGTATATCAAAATTGCTATTTGAACTCTCCTTTTCTGATGCAGAACAAGTCAACTAGTACACAAGTGTGATTTGGAAATAAAATTACTTTTGCGCAGTAATTATTTTGTAAAAATATTATACAGTGATGCTTAGAGTCTTCTGCAAGCTTATTAATATTATTATTGACGTGACAACGTCTTATAAATTGGTTTGCCGGGTGACACTTCAAGAAACTGCGTTACGCTCCGCTTACGTTATGCGCTCACAATGAGAGCGAGTGAGAAAAAAACTAGTAAAGTGCCTTTCACTTTTTATGGTTGTCTCTCTCGCTCTTAGGCGGGCTAACCATGCCCGAGTCGTTGTCACGTAAAACTTTCGCCCGTATACCGACTTTACAGGCAACCAATTTTTTTTGCGTCCATCGCTTGCGTTTACGCACTGCACCACTGGTAGCGGGGGCCTTAGGTGACTGCAAGCAGACCAGTGGAAGTCCACGGCGCGCTGGTTTTGATAGCACTCTCGGTTCCATCGCAGTATCTTCTACCGCGGACTATTTGGATGATTATGATGTTTATTATTGTTTTCAGTTATAATATAAAATCCTTGTACACTGCTCCGTTATCAACAGTAATGGTGGTTCAAACCTCGCTATTTTTGATGCATCTTTACGACTTTTTTCTACTTGAGTTTGGAAGTCAGAGGTTGAGTAAGTAGCCTAATAGGTTTTTTATGTTAAGATTATGTAGATGGTCAATGTTCTTGCCTGTTTTTTTTCAGTGGACCGCTTTGGATGATTCTGTTTTGATTGAAAATACCATATTTGTCCAATGGTTTTTTTAAATTTTATTAATGTTAAGACTTCCTGATTAAGCTTCACGTAAAAGATATTCTGTTTCTGTGATTTTTGGGCACAAGATATCAGAATTTGTTACGCCAATCACTTTTTGAAACGAAATTTCATAACGCGCGTTGTGAAAGGGGGCTAGACGGAAAAAAATCTTACGAAAAAGTTGTCACGACACTTTTTTTGTTTTCGATGATTATCGCTAGATGGCGCTGTGATCAAAATCTTTTATAACAATTCCTTATTTTGTTTTATGTGATTAATGCTAGATGGCGCTGTGATCAAAATCTTTTAAAACAATTCCTTATTTTGTTTTATATGATTAATGCTAGATGGCGCTGTGATCAAAATATTTTAAAACACGTTCCTTATCGCGCGTTACGAAAGAAAATAATTTTTATGAGATACGTTTTAATCGAAAGGAACTTTGTTCTATCTGGATGTCCCGTGACCTCTTAAGTTTTATTAAGATAATCATATTTTAGTTTAAGAATATCACCAAATTTCTTATGGTTTTGAGTAATTCTTAAAATTGGTCGTCAGTTGATTTTTTTTAATATTCGTCCTTATTACAGGTGGTCTAATATTTCACGTGAATATTTATACAATTAACGCCCTTATACTTTACGGGAGTAGAAAATGGAAATTGATTATTAACGAAATTGAATCGATCGAAGCAATGTTGCCAGAGTTGAAAAACTCTAAGAGAGCTGAGATGCTTGCTAGAATTTTCGTGGCAGTCTTCGTGTTGTTATCATTGGGTGCGTATGAATAATAATGTACTCCTTCATGCGCTGTGACTACATTTCTTGGTTTAACAGTTTTCCCTTTGCTCGATCAGTACTGCATATTTCTCGACTTAAGGCGTAGGTAGCGGTACCGCAGTGTCTTCTGACAATGCAGAAGTCCATGAGCAATGGTAACTACTTACGATAAGGTAGCCTGTTAGCTGCCCTAAATGGCAATATTGATGCTGATAATGAAGATGCAATTGATGATAAATCAGATTATTAAGATAATAATAATGATGATGATGTTGTGGTGCTACCAGTAGTGCAGTGCGTCCACGCATGAGATGGACACAAGAAATCAATAAAAATTTCATGCGGGCGTACTACAGGGCTACGGAGGGGGGAACTAACCTCACTGCATATCGCTCAAGAATGGCGTCTAAGCTTTCGCTCCTCGGCTGAGTAAAGGGCCTGATTCAGAAGGCGGACGTTCTTGACACGGCACGTATTGTGAGGAGGTTCCTCTCTCTTGAGCCCTGACCACTGATGGCTTGGGTCGTAGACCTCGTCTCCAGTGACCCTCTGTTTTATATTGTATTTTTAATTTTTTTTTTTTGTAAATTGTTATTTTAAAAATATAATGTAAAATGAGCAAATAAATGAATATGAATGATGATGATGTTAAATATACTACAATTGATGATGATTTAAATAATAATGATGATGATAATGGTCTAAGAGCCCGTGAACCATAAAGGCATAACCGTGAACCTTCAATCATAAAGGCTGATTTTTTTGTATTATCAAATGATTTACGAAAGTAGGCCTCTATTTTTTCCTTTAGCACTGTATATCTTCCAAAGCCACTACAACCCAAACTCGATAATTGGCCATCGTTCATACCTGTGTTAGGAGCATCTACTGACAAGTTCTCAGCCTTTATAAAATAACGAAGGTGTGGGGTTCACGGGCTCTTGCTCTATAATGTAAAATAATGGTTTCAGCTGAACGTGCAATCTTCTTCCTCTACACGGTTAGTCTCACGAAGCACTGCTACATTTTACCCGGAGACTCTGGTTTATACATCAAATCTTACTTCACCTTAATATTCCCATTCTTGTACGATCATTTCTCCTATAATTACATCACTGGATTTATTGTACAGGTAATTTTTAACTCTCTCTATGTACAAATTAATCGCTCTCTGCTACACGATATATATTATGTACTAGCTGACCCGCGCAACTTCGTCTGCGTTACAAAGGGGTTCAAACAGTACTCGCAATGCCGTCGCGTTGTTATTTGCGCGGCCGCATATTCATTGCGTTTTATACTCGTGATAACTTCTAAACGAAAAGTCCAATTGGAATAAAACAAAAAGTAATTTACTTTTACATTAATACTCTTGATAATATAATACTTAATTTGGATAAGGGTTAATACAACGATACTCATTTAACGTTAAATTCAATCTCGGAACGAAATATTAAATTTTAAAAACATAAAAGTGGTTATTGTGACTAAACTATGATAGTTAGATATATGCTATCGCGGACTTTTTTGTTTGTCTTACTAACACCTAAAAACCCGTAGTACATCATTTTGTTCTATTGTCAATAGTTTTTGCAGCGTACGCATAAATAGGTTTCCGATTTTTCACCTTTTGTTACATATTCGATATTTTCATGCGGATCCCTAATTTTTTTGAAAATAAAATATAGCCTATAACCTTCCTCGATAAATGGACTTTCCAACAGTGAAAGAATTTTTGAAATCGGACCAGTAGATCCTGAGATTAGCGCGTTCAAACAAACAAACAAACAAACAAACAAACAAACAAACTCTTCAGCTTTATAATATTAGTATAGATACCAAAATATATTTTTAACAATTTTCATCTCTCTTTTATCTGTTCAAAATCTATAAATTTTGAGTGTTAGTGACATAGGGGCTATAAGCAAATCTATACTAATATTATAAAGCTGAAGAGTTTGTTTGTTTGTTTGTTTGTTTGAACGCGCTAATCTCAGGATCTACTGATCCGATTTCAAAAATTCTTTCACTGTTGGAAAGTCCATTTATCGAGGAAGGTTATAGGCTATATTTTATTTTTAAAAAAATTAGGGATCCGCATGAAAATATCAAATATGTAACAAAAGGTGAAAAATCGAAAACCTATTTATGCGTACGCTGCAAATACTATTGACAATAGAACAAAATGATGTACTACGGGTTTTTAGGTCTTTTGGAGACAAACAAAAAAGTCCGCGATAGCATATATCTAACTATCATAGTTTAGTCACAATAACCACTTTTATGTTTTTAAAATTTAATATTTCGTTCCGAGATTGAATTTAACGTTAAATGAGTATCGTTATATTAACCCTTATCCAAATTAAGTATTTTGTTATCAAGAGTATTAATGTAGAATTAAATTACTTTTTGTTTTATTCCAATCGGACTTTTCGTTTAGAAGTTATTACGAGTATAAAACGCAATGAATATGTGGGACTCAGCGAGCCGCGAAAATAATAACTCGACGGCATTGCGAGTACTGTTTGAACCCCTTTATGACGCAGACGAAGTTGCGAGGGTCATCTAGTAGAATAATAAACAATAAAAAGAATACATTAATTTTAATTAAATATATTACATAACCAATAAATACAGCTCACCGCATAGGTCCAATAAATTTAATAAAATCAACGTCCGTGGTGCTTTTCTCAATTCTGGCGTAATGCATTTTCAATTTTATTTTATTGACTCCCGCTTTGCGAGAACGGAAGTCGAAACTCATGTTTTTCCTACTCCTTCTATCATCTTCTGATTAAATTCGTTGCGGGGTCTTAGACAAGTTAGCTTTCCCTCGGGTTTTCCTGGGCTTCACTGCTCAGAGTCATTACGATGGTCGCCGCTGTGGATCCTGGCTACACAGGAGTTACAGTGGTGGGAGTGAGAGGTGGGCCAATACTCGAAAACCAATAAACTTAATTCAAATGACTTTCTTTCCAGAAACTTCTAGAAATTAAAGATTTGTGCATGTCATTATTTCAGATTGTAAAAATTCAGGGTGTTATGCTCTTAAATGTGGTGGATTGCTTCGTTCTACTTTCAAGCATATACCTAACGAATAGATTTAAAAACTTTAACAGAATTATATTTTTAGAAGAACGGAGGATTAAAGTAAGTATAACATTAAATAAGAGCTGTTATAAATATACAGGGTGGATCTGTAACTTTGGACAATCTGACGTGGGGTGAATGACCTGTTGAAATAAAACTTAGAACCATTTTTATTTTAGGAATTGGATAAAAAAACATTTTCATCATAGTATTTTTTTTTTTCAGTTGGTGGAAATCATCGGATATGTGGGAGTTGAACCGGACTAAAACCTCCAACCGCTCGCACTCAGCGTCCGAACCCCGGCTGAGGCCAGAACCCAGCACGGGGTTTTGAGGGACGACGCGACGCGTTACGCTCTCGGCACACTTTCCCGTCGCGCCGCCCCATTCATCATAGTATGGAAGTCCGCAACGATAGTCGTACTTTTTCCAAACAATGTCAGAAAAAAAGTTTAACAGATCCAAAAAATAAAAATGGTGCTAAGTTGTATTTCGACAGGTCATTCACCCCACGTCAGATTGTCCAAAGTTGCAGATCCACCCTGTATTTAAAACACTCGCGTTTATCTACATAACTATTAAGCGAGTTTTTATTTTTTTAAATATCTTTTATTACGCTTGCAACAGTGTTGAAGTATCGGCATAAAAATCGTGGTAAGACCTTGTTTAGTGTTTAGCCGTGAGGTAGTGGTCTACGGACTAACCTCTGCTATTATGTTGGCGTAATATAGTAAGCTAAGTACTTAGCTGGTAGTACGATAGTCGCGGGTTCTTCAGGCAGGAGAAAGATGATGATATAACTACTGTTTTTATCCTGCTTGTTTCTATCGAATCGTTTTGTGTGCTAATTTCAAGTGTACCTATCGCTTTCTGCCTCTTTGTGTTGTGCTCAATTCTCCTTCTTTTCTTCGTGCTGTTGACTGTATCTATTGTGCTTGTAATAAACTGTACGTGCTGTCTATTTGTGTTCATCTTTCTCCTGCCTGAAGAACCCGCGACTATCGTACTACCAGCTAAATACTTAGCTTACTATATTACGCCAACATAATAGCTACAAGTGATTGTGTAGAAGCTGTTAGTATTAACTTGCACTGGATGTAACTACGTAAGTTCAGGTGGAATCAAGCAAAATTTAACAAACCTCCCGGTTTCCGATTGAGCTGACATTTTGCACGCAGATGTATATCGCGTGACAATGCAATAATATTACAAAATGGCGTTGATCTAATGATGGATTCGGATGGTGGTCATAGGAACTCTTGTGCTAAATAAGAAAAACCCGTTATGTTTGGCCTCGTTTTTCTTGTATTAGCTAACACTCTACTGCTACATGATATCCTGGATTTCAATAATACCTTGTATTTAAAAAGTTTTCTTAAAGTAAAATGTTTGTTGGAACGAAGTTCCTTATTGCGCGTTATCGAAATGGGGCTAGACGAAAATTCTTATGAAAAAGGTGTCACGACACTTTTTTTGTTTTAGATGATTATCGCTAGATGACGCTGTGATTAAAATCTTTTAAAACAATTCCTTATTTTGTTTTATATGATTAATGCTAGATGGCCCTGCGATCAAAATATTTTATTACAATTCCCTCACTAATTAATCGAAAGGAATTTCGACCCATCCGGGTGTCCCTTGACACCTCTCAAGTTTTTTTTATTTTTCTTATATTTTAAACGCATTTAATATAGTAACATGTGCTAAACTATAATTTTACGGTATATAAACTGCTTCCTGTATACCTAACATTGTGGTTTTACGACTATGAGCTTGTTATTTGAAACATGGTCGTAAAACTTTTAGTATAGAATATTTTTGGTAAAAATGTAGTGTTCTAAATAACTGTTTGTATCTTTTTTATTAATTATGTGGGAGTTGAACCGCACTAAAACCTCCAACTGCTAACACTTCGAACTCTGGCTGAGGCCAGAATCAAGCACGAGGGTTTGCGGGACGACACGACGCGTTACGCACTATGGCACTCCTTACAGTGCGCTGTCCGCATTAAATTATTTCTTTTACTTCCTCTTGTGATGTGTCTTTTATCCCTACAATCTTTTTTTTTTTAGAGCAACATTAACAAGATATACAGTTTAAAATAAAACGACATAAGGAATACAGAAAATACTTTACCAAATATTGTAACTGCTTTTTTACGTTTTTTGATGAAACTGCAACTAAAAAAAGAACATTTTACAGACAAAGCATACCAAGCCAAATTGGAATGACCTGATTCTCCATTATACTATAATCTCGAACTTGGTGAAGATAATAGACAGAAACTTAAATCCTTTTGTGTTTATATCGTTTTACGCAAACCTGGGCTACATTTGCGAACAGCTGTTTTATATCTTGAAGTAAGTTTAGTTTTAACTAACTTCAAAAAAGAGGTACTCTTATTTAGACACTCGCGGTTTTCTATAATACTTTCATGCATTTTCAACGGGTTCTTACCACGATATTTAATTAATTCAGTTGTCTCGATATTTCAACGTTGTTGCAAACGTCATGATCACGAGAAGACTGGATACTGCGGGTCGATTTAAGAGCAAACAAATCCAGTGGTAAACACAACAGTCACTAAGGGTTCATGCTCAGAGAGTCTTGTAGATACAGTGAGTGTGGTGTGTCGAGAAGTGAGTTCGAGTTCCAGTGGTACGACCCAAAAGCAAACGAGAAAGAGGGTAGACAGATTTGTTTGCTCGTAAATCGACCCGCAGTATCCAGTCTTCTCGTGATCATGACGTTTGCAACAACGTTGAAATATCGAGACAACTCAATTAATTAAATATCGTGGTAAGAACCCGTTGAAAATGCATGAAAGAGGTACTTTATTTGAATGTGAATATATTATTTCTATTTCATTTCTTACACTATTACTAAACGGGTTCTTACCACGATTATTTTTGATTGAGCGGTCCTGGTTAATTGAAGAACTGCGGGTAGGTCGTTTAAGAGCAGACAAGTCTACCCTCTTTCTCGTTCGTTTGCCGGTACCTCCTACCTTTGCCTGTTCCTCAGTCTTCCCGTGATCATGGCGCTTGAAACAGTGCTGAAATATCGGGACCGCTCAATTAAAAATAATCGTGGTAAGAACCCGTTTAGTAATAGTGTAAGTGATGTAGATAACCGCGAGTGTTTAAAGAAATCTATTTCATTTATTATTTTACTTTTTCTACAACATGAAGTTCTATTACAACGTTCATTGCTATACGGCTATTTGGCTGTATTTAACTTTCGTGCAGTGCAGCAAAAACCCTTGTCTTGCTCTTGTCCTTTGGGGGCCCATAAAGTCCTTGGAAATATAGTAGTGTATAAGGTTGGTCGTGAAAACATACTTAAAGTTAAACCAAAATAACATAATGTGATAGATAACGGCCCCTCTTTGCCCTGGCATTGCAGAGGTCCATGAGCGACGGTAACCGCTTACCATCAGGTGGGCCGTAGGCTTGTGTATCTATTAAGCAATAAAAAATAAAAACATATTTTCTAACGAGGTTTAAGAAAAGACATGTATGGGTAGATGATCTTTCAATTAATTTAATAATATTTAAAACGTAACGGTCTCTTGCGATACAGGCCTAGCCTAGTGCAGGGTCCACTGTAATTTTTTTCTGTACTGTTTATTTTGTTTGAAAATAAATTATTTTGTATTTTTATTTTGTATGATAGACAACGGCCCCTCATTGTCCTGGCATTGCAGAGGTTCATGGGCGACGGTTAACATCAGGTGGGCCGTAAGCTTGTTTATCAATCTATTATCACAAAATATATTTTAAAATTACTTGTGTTTGAAATTAAATTTGTTGTACTTTTCAAATATTTGCAGCAAAATAACAAGAAGAACCATTGTTAAATACACAACTTGTGTTGAGGAGCATCGGTAAGTTACATAATATCACCGGAAATACTTCTATAAACATTTGTTATCTATATTTTAATTTTTATTCCTTTGTCTGAAAGTCCTTAGTCTAAAAGATAACATATACAATTATACATTATAATTTAACAGTTGTCAATCAATAATATAGCATAATCCATACTATATTTTAGCAACTTACTGCTTACCGCTGGGATCCTATTAAAGAGATCAAACATAGTTCACCACGCTTTCCCAGTGCGGAACTTCACAAATTATCAATTATTCTTGCAAATTTCTCCAATATGCAAGATTTTTACAATACAGGGTGATTCCCTAGTGAGGGTACATATTGAAGGTCATGGTAGCTGATGGTTATATACGACCAGTAAAAATATTATTACCAAAGAATATGGCTTAAAACCTTAGTAATCGCAACTTAAAAATATCTAAAATTCTTGCAAAATGATGGTTTTTCGATAGCTGATGGGTGTGGCGGAGGTGTGGAGTGCGCGAGATCACTAGAGGTCATTAGTCAACACTCTTTAAGCTGAAATTGCTTATGTTTGAGGTAGTTTTGTCGAATTTAGATTAAAAAAATATATATATTTTGTAATTTTACTTATTTTTTGTAATATTCCGTATTAGAACAGAGTACTCATCACCCTCCTGCAATATGTACCCTGTCTAACAAATCACCCTGTATATTCTTTCATCGATTCTTACTCTCTCTCAGCTTTACTCAGTTCTAATTCCTTAATAACCACCTTTTCAGGTCTGATTGGGAAACCATAGTATACATTTCACTATCATTTACCTTCGTAGTCATCAAACTGATGCTGGTCTCTATCATAGCTGCAGAAGTACATACGACTAGCCGAGAATCTTTAACACTTCTTTATACTTTACCTGCTTCAGCTTATACTAGAGATGTGAGTTATAACAATACAGGAACCCTACTATGTACAGGGTGGATCTGTAACTTTGGACAATCTGACGTGGGTGAATGACCTGTCGAAATACATCTTTTTTTTTTTTTGGATCGGTTAAACTTTTCTTTCTGACATTGTATGGAAAACGTACGACTATCGTTGCGGACTTCCGTACTATAATGATTTTTTTTTATCAAATTCCTAAAATAAAAGTGGTTCTAAGTTTTATTTCAACAGTTCATTCACCCCACGTCAGATTGTCCAAAGTTACACATCCACCCTGTATATATATTTATGTACTAGCTATTGCCCGCGACGTCGTCTGCGTGAATGCTATGTACAGCGCCATAATAATATACCAACAAATGTTATCTTTTAAACTAACATTAATTTACTGGTTTTCTTCTTTACCTTTCATATCTATACATATAATAAAATGATAGAAAACTCAAAACTTCAAAATACACTCCCCCAAGTCATACAACCGTTGCACATAAAGTCACCGCGATGCAGAATCAATACATTTAGTATGGTACAAAATTCAGCTTTGTCCGGGGTAAACTAGAAAACTACTGCACGGATTTACTTCATATTTGGCAAGAATATTGCTTAGAGGTCGGGTCAACACATAGGCTATATATTATGGTACTATCATTTCCGAGGAACGGGATATAAATATAATAAGTTTCATTCAAAAATTTTAGAGCACCGACATCTATCGGCGTTTAAGTCAAATTTCATGTGGAAGCATTTTTTTATTAGTGCAAGAGCTAGCAACGTCGGGAAAACAAACATTTCAGTAAAGCCAGTTTTTATTTTTATATATGCTATCTCTCATACTCTTTCACTTTTATATCAGTTGGCAAATTAATTTTAGGTTTTTAAGTGCTTAAAAAGATTCATTAAAAAAATCATTCAGAGTTAGCGTCTGGCACAGAAAAACAACAAAAAATATCTGGCAATAATAAATTCATGCAGCAAAAAGTACAATAAAAATAATTTAAAGAAAAATATCTTAAAAAAAAATTTAAATTAAAACTACCGGCTGGAGGCTACTACTAGACAGTCCGTATCGGTAAATACTCTGTCAAAAACGTTGCTAGCTCTTATACCATAATTAAAATTTGATTGTGTCATTTTTGGCACTGTCAATGGTTATTTTTTTAATTGTCATAGATACAAAGAGTTCTGTTCCTTCTTAAAAAATGTGTATTTAATTCGTTTCAGAGATTAGCAAGATCAATACATATAAATAAATTTCATTAAGCAATTTTAGAGCAACGACATCTATTGGTCTTCAAGTCGAATTACCTACATATGGAAGCATTTTTTTGTTGATATAAATAATTTAAATTTGATTATGTCATTGTGGGACAATGTTTCCTATTTGCTAACTAGATGGCGTTGGCGTATAAATTTGAGTTATTCTGAATCGCGCTATCATTTCGTACACCAAATGTCAAAACTGAGGTTACCTGCTTTGCTATATGTCATCGTGTGGTTAGTCAAATTGAACTCTTTAGCTATCATTATATTATTATTTAGTTTCTACTTAAAATACTTAAAATGCCTGGATAACGATCTAATTTATCCCAATGTTCAAACGATACTCGAAGGAAAAGGATAGCTCGATGTCTAGAAACCGCCGTTGAGCATGAAGCTAGGTTGGCTAATCGCTACTCTTAAAGAACACATTGCGGAAACTCAGTCGATCGAATATCTTGAAGAGCAGGATACTCAGTTAAGGAGAGATCACTCTCAGCCTGCTCTTTCACGGTCGTTGGAGACTGATGAGTAGCTTGAAGAGCGTAGTACAGCTGCTCAGCAAAGTTATCAGAACGTACGTGACGATACTTCTGCTCATGTATCGCAAAACCAGGACAGAATGCAGGAGTTGCAAGAGCAACCATGGCTAAATAAAGAGGGAAGTGGATTCATGTACAATGTTGCGATTAACTACGCCGCACACGGAGATATTAGCAATCTTAGAAGAAGTGTGCGCCCTTTGTCGAGCCCGTAAATGGAGAGGGGAGCCCAATGGGATGTGTTGTGCATCTGGTAAGGTACGCTTGGAGTCTATGCAAGACCCACCAGAACTGTTGCAACTCTTACTAAGCGGCGAACATCCGGGTCCAGCCATTTTTTAAAAAACATTCGAGCCTATAATAGCGCCTTACAGATGACTTCGTTTGGTGCAAATCAAATCGTTGAAACAGGGTTCATGCCGACATTCAAGATCCAGGGACAAGTTTACCATCAAATTGGTTCGCTGCTACCTACAGATATTTCAAAATTTTTGCAAATTTATTTTGTGAGTGATTTTGAAGAACAAGCAAACCTACGAAGTAGATTCATCCCCAATTTAGACTCAAGAATTCTCCGATGTCCTTCTAAGTCTTGGTGAAGGTACTCTACCAGAAGAGAGAGGTGGACAAGTGTTGCTTCCAATGTCTCTCGGTAGAGTTGTATCCAGCTTAGAAGAACTCATTCGCTGTGTGTACAACGACATCAGTCGTATATCACACCAGCAGAATTCTTGGGTGTGTGAGCGAGCCATTTTGACACCCTAAAATGACCAAGCTACAGCAATTAACGAATTCTCTCAGAAATTGAGGGAAATGAACTGTCGTCGAGCAAGATGATGCTACACATTATCCTGTAGAATTTTTGAACTCTCTGTCAGCAAGTGGTTTTCCAGCGCATACTGTCAAGCTGAAGGTCAGTGTCCCGATTATGTTTCTTCGGAACCTATCTCCTCCGAAGTTGTGTAACGGGACCCGCCTTAAAGTCATCTCGCTCCACAAACACACAATTGAGGCGGAAATCCTTACGGGTTCTGGCGTCGGCGACGCAGTATTTATATGACTCATTCCTCTCATACCATGAGGTATGTTCCTGAACTTTCCGTTCCAGTTCAAGCGCGTACAGTTCCCTGTGAGTGTTTACTTCGCGATAACTATCAATAAGTCGCTGGGGCAGACACTGGGGACAGCGGGTGTCGACCTCAGGACTGGCTGCTTCTCACACGGGCACCGGTACATCTCTTTATATTTTGGCTGCGGAGAGCCAAACCACTATTGTGGTTCATTGAGAAGTTCTATAAGCATGTTGTCTTATAATCTTATCTTATATTTGTCTTAATTTGATTATTTTCTACATCTGCTTTAGTCACAACTTTTGCCTTAGTTCAGAAAAATCACCTTAAAGTCATTTATTCGAAGCGGGTCGAAATTAGCACTTTTTGCACTTCAATTTTACAAAAAAAAACAGTCTTATTCTGTTACTCTGCTTATTGTAGACTAGCTATTGCCCGCGACGTCGTCTGCGTGAATGCTATGTACAGCGCCATAATAATATACCAACAAATGTTATCTTTTAAACTAACATTAATTTACTGGTTTTCTTCTTTACCTTTCATATCTACAATAAGCAGAGTAACAGAATTAGACTGTTTTTTTTTGTAAAATTGAAGTGCAAAAAGTGCTAATTTCGACCCGCTTCGAATAAATGACTTTAAGGTGATTTTTCTGAACTAAGGCAAAAGTTGTGACTAAAGCAGATGTAGAAAATAATCAAATTAAGACAAATATAAGATAAGATTATAAGACAACATGCTTATAGAACTTCTCAATGAACCACAATAGTGGTTTGGCTCTCCGCAGCCAAAATATAAAGAGATGTACCGGTGCCCGTGTGAGAAGCAGCCAGTCCTGAGGTCGACACCCGCTGTCCCCAGTGTCTGCCCCAGCGACTTATTGATAGTTATCGCGAAGTAAACACTCACAGGGAACTGTACGCGCTTGAACTGGAACGGAAAGTTCAGGAACATACCTCATGGTATGAGAGGAATGAGTCATATAAATACTGCGTCGCCGACGCCAGAACCCGTAAGGATTTCCGCCTCAATTGTGTGTTTGTGGAGCGAGATGACTTTAAGGCGGGTCCCGTTACACAACTTCGGAGGAGATAGGTTCCGAAGAAACATAATCGGGACACTGACCTTCAGCTTGACAGTATGCGCTGGAAAACCACTTGCTGACAGAGAGTTCAAAAATTCTACAGGATAATGTGTAGCATCATCTTGCTCGACGACAGTTCATTTCCCTCAATTTCTGAGAGAATTCGTTAATTGCTGTAGCTTGGTCATTTTAGGGTGTCAAAATGGCTCGCTCACACACCCAAGAATTCTGCTGGTGTGATATACGACTGATGTCGTTGTACACACAGCGAATGAGTTCTTCTAAGCTGGATACAACTCTACCGAGAGACATTGGAAGCAACACTTGTCCACCTCTCTCTTCTGGTAGAGTACCTTCACCAAGACTTAGAAGGACATCGGAGAATTCTTGAGTCTAAATTGGGGATGAATCTACTTCGTAGGTTTGCTTGTTCTTCAAAATCACTCACAAAATAAATTTGCAAAAATTTTGAAATATCTGTAGGTAGCAGCGAACCAATTTGATGGTAAACTTGTCCCTGGATCTTGAATGTCGGCATGAACCCTGTTTCAACGATTTGATTTGCACCAAACGAAGTCATCTGTAAGGCGCTATTATAGGCTCGAATGTTTTTTTAAAAAATGGCTGGACCCGGATGTTCGCCGCTTAGTAAGAGTTGCAACAGTTCTGGTGGGTCTTGCATAGACTCCAAGCGTACCTTACCAGATGCACAACACATCCCATTGGGCTCCCCTCTCCATTTACGGGCTCGACAAAGGGCGCACACTTCTTCTAAGATTGCTAATATCTCCGTGTGCGGCGTAGTTAATCGCAACATTGTACATGAATCCACTTCCCTCTTTATTTAGCCATGGTTGCTCTTGCAACTCCTGCATTCTGTCCTGGTTTTGCGATACATGAGCAGAAGTATCGTCACGTACGTTCTGATAACTTTGCTGAGCAGCTGTACTACGCTCTTCAAGCTACTCATCAGTCTCCAACGACCGTGAAAGAGCAGGCTGAGAGTGATCTCTCCTTAACTGAGTATCCTGCTCTTCAAGATATTCGATCGACTGAGTTTCCGCAATGTGTTCTTTAAGAGTAGCGATTAGCCAACCTAGCTTCATGCTCAACGGCGGTTTCTAGACATCGAGCTATCCTTTTCCTTCGAGTATCGTTTGAACATTGGGATAAATTAGATCGTTATCCAGGCATTTTAAGTATTTTAAGTAGAAACTAAATAATAATATAATGATAGCTAAAGAGTTCAATTTGACTAACCACACGATGACATATAGCAAAGCAGGTAACCTCAGTTTTGACATTTGGTGTACGAAATGATAGCGCGATTCAGAATAACTCAAATTTATACGCCAACGCCATCTAGTTAGCAAATAGGAAACATTGTCCCACAATGACATAATCAAATTTAAATTATTTATATCAACAAAAAAATGCTTCCATATGTAGGTAATTCGACTTGAAGACCAATAGATGTCGTTGCTCTAAAATTGCTTAATGAAATTTATTTATATGTATTGATCTTGCTAATCTCTGAAACGAATTAAATACACATTTTTTAAGAAGGAACAGAACTCTTTGTATCTATGACAATTAAAAAAATAACCATTGACAGTGCCAAAAATGACACAATCAAATTTTAATTATGGTATAAGAGCTAGCAACGTTTTTGACAGAGTATTTACCGATACGGACTGTCTAGTAGTAGCCTCCAGCCGGTAGTTTTAATTTAAATTTTTTTTTAAGATATTTTTCTTTAAATTATTTTTATTGTACTTTTTGCTGCATGAATTTATTATTGCCAGATATTTTTTGTTGTTTTTCTGTGCCAGACGCTAACTCTGAATGATTTTTTTAATGAATCTTTTTAAGCACTTAAAAACCTAAAATTAATTTGCCAACTGATATAAAAGTGAAAGAGTATGAGAGATAGCATATATAAAAATAAAAACTGGCTTTACTGAAATGTTTGTTTTCCCGACGTTGCTAGCTCTTGTACTAATAAAAAAATGCTTCCACATGAAATTTGACTTAAACGCCGATAGATGTCGGTGCTCTAAAATTTTTGAATGAAATTTATTATATTTATATCCCGTTCCTCGGAAATGATAGTACCATAATATATAGCCTATGTGTTGACCCGACCTCTAAGCAATATTCTTGCCAAATATGAAGTAAATCCGTGCAGTAGTTTTCTAGTTTACCCCGTACAAAGCTGAATTTTGTACCATACTAAATGTATTGATTCTGCATCGCGGTGACTTTATGTGCAACGGTTGTATGACTTGGGGGAGTGTATTTTGAAGTTTTGAGTTTTCTATCATTTTATTATATGTATAGATATAGATATTATATTTTCTTACTCATATTATAAATGCGAAATTGACTTTGTCTGTCTGTTACGCTTTCCCGCTTAAACCGCTCAACCGAATTTGATAAAATTTTGCACAGACAATCTTTAGACCCTGAGTAAGAACATAATTTACCTTTTAATTCATAGTGACGCAGACGAAATTGCGCGGACCTGATAGTATTTCATAAAGCTCGTTTAAAAAAGATGTCAAAGCGGTCTCGGAATACCATATACCTGCCCTCTATTTTAGCGGATTATCTTAAACTTGTAAAGATAGTTTTAGAAAAAAAAATCCGTGATAATAGGTTTTTGATACGGTAATTTTTTAAAATAAAAAACGTTAGTATAAATGGCATTTTAATTTAAAAATAAAATCAACTTCATCACTGGTAACACTACTTTCGTGGACCAAATATAGTCCAAAAATGTACATACACTTTTAAAATAATAATTAAATCTATACATTGTTTGAGGTAAATTTAACTTTTATTACAGACACAAAGGCTTATGACACAAATGTATTACTCAAATCTATCTTTGACTGGCCTTAGATTCTTTCATATCACACGGGGAATGCTATTAGGGGTAAGTAAAATACTTTTAAATTCATACACTTGATTTAAAACTATTATTTATTTTTGACCGACTTCTAAAAAGTACTCAATACGTCAGTTCTTTTTTATTTTTATGTTTGTTCCTTCATAATTTTAGTCTGGATATACCGATTTTAATGATTCTGATATTTTATTTAAATATTTTGTTTAGATCAAACAAGTACTTGCATTTGGATCTGGGTTTTAAAATGTTAATTTTAGCGGACAAGATTTCGATGGAAGCCGGTCGTTTTTATTTTTGTTTTGCTAAGCTAAATTTCATTCAAAAACAAAGCTCACAAAATAAAAAAGAACTGAATAATTTTAAGGCTTTAAACTATTGGCAAAAAATATACATTAAAGTCCAAGAAAATATAGGCTTCTTATTGTAGTCTCGCAATTTTATTTTATTCACAAAAGTTACTTGGTTTAGTAGACTAAACTGTGAAGAATAAAATGCAGATTTTTTTGCAGATGGTGGCCACACTGATGACGTATGAGTTAGTTTTGCTCCAAATATGAGAGAATACAATACATTGATAAGTATTCAAGGTTTTGTAGGACATACAATGGATTTGTTACACATTTGTGACGTCACTGCCAGCTGAGACTAATGCACTGGATGTTGGCCTTGATTCTTTTATGCCGATATTCAGCAATACCGAGTCTTGCTGTGGTAGAAATATAATATGTATTTTTCTTCTTTTGTACCATTTATACCACAAATAAAGTATATCTATGTAATTACTACACGATTATCCACGTGAGGATTCCTACTTGATTTTCGTCATGTTGTCAGGCACACATTTATGGAAAGGGAGGCACACGATGAAATTTTTATATTTTTGTATATATGTCAATAAATAGTGCCACATAAACAGTGATCACCACTTACTCTTAATGTTCGTCAAGTTGATAGGCACATCTTGAATGAAAAAGTAGGCACACAATGAAATTTAATATTTTTGTGTATATCAATAAAATGTGCATAAATAGTCGATATTTGCTTCGAACTATATAAATAATAATGTTACTGTACTTTAAAGCATCTATACATATAATAAAATGATAGAAAACTCAAAACTTCAAAATACACTCCCCCAAGTCATACAACCGTTGCACATAAAGTCACCGCGATGCAGAATCAATACATTTAGTATGGTACAAAATTCAGCTTTGTCCGGGGTAAACTAGAAAACTACTGCACGGATTTACTTCATATTTGGCAAGAATATTGCTTAGAGGTCGGGTCAACACATAGGCTATATATTATGGTACTATCATTTCCGAGGAACGGGATATAAATATAATAAATTTCATTCAAAAATTTTAGAGCACCGACATCTATCGGCGTTTAAGTCAAATTTCATGTGGAAGCATTTTTTTATTAGTACAAGAGCTAGCAACGTCGGGAAAACAAACATTTCAGTAAAGCCAGTTTTTATTTTTATATATGCTATCTCTCATACTCTTTCACTTTTATATCAGTTGGCAAATTAATTTTAGGTTTTTAAGTGCTTAAAAAGATTCATTAAAAAAATCATTCAGAGTTAGCGTCTGGCACAGAAAAACAACAAAAAATATCTGGCAATAATAAATTCATGCAGCAAAAAGTACAATAAAAATAATTTAAAGAAAAATATCTTAAAAAAAAATTTAAATTAAAACTACCGGCTGGAGGCTACTACTAGACAGTCCGTATCGGTAAATACTCTGTCAAAAACGTTGCTAGCTCTTATACCATAATTAAAATTTGATTGTGTCATTTTTGGCACTGTCAATGGTTATTTTTTTAATTGTCATAGATACAAAGAGTTCTGTTCCTTCTTAAAAAATGTGTATTTAATTCGTTTCAGAGATTAGCAAGATCAATACATATAAATAAATTTCATTAAGCAATTTTAGAGCAACGACATCTATTGGTCTTCAAGTCGAATTACCTACATATGGAAGCATTTTTTTGTTGATATAAATAATTTAAATTTGATTATGTCATTGTGGGACAATGTTTCCTATTTGCTAACTAGATGGCGTTGGCGTATAAATTTGAGTTATTCTGAATCGCGCTATCATTTCGTACACCAAATGTCAAAACTGAGGTTACCTGCTTTGCTATATGTCATCGTGTGGTTAGTCAAATTGAACTCTTTAGCTATCATTATATTATTATTTAGTTTCTACTTAAAATACTTAAAATGCCTGGATAACGATCTAATTTATCCCAATGTTCAAACGATACTCGAAGGAAAAGGATAGCTCGATGTCTAGAAACCGCCGTTGAGCATGAAGCTAGGTTGGCTAATCGCTACTCTTAAAGAACACATTGCGGAAACTCAGTCGATCGAATATCTTGAAGAGCAGGATACTCAGTTAAGGAGAGATCACTCTCAGCCTGCTCTTTCACGGTCGTTGGAGACTGATGAGTAGCTTGAAGAGCGTAGTACAGCTGCTCAGCAAAGTTATCAGAACGTACGTGACGATACTTCTGCTCATGTATCGCAAAATCAGGACAGAATGCAGGAGTTGCAAGAGCAACCATGGCTAAATAAAGAGGGAAGTGGATTCATGTACAATGTTGCGATTAACTACGCCGCACACGGAGATATTAGCAATCTTAGAAGAAGTGTGCGCCCTTTGT
Source organism: Trilocha varians (assembly GCA_030269945.2). Lineage (NCBI taxonomy): Eukaryota > Metazoa > Arthropoda > Insecta > Lepidoptera > Bombycidae > Trilocha > Trilocha varians. The sequence continues at coordinate 10,180,434 of AP028267.1, read as the reverse complement.
CGAGCCCGTAAATGGAGAGGGGAGCCCAATGGGATGTGTTGTGCATCTGGTAAGGTACGCTTGGAGTCTATGCAAGACCCACCAGAACTGTTGCAACTCTTACTAAGCGGCGAACATCCGGGTCCAGCCATTTTTTAAAAAACATTCGAGCCTATAATAGCGCCTTACAGATGACTTCGTTTGGTGCAAATCAAATCGTTGAAACAGGGTTCATGCCGACATTCAAGATCCAGGGACAAGTTTACCATCAAATTGGTTCGCTGCTACCTACAGATATTTCAAAATTTTTGCAAATTTATTTTGTGAGTGATTTTGAAGAACAAGCAAACCTACGAAGTAGATTCATCCCCAATTTAGACTCAAGAATTCTCCGATGTCCTTCTAAGTCTTGGTGAAGGTACTCTACCAGAAGAGAGAGGTGGACAAGTGTTGCTTCCAATGTCTCTCGGTAGAGTTGTATCCAGCTTAGAAGAACTCATTCGCTGTGTGTACAACGACATCAGTCGTATATCACACCAGCAGAATTCTTGGGTGTGTGAGCGAGCCATTTTGACACCCTAAAATGACCAAGCTACAGCAATTAACGAATTCTCTCAGAAATTGAGGGAAATGAACTGTCGTCGAGCAAGATGATGCTACACATTATCCTGTAGAATTTTTGAACTCTCTGTCAGCAAGTGGTTTTCCAGCGCATACTGTCAAGCTGAAGGTCAGTGTCCCGATTATGTTTCTTCGGAACCTATCTCCTCCGAAGTTGTGTAACGGGACCCGCCTTAAAGTCATCTCGCTCCACAAACACACAATTGAGGCGGAAATCCTTACGGGTTCTGGCGTCGGCGACGCAGTATTTATATGACTCATTCCTCTCATACCATGAGGTATGTTCCTGAACTTTCCGTTCCAGTTCAAGCGCGTACAGTTCCCTGTGAGTGTTTACTTCGCGATAACTATCAATAAGTCGCTGGGGCAGACACTGGGGACAGCGGGTGTCGACCTCAGGACTGGCTGCTTCTCACACGGGCACCGGTACATCTCTTTATATTTTGGCTGCGGAGAGCCAAACCACTATTGTGGTTCATTGAGAAGTTCTATAAGCATGTTGTCTTATAATCTTATCTTATATTTGTCTTAATTTGATTATTTTCTACATCTGCTTTAGTCACAACTTTTGCCTTAGTTCAGAAAAATCACCTTAAAGTCATTTATTCGAAGCGGGTCGAAATTAGCACTTTTTGCACTTCAATTTTACAAAAAAAAACAGTCTTATTCTGTTACTCTGCTTATTGTAGATATGAAAGGTAAAGAAGAAAACCAGTAAATTAATGTTAGTTTAAAAGATAACATTTGTTGGTATATTATTATGGCGCTGTACATAGCATTCACGCAGACGACGTCGCGGGCAATAGCTAGTATTCGATAATTAAGGAGTGCACAAGTTTTGGACACAAGTAAAAAGCCCTTGAGATATAAATAGAAGCATATAAATAAACAAAAAAAAACAGAAATTGCCTTTTATTTTTTGATGTATACCTTTTTTTATTTAAACGCCTACCATACGAATCCCACGAACCCTTCAAACTACAAAAATTGTTAAACACACAGAATAATTTGTAACACTTGAGTTATTCAATATATTATGAGACTGTTTAATTAGAAAATTTTGTTAAGATTACGGGTAAGTGAAGCCCTAAACTATTTCTAACTTAACTACCCTTCAAAGGTTTGTGTTTTCCTTTAAGTTTGGCCCTTACGATTCTTAAGATTCCTTAAAATATGTTACACTGCTTTTGAGCCCTGATTGATGGCTTGGGTCGTAGATTTCACCTACAACGGCTTTCTATTTTTTTGTGTTTTTTATTTAAGCGATAACTATGATGCTGATGTTTTGTTCAGTTAATAATGAGTAATCAAATAGGTATTTAAATCTGTTTTTCATTTAATTAATTACTTCGCGCACAATATCCTCCGAGGAGGGGTTTATAAGGAGAGAAGGTATTATTGTATGTATTTAGAAAATAAAACACAACGTAAAATAAGAATTAAATAGTTATATAGACAATGTACGTACAAAAAGTCGTGGTGGCCGAGTGGTCGAAGCGCGCACCGGCCGGCTTATACCTCTAAATCTAAATGTGAAAAAGATTTATGTGCAATTTTTCACAACACCATTGGCTAAAAAGGTGAAGGAAAACATCGTGAGGAAACCTGCATATCGGAAAAAGGTTCTAAAAATCCTTTGAAGATATGTGAAGTCCCCAATCCGCACTGGGCAAGCGTGGTGGACTATGCCTAATCCCTCATCTGAGGAGACCTGAGCCCAACAGTGGGCAGTAAAGGGTTGGTACAGGTACGTACTATTATTAAAATGGTGAGGTTGTAAATTATCATTGGATCAATATATATAAAAAAATGTACTAATAGAATAGCTATGTTATTTGTGACTGTCATAACAAAATACAAATAAATAAATGACTATATAACTTTAATTAAAACAAACTTTATTTTACAACAATTTATGTTAATCTAGATTACAGTTGCTGAAACATTAAATAATATAGGTATTATTTACTCAAAATACAATAATGAAAATAAACACGAAGACAAATTTTGAAAGCAATGATTCAAAAATGTATTCTTAAAATTATTAAAATTAGTATGTACATAAAATTTATTTGAGTAGACCTTCCGGTGGATATTTTTCAAGAGGCATTACTAGATTAGTTTTTGAGAACTGAAGTAACACCAATTCGTATGTTATTATGGTTCCAATAACCTGCAAAAAAAGAAAATCAATACATGTAAACACGCACAGCAAAACATGAAATCATATCCGTAAATATACATATTTTAAACTTTGATCCAAAAATACTTGTTCAATCTTACAAAAATTAAATGGGAACCATAAGAATCATTCAAATTGGTTAAGCCAAAGTTATGCGGGAACAAACATTTAAAAAAACTTGAGTGGTGTCATGGGACATCCGAATAGAACGAAGTTCCTTTCGATTAAAATTTTTTTTTCCTAACGTAACGCGCGATAAGGAACGTGTTTTAAAAGATTTTGATCACAGCGCCATCTAGCGATAATCATCTAAAACAAAAAAGTGTCGTGACAACTTTTCGTACGATTTTTAGCCCCCTACGATTTTTAGCCCACAACGCGCGATAACAAACTTCGTTCCAAAATACAGATGAACTAAGTCCTTCCTCTTTTTTGGAAGCTAATCAAAAATTTTAATTCTGGTTATTAGTCTCACGAAAGAGAACAAAACGATAAATTCTTTAAAACTTGTCGGTCAAAACATCAACCGCATTTATAAAGATGCTTTTAATTCATAAAATGAAGTCTAATAATTCAATTTACATACATTTGAAGCTCATTTTTATGCGAAACAGCATTCTCAAACATTTCATTTCCTGTTTCCTTTGAGGAGATATTAATATTTTTGTCAGAAACGAGGAATCAAATTATGATTTTCGACGGAGACTCTTATTTTTCGAAAGAAAGTCTGAGTTAAAGCAAAATACTATAAAAATTCACATAACGTAATAACATACGTTCATAAATTCATTAAGTGTGTAATACAATCATTTATAAAGAATATCATTCTTATTGCAGTAACAAAAAACTTGAGAGGACACCCGGTTGGAACGAAGTTCCTTTCGATTACTTAGTGAGGGAATTGTAATAAAATTTAGTTAGTTTAAAACGCCTGTCTCTCTCACTCTTATATACAAATTATTATATTTTTTTTATCACAGCGCCATCTAGCATTAATCATATAAAACAAAATTAGGAATTGTTTTTAAAGATTTTAATCACAGCGCCATCTAGCGATAATCATCTAAAACAAAAAAAGTGTCGTGACAACTTTTTCATAACAATTTCCGTCTAGCCCCCTTTCAATAACGCGCCATAAGGAACTTCGTTCCAATATCATTGTTATCTTCTTAGGAGATTTATAAATTAACCGTCTTGTTGTTTTCCAGTGCAATATATAGAGTGAATTTTAATGAAGGTAAATATTTTAAAAATACTCACTCGTAATATCATTTTTCTAGTAACGTTGAAACAAACTCCACTTAATCCAATAGTTGTGTAACGAAGTTGCGACTGAAACCTTTGAATCTGAAAAAAAACAAGTAAAATTTATTATTTAGTTTCTTAATCAACAGGATACATATTGATAAAATTAAAATATTTTTGGAGAAAGACGAGCCAACAAGCTATACAGGGTGGATCTGTAACTTTGGACAATCCGACGTGGAGTGAATGACCTGTTGAAATAAAACTTAGACCCACTTTTATTTTAGGAATTGGATAAAAAAAAAATCATCATCGTATGGAAGTCCGCAACGATAGTCGTACGTTTTCCAAACAAATGTCAGAAAAAAAAGTTTAACCGATCCAAAAAATAAAAATGGTGCTAAGTTGTATTTCAACAGGTCATTCACCCCACGTAAGATAGTCCAAAGTTACAGATCCACCCTGTATATCTTACCGTCCTTCATGGACCTGCAATGTCAGGGGACACTATGACGCTATCTACGACCTGCCACTAAGGACTCTCTTCAAACCTCGTATGATGGACAAGATCAAACTGGAGAGAAGAGTTCATCCCACAGTTGAACTTTATGTTGTTCAATATTAAAAACACTCCATTTTTCAATAATATTCGTAAAATAATCTACTCTAATATGTGTATGAGTAAGCTATAGTTCTATGAGATCTTTGGATCTACTGAACCGATTTTGATAATTATTATTTACTCGTAGAAAGCTACGTTATTCACAAGCTATTATATAGTAATATTGCTAAATTAAAACTAGGTAAAAACTTTGCTCTAAATATATACTTAAGCCTTACATCCAAGCTATACTCAGGTGTGGGCACATCATACAATGCCCACTGTGGGGCTTGGGCATAGGTGTGTACATTGGCAGCCATGATGGATAGCACCAGGGCACGGGCCACGAGAAATAGGAAGGAGAAGATGTAGTATGTCAAGTATGTGAACGATGCTATTGCTCTGAAAATGAAATATACGCTTTAAAACTATTCATTTTTTCTTAGGTGTAATATATTTCTTTTCTAAATAATTCTGAACTGTTTTCTATTATATTTGTATAGTCTAACTGAGTAATGATGTACTTGAAAAACCTTTTAATTCATGTTTTGACTCACTCTCTTCTCTATAAAGTGATAGAAGAGAGTGATTTTTATTTAGAGATTGTGCAGGGTAATAAGTACTGTAACAACCCATTACTGCCCACTGCTGAGCTCAGGTCTCCTCCGAAGAGGGGTAAGGCATAGTCCACCACGCTTGCCTAATGCGGATTGGGGACTTCACATATCTTCAAAGGATTTTTAGAACCCTTTTCCGAAATGCAGGTTTCCTCACGATGTTATCCTTCACCGTTTTTAGCCAGTGGTGTTGTGAAAAATTTCACATAAGTCTTTTTCATATTAAGATTTAGAGGTACAAGCCGGCCGGTTTTGAACCCGCGACCTCCCCGACCGTACGGAAAGCAAGCGCTTCAACCACTCGAGCACCACGACTATTGTAATAAGGGTAATAAGTATATAACGCTAATTCAGGATATAAAATAGGTATTTTAAATTCGATAAAATTATCCCTAAAATATTTAAATACGAACAAATGACTAACAAGCGATAGTCAACTTTATTTTTTATTTTGTATCTTTTTTTAAATGTTTTTCTTTGTTTAGTGTGGATATCTAATCATTAATTATTATATATTACACTGTAAATTTAAAATAACGCGCGAGATCCTGAATCGCGATTACGACATTTGCAGAAATCTTCGCATATATACGACATCTGAAATCTACTACAGCGGGCTTCGGTCTGACCGGGCATATACTATCTCGCCCGGTCAGAGATCTCCCTTTGGCTTAGTACCACTGATAGCCCAAAGGCTTAATAAACACTAATAATATAAAGCTAAGTAATATTACTGTAGTTACATCAAAAAACTTACACATGATATGCTTTTTCATCGCAAACATCATTGATATAGTAGACGCGGCTGAAAACATATGAATTATTTATTTATTTTTATTTGGGAAACAACAGTACAAGTTATTGCATCAAAACAGGGACACAAAAAACCAAAACTAGACCTATGATAATAACAAAAGTGATCATAAGATATATTTGATATACCTACATAAATAAATAATATGTAATATAATGTTAAAATAATATGTTCTATACAAATTATTTTTCAAAAACTGGTATTACATCTACACCTCGGTGAATAAGAACTTTTCATTAACATAAAACATGGTAAGTCACTGGATGCAGATAGCGCAGGACCGGCCGTTGTGTCGAAGTTTGGGGAGGGCTATGTCCAGCAGTGGACGTCTATATGCTGATGATGATAATGGTACGTCATGTAGGTCGTAGGTGGCATCCGTGCGGGATCACCTGAAATGTCAATGCAACGGCAGAGGTCCATGAGCGAAGGTGACCACTTTTGGTGGTTTGTTAGTTCGTCTGCATACAAGGCAATAAAAATGGTAAGCCCCGAGCATTTTCGAAGTGTTACTTACTTCAAAGAGTTGTACAGTTGATAACAAATGAAAAATAAATTCGTAAAGTAAGATATTAAAACAAAATAGTTAAGATGAGCGTCCATTTTTCTAACAATCAACACAATTTGGGAATACTGGACCCTTAATCTGCTCCATGGTATATTACCCTGAAATCAGATAAGAGTCTAAATAATATCCTGGATAACATGTAGCAGTAGAGCTAGCTAATACAAGTAAAACGAGCCCAAACACGACGGATCTTGTTTAATACAAGTGAATCCGACATCAGATCAGCGCCATTTTGTGATATTATTATTGCACAGAGGGATACAACATAAGTAACCTGTAGCCTTCCTCGATAAATAGACTTTCCAATAGTGAATTTTTCAAATCGAACCAGTTCCTGAGATTAGCACGTTCAAACAAACAAACTCTGCAGCTTTATAATATTACTAGATGACCCTCGCAACTTCGTCTGCGTCACAAAGGGGTTCAAACATTACTCGCAATGTTGTTATTTGCGCGGAGCGCCTTGGGTATATTTTTTTGCGTTTTATACTCGTCATAACTTCTCTATTTTGTTCTATTGTCAATAGTTTTGGCAGCGTACGCATAAATAGGTTTTCTATATTACACCTTGTTTTAAAAATTCGATATTTACATATGGATCTCTAATTTTTTTCAAAATAAAATATAGCCTATAACCTTCCTCGATAAATGGACATTCCAACAGTGAAAGAATTTTTGAAATCGGAACCGGTAGTTTCTGAGATTAGCGCGTTCAAACAAACAAACTCTGCAGCTTTATAATATTAAGAATAGATTGTCACGCGATATAAATCTGCTTCCGAACCACGGCTAAGACCAGAACCCAGCATAGGGTTACGCGAAACATTACGACGAGTTATACTACGTCACTCTCTCACGCCATGCCGTCCACATATTAGACTCACCTTTTTCTCATAAGACTTAACAGTATTATTGAAATCGTCCAAGAAAGACGTTAGGTAAATGCTGAAACACATTATCAGCACATCGGTGAAGCTCCAAAGGAACGTGGCTTGCATACAAAGAAACTGTAAAGAGAGTTCACATTAGTATTCTAAGTGTATCTGTGCAATTTGTAGATCTAGAAATTTACTAAAGATTTATTGGCATTAAACTTTTTTCTTAGGCAAACATATACTTTTATTTTATTGCCATGTAGGCAGACGAGCTAACGGGCCACCTGATCGCAAGCCGTTACCGTTGCTAATGGACCTCTGCCTCTGCTTCGGCCTAGCTTTGAGGACTTTTTTTAAGCCTCGTTTGAAGAAGACATAAAATGAATGAAATGAAATATCTTCATCATCAGCCTAATAATGTCCACTGCTGGACATAGGCCTTCCAAATCTCGCCAGTGTAATATCGCGGACTTTTCTTTAGTTCTTATTAGCTTACCCGCGCTACTTCTTCTGAAAGAGTTCAGACAGCATTTGCGATGTAAGCACAAAAATTTGCTTATTTGTCAAAAATCTCAAAAATATCTGTGTTTATCTTTATGAATATTATCTTAACTACTAATCTTTGGATCTACTGAACCGATTTAGAAAATTCTTTTGTTAATAAGTTTTTATTATAAGCTAAATTTAAGATATATAGGTATCGGTAAATTCTCCCTTTATGACATAGGCAAAGTTTTCAGCTAGTAATAAATAAAGCACTGTACTGTACTGTAACAACCTATTACTGCCCACTGCTGAGCTCAGGTCTCCTCCGAAGAGGGGTTAGGCATAGTTCACCACGCTTGCCTAGTGCGGATTGGGGACTTCACATATCTTCAAAGGGTTTTTAGAATGTCTCACGATGTTTTCCTTCACCGTTTTTAGCCAGTGGTGTTTTGAAAAATTGCACATAAATCTTTTTCATATTAAGATTTAGAGGTACAAGCCGGCCGGTTTTGAACCCGTGACCTCCCGTACGGAAGGCAAGCGCTTCAACCACTCCGTAAAAATCCTTTGAAGATATGTGAAGTCCCCAATCCGCACTGGGCAAGCGTGGTGGACTATGCCTAATCCCTCTTCTGAGGAGACTTGAGCCCAACAGTGGGTAGTAATGGGTTGGTACAGTACAGTACATACCTCAGCAATCACTCCAACGATGTAATTAAATGAGAAATAGTCCAGAACAAAAGCCAGTCTAAACACGAAGTATTTCTTCAACACTTTGCTGTTTAAACTAACTTCACCCAAACAGCACATTACTAGTCGAACGTTAAATATTTTGGATAAAGCATGTTCAACTGTAAGGAAAACATTAAGGCCAGTTATTAAGAAAATATGTTTAATACATAATTGGACATAAACTATTTGTATATAGGGTGATTTGAATGCAGAATATAAAAAATATAAGGAAAATTACTTTAGAAAAAATAAAAGTTAAAAAACATTTTTTTTTATTGCCATGTAGGCAGACGAGCGAACTGGCCACCTGATCGTAGGTGGTTACCGTCGCTCATGAACCTCTGCAATGTCAGGGGACATTGAGGGGTCGCTACCTACAACCTAACTTTAAGGACCCTCCTCAAGCCTCGTTTGAAGAAGGACAAGTCATAGCGCTCTGGGAATACCGAAGAGGGGAGCTCATTCCATAGCCGGATGGTGCGTGGCAAAAAAGTGTTCCTGAAACGGACCGTGGATGACCGCGGTGGTTCTACAAGTTGATCCCAAACAAAAATAATTTCGGACAAGAGAGTGTTAACTAACAACATCGAGAGATCTCGCGCACACCGCACATCCGTCATCAGCTGTCAAGCGACAGTCATTTTGTAAGAATTTTAGATAGTTTTAACCTCCGTTCATTAAGGCTTTATACCATACTAGCGGACCCGCGCAACTTCTTCTCCGTCACTTTCAATTAAAAGGTAGTCTATGTTCTTTCTCAAGGTATAAAAGATTGTCTGTGCCAAATGTCATCAAAGTAAGTTGAGAGGAAAGACAGACAGAGTCACTTTCGTATTTATAATATTAGTAGGGATTCTTTGGTTATAATATTGTTACTGGTCGTTTATGACCATTCATCAACAATCAAGACCTTCAATATGTCTCATCATATATATTTTTTTTATTTTTTAGTTGGAGGAAATCACCGGGTATGTGGGAGTTGAACCGCACTAAAACCTCCAACCGCTCACACTCAGCGTCCGAACCCCGGCTGAGGCCAGAACCCAGCACGGGGTTATGAGGGACGGCGTGACGCGTTACACCCACAGCACTCTTTCCCGTCGCGCCGCCCCATGTCTCATCATTAAGAAATCACCATTACTAATAGTATGAACGATATTTTACAAAACTATAGATTTTAAATCACAATTTTACCAAACTAAATACAAACTATAGTAAATCACTTACTCAGCGCAAAAACCAGTACAACATAAGTCAAGGTATTCGTTCGGGAGACGAGGTTCTTCGTAGTTCGTATCTCAGTCACGTTCCTCTCAAACTCCAAGGTATCAGATATCAATGCTGACCAGTTCTTGGACAATCGCCACAGCAGCACTAAGGTGACGTAACTCGTGAAATAGAATAGGAAATTTGCTGAAAATGTATTGTTAAATTTTGAAGCGGTTATTTGGAATGCGTAGATTTTATATGATTTTCGATTTATCCTATGTGTAAAGTTTTGTACTTTAAACAGATGGACATCTATTTTTCACGAATAGCATAAAAACTACCTGTGAGATCATCATGAAATTTATACAACAGTATAGACAGTATTTATACAACAGTATAGAGACAACAAAAGAAGTAGAGGGAGACAGTTCAAACGATGGGTTGATGACGTCAAAACATGGACCAGAGAAGCGAGGGACAGAGAGAAATGGAAGAGTCTGGAAGAGGCCTACGTGTCACAGGACACACCGACCACAGCAGCGGACACATCCGATGCAATCTATACTAATATTATAAAGCTGAAGAGTTTGTTTGTTTGTTTGTTTGTTTGAACGCGCTAATCTCAGGATCTACTGGTCCGATTTCAAAAATTCTTTCACTGTTGGAAAGCCCATTTATCAAGGAAGGCTATATTTTATTTTCAAAAAAATTAGGGATCCGTATGAAAATATCGAATATGTAACACAATATAATCGAAAACCTATTTATGCTTACGCTGCAAAAACTATTGACAATAGAACAAAATGATGTACTACGGGTTTTTAGGTCTTTTGAAGACAAACAAAAAAGTCCGCGACAGCATATATCTAACTATCATAGTCTAGTCACAATAACCGGTTTTATGTTAAAAAAAAAAATTAATTAGTCCGAAGAATTAATTTAACGTTAAATTAGTATTGTTATATTAATCCTTATCCAAATAAAGTATTATATTATCAAAAGTATTAATGTAGAAGTAAATCACTTTTTGTTTTATTCCAATCGGACTTTTCGTTTAGAAGTTATTACGAGTATAAAACATGAATACTCGCCGGGCCGAGCAAATAATATCGCAACAGCATTAAGAGTACTGTTTGAACCCCTTTGTGACGCAGACGAAGTTGCGGGGGTCATCTAGTTTAGGATAAATTAGTTGTAAGTTTTATTTGTATAGTTAAGGCTGGAAATAAAGGCTTTTGAATTGAAAATAGATAGTATTTGCTTTCAAAAAATAGAAACATCGAAATCGGTATATCTAGAAAAGATATACTTTGAATACTTGCGTTTTGTGAAAGTCATTTACCTATAATGCTTACTGTTTTTTTAGTATTTGTTTTAAAACTCATTTGCCAAATTAATGAAAGTAACTCTTCCGGCTTTTGATAATTTGAAAGTCATTCAACGCAGTATTTTAGAGCCAAACCAAGAAACTATTATTTGTGAAAGGTTTCACCATCAGCCTATAGACGTCGCCACATCGACCGGTTCAGCGCTGTCTTCATCCAGTGACTTCTCGCGATCCTGACCAGATCGTCGGTCCATCTTATGGGAGATTAGCTTTTGCCCGCGACTTCATTCGCATGGACTTCAGGTTCGTCCCGTCTAGTCGAATAGCCTATGTGTTATTCTGATGTATAAGCTATATTGTGGTAAAGTTTCATTCAAATCCATTCAGTAGTTTTTACGTGAAAGAGTAACAAACATCCATACATCCATACTTACAAACTTTAGCCTTTATAATATATATATATTAGATATATTAGATGTGTAAGAGTTTTTAAAACAATAATATTTAAATATACTTACATAGAGTAACCAAGGACATGTTATTGTCCACGAAAGAGTAAAAAGCCAGACATGTCATCACTGTTTGTCCCAAAACTGATACTAAATGGTACAAAGCGTAAAACGATTTCAACTCGAATCTTAAATAAAAAACAGATTTATATTAAAACAATGAGAAATTTAAAAAGTAATTACAGGAAAACTACACAAAAAATTTCAAACTGGAACTTATGCGTGTAATTTTTTCCGCTCACACACACATACAAACATATATGCACACAACACACATACCTACACAAAGACACAAAGACAGAAGTATAGAAACAGAAGAAATTCTTCAGAAACAACTTTTGATTATTTTAAGAAGTTATATTTTCAAAAATAGTACAAAAAACATTAGTCAGATCCAAGCTACAAGAGGTACAAAGTAAGTATCTGTTTTCTAACAAAACATTCGAAAACGGTTCATCAAAAAAATAAATATACGCAAACACGCACAGTTAATCCTCGAATTTAGTCCATTATAATTAAACGTTTCCAAAATAATGTAAGCTGAAAAAGCCACTAACTTGATCTCTTTTGACGTGACAAAGTCTTATAAATTAGTTTGCCGGGTGACACTTCAAGAAACTGCGTTACGCTCCGCTCACTATGAGAGCGAGTGAGAGGCACGCATGCCTTTCACTTTTTATGTCTATCTCTCTCGCTCTTAGGCGGGCTAACCATGCCCGAGTCATTGTCACGTAAAACTTTCGCCCGTATATCGACTTTACAGGCAACCAATTTTTTTTTAGGCAATCAGATAATCACAGTGCAATACAACGAATTGTGTCACAATTACATACATGCACGAAATTCTCCACATATGAAACCAACCTTACCCTACCAGGGTCGGTCTGTGATAAACCTTCGACGGGAAAGAACCCCACCCATCTCGCCAACCTCATGAGATGCCTCATCCCCGCGTGGAATTCGCAATGTACTTTGGACAAAGTATTTATCCTCAAAGCCATCTCTGCTGAAACTGAAAATATTTCAACAACTTTGTCAGAACTTGCAGAGCATTGAAGTTAATGTTAAATTTGAAATTTTCCTTAGACGCAATTGTAGATAAATCTTTTTTATATAAAATAAAGATCCTAAATGATGTAGTATTCAAAATAGTTAGTACTTTAACCCAGTACCCACTGTTAGACTCTGGTTTCCTCCGTGGGGTCAAGCTAAATCTACTGCAGCTGCTCAATACGGATCAAAACCAGTCTTGACTGTCAATCGTCTTTCTCTTTAACTAGTAGGTATACAAAAAGGATGAATATTTCAAGTCGGCTTTGAGAATCAAATTCAAAACCATGAGAAACTAAAAAACGCTGCTTAGAGTAGTTAAACTTTATGATGGATTTTTGAAATAAAACTATATCGTACTGGGTTGCCTAGGAGTAGATTTAAAACCCTTTTTATAATAGTTTGTAGTCAAGTCACAAGCGTAGTGGACCAAACCCGATCCCTCTACTAACGAGACCTGAACCCAATAGAAGCCAGTAATAGAGTGTTACAGTACAATACAGGCTTAAAAGCAACAAACACAATAGCCAACTAAAACTACATCATGGAATTATAACAATTCCATGAACAACATTGAAACAAACCCAAACCCGAGCTATTCACGAAACGACCTATCCACCGCCGCGATGTCTGAAACAACTGCGTATGTTCCGACGAGTTTTAAATAGAACTCATTAAAATATATAACAGAAATAGACGAGACAAAATGAGTAAAATTCATTTGTAAAGTTGTACCGGTTTGGTCTTATTGTATTAACTTATAAAATAAAAATAGCCTTTATTACTGAGTATTACTTAGTATTTACATAAAATTCGTCATCACAAAATATCGCGCATCTCAGTGTACCTTTCGGCATAGGCCTCCTCCAGCTCTTTCCACTGCTTTCTGTCGTCGGTTACTGTTCGCCAGTATGGTCCCGCTGTCTTCTTTATATCGTCCTCCCATCTACAAAGAGGTCGACCTCTGCTTCTCTTAGAGTCCCTAGGATACCAGTTTGTTACCACTTTGCTCCACTTTTCTTCCCTGGAACGCATCACATGCCCATTCTATTAACTTAATACTTAGTATTTATTACTATTCATGATAGAAATATGAACTTTTCTTAAATTATATTTCTCCAAAACCATCTTGGAATCAACTCTAATTCGACATTATTTCAAACAAAAACCAATACTTTAAACTTTTAAACTTTTCAATCATGTTTTGACTGTATTCTGTTTTGTGTAATAATAATAAATAAATAAATAGAGGGTCGATTTTAAGAAAATATCTAAACAAATGAGAAATAACATCCTGGTAAGAATAGGTTTAATAATCGTATTGTATAAAGACTTCTGCCAGACTAGCAAGACCTGAGCTAATTCCTATGCAGTAATGAAACTACCAATGTACCAAATAAAAAAAAAAAATAAAAAAAAAAACAAAAATATTGTCTAAGTGACAGTAAGATCTAAATTATAAAATGTAATAAAGTGTATATTGTAACCTACTTAAAGGGAGAGCACAGGCTTTCATAGCACAGTAGTTTTACTACTAGTTTGAGAGCCTGGGTTTAACCTATATAGCTTGTTGTTAAGTGTTCCATAAATAAATAAATAAATGTAAGTTTTATTAACCTCTCTATTAATTCGATTATCTTTGAGGAAACCCAACAAATATCCAAAAGTTAACATGACAATGTACACAAGCTCATACGAACAAAAACACTTTCAGCTTAATATTTCATAGGAACAATTCATTTCAATTGTCACAGGCTTTGACAGCCACGATTGATGGAGCGCTGACAATTTTGTAAATATTCGTTCCATGTTTTGTTTCAAAGACTCGAGTGTTGGGAATCAATGCAATGTGTTAGTGATGAATGGGCACAATGATTTAGCAGTCATTGGCACAAACTATAGCTTGGAAACGGTTGGATTGTCATCATCATTTTTTAACCTATACAGCCTATCTGTTTGTTATTGACGTGACAACGTCTTATAAATTGGTTTGCCGGGTGACACTTCAAGAAACTGCGTTACGCTCCGCTCACGTTATGCGCTCACAATGAGAGCGAGTGAGAGGCACGCGTGTCTTTCACTTTTTATGTCTGTCTCTCTCGCTCTTAGGCGGGCTAACCATGCCCGAGTCGTTGTCACGTAAAACTTTCGCCCGTATACTGAATTTACAGGCAACCAATTTTTTTAATTGATAATTTTCATGTGCAGGTTTAATTCTTTTGTCTTTTTTTTATTTTGTTTATATTTTATTTTTTTCTTATTATTTTTTATCATTGTTGTTTTTTTGTTTTATTGTTTAGTAATTATGTGTACCTTCGTTCTGAGGCTCTGCCTGAAAACCAGCGCTGTATTAATCGCAGCAATATGCTGAGGCAGATTCCTTTTGAACACACAAACTATGTTAATTATATTTTGCTATTTATCTTGTGTTTTAAGTATGTGTGTTTAATAAAATTATTTTCTTTCTTTATTTCTTCTTTCTTTCATCATCAATCTGTGCACGTCTATTTCTGGACATAGACCTCTCCGAAAATTCACCTTTCAGTCACTTCCCTTGGTCTTGATCAGGTTGTCGGAAGATCTTATTGGTGATCTGCCCACGTACTGCTGCATGATACCCAGATACCATTCCAGATCGTTAAAGATACAAAAAATTTCCTCCTCAAACCTTTCAAACCAGTCGAGACTCAGCTAAATGCTGGGTGTCACAGCCACTGAGTTCTTGTTCCCCAAACTGGCAGTGACGTCACAACAGTAATTATTCATTTTAGAAAAAAAAACTTAGTAAACACTAGCTTTTACATATCATGTAGAGCTAATATAAGTTAAACAACGGGTCTATCCTGTTTGGCACAAGAGTTTCTATGACCACCTTCCGAATCCGTCATTAGATCAGCGCCATATTGTAATATCTTTTTTTTTTATTGCCATGTAGGCAGACGAGCCAACGGCCCACCTGGTAGGACGTGGTTACCGTCGCTCATGAACCTCTGCAATGTCATGGGCCACTGAGGGGTCGCTACCTACGACCTAACTTTAAGGACCCTCCTCAAGCCTTGCATTGTTACGCGGAAACCGGGAAGTTTGACCTTAGCTTACAAGAATCCACCCGAACTTATTTACATCCAATACAAGTTAATATAAAGCTTGTAAAAAGTAGTAGAAATTAAAATACCAAAGCTAATCCGTTTAGACTTTTAGTTCCGGACATAATTTGCTGAGAACATTTCCTCTCGGAATAAATGATGAGTTGAGATAAATATCCTGTTCGTATCCGGATTTGGCGTGCTGCCCGGTTAATGACAAGGTTGCGAATATTCTCGAACTCTGTGTTAAGTGTTTTGGTTCACCTTTGTCGGTCTGGTTATGAAATATAGTCTATTGTTAAATGAAATGAAACATTAAATTTCTTTAAACACTCGCGGTTATCTACATCACTTACATTATTACTAAACGGGTTCTTACCACGATTATTTTTAATTGAGAGGTCCCGATATTTCAGCACTGTTTCAAGCGCCATGATCACGGGAAGACTGAAGAACTGTGGGTAGGTAATTTAAGAGCAGACAGTATCGGCTAAAATCTAGTTTTGAGACGGCAGCCGATACTGTCAGTGTGGTATGTCGAAATGTGAGTTCGAGTCCAGTGGTACCGGCAAACGATATAGAAAGAGGGTAGACAGATTAGTTAGTTTGAAACGTCTGTCTCTCTCTCTCTCTCTCTTTCTTAGAAAGAAAGAATTAAATAGAAATAAATTATTATAACTTAAATAAAATATTTTGATCACAGCGCTATCTAGCATTAATCATATAAAACAAAATAATGAATTGTTTTAAAAGATTTTAATCGCAGCGCCATCTAGGGATAATCATCTAAAACAAAAAAAGTGTCGTAACAACTTTTCATAAAAATTTCCGTCGCTACCCTTTCGATAACGCGCGATAAATAAAAATAAAAAAGGTCTTTTATTTCTTGCACTGTTTTGTTAAAGTTATATCATTTGAACATAAACATTAAACACGACTGTTATAATTTAAGTACCTACTCAAAAATAAACAAAGAATTAGGGTATTGAGTTCATTTACAAAGTCAAGTGTTTTATTAACTAGAACAAGACCTAGTTTCCAAAACATCATCTAATTTTCAAATTAAACAAGAAATCTAACTCCTAAAGGATAAATTTGGTCTTTACACTGAAACTATCAAAACATTCATTAACTTTCTTTTTTCTTCGCTATCCCAAATTATTTAAAAGAACAAAGATTTAAACTTGAAGTGCCGTAGTTTGCTGTTAATGGAAACTCTTTGGTCCTCTTTTATAGTTTCAAAATATCAAGTAATTTATAGTAATTAGACCGATTTCTTTGAAGAATCGAAGCAACTATTTATTTTTATCGTTACTTATTTTTTGGAACGAAGTACCTTATCGCAGGTTGTGAAAGGGGGCTAGATGGAAAAAAATCCTACGAAAAGTTGTCACGACACTTTTTTGTTTTAGATAATTATCGCTAGATGGCGCTGTGATCAAAATCTTTTAAAACACGTTCTTTATCGCGCTTTACGTTAGGAAAAAAATTATAAGATATCTTTTAATCGAAAGGAACTTCGTTCTATTCGGGTGTCCCATGACATCTCTCAAGTTTTTACCATGATGGGTTTAGAAGGTGGTCACAGGAACTCTTGTTAAATAAAATAAACCCGTCGTGTTTGGACTCCATTTTACTACCAACAGAAAGACGTGGCTTACTTTAAATCAAAATTTATTCAATTCAAATAGTAAAGTTTTGTCCAAAATTAAAACGCCAGGAATGTTGAAGGGAAAATTCTTGTTCGCAATTAAAACCCTTTGAAATGTCCAAGTTTTGATATCAAGGTTTTATGTGTCTAATAATTCGAAGTAAACTGCTAATGAAATAGCATAGTACCACAGATCAATCCTGTACTGTATTTGGATACTACTTGACCCGCGCAACTTCGTCTGTGTCACAGAGGGATGTAATATAGCCTATAGTCTTCCTCGACTATCCAAAACTAAAAGGATTTTTCAAATCGGACCAGTGGTTGCTGAGATTAGCGTTCAAACAAACAAACAAGCAATCTTTTCAGCTTTAACAGCTTTTCGAAGAGTTTGTTTATTTGAACGCGTAAACAAGAATCGATCATCCAATTTGAAAACTGTAACCAGGCTATACTTTTTTTCAAAAAAGTTTGTGAACCATACTGGAGGTAAAATTATCTATTTTTTTTTTTTATTTATTCATTTACTGTTTACACACTTATTATAGAGAAAGTTACCGGTGGCCCTCACACTAGGCCTAGCCTGTATCGTGAGGACCTGATGGGTTCATAATATCGATTATAATATACATATCTTTTAAAACACGGTATAGGTACATTAAATTGAATTGAACCGAAAAAAATTGGTAAAATCTGCCTCCCCTTGTAGTTCAGGCAAAAATGTACAATTACATTAAAATATATAATGCCTTTGAGTTGATCTGAGAATCTGGAAAAATCCCTGTACTAAATAAGTTAGACTCATCGTATTTCAGCTTGTTTCGTTCTTGACTAGCACACCACACCAACATGATATCCAGAGTCTTAACCCTTTCACGCTCATGGGAAATATTTTCCCTTCTACAAAAATCGTTATTGATTATTATTGAATCGATATTTTTTAATGAATGTCTAACGTAGGTACGTTGTGTTAAAATGTTTCCCATGAAATTAACAGGAAAATTAAATTTGTACACCCTACAATTTTTTTTCTAGTGATATCTCTTACTTTACAGAATAACTTAAATATTGTGTAGTATTCGCATATTTAGTCTCCGCCATCTTATGGTCCTGAAAGGGTTAAAAGTTTAAATTTAAAAGTGCTAAAATAAATTATTTATTTAATCGAGAATTAGTCTAATGTTCTTAGCTTTGTCTACGTTCTGACCAAATTTGACGAGGGTTGATAGTTTAAGTCTGTATAAAAACATTTGGCACAGATCTGACTAATCCCTTCCGACTAAAAACATAGCTAAAGGTTTTGACATTCATTGTGAAAAAGGATTTATCATAGTTTTGGTATTTCCTGACGAAAAAGAAGGAGTGTATCACGTGTGCGTCTGTAAGTTTCAAACGGATGAACCGATTTTAATTGTTTATTTTGTATTTGAATGGTGAATTAATAAGCAAGGAAGGAAGGTCTCGGGTATTTGCCCACCTCTCACTCCCACCACTGTAACTCCTTTGTAGCCAGGATACACAACGGCGACCATCGTAATGACTCTGAGCAGTAAAGCCCAGGAAAACCCGAGGGAAAGCTAACTTGTCTTGGGCCCCGCAACGAATTTAATCAGATATAAGGAGTAGAAAAACATGAGTTTCGACTTCCCTTCACGCAAAGTGGGAGACAATAAAATAAGATTGAAAAAGCATTACGCCAGAATTGAGAAAAGCACCACGGACATTGATTTTATTAAATTGATGGGACCTATGCGGCGAGCTGTTGTACTATTTTGGATGCCAATAGTAGTTATGGCAAAAACGTCTGAATGCACGGAAGGTAGGACTTTATATTAAAGGATTGCGTCATACTTTTTCACTTTGTCTTTCAGTATAGATGTCAAATAAAAGGACTAATAGTAGAACACCAAGTCACCAACCAACAAATGTCATAACTAAAATGGTGGTTATCAGTTATCACCAAATGAAAAAAAAAACTTGAGAGGTGACATGGGACACCCGAATAGGAACGTGTTTTAAAAGATTTTGATCACAGCGCCATCTAACGATAATCATCTAAAACAAAAAAGTGTCGTGTCAACTTTTCGTAAGATTTTTTTCCGTCTAGCCCACTTTCGATAACGCGCGATAAGGAACTTCGTTCCAAATACCTTTGAAATACATAAGATTACAATACCTATGATAAAGTTGTTATCCAAGATGACTGCCACAAAATATCGAATATTTTTTGAGTGTTTCTCGAGCGCTATGATATATCCTTCTTCAAACTCGAAGAAAATTCCCACACGGTACATACTGGCTTCGCTGTACATTGTGGAGATTCGTGAAACTAGGTAACCGCTCCCCATCAGGTAGGCCGATTGCTCGTTTACCTGCCAATGTAATAAACCCAAAAGGCCACCTGATCGTAAGTGGTTGCCATCGCTCATGGATTTGGCAATGTCAGGAGACACTGCAGGACTTTGGGCCTCTTAAAAGCATTGTTTGAAGAAGGACAAGTCATAGCGCTCGGGGAATACAGAGATTTCATTCATTTTTTTTTAATGCAAGATAGGTAAACGAGCTTACGGCCCACCTGATGGTAAGCGGTCACCGTTGCTCATGAACCTCTGCAATGCCAGGGCAATGTGGAGCCGTTATCTATCACCTACCCATACAGGACTTTCATGACATTCATGAAATTCATGGTAAATCCTTCCTGCCACGACTTATTAGATTACTTTTACTCAACAAAGCAAACAGCAATCAACCTAATTATGGTATTATAAGAAATCTTTATACATTTTTATCTCAAAATACAGTTAATGTTTCGTCTTTGAAGCTTGGCGTAATTAAATAAGCCACAGTATTATTATGTAAAGATACAAATAACGATGATTGCACAATTACTGCTTGATCTTTAAATCGCCGAGGCCTATGAACAAAAGAAGGAAGGTTGGTAGCAGAGGAGAAATCATCACTTTTGGTCAGAACCAAAATTTTAATAACAGCAAAATAATTAATTGGTATAAAAACTTATTACTTAATAATTGAGTGCAAATTATTTATGTTTAGATTAGTAATTATTATTTGGATACATCTATGTAATACAATTAGATACACCAAAAAAAACATTGCGGTACAGTGTTACCATACAAATTACCTACTAAACATCAAGTGTTTTACAAAACGTTTTAAACTGTCTTCAGCTTAAAACAATTTTAATCAGACAGATAATCCATGCTCTACACCTAAGATGTGAAATTCATATACACATATGCCATCATCATCAGCCTATAGACGTCCACTGCTGGACATAGGCCTCCCCCAAACATCGCCACAACGACCTGTCCAGCGCTATCCGCAACCCGCGGCCTCCCGCGATCCAGATCGTCAGCCCATCTTGTCGCAATCTTTACCAAATCGCTATCGCATT
The DNA here is from genome assembly GCA_030269945.2 of Trilocha varians. Classification (NCBI taxonomy): domain Eukaryota; kingdom Metazoa; phylum Arthropoda; class Insecta; order Lepidoptera; family Bombycidae; genus Trilocha; species Trilocha varians. The sequence goes on along the minus strand of AP028267.1, from coordinate 10,159,467 downwards.
ACACGTGTTAACCCCACCGATTGTGAGCCATTCAGTCTGAGGGACAAGTCAGTTAGCGGCTGTTATGGCGTTCCTTTGTTGCTGCCAGGGTTTAATAATGTTGCCTCATAACAGACGCTATGGGGTGAGATTATTAAACAATAATAATTGTAAATAAATTTTATTAAAGCTGCCGTTAGCGGGTTTGTTGAGACGATGGAAGTTTGTTGTTATGGCAGTTGTTTTTTGATCTCTGTGCTTTTAAGGAGATTTGGAGATTTAAGTTAGAGATTAAATTTAAATCGCTATTTAGACACACTAGCGATGAATTATTACAAACCTTTGTATCTGTTATAGATTTTTACCGAATAGGTCATCTGCCTGGCCTAGTGTTCTAAAGTAGTAAGACTTTATTAAACAAAAAAAAACTTAGCACTTACTTCGATTAAATACATCTTGGCACCTTAATACTTGTTAGTGCTTGCCGAAAGTGCTAAGACGAACACTCGAAATCATAAAATAATTATGTGTGTTTTTATACCACTAACAAAAAAGAGAAAGTACATTAAGGAATTCAGTTTAAGAACCCTAAGAATATAATAATGTGAACTCATATTATGCAAGTGGACTATGCTTTTCTTCTACTTAAGAGACTCAACTTCAGCCAATATAAAAGTCACACCATTTTTACACCGAATTCTCGTCAAGATAAAAGCACACCAAGTCAGCCTTAAAACCTTTCCGTTTCGTGTACAGAACCCTAAATAGTGCGGATCCCTAAACGCGTAATTTCCGTCCTCCCCTTTATTTAGTACGAGAATTACACAAAAGATATATCGGAGAGCTCAATAAGGTCGGCAATTATAGTCAGTCGTATGTAATCATTGCGTCTTTTATACGTGAAACCGTGTTCTCGTACGATATTCCCTAGATAGGCGAGATAGAAGTTTCTAGAAGAGTCTCAAATAGGCTCGTGATATTTGTCAAGTTGTGTGTCTAGAAGTTTCTAGCTAGAAGAGTTATTAAATATGGATGATATTTTTGACTTAGGTGTTTAGCGCGTATTTTTTGAATAAATTCCTAATTGGAGGAAATTATCAAATTGACTGATTTTTTTAAATGTTTTACCTCGCTTAACTTTAGTTTTAAGGAATCTATTCTTGTTACAAAATTAGATGATGATTGAAGATCTCATCTAATTTTATTAAGATCAATAACTTATAGAGTTATTTCAAAAATATTCATAATTTACTGTGCGTATTTAGGTACCTATCATTATTTTCTAGACGAACCTATTTCCACCAGTCCGGTACACTTCAACGCTTATTGACCGACCTTCAGTTCTTTTACTAAGGGCTTTTTCAAACATTATTTTTAAATCAAAACTACCTTAAAATCATGTCATAATATTTTCAAACGTTACTTTTCATGCTATGGAATTTCACTGCGTGCCAAATTTCATGTTTGTTAAAAGCACCCTATAGGTTTTTATGAGTGTGCGCATAACAATAAGGTTGTATCTTTGAATTGCATTGACTCGGAAGTCTGAATTTTTCATAACCCCTTTGAAGGTCAAATAGGGAATTACAGTTTACGCCGTTTCGACGTTTTCAACTTGAGATTCTTCTTCTTTCATCTTTTTTTTGCCAAAAAAATAAAAGTAAAAGAGTTCAGCCTGACTCAGAATAGACTACAGGCCCATGAAGAAAAATTATAGGTCATTTGAACCACCAGGTGACCTATCTAAAACGAAATTCTAGCATAAAATAATAAGATTCATAGTACAGAATCAAAATCAAATGACTAAATATACCCGGTAATTGTCGGAAAATTAAAAAAAAAAATCAGACTTTGTGGCCTAACATTTTTGTACGACATCTGTATCATACTATTTAAATACTGCTTCTAATCCATTATTCCTCAACGCCGTACAAAAATCATGCGACAAGGGGAAAAAACGATGGTTGCATACCCCTGAATGCTCACCTGCACTCAGTTGGACAGCTTACAAGTGACGGCATAGTACTGAATCTTATTATTTTATGCTAGAATTTCGTTTTAGATAGGTCACCTGGTGGTTCAAATGACCCATAATTGTTCTTCATGGGCCTGTAGTCTCGAAAGTTTCAAATTCCTTTCATCCGTTGCAGAACACATTGTACGGGGAACGAACGGTCAATGTGACGGTCAAGTTTTAGCGCGGCGGCCACGAACCGACAGGCGCAAAGTTAGCAATCAAGGTGGACCGAAGACTTTGTCAGACTTGAATTCTTAAACAGATTATCTTTTTAGTCGTATTATTCTAGGGTATTATAGAGAAAGCAAAAAGAAAATATCGCATTTATCCCAACAATAAATGTTTTTCTCAGTTTTTATTTTAAAGATTCTTTTTCAGATTATAATTTCTGTAAGTTCATATCTGAAGTCATTTTCGGTTAGATTTTTTACAAAATGGCGCTGATCTGATGATGGATTCGGAAGGTGGGCATAGGAACTCCTGTGCTAAATAAGATAGACCTGCCGTGTATGGGCTCATTATAATTGTCTTGGATCTTAAAAGCTTGTTTTTAAAGTTTTCTCTAAAATAAATTATTTTCAACCAAACTGTCTCATCCAGTTAAAGTTATATTTAAGTCTATGTAGTAATAAGATATTATTTCGTTATAATAATCTCTTTTTGGTCAATAAGTTATATTTCTGAGAAATCTTCCGATTCCTGCAATATCGTTTATTGATATTGCTAGGAAATAGCCTATTCTCGCGCACTAGTGGATTAGATTTGAACCGACTTCCAAAATAGGTACACTCTTTGACTATTCGTTTTCACTTTTTTACCTAGAATTTAACAGGAATGTGCATCTTTAAAAATGTTAATTTTTAAAAAGATTTATGTGTAAATCATCACAAAACCACTGGCTAAAAAATGGTGAAGAAAAACATCTGCAAGAAGGATTAAAAAACTCTTTGAAGGTAATATAAAGTCTCTAAGTTTCATTAGGCATTGTGTTAGTCCACATACTTTCTGATCTCTAATGAGGAGACCTAAGTCCAGTAGTGGGCAGTTATAGGTGGTTACTACATATAGAATAGTTTATATTGCAATAAAAATAGATTGACTGCGACTCGATCATGTTAGATGACTTTTCTCCAATCCTATATATATTTTGGGTAGTGACATCACCTGGTTCATTTTATTGCAATTTATAATTTTTGCGAAAACGGAAATACTAGTGGCGCTATCTGACTTATTTCTGAAGAAGGTATAAAATACGTGTAAACTAGCGCTTAAGGACAGTAGTCGACATGCTTTCAAAGTGAACAGAGCTGGGAATAATTGTGACTGAGTTTTGGAAGATGATTGTACTGATTTTGGAAGATGAATAAACTGTTATTGTGAACCAAAGAGTTATAATTGTGTTACTGAACTGAACCTCAATAATCAGATGACAAAATAGACAAGATAGAGATAAAAACGACCATGACCAAGTATTTCTACTTTCTTACAATCTGCCAACAGAGACTGATCTCATGAGTTTTTAATTGATAAAAATTAGGTTTAAATAAAACACTGTTTTTTGTATATTTTTATTATTATTCGAAGAACAACTTCTACAAGCATTACTTCACTAAACTTCAAAATACAATAAGAAACACTCTAATTTTTATAGTTAAAGTGCTAAAATCTATAATATTCATATATTCATATAAATGTGTTCAAGAAATGACTAAATGAATTTACTTAATGCTTAACTTACTGAACTTATTTGTATATTTTGGATTGTAAGCTAAAAGCTTATTGTATTAATTTAGGTAGTTTTAAATTGTTATTTTTGAATTCTTTACGTCCACTGTCTCTTTTCTGACTTGTTTGGAGGTGGAAACTTATTTGGTCTAGGTTTGGTTTTTTGTGTCCCTGTTTTGATGTAATAACTTGTACTGTTGTTTCCCAAATAAATAAATAATATTCCTCAGACTACACTTTGTATTTATCATACTGCACCAACACTAGTTCATATTTTAGCACTGCTGCGGCAACCTGGAAATAAAATTTTGAAACATAACATTTAAGGATTTAAAGATATTTTTTTTAAAACGACCGACTTCAATTTTTATTAAACGGTTTTATTTAGCTCACCCTGTTTGTTAAACGGTTTTATTTTATTATTTATTCTTTATTCTTGCGTCAAATTTAGTAATTAAAATTTCACCCTCTTCCTTTCAACCGATTAATCTAAAATTTTGTATACACTTTAGATTTTGGTGACAATACAATTATGTTTATTCATTATCATTATAAATTCAAGATGTATGAGATAATATCCAAAGTGTCTGCCTTCTAACAAAGAAAAAAAAATGAAATCGGTTTATTTCAGACACGCGCTGAAATGCTTGAAATTTTGTCCGTTAAAAATACACAGATCCTAAAGTACTTATTCGTTCTTTGAAAAAATAATGAGACCCCACGACGATCATCACCTTCCATCTAAAACAATGACCACTAGAATGGGTCCACAGAATTAAAGTTTTTTTTTTTTTTGGACGGGAAGAAATCGCCTGACTTCCACTCGCCACGCGAGTGGGGTATGTGGGGGTTGAACCGCACTAATACCTTCCGCCGCTCACGCTCGACGTCCGATCCCCGGCCGGGACAGAACCCGGCACGAGGCTGGTAGGGGTGACAGGACGCGTTTGCGACTGTCGCTCACGTATTGCCCCGTCACCCCCGGACGTCGAACCGGTGAAACGACCACCGGCTCCCTCGGTAGGCGGGCCAAAAGCCCGCCGAGATGGGGCCGCGTGATGAATGGTTTCCCTCGGCTCAGGCCAGGTCAGAACCAGCCTGGATCGGGTAGCTGATACAAAGAATTAAAGTTACGAAAAAAATACAGAGACGAATTGACAACCACACTTTTTGGAAAGTCGTTGGCCAAAAATACAGAACTAACTTGTTCTAAACTCCGTGTTTTACTTGTGGATTAAACAATAAAATGTTTTCCCCATTGTTAGAGTAGACACGAAAACAACCGTAACTCAAAATTTCAAAGTTTTGAAATTCGAAACTTCGGCTTTATTACTTTAAGGAAATAAGTTAAACTCCGGAATGAACTCTTCGTGTTTTCCGCGTTATGTCCTTCTTCAAGCAAGTCTTAAAACAAGTTATTCATTGCTCCTTTTGCTCATTAAGAAAGAATATTCGTAATTAACTTGTGGGTATAGATGGTATTAGGTCAAAGGGAGATCTCCGACCGGGCGAGGTAGTGTATGCCTGGTCAGGTCGAAGCCCACTGGAATAGATTTCAGATGTCGTATATATGCGCCGAACGTTGCAAATGTCAACACCGCGATTCAGGATCTCGCGCACTATTGGTCGCCACAAACTGATTTTTCAATTGGCATCATAAACAAGGTGTTAATTTTTTCAGATTTTGTCACTTCGATTTTCAGACAAACCAAACAATTTACAGAAATTCAGTTCAATATTATATAGGAATTTATGCTTCACCTTAAAGTCGCATAGTGCTGGAACACTATGTATAGTCGGTACTCGGTAGGTAGCGAACCTGTGAAGTCCTGACATTACAAAGGTTCATAAGCGGCGGTTACAACTTACTATCAGGTACTACTGTTTCTTAACCCAGGTTAGACCCAGATGATAAGAAGTATTTTTGTTCAAACTTCTGGGGAAAACACACACATACACATAAAATTATTGTACTGTAATGTAAGAATGATAATTGTTTTTTTTTCTTGTGTTTAATTTTGTACCTGTATGATCAATTTGTTTTCATTTCTTTTTAATCTTCTTTTTCTATGGTTTTGTTATAAATTTACAATACTGTCTTCGTTTAATTCGTGAATGCTATGCTTACTTGTTATTAGTATATTTAAACTGTTATTGGAATTATTGATTAATTAATGATTTGACTTTGACTTTGACTTTGAAATTAAATTTATAACACACCGTAATTTCTCATCGTTTCAAACGTTAACCTCAAACCACTTGAACGAAAAATTCATTGCCCCAGACATCAATAATCTCCAATAATCCTGCAACTCCAAAATGAAGGAATGAATTTTGACATTATCATTCACAAACTGACGTGATTGGATCAGTTCTTAGATCAAACGATATTTGATAAAACGTTGATTCGACGATCAAAGTCTTGTCTCCTGCAGACAGAGTTTCATGTTCGATTAATTTAGCCAAATTATTTAAATGTCCGGATAAATTTGGGATAAATCTAATAATACTTGTCTTGTCTGTAGATTTTGGGAATATTTTTGACAAGATCACAGAATGATGAAAGGAAATACAGAAAGATAGCTTGTACCTCTGACTGACTTGAAATTCCAAGTGGTTTGAATATGTGGGAACGATTGTCAATTGTTTTAGGAGTTTTGTCAGTTTGAAGCGATAGATATCGATCTCACAATGTGTCTGTTAGTAGGGAAGGAGTATAAGCAGTGGTAACAACTTAATATTAAGTAGTCCACGGCTGAAAACTGCCGGTTTGGTGTTCGAGGTTGACGTGGCGATACGTAGGCCTTCGCGTTGTGTCAACCCGCACATTCTCTTGCCTCAACAGGGGATCTTACGCTGAGTGTGAGCAGTAGATATAAGCGCAATTCGATCCCACCTTGGTGGAATTATGGCGAATTCATCTTTTCCAAAAAAAGAGATCCACACACTAAAGCAAGAAAACCCTAACAAAACCTGAAACCGGCAATTGACTGAATAATAAGAATAGGATATACCTCCAGTAACAGTTCTCGGTTTAGGTAAAAGAAGCCCATCCCACTCAGAGTCACTTCATCATGCTTCAGCTGGTACTTCAATCTTTTTACCTGGAATTTCAAACTTTTTAATACAACCAATTTTTTTCAGTAGTAAGAGTCCATCATGATCATGATTGCAGTACAAACGTAGCATCACAATGTTTTTACTTGTGTCTTGATAGACTGTATTCAAATCATGACAAAATTAATATCTAAAAGCACAAACCAGCCGTATTTTGAGTCGTAAATAATCAAGCTAACAGCCATTATAAAAAAATAAAATAAAATAAAAAATATTTTTTTTATTTGGAACCACCGCGGTCATCCATCAATCGTTTCAAGAATACTTTTTGCCACGCACCATTCGGCTATGGAATGAGCTATAACTTGTCATTCTTCAAACGAGGTTTGAAGAGAGTCCTTAAGGGTAGGCCGTAGGTAGCGGCTCCGCATTGTCTTCTGGCAATGCAGAGGTCCATGAGCGACGGTAACCGCTTACGATCAGGTGGGCCGTTAGCTCATCTGCCTACGAGGCAATAAAAAAAAAGATAAATCAGAAAAGCCTTTGAAATTAAATCATACCTCCACATTATAAGCAAGTCCTGGACAGCCATACAGTGATACTAAAGCCCTTTTCGAATGTATACAAACATCTGCTGCAGCCAAAACCACACTACATGCACGAAACATTAACCAGCCGAGAGAAATGAAATAGTACATTCTGTTGATCAAACTGCCTCTCTGTTTTGAACTGGAAGAAACAAGTTGAGCTATTGGTCCAAGAGCTACTGGCAAATTTTGAGCAGGTATTTGAGGCAATCTGAAAACTAGGTACATAGTTATATTGCAATACCTCAACTCGGAAATGCAGACCTGACTGCTGAGGAGCGTAGCTGAGTATTTTTTTAGTTTATTTGGTCCACATAACTGAGATAAACTATTAAATACATCGTTAGTTTTTCTAGTACAAAGTTAATAATAATTATGAGTTTATCCCTGCTTGATGTAGACACAGCTACCACAGTAAAATATAAAATAAAAAAAGGTTAATCTAAAAGCAAGACAATATTCATAGGTAAATAAGTAAAGTTAAGATTGAGTAATTAGTTTCCTCAATAAAGACTTAACTGAGGCTAAAGAGCCAGGACGGAAGATGTCGAACTCAGACTGAGTATCATTGGTGCTATCATTGGTGCGCTACAAATGCAATAAATAGGGGAATGTAGGCCTAGGTTTTTATTTTGCCAAATTTGCCACTAACTCTCGGAATATCTTATGTCACGTTTTCATGCTGGCTTGCCAACTTCCAACTTTCATATTGTATGGGCCATCACCGTCATTTGTTTTGTAGTTGTGTTGTACGTTAAATCTTCGAAGTGTTTAAAGTATTTTGTTTGATTTACTCAGATAACCATAATATATTGTTTTTTCTTTTGTTGTTTCCTGTTTAAATGGATGAAGATATTTCTATTTGTATTAAATCCTACTAAATTCTATGCATTCAATAGCAGTAGTGACATCACAACAGTCTCTATTTCTACAATTCGACCTCCACACAATCTTTTCTCAGACCTGTCTTTCTTAAATCTACTTTTAAATAAACTAACTTGATCCCAAGAAACAATTGAAGACAAATAAAGTATAGGTTGTTGACATTGGACAGCAGCACTAAAGCTCCAAGTTCATCATCTATCAACCGCACAAGAGCCGCTTGTCTCACATACGCTCGTCGGATCCGACGCCAAATTTGAACTCGTATGTAACGACCCGATGAAACCTGGAATATGGTAAGAGTTGAAAATCTACACCTGAACTGTACCAACCCATTACTGCCCACTGCTCAGGTCTCCTCCGGAGAGGGCTTAGGCATAGTCCACCACGCTTGCCTAATGCGGAGTGGGTACTTCACATATCTTCAAAGGATTTTGACAACCCTTTTCCGATATGCAGGTTTCCTCACGATGTTTTTCCTTCACCGTTTTTAGCCAGTGGTGTTGTGAAAAATTGCACATAAATCTTTTTCATATTAAGATTTAGAGGTACAAGCCGGCTGGTTTTGAACCCGCAACCTCCTGTTCGGAAGGAAGCGCTTCGACCACTCGGCTACCACGACTATGACCTGTACGGTACGACACCTGAACGGTGGTATGTTATTTAGCTATATTATTAAGTGTGATAACTTGAGGTTGCTGTGTCGTTATTCAGGGGAAGCCTATGTCGTTGGACCAAACTAGTTGCAAAATATTGAAAATGGTGGAAGGAAACCGGGGACGCCTACGACTTAACAAGATCTGATGGACATGAATATACCTCCACCACTTTTACCTTGTACATATTTTTATTAGCCTATTTTATTTTATATAAATCTTAGTACCTAATTTACTGTTATAAAGTATTTTTATTTTATTATTAATTTGCCCGATAGTGGATATCTACGAACTGATAGAACCAAACCTTCTCACCTGAGAATCCTTCAATCTTCTCTCAAACGCCACTACCCTTTGCACATACATGTTGAGTCTATGGTACCGTGAAGTGAAGCCCATGCTAATCAAAATGATGATCAGATCTTGAAAATTCCATAGTGCTGTCGCTAGCTTGCTCATTATGAAAACTGGGATTGCTACCCAGAGATTATATTCATCTAAAACATGCGTATTGCTATAATCAAACGAAATAATTTTAAGCAGACGAACTAACATGCTTCCGGTAGTATTTTTTTTGTCTTGACTTTCATAATTTCTGGACACACCAAATTTAAAAAAAAAACTTGAGAGGTGACATGAGACACACGAATAGAACGAAGTTCCTTCCGATTAAGAGATATCTTATATTTTTTGTCCTAACGTAACGCGCGAGAATGAACGTGTTTTAAAAGATTAAGATCACAGCGCCATCTAGCGATAATCATCTAAAACAAATAAGGATCGTGTTTTAAAAGATTTTGATCACAGCGGCATCTAGCGATAATCATCTAAAACAAAAAAATGTCGTGACAACTTTTCCTAAGATTTTTTTCCGTCTAGCCCCCTTTCGATAACGCGCGATAAGGAACTTCGTTCCAAAATATGCATCTTTTTATCTGTAGTTCTGTGAGTTTTATACTTACAAGGTTGAAGCAGAAATCCGTGAGAACTCAAAATGTACCTCTCAAAGTACTCTTCTGGAGGACAATCAAAGCCAGTTGCTGACATCATGCTCAACATGTGCTCCACTGTCAACCAATGAATCTATTTTATTAAAAGCTTTAGTTTAATTTTAACTGGATGTTATAGCAACACCATTGACTAAAAACTGAAGGAAAACATCATGAGGAAACCTGCATATTGGAAAAAGGATGGTGGTGGGGGTGCGTGGTGGCGGTCAATCAACAAATACACATGTAAACTAGGCTAGGTGTATCGGGGACGGAGCGACGGGAAAGAATGCCGATGGCGTAACGCGTCGCGTCGTCCCTCCAAACCTCCAAACCCCGTGCTGGGTTCTGGCCTCAGCCGGGGTTCGGACGCTGTGTGTGAGCGGTTGGAGGTTTTAGTGCGGTGCAACTCCCACATACCCCGCCCGCGGGGCGGGCGGAGATCCTGTGATTTCCTCCAACTAAAAAAAAAAAAAAAAAGGCTAGGTGTATGCATTGACCAACATTGAAAATAATAATATGCGAAACACCGTTTGACAGTTGGCCTACCAATTGTAATCTGCAAGCATTAGAAGTTGGCGAGTCAATATAGAAACATGACTTTAAAAATATTTTCTGACACTTATCTACAGAACTTTGTATCTAGTATAACTTGAACAAAGTTGTCAACCTTAAATTGTATTTCGCTGACAAAGTTGGAAATAGTGCTGAAACACCTGTACCATAAACCTTCTCCCGGAATGACCACATGGAATTTCCGGGACATGGTACGTGCCCCGATTACCAATCATGTTGCGATTTATCACGAGACAGATGTGTGTCCTAGATGCGTCAGAATTCAATATGAATGGAAATTTAGGACTGTTTCGTTGACAAAGTAGTACTACTCGTTAGTTAAGTTTTGTTTGTTAGATGTGGAGATTCAAAGTAGTGTTAGCGATCGTTAAAAGTCCTTCTTCAAACTCGGTTTAAGATAAGTACTATTTTTTTTTGCTCCGTGTGCCTAGTCCGAGTTTTTCTTCACAACTCGGAATGTTCGGAATAGCGGGCAGTGAAGGAAAACTCGGCATAGACACACTGTAGGCAGACGACGCAGACCTTATCGTAAGTGGTTACCGTCGCTTATGTACCTCTGTAATGTCAGGGGACACTGTATAGTAGGTGATAGGTAACAGACCTTAATGTTTCAGTGGCTCATAAACGACGACCACTTGCCATCATGTCTGCTCTAGGATGATTTATGTGAACCTCATTAGTCTAGCAAAAATCTCGTCTCATTTTCAAAACCCAAACAGGGTTTAATGGTTTAGTCTTCTGACTTACTGTAATGAGGATTTAGTGCTCTTAAATTTATTTGGTGTACTTTATTTCAAAAAACCATTAAGAGGTCGTTAGCTATGGTCGAGAACACAGAATTCTTTATAAACCTCGTTTAAAGATGAGTAAGTCTTAACGCATCATGATATTCCCAAATTTCTCACCACACGCACAAGTCCCGACCAGCGCAGTAACAAACAGCACTCTCTTCTTTATTCTTCTATCTGGAGGAAGCTGTAACTCTTCAGATGTTTCTGCAGCCATCCATTGCTTTGACAGTTTCTCCCATGAGGACATGAATTTGATGGAGAGGATTTGAGACAATAGTGCATTTCCATAGAATATGCACCCGGAAAGCCTAGCGGTGAATCCACCTTGGAAAAAAATGTATTTGATTTTGATTAAAAATATTTGGCCTAAATGATAAACGTAATCTTGAGAATTTACTTTAACTTAGCTAGCAGAGACGAGTTCAGACGTAAAGGTATTATTCAAAACCCAAAAAATATATGGTCTTAAGCTGTTTGCCTCCATCCAAATTAGTTATATTCACTAAGTTATTGGTTCACCTTGCATCTCATCTACTGTTGCCACCACATCACTTCCGTCATGTGTCGTTTTTGGGTCTTTAACAATATGTCCTGCAGAAGACAAACTTCCGGATTTAATATTTTAATACCATTACCCCTGGATCATGGATCTCAGCAATGTCAGGGCTTAAGTTTTTAAGAGAGAGAGGGGGGCGATGGGTACAGGTAGCCCATCAGGTCACTGCGACCCTTACGGATCTATTGTAACCATCCTCCTATATTACAAATCTGCGCCAAGACTCAGGTCCAGCATGAACTGGACTATTTTCCTAGAGCAGATGTCCCTAATATATTCAGGGAACAAGATATTTCCCCGAGGCTATGAGACCTAATGCTGTTAACAGCAGGGCAATCACAGAGCAAGTGAAGGGGAGTTTCCTCCTCCTCCCAACATAGTCTGCAAGTAGGGTCCACCACAAGAGCAAGCCTCCACATGTGCCTGTTCAGCTTGCAGTGTCCTGTTAAGGTCCTGATGAGAATCCTTAACTGATTGCGTCCCAGAGAGAGGGCATCCCGGGTAAACCGAGCATCGTAGCCCTCATGTCAGAAAATAGACCAACTACCATCAGGGTGAATCTGTTATCTAGAACCAACAGAAGTGAAGTGAATGATCTATCTAAAAACAACTTAGAAATACGGGATCAGTGTCGTGGTTAAAGGGAGATCTCCGATCGGTCGAGATAGTATGTATATGTCCGGTCAGGCTAAAGCCGTTGTAAATTTTAGATGTTGTATAAATGTCGCCAAATATTGAAAACTTGAATAGCGCGATTCAAGATCTGGTGCACCATTGGTCCGCCACAGAACCACTTCTATCTTTGAATTCGGTCTTCCTTTTGGAACGAAGTTCCTTATTGCACGTTGTGAAAGGGGGCAAGACAGAAAAAATTCTTACGAAAAGTTGTCACGACACTTTTTGGTTTTAGATGATTATCGCTAGATGGCGCTGTGATCAAAATCTTTCAAAACACGTTCTTTATAGCGCGTTACGTTAGGAAAAAATAAATATAAGATATGTTTTAATCGAAAGGAACTTCGTTCTATTCGGGTGTCCCATGACACCTCGCAAGTTTTTTTTAAATATTATATGCTGGATATAAGGCTATCATTGCGGGCTGCCATACGGTTACAAATCCACCCTGTATAATAAATCTACTAACTAACTACTCACGACCATCAGCAGTATTCACAGCCCATCCTGCAAGAAGCCGAACAATCTTCCGAATAGCCCCCACTTCTATAGCCAGAAGCATTAAGAATAAAACCACAGTCCAGCAGAAAGCAACATTGCGCTTGACTGTAGATATCCCAAAGTAGCGAGACATTAGAAAAACTCTGTTTAATGTTGGTAAAAAATCCTGAAAACGACTGATAATTTTATTGATGCAAGTTAGATTTTCTATGAATGAATAAAATAAACTTATCCAGACACTCGCGGTTTTCTATAATACTTTCATGCATTTTCAACGTTATATTCAACGATATTTCAACGTTTTTTTTTTTTTTTTTTTTTTTTTGACGGGAGGAAATCGCCGGACTTCCACTCGCCCCGCGAGTGGGGTATGTGGGTGTCGCACTAAAACCTCCCGCCCTTCGCACTCGACATCCAATTCGGTAGGGGTGACAGGACGCGCTCGCGATTGTCGCTCACGTATCGCCCCGTCACCCCCGTAGTCGAACACCTTAAAATTAAGGACCTATAATTAACAAACAAAATAAAAAACTTAATAAAACAAGTACTTAATACCATTGTACTTACATCTCTGTTTTCAGGTTTTGGACGAAGAAAGTTATCCATCGTTAAAACAATATTTAAATGGAAATTTCAGTGTTAAAATTGTTATTAATTGAGCGAAACTTTTTCTTGTTTTTCCTACACTTTTGTACGTTTTATACTAATACTCCAATGACAAAGCAGAAGAGTTTACCTGTTCGTTGAAAAATATTTTCGGATAGCCCCCTTATTAGGATTATAATGAGGAGCGCATCATCGTTTAAAAAAATATAAGATAAAAAATTTATTTTTATTTTTAATTTAATGGTAATTTCAGGACTTTCAGTAGCGTTTGAAAAGTGTGGGATTTAGGGAGCATTCCTATAACTTTTTTTTTATTTTTTTATAGCAATTATTATTACACATCCATCATTAAATTTCCAGCATAAAATACAATATCGTCTAGAAAATCAAGTAACTTTTTAACAAAAGTAGGTACATTATTTGCAGACACGTTTGCGTTTAAAACAAAGACTAAAACAACGTCAAAATTTCTCAAACATACTTTAATAATACAATACCTACAAATAGCTAACAATATATGATCAAATAAGCACTTAGGACATACATTATTGGCCATAAAAATAATCACAGCCTGCAACCAAAGCTTTTATTTCATTTCGATAAATTCCCTACAATTGTAATAGAAAGTGTCGTGTTTAAGCTGTTACATGGACGTTATATAAAGTTAAGAGATTTTTTATATCTGTTACTTTTTTTCAATATAAATATGTTTTCATTCTCATAGTAACCGATCTACGCCTATAGATTTTAGTAAGTGATATTTTATTTAACCTATTGACTCATTATCAGCAGGTCCACGCAACTTCTTCCGCATCATATTCAATTCAATTCAAAAGCCTTTATTTCCAACCTTAAAACTATACAAATAAAACTTAACTAACTTATCCTAAATTGCATCGGATGTGTCCGCTGCTGTGGTCGGTGTGTCCTGTGACACGTAGGCCTCTTCCAGACTCTTCCATTTCTCTCTGTCCCTCGCTTCTCTGGTCCATGTTTTGCCTGCTATCTTCTTGACGTCATCAACCCATCGTTTGAACTGTCTCCCTCTACTTTTTTTGCTGTCTCGTGGTTGCAATTCCGTAACTATTCTTGTCCACTAATTCTGCTATCTCTCGTCATGTGTCCCGTCCATCTCCATTTCAGTTGGCGAATTCTGGAAACAATGTCTGCATCATATAGGATGGAATAAATAAGTTTTTTACCCTGAATGTTCACACTGAATAACTCTTCCTGGGACTTTGATGAATATTTCGAGTGTTAGCGAGATTAACGAACAGCAATTTATTTTTCCATACATTGTGGATTTGTTATCTTGTGTCAGTGGAATAAGAGTGAATGTCAATCTGAGTATAAAATTCGGTGTTTCCGGAGCGCTATGACATATCTCTCTTTAAACGAGGTTTAAGAAAAGTCCTGTATGGGTAGGTGATAGAAAACGGCCCCTCTTTGCCCTGGCATTGCAGAGGTCCATGAGCGACGGTGACCGCTTACCATCAGGTGGGCCGTAGGCTCGTGTATGTATTAGGCAATAAAAAAAAATTAGAACAACTTTTATTTTTGGAAACGGTTGCAATGATAGTCGTACATTATGATTTTATGAAGAATTCATTATCCAAATCTCACGTTCGAGAAAAACTTTTTTTTTCCATTTCTAAAATACTATATTAGGTCCATGACAATTTACCACCAACATACATTCAGAGCTGCTTTTATGAAATAATTGTAGAGCTTACAAAGGGTGGTAGAAACTCTTTTAGAAAATGAACGCTAAACGCTTGGAAATAAGGTACATTTCACAATGATACCAAAAATTTGAATAATAAGCACTCTTGAAACCTTTCCCGGTATACGCCGCATTGTAATTTGCCTATTTCAAAATAAGACAGGCTCTAAATATTACTTCTACTTTTTTTGTAAACACTAATATTTATTTATTTTTTAGTTGGAGGAAATCACCGGATCCAGCGTCCGAACCCCGGCTGAGAACCCAGGGGTTATGAGGGACGGCGCGACGCGTTACGCCCAAGGCACTCTTACCCGTCGCGCCGCCCCCTGTAAATACTAATAAGAGAATCATGCAACTAAACCGACTTCCAAAAAAGGTGGTAGGTACAAGATAATATTTTAAATCCGCGTGAACCGATTTTAATGATTTTTTTCAAAAGTTTTTATTGTTTAAAAGGTCGTTTTTCAGTCTAATCTTAATATCTAGATCAAGTAAAAAAATGTAAAAACAAAATTCATCCAGAATTTCCTTGATAAAGTATCCGAGTTCTTCGTTAAGGATGAATTAATTTTGAATAATTTAATATTTGAAGTGTTCGCCCTGGAGACGTTATATTTTTTCTCGTTCTTGGCAAGTTCGTCCTAATTCTGGTTTCATAATAAATCTTACATTCCATCACATTTGAATATATTAGTCCGTTTGTTTTTACTCGATTTTTTAGGTATTTTTTGCTAACTTTGCCTTGTGTAACTCACGGCACATTAAATGGTAAGTGGTTACGATCATAGACTGCTGCAATGTCTGTGGACACCGCAAGGACACCTATGACCTACCATTATAGAACTTTTCTAAAACCTCGTTTAAAGAAAGAAGAAAGAAGATTATTTATCTGTATAAGACTGTATTGCTCTTAAAAAAAGTTTATTTGTGTAAAAAACCACTGTTGGGATCAGGTCTCAAAAATCCTTTGAAGATATGTGAAGTCACCAATCCGCACTGGGCAAGCGTGGTGGACTATGCCTAATCCCTTTTTTGAGGAGACCTGAGAATGCTGTGTCTATCTTTAATTGGCTATCATATTAGAACTTATGTGATATAAGTACAACAGTAGTGAATGTGTAAGCTGTTGATACTCCTTTCATGCATTTTGAACGGGTTCTTACCACGATATTTAATTAATTGAGTTGTCTCTATATTTTAACGTTATTACAAACGTCATAATTACGAAAAGACTGGATACTGAGGGTCGACCTTATTAAAAGTGCTATGTCTTGAAATCTCGATAGTTTCTGACGTTTGCAACAACGTTGAAATATCGAGACAACTCAATTAATTAAATATCGTGGTAAGAGCCCGTTGAAAATGCATGCAAAACCGCGAGTGTCTGAATAAATATGTTAATACTCCATTTATAAACAAATAAATATAAGGTATTATGAAGTTGCCGTCTAGATGGAAACAGATTATCGAACAAAACGGCGCATATTTGAACTAAATCCGATCACTGTAACACTTTATAAAGCATTGAATAAAGAGCAAAAAAGCGGAAGGGAGATATTTGACAACCTTTATAAAATAGCATGTAGTAAGAGCACTAAACAAAATCGTAAATTGAAAATAATACGCGTTGTCAGTTATTGCCGCTAAAAAGAAAATCCTTTGTGATGCAGTGCGGAAATAGCTTGTGAATAAAAAACCATTTTCAACAAAGACCACTTAGGTTTAGCAAACATCAATAATTTAAAATTTCACAACAAAAACCTAAATTTACTGCTTGAAATTACACCTGAATGAACATTTTGTCAAAGAATACAATATTTACAGAACAGACAAGAGCTGTATCATACTTCGGTGGCAAAGGGTCCGTTTTTAATAAGGAAAGCTGTTAAAAATACATGCCATTAATTATGTTAGACTTTGGGAACAAAGGGATGCGGTTATCGAGTTGACTGTTTTTCTTTTGCGCCCGTATTACTTTCGTTTGGTTATATTTATTTATTAGAAACTAGCTTTTGCCCGCGACTTCGTTCGCGTGGACTTCAGGTCCCGTCTAGCCCGTCTAGTTCGCGACGTCTATAGTATAGTACTATTATACCGCAAAAAATTTGTTTTTTTACGACCTCACATTAGAAACCTCAAAAATTGTAGCCTATGTGTTATTCTGATGTATAAGCTATATTGTGGTAAAGTTTCATTTAAATCCATTCAGTAGTTTTTACGTGAAAGAGTAACAAACATCCATACATCCATACTTACAAACTTTCGCCCTTATAATATGTATTAGATTATTTTTTTGGACGTACTCTCATATATGATAAAGAACTGAATTGAAGTTGTGTTCTATTCGAGAAAAATTGAAGTTGACCTTTTCTTTTTTGTAAACAATAATACTAGTTACCTGTTACAGAATATAAAGCTTCCTTCAATGAAGTTTCAGTTTATTATACTACCCAAGCTAATTCCAATATCTTAAATTTATATGACATTTTTAAACCTGTCTTCTTGTATATATCAAAAAACGGACCACTACACCAACATCTTAAATTAAAAAAAATATCACATCGAATTTTTGGAACGAAGTTCCATATCGCGCGTTGTGAAAGGGAGCTAGACGGAAAAAAATCTTACGAAAAGTTGTCACGACACTTTTTTTGTTTTAAATGATTATCGCTAGATGGCGCTGTGATCAAAATCTAACACGTTCTTTATCTCTCTTTACGTTAGGAATAAAAAATATAAGATATGTTTTAATCGAAAGGAACTTCGTTCTATTCGGGTGTTCCATGACACCTCTTAAGTTTTATTTTTTCTATTCAATAAAGAAATTCATTCGCTATCTACTTAAGTTAAGATCACATTCTTTTTTGTACCTTCTACAAATTTAATCTTCTTTGCAGCACCCCGTCCTATGAAACGGATAAAATAATTTTCTGTGCCAGTACCCGTGAGAAGCATAGCTTGTTTAATAGTCTACGTGAGGGTACGACTCGACCATTTGTTTGAGACCTAGCGAGATAAATTGGTGCTTTGCTTCGGCGGTGAAAAATACATCGTACGTGTACCTTATGAAACTGAATAGACGTTTAGTGTTCACGAGATATTAGCGGTCAGTTTACAATCGTAACAATGGCGCTGATTCTGACAATACATATACAGGGTGGATCTGTAACTTTGGACAATCTGACGTAGGGTGAATGACCTGTTGAAATAAAACTTAGAATCACTTTTATTTTAGGAATTGGATAAAAAAAATTTCGCCAAGGAAGTCCGCAACGATAGTCGTACGTTTTCCATACAATGTCAGAAAAAAAGTTCAACCGATCCAAAAAATAAAAATGGTTAATTAATTAAATATCGCGGTAAGAACCCGTTGAAAATGCATGAAAGTATTGTAGGAAAAAGCTCAAAAAAAAGACAAATTACAGCTTTTACTGCTAGCTGTTCAAACTCATTCTTTATAATTTTACCTTACTTTTTGTATTGTAAAGACTTACTACACTTACTACCAACCATCAGTTACACCAGAGAAAACTTAATCTTTTTTGAAGTTTACTATTAAACAACTCTTCATATGAGAATTTCACACATGAATTGTTGAATATTATTAAAAAACCTTTGAAGCAAGTTCAATATGAAGTATCGACAGGACCCTGAGCCCTTGTAAACATCGGTCGCCGTCGAACTTAATTATGGGATAAACTTTAAAATTGTTGAGTCCAAGTTACTAGATTTCGACAAATATATATTTTAGGGCAGCAATAAGAGTCAATGTCTCTGATATTGCAGAGGTTATACGGTTATAGGCGCAACGTTGGTAGATCCTGGTCAAGATCGCGGGAGGTCACTGGATGCAGATGGCGCACGACCGGTCGATGTGGCGAGGTTTGGTCGAGGCCTATGTCCAGCAGTAGACGTCTATAGGCTGATAATGATGATGACGATGAGCGACGGTAACCACTAATGATCAAGTAGCTTATTAGCACACATGTCTACATGGAAATAAATAAAATGTAGTTGTTTCTGTTCCAGTTGGAAGACAACCCATCTTACAAAAACTTTTTTAAATCTGCCAATTTTAAATGTAGTTAAAATTCTCAAATCAAATCCTACAATGTTAAATTAAATATCTTTTCACTTATATAAAATCGTTACAGAGAACATTATAGTTGTCACGAAAAAATATTTTTTTTTTCACTACTATGATTAACATCACTCATGAACTACAATGTCGGAGGACAAACGGATATAAAAATGAATATGTTAAGAAATCTCCTATCTGGATTAAGCAAGCATAGTGGAATATACACTTTATTTTTTTTTTAGTTGGATGAAATCACCGGATTTTGTTGGAGTTGAACCGCACTAAAACCTCCAACCGCTCACACTCAGCGTCCGAACCCCGACTGAGGCCAGAACCCAGCACGGGGTTATGAGGGACGACGCGACGCATTACGCCATCGGCACTCTTTCCCGTCGCGCCGCCCCCGGGAATATACCCTGGATGGAATATACTCTATCGAGGACATTTAAAACCAACAGTGGGTCGTAGACCAGAAAAATAGTAGACAGTAAGAAAAAGAGCTAAAAATCTTATACCTCGCACCACAAAAGCCCAACATATAAAGCCCTGTTCACACCCTCGCTTATAATCACAACCTCCCAACTCCCTGTGTACAACTTATATGGCAATAAAACTTTATTGGACGTTTATTAAGAGCGATCTCGCGGTAAGTGTGACCCTGTTTAGGTGATATTCTCATATTAAGTGTAGTTTGATGTGTTTTTAATCCGAGTAATGAGAGTTAGGAGTCTAGGGTTTAGATTTTACGTAGTGTCTTAAGTTTATTTGCCTTTCTGGGAAACAAGGAAGAAATATTCATACGATGTGTTGTATATAGCTGTCGTAGTAAGTAAACTTTTATAGACATTTATAAACTAAAAAGAAAAAATACTGACAAATTGTTGTGTATATATTTTGCGTCGTAACTTCTCAACAAAAAGTTCGATTGGAATAAAACAAAAAGTAATTTATTTCTACATTAATACTCTTGATAATATAATACTTAATTTGGATAAGGGTTAATACATATAACATTACTATTTTAACGTAATTTCAATTTTTGTACGATAATTATTTTTAATAAAAAGGTCTCAGTAAAATCTAATAAAAAGTCCGCGAGAGCATATATCTAACTATCATAGTTTAGTCACAATAACCGCTTTTATGTTCAAGAAATTATAAAAATTTTTATATGCTCTCGCGGACTTTTTATTAGATTTTACTGAGACCTAAAAACCCGCAGTTCATCATTTTGTTCTATTGTCAATAGTTTTTTGCAGCGTACGCATTAATAGGTTTTCGATAATATACCTTGTGTTACAAATTCGATATTTTCATGCGGATCCCTAATTTTTTTCAAAACAAAATACCTCTAAAATACTACATAATAAAAGACCTTTCCAACAGTGAAATATTTTTTGAAATCGGATCAGTAGTTCCTGAGATTAGCGCGTTCAAACAAACAAACTCTGCAGCTTTATAATATTAGTATAGATGAATATTCATAAAAATCATAACAGTATTTTCGTGCTATTTTCGAAAAGTGAAAGTCGGTAATTTTAATTTAGGTAATGTAAAAAAAACTACTTGCGAACTGAATGTTGTTTTCAGAATTGAAGAGATATATCCTCAAACAATCCAACATTATCTTTTCTCATACTGTGAGCATTAGTCACAAGTTTCTGAAAGGTATTTAACGTCCATTTTCAGTAATTAAGCTGCAGTCGCCGACTGCATTTGTGCTAATTGAGAGACAAATTGACAAAGTACTTTAGAAATTGAATGAGATGGCTTGAAGTATCATTAATTAAATGAGTATTCATGGTAAATGTTTCTTTTAAAGAAATTAGTTTTCCATGGAAAAAAGAAGTTTGATAAAATAATTGAATTTACTTCTTGGTATATTAGCTATCATTCACTTTTTTTTTTTTTAGTTGGAGGAAATCACCGGGGTATGTGGTAGTTTAACCGCACTAAAACCTCCAACCGCTCACACTCAACGTCCCTGAGGCCAGATCCCAGCACGGGGTTTTGAGCGACGGCGCGACGCGTTACGCCCAAGGCACTCTTTCCCGTCGCGCCGCACCCTGCTATCATTCACTTAAAATTGTGGAAATCGGTTCATCCATTTCAAATATTCCCCATTAGACTTGATTAGACTAAACTGACGCATAGATTAAAAATTAGATACAGGGTGATTTCCTAGTGAGGGTACATATTGAAGGTCATGGTAGCTGATGGTTATATACGACCAATAAAAATATTATTACCAAAGAATATGGCTTAATGCCTTAGTAATCGCAACTTAAAAATATCTAAAATTCTTGCAAAATGATGGTTTTTCGACAGCTGATAGGTGTGGCGGAGGTGTGGGATGCGCGAAATCACTAGAGGTCATTAGTCAACACTCTTTAAGCCGAAATTGCTTATGTTTGAGGTAGTTTTGTCGAATTTAGATTTAAAAAAATATATATATATTTTGTAATTTTACTTATTTTTTGTAATATTGCGTATTAGAACAGAGTACTCATCACCCTCCTGCAATATGTACCCTGTCTAACAAATCACCCTGTATATTAAATTGGTATGTGTTATATGTAAACCAAAATGCATAATAATATGAATTTATAAAAAAAAATCTATAGTAGAGTAGGGTGATTCGTATTTCACAAACAAAAATAATGGAATAGAAAGGTTCTAAAAAAATTTTTTACTTTTTTGTTTCTATGATTTTATACCATCTACATCGGACTCTTTCAAGTTATGGTAATTATAAAATCAAAATACCGAGTAATAATAGATTACAATATTCCTTAAAAAAAATTAAACTCTTTTAACAAAAACTAAACAATATATTTTTCATAAAATTAGACATTTAAAAAGCAAGCATTAATTTATTAGCACACCACAGAAAGGGGTTAAGCTTTTAACCAAACCACAGTAACCTACTCTGTAACCTAACTAGATCAGTAATAGAGTGCACTTCACCTTATTAAGTTTCAGGACATCTTTAATCTGATTTACTCGTAAATGTAGACTGATTTGCAAAATAAGGAGATACTAGGTGGTATAGTTCTCGGAAGGAAAGTTGGGAAGCAGGTGTTATAAAACGAAAAATTGGTTTAAAAATGTACGAAATTTTTATCGATAGGTATAAGACGACGTGTATTAGACATATAGATCAAATGTCTAGGCGTAAGGAAAATGTGGTAGTCGAAAGTGAAACAGATGTAACTGATACACCACTCGTTCCTAAGTTCCTGGCAAACCCTGTAGTTCCGAACAGTATTCCCGTAGAGGGAAGAGGTGATGTGGAAGGTATCGATGTTACAGAAGTTGATGATTTTCGTCAGGCTGAACAGGTTAGGGCTGAGGAAGATAATGGTGATAAAATTGGTTGATGAATCAGTAACACTGACATCTCCAGTGTTGCCAACTTCAGACTTTCCTGATAATACAGCTGTATCTGAATCACATGAGTACGAAATGTCACCGATACCAGTGATTTCGCGACCGATGCGAAATGTAAAAATAATTGATAGCTCCTGTTTTGTGTAGTCATTTATATAAACATTTACTACTATGTCTATCATCATCATCATCAGTCCCTAGATGTCAACTGCTGGACATAGGCCTCCCCCAAACCTACGTCTATTGTGAAGTCTGAAGTAGCTTTGTTTCAGCTACTTTTCTCTATGATATAACTATCAATGTCAGCGTACATTGTTACACTGCACAAAACGGTCAAGTTCAAGGGCATAACACAAAATATTTATCATACAGAAAGACTATTGCATAAATAAACGATCGTCATACGAGATTATATTAGAAAGTTTTTGCTTTTGAAAAACTGCTAATCAATTGATATTGACACCTAGACAAGAAGTACAATACAACAGGCATAATCGTGAAATTTGCCCGTTAACCCTTTCACGCTCATGGGAAATATTTTTCCCTTCTACAAAAATCGTTATTGATTATTATTGAATCGATATTTTTTTAATGAATGTCTAACGTAGGTACGTTGTGTTAAAATTTTTCTTGTACACCCTACAACTTTTTTCTAGTGATATCTCTTACTTTACAGTATAACTTAAATATTGTGTAGTATTCGCATATTTAGTCTCAACCATCTTATTGTCCTGAAAGGGTTAAAAAGCAACTTTATAGGAGTGTATAACACTAAAAGTATTTTTTAGTTCTTGAAACAAATAAATGGGATCCGACGACCATCATTCTTTGTAGAAAAATAAATAATTATCTGAATCTTACCAGTCCTCGCAAACAAAACTTATCTACATTTAAAAAAAATCAGTTTACGTTTGAAAAAATAAATCTGAGCTCATCAAAACGATTTGCATTAAAACTTTATTTCTCTATACTTATTCTGTGACTATAAAATGTATATTATCTTATTAGCCGCAGATCCGATGCACACAAATCTTCCGACTTACTTCCGAAGTGGCCAAGGTTACTGGGCGACTTCCTGGACTTGGCTTTCACAATGTTTGACAATATATTCTCGTTATATTCCTTTAAGGGTCAGAAAGATCGTTTTGTACTGAGTTTTATAAAGATTTTATTTTTGCATGTAAGTTCGGGTGGAATATTAAAATCTTTCCTGGTACCGATTGAGCTGAAGTAGACATCTACAGGGTGATTTCCTAGTGAGGGTTGAAGGTCATGGTAGCTGATGGTTATATACGACCAGTAAAAATATTATTACCAAAGAATATGGCTTAATGCCTTAGTAATCGCAACTTGAAAATATCTAAAATTCTTGCAAAAAGATGGTTTTTCGACAGCTGATGGGTGTGGCGGAGGTGTGGGGTGTGCGAGATCACTAGAGGTAGGTCGTTAGTCAACACTCTTTTAGCCGAAATTGTTAATGTTTGAGGTAGTTTTGTCGAATTTAGATTTAAAAAAAAAAAATTTTGTAATTTTACCTTATTTTTGGTAATATTTCGTTTTAGAACAGAGTACTCATCACCCTCCTGCAATATGTACCCTCTCTAAAAAATCACCCTGTTTATCAAGACAATACAATAATATGGTATCTTAAATCTGATCTGATGTGGTTGGAAGGTAGCCATAGGAATTGTAATAAACAAGATAGACCCCAGAGTGTTAGGGCTCGTTTTACTTGTCTTGGCTACCACTCTACTTCTACATAATTTCTATCTCTGAAATTTTTTTACTCATTGGTACTTTTGCAAAGTTTTCTTTAATTCGTTTTTAATGTTTTTTATGGGACTTACCCTCTATATTAGTACAAGATACATATTATTTTTTGTGTCCAAATTGTAGAAAAAAATGCAAATATTTGTCGATAAACACAATTGAGTTTATTTATTGTTTGCGCAAATTAGTGCGTTCAAACAAACAATATTCATGGATGAAACTCGCATTCCATCAGTATTACAAATAAAGAAATACCTTTCCCTTCTTTGATATACTTTCGAATTTTTCACGTTTCGTATTGTAAAAAGTCGTGGTCGAAGCGCGTCCTTCCGAACGGGAGGTCGCGGATTCAAATCCGGCCGACTTGTACCTCTAAATCTAAATGTGAAAAAGATTTATGTGCAATATTTCACAACACCACTGGCTAAAAACGGTGAAGGAAAACATCGTGAGGAAACCTGCATGTCGGAAAAGGGTTCTAAAAATCCTTTGAGGATATGTGAAGTCCCCAATCTGCACTGGGCAAGCGTGGTGGACTATGCCTAATCCCTCTTCTGAGGAGACCTGAGCCCAACAGTGGGCAGTAATGGGTTGGTACAGGTTGTAGGTACGTATAGCTTTTATGCTTACTTGATAAATGAACTTGATATTGAATAATTAACTAATTTGAATATCAATTGAAATTGATAAATTAATTTCAAAAAATAGTGTTTGAAAGCGCCAGTACTTGCTAATAATACCTACTAGTAGGTTTAGTCTGCTAAGCTAAGAATGTCTGTTTTTGAAAATGATGTACACTCTGAATTTGAAAACTCTTTTGGGGCATTCATATCATAAAATATACATGACGGCGTAAATAGTGTGTTGAGGTGTAATGACGTTGTAATTAGTCGATCTTCGTTTTGTTTTGTCAATGACGTCACAATGTCCACATGAACACTTGAATAAAAACTTCTAAATAACGAGTTTTAACAGTTTATTACTTTCACATCAAGAGGTCCGTTCGCCTCGACAATTCAAACACATTTCATACGTCATACATTTTTACCAGCAAATTTTCTCGATTTGGTATAAAATGGAAGATAACCAACCCGTCTCATTCCGTCTATATTACAATAACTTTGTTTAGGGTATTTGCTTTGAATGTTATTTTAGGACTTGCTCACGTGTGCCGTATTAATTTACACGCTCAAATAATTCTCGTGTTCACCTCTTTGTGGAGTTTTATTCGATTAACTGTTTAATATGACTCGACTTTTACTCTATTTTGTACCAAGTTAGCTGACACCTGTGCAACTTTCCTGTACTTCAAAGATTACCAGGATTACCAAATTTTAATTTAAAATTATTGTAGTACTTTCATGCATTTTCAACGGGTTCTTACCACGATATTTAATTAATTGAGTTGTCTCGATATTTCAACGTTGTTGCAAACATCATAATCACGAGAAGACTGGATACTGCGGGTCGATTTAAGAGCAAACAAATCTGTCTACCCTCTTTCTCGTTCGCTTTTGGGTAGTACCACTGGAACTCGAACTCACATCACGACACACTACACTCACTGTATCTACAAGACTCTCTGAGCATGAACCCTTAGTGACTGTTGTGTTTAGCACTAGATTCCACATACTCGATAATCTGAAGCGGTCACCCCTGTTAAAAGTGCTAAAACAACAACATTAAAACAACGTTGAAATATCGAGACAACTCAATTAATTAAATATCGTGGTAAGAACCCGTTGAAAATGTATGAAAGTATTATAGAAAACCGCGAGTGTCTGAATAAGTTTATAAATAACGTAGTCTCTTATCAGTAAAAAAATCAATCCAGGAGACCCAAAAGTTACTCCCTACATCGTAACAAACAACACGACATTGCGTCTTTGTATAGCGAAAAACATTGTAATTATTATTTCTTTGTGAAACTTTATTTGTCAAACAATATATCATTATATTCATAACACCACTCTTATGTCACCTTTCCACAGTGGCTCGCCAACGTGCATCACACGTATAAAACAAATGACAGTGGCGGAATGAACAACATCGCGTTGTCCGTACCGCAGATTAAATAAACTCTAGATATTCACAACTTTTTCATTAAAAAACACAGTTGTTTTAAACTTTGTAACAGTACTGTTCATTTCCGTTTTGCCCGTTATTTAACACCAACGCGACACGAATATCTATCCGCTAATAAAGCCATGGTATTTATAATTTACAGAAATATATACCTAAATATGATTTTTTTTTATTGCCATGTAGGCAGACGAGCCAACGGCCCACCTGATAGTAAGTGGTTACCGTCGCTCATGAACCTCTGCAATGTCAGGGGACACTGAGGGGTCGCTACCTACGACCTAACTTTAAGGACCCTCCTCAAGCCTCGTTTGAAGAAGGACAAGTCATAAATTCTGTTATTTCAAAAAGTCAGACTGCATTTTTCAGTTGAATTGCATATGTAGTTGTAATGGTACGAGAGCGCGACCCAAACTTCATAATGGTCAATTTTATTACCCTGCATTGGGAACATACGCTAACAGACTTTCAGCTTTGTTAAAACAACGAAGATCTAGACAAGGGCTCTTAGACTATAACATAATAATCTATAATATAATAATAATATTATAAAGGCGAAAGTTTGTATGTATGGATGTATGGATGTTTGTTTGTTACTCTTTCACGTAAAAACTACTGAATGGATTTGAATGAAACTTTACCACAATATAGCTTATACATCAGAATAACACAAGTTTTGAACCCCTTTGTAACGCAGACGAAGTTGCGCGGGTCACGTAGTAATGATATAATTGAGGATGTCTTTATTTGAAATCGTCATCGATTCCAGTGTAATGTCCTTCGATAATTTTATTTATCTCAATACTTCTGTACTGTTCCGTAATGCTATAAGCGTTTAGGGATAAAACAGTTATCCCTTGACCTTCATACGAGAAACCTATCCTTTTATTTCCCTTTTTAGGTTAGATAATGATATTTTCATGATATCCAGACATATTGCAAGACAGTTGCTTTCCGCTGTCCGTTCCTATGTATGTATGCTTATAAGATAAATAAAAATAAAATAAAAAAGCCTTTTAATTCTTGAAGAGTTAACAGAGAATTAAATTCTAGTGTGTCATTAGTATAATAAAAAGTAAAAAAAAAAAATACCGTTTCTAAAAAAGCGCTTTTAGCTAAACTTTGAACAACTTGTAAATTGCCATTATTCTAGCAAAACTTGAGAGGTGTCATGGGACACCCGAATAGAACGAAGTTCCTTTCGATTAAAAGATATCTTATATTTTTTTTCCTAACGTAACGCGCGATAAGGAACGTGTTTTAAAAGATTGAAGAACGTGATCACAGCGCCATCAAGCGATAATCATCTAAAACAAAAAAAGTTTCGTGACAACTTTTCGTAACAATTTTGTCCGTCTAGCCCCCTTTTATAACGCGCGATAAGGAACTTCGTTCCAAAAAATTTTAGTTTTGTTAGTACTTATATATAACTAATTTCTTCAAGAACCCTATTCTGATAGATGAAGACCTCCTTCAGTGTCGCCCATATCTTCCGGTCCTCAGCAACTTGTATCCGTTGGGTTCGACCACATGTTTGATGTCGTCCTCCCATCTTGATAGCGGTCTCCATACGCTTCTTTTACCGAGTGGGCCATTCTATGTTGTTATTATTTATGTATGTATGTATGCTTAAATACTCGTATTTAAACGCAACGGTTATTACAAGCTTTACATTAACTTGCACTGGATGTAACTATGTTAGTTCGGGTATAATCTTGCAAGCTAAATTTGACAAACTTCCCAATTTCCGATTGAGCTGACATTTTGCACGCAGATGTATATCACGTGACAATGCAAATAATATGAAAAAGGCACTGATCTGATGATGAATATAATACTAAACAAGAAGTGTCTAGCACCGGCTAGCTGGCTAAAAACGGTGAAGGAAAACATCGTGAGGAAACCTGCATATCGGAAAAGGGTTCTAAAAATCCTTTGAAGATATGTGAAGTCCCCAATCCGCACTGGGCAAGCGTGGCGCACTGTGCTTAACCTCTCTTCGGAGGAGCATCTCAGCAGTGGGCAGTAATGGGTTGGTACAGGTACAGTACAGTCTGGCACCGTAAGATTTTTTTAAGCCAACTTAAAAGGCAACTTAAAAAGGAAGGTATAACTCCAAAGGTTACCGCAATTGGTAGGCAGATTGTGAGAGTTGAACGGGACCCCAGTTAAGAATAGAACCCAACATGAAGTTATGCGGGACGGCACAACGCGTTACGCACTACGGCGATTTATCTGCCGTTTATCTGTCATAGACAATGTACTTAGGAAAAGAAAACTACACATTTCATCACAAGTTTTATTTCTACATTTAATTAAATACACAAAATATCCGAACGTCTTTTAAGTACATAGTTCTACTTAGAAATAAATAGATTATTTACAAATCAGTAATTATTCCGAATAAATTCATAGAATTTACAAATAAATTACATTTAGAAAAGATCTAAGAAAAACTACTTTTAAAACTATGTTTACCTATTTTTCTAAACGACTAAGATTAATAATAATTATTGCTAAAATAAAGTTTTTTTGCAAAATTATGAATCTCGTTTAATGAAAAAGTTAACGATATTTTCATTATTAATAAAAAATCATGTGATCTAAGACCAAATTTTCAGCTTGCCTCAAATACTTATCCAAAAATTGCCACTGGCTCGCTGGCTATTTTTATTTCAAAGAAAACTATGACGAACTTAAAAACCTCCAAAACGATTTCAATAAAAACACATTTCAAGAACAAACACGATGTTCCAAGTTTTCCTGTATTATTGAAACGTAATCCGTGGTCGAGAAAGTTCTGAAGGCTTTTACTAACTTCATTCTTTCATGGGCATGGAAACATGGATTCATAGGAATATGAATTTGATTTATCATTTTAACACAATTATTATATACAGGGTGATTTCCTAGTGAGGGTACATATTGAAGGTCATGGTAGCTGATGGTTATATACGACCAGTTAAAATATTATTACCAAAGAATATGGCTTAATGCCTTAGTAATCGCAACTTAAAAATGTCTAAAATTCTTGCAAAATGATGGTTTTCCGACAGCTGATGGGTGTGGCGGAGGTGTGGGGTGCGCGAGATCCCTAGAGGTCATTAGTCAACACTCTTTAAGCCGAAATTGTTTATGTTTAAGGTAGTTTTGTCGAATTTAGACTTAAAAAAAATATTTTGTAATTTTACCTAGTTTTTGTAATATTCCGTATTAAAACAGAGTACTCATCACCCTCCTGCAATATGGACCCTCTTTAGGAAATCACCCTGTATAGTAAATTATGCTAATATTGTAAAGCTGAAGAGTTTATTTGTAATGCGTTAAACCAAAAAAATATTTGAGTGTCTGTTTCGGGTATTTGCCCACCTCTCACTCCCATCACTGTAACTCCTGTGTAGCCAGGATCCACAGCGGCGACCATCGTAATGACTCTGAGCAGTGAAGCCCAGGAATCCGAGGAAAACCTAACTTGTCTTGGGCCCCGCAACGAATTTAATCAGAAGATAATAGAAGGAGTAGGAAAACATGAGTTTCGACTTCCCATCTCGTAAAGCGGGAGACGATAAAATAAGATTGAAATAGCATTACGCCAGAATTGAGAAAAGCACCACGGACATTGATTTTATTAAATTGATTGGACCTATGCGGTGAGCTGTTGTACTATTCAGTGTCTGTTTGTGCATTTATCAAGAAATGCTATAAGATTTAAAGGTTGGGTCTCGTAGTTTCTCCTGACATTGTAGAGGTCTATCAGCGATGGTAACCACTTACAATTATTTGGTCCGTTAGCTTGTTTACCTACATGGCAATAAAAATACTAATAATGATGATGGCAATTGATAATTATATTGTTGGTACAAGACGTGAAATGTATAAACCATATAATTATTACATCTGGAATCAACATCATGAACAACAGAATGAAGCGTAACAACACGATATTTTGAATCAACATCATAAATAACAAAGTGAAATTTTAAAGCACTTATGTGTATGTCGGCGTGTATGAAAAATGAATTTGACAAGAGTGACAATTGTTATGGTCACTCTAGCAGAGCGTCGAGTCTGTGGTAGCGGGGCGGCCATCTTAAAAACTCACTTATTTGAGAGCGGTCGCCAGCGCACCACTCGGTCGACAAATCGCAATATGTCGCCTCAATCTTTGATTATTTTAAGCTGATTAACGTTAATTAGAATATTGTTTGTAAAAGATTATTAAACTGTAAAGTTATTTCGGAGAAGTAAACGGTTTAAGTTTTGAAGACAATCCGTTTCATTCAAATCGTCTTTATTGGACTACCCACGCCATAAGCATGGATTTAGATAAAAGCGCTCGTGCACTTTTATGTATGTAATATTTTATTAGTGTTTTAAACGAATTGATTGTCGGTACACTAACGCCAGAATATCGTGTAGTTACGCGCGATCGGTACACTTTAAATTGGCATCATTCTGTTGTTCAAAATGTTGATTCCAGATGTAATAATTCTATGATAAAATCGTGAAAGTTATATAAACAGACAAATAATATTATTCTGGATACAAATCCTCACATTTTGAGGTAAATCACGTTATACAAATATTGGCACAGAATATTTGGCAACGCCTTGTATTTATCAACCTTGGTGCATTTTTATAAGAGATTAGATTTACAATTTATTTTCATATGGTTTTTTTTTCAGTTGGAGGAAATCACCGGATCCCCGCCTATGTGTGAGTTGAACCGCACTAAAACCTCCAACCGCTCACACTCAGCGTCCGAACCCCGGCTGAGGCCAGAACCCAGCACGGGGTTTGGAGGGAGAGTGAGAGGTGGGCCAATACCCGAATACTCGTAAATGCTAGATATAGTACTTTGTTCAAACAATTGAATATTATTGACGAAAGTACGAAAAATAGTATAAAATTATTATTATACACAACACACAATATATGAACAATATCAAAAATGTTGTCAATACGTTGTGCATGTAGACATAGATCTCAAAATATACTCGAAATTTTAATCAAAATTTTGGATATTGTGATGTGAAATTATTAAAAATTAATGCAATCGCTTAGATTTTCTCAGGAATGTACTACCACTTGTACTCGTGGTGGCCGAGTGGTCGAAGCGCGTCCTTCCGAACGGGAGGTCGCGGGTTCAAATCCGACCGGCTTGCACCTCTAAATCTAAATATGAAAAAGTTTTATGTGCAATTTTTCACAACACCACTGGCTATAAACGGTGAAGGAAAACATGATGAGGAAACCTGCATGTCGGAAAAGGGTTCTATAAATCCTTTGAAGATATGTGAAGTCCCCAATCCGCACTGGGCAAGCGTGGTGGACTATGCCTAATCCCTCTTTTAAGGAGACCTGAGCCCAACAGTGGGCAGTAATGGGTTGGTACAGGTACTATATGAAAGAGAGAGAAGGGTAAACTAAAAAATACTTTTCTTCTAACATTTATCCTAATTAGAAAAATCTTGCTATCACTCATCTATATTTACTACGATAATATTATATGTACACATTTAAATTATTAATACTGATAGAGTTTTTAGTACTTCTACATTACATCACTAATATTATAAAAAACTTGAGAGGTGTCAAGGGACACCCGGATGGAACGAAGTTCCTATCGATTAATTAGTGAGGGAATTGTAATAAAATTTTATTTTTTTGTCGTTTTAAACTAACTAATTATTATAACTTAAAAAAATAATTTTTGATCATGCGCCATCTAGCATTAATCATATAAAACAAAATAAGGAATTGTTTTTAAAAATTTGAATCACAGCGCCATATAGCGATAATCATCTAAAACAAAATAAATAAGGAATTGTTTTAAAAGATTTGAATCACAGCGCCATCTAGCGATAATCATCTAAAACAAAAAAAGTGTCGTGACAACTAAAAAAGTGTCGTGACAACTTTTCGTAAGATTTTTTTACGTCTAGCCCCCTTTCACAACGCGCGATAAGGAACTTCGTTCCAAAATACATATAATGATTACAAGCTTTATATTAACTTGCACTGGATGTAACTATGGATGTAATCTTGCAAGCTAAATTTAATAAACTTCTCGGCTTCCGATTGAGCTGACATTTTTCATATAATAAACAAATACAGTAAATCACGTGACTATGCAATACTATCACAAAATGGGGTTGATCTGATGATTGATTCGGAAGGTCTTTAAACTCTTGTGCTAAACAAAATAGACACGTCGTGTTCGTTTTACTTGACTTAGCTAGCACTCTACTACTACATGATATCCAGGATCTTAATAGCTTGAATTTAATAAAAGTTTTCTTTATAATAAATTATCTTTAAGTCCTACAATTGCCACATCAAAGACAGTCTCGCTAATATCTTAAATTAAATTCACTTAACGGTGGCTCCATTAATACTGTTTCTGTTGTCTCTTGCGTAGCTGGTGTCGGAGTAGGCAATCCTGAAGGTTTGAGTGAGATGGCTAGAGGTAACGCTGATCTGGCGCATAATTGTGAAGCTCCACGTGTAGATCCTACTGAGTGGTATCTTGTGCATCTTCCGCGCCTGGTGAAGAAAGAATATAAATTTAAAATCTATACAAAAAATAAGTATATGTTTGCAATAAACTTATTCAAACACTCGCGGTTTTCTATAATACTTTCATGCTGTGTGGGGTTCTTACCACGATATTTAATTAATTGAGTGGTCTCTATATTTGATTTATTTCTTTGCTCGTAAATCGACCAGCAGTATTCAGTCTTCTCGTGATCATGACGTTTGCAACAACGTTGAAATATCGAGACCACTGGTATGAACCCGCAAGGTACTGTTCACTACTGAGCTCAGGTCTCCTCCGAAGAGGTTTTATCGCCTTTAACTAAATGCATATTATTAAAATGAAAATAGTTGACAGCACGAATTCATTTCAAAAAAGGAGCCCAGAAAAAAAAATTATAAAGTATAAGATACTTTCATGCATTTTCAACGGGTTCTTACAACGATATTTAATTAATTGAGTTGTCTCGATATTTCAACGTTGTTGCAAACGTCATGATCACGAGAAGACTGGATACTGTGGGTCGATTTAAGAGCAAACAAATCTGTCTACCCTCTTTATCGTTCGCCTTTGGGTAGTACCACTGGAACTCGAACTTACATCACGACACACCACACAAGAAAGTATTATAGAAAACAGCGAGTGTCTGAATAAGTTTATAAAGTATAAGATATTTCTACTTTGAAAACTATGTTAAATAGTATTAAAACAAACACTTGAGACTATGAATATACTTTAGATATAATATTTTAATTTTGCTGAATTTTACGACAATTTATCACAAACTAAACCAACAATTTCAGTCAAGAAAACAAAATAATTTGGTAAATAATTTATGCGTGAAAACTCTCTCAATGTGGTTACAACCTCATCAAATAAACTGGGTGCACATTGCGGTTTCAAAATAATATTAATACAGACTATGAATATTTAGTTTGGTAATTAATATCAGAGACAATTTACACAGGTGTGGATTCAGTAGACGGTTTTAGACAAAATCGTCAAAACATGATCGAATTTAGGCAATTCAAAATACAATTCATTTTATGTAGATTTATTATAACATAGTTATTATTTAGAAATTACTATAAAAACATATTTGATTATCGTCGAACTGTTTAAGAAAATGTGAAAAATGTAAAACAGATTTACCTATGTGCAATGCTATAAACGGTGAAGGAAAACATCGTGAGGAAACCTGCATATCGGAAAAGGGTTCTAAAAATCCTTTGAAGATATGTGAAGTCCCCAATCCGCACTAGGCAAGCGTGGTGGACTATGCCTAATCCCTCTTCTGAGGAGACTTGAGCCCAACAGTGGGCAGTAATGGGTTGGTACAGGTTTAAGAAAATGCCTGCACCTTTCTTATCTATAACTAAAATTTTCGCTAAGATCTTTATAAAATAATAAAATGAGAAAAAGACTAACTATCGCGTATCGTAGACTACTAAATCATATTAGAAAATTATTCCACACAAATACCTATACATAAAAATAAAACTCTTTTCAAGACAGATTAATTCAAAGATAAAATACTAATCGATTTTTTCTTAGATTTTGGCTTCGTTCCAAATTTAGCAAGTGATTGATTTATCAAGAGGTGCCAATATCTCCTAAATTACATTCGTAAGTTAAGCCGTTTCAGCTAAAATGTGAAAACATATTCTGACTCACAGTTTTAAAGATGCGTAATTAAGTTATAGAAAGAACGTTAGGTAGAATTTACATGTGTTTGAGATAAGTATATGTATTTAGTCTAAAAATATATTATACAGTGGAATTCTTAAACGTCCAGAGAAATTACTCGAAGCGAATATGCTGAAAGGAAAAATGCTTTTATTTTTGTAAAGAAATACAATTGCAATAATAGAATTATAAAAATTTCTTCTTACACCCGAGAATCGAACCTGCTACAATTCGAAAAAACCAGTATTATTCAAGATTTTGACACAAACAGTGTGGCGACCAATAATAACGCGCGAGATCCTGAATCGCGGTTACGACATTTGCAGAAATCTTCGCATATATACGTCATCTGAAATCTACTACAGTGGGGTTCGACTTGACCGGACATACACTACCTCGCCCGGTCGGAGATTTCCCTTTGGCCTAATATCATCTGTACCCACAAACAGTGTTCAAATATTTTTGGTTACAAACAAAGGGCAGACGAACTTGGCACAACAGGGCGAATGCAGTCAAATGTGATTAACACAATTAATTATATCGCGTTTGCTTTTGACAGAAAGATAATTAAACCAGAGTACTAATATTAAAGGCTTTTATTTAACTTGCACTGGATGTAACTATGTACTTATTTAGTTCGGGTGGAATCTTAAGAGTTTAATGGAGAAGTTGGTCATTCCCGGTTTTAAATGAGCTGAAATTTTGTACACATGATCTCGCTTAAGAATGTGTGTTGAAATTGGTATTTTTTTGCTATAATAATATTAGGTAAAATTGCACTTTTTTCATTCCGATTTGTAATGGACTCCCGTCCGCGCTGTTCCCGGAGCGCTATGACATGTCCCTCTTTAAACGAGGTTTAAGAAAAGTCCTGTATGAGTAGGTGATAGATAAAATAAAAAAGTGTCTTTTTTGACGAAGAGAAGAACTAAAAATGCAATGAGGCACAGCTGAATGATACAAGATAAAAATGAATGAAAAAACAACAACATTTAAGATAAACCTTTGCCGAATATATGTCAAAGTTTGCCCAAACGTTCCACAAACATTTATGGGTGTTTGAACCAATTAAACCGTCTGTTAATTCAATTAAGTAAATGTTCAGCAAAATAATAAATAAACTTAATAGTCTATTTGTTCATTGGTGCCTTGTTCAGTATTTCGAGGGATTTCAACTGTTGTGTTCAATCCTTACAAGGGTATTTCTCATTATAGTGGCCGTGTTGGTCGTTGTTGGCCTTTTCTACCGTGAATTTGTAACTGTTAGGCTAATTTGAAGTGACGGTAATGTAAGCTAGAGCCTAATAGGACTTTCATGATTTGATATTTTTGTTTACGAATTTGCTGGAGAAAGAGAAATGGGGTTTTAATGCTTCTTGATTTAGTAAATTATCTTCAAACTTGTTTTAAAAGTGGTATTTTTACGAAATTTGATGAAAATATAGATCCAACAGTTTTTAACATTTGGCTTAGCGAGCTGTTCATCTTATTATGGTTCTATCAGAACTTATATTCAGTATTTTGGAACGAAGTTCCTTATCGCGCGTTGTGAAAGGGGGCTAGACGGAAAAAATTCTTACGAAAAGTTGTCACGACACTTTTTTGTTTTAGATGATTATCGCTAGATGGCGCTGTGATTAATTTTTTTTAAAACACGTTCTTTATTTGTTTTAGGTGATTATCGCTGGATGGTGCTGTGATCAAAATCTTTTAAAACACGTTCCTTATCGCGCGTTACGTAAGAAAAAAAAAAGATATCTTTTATTCGAAAGGAACTTCGTTCTATTCGGGTGTCCCATGACACCTCTCAAGTTTTTTAAATTGAACATAGAAGAACATCTCTCTTATCAGACTAACTGACGAGATACTTAATCGTAAATGGTTACTGTCGCCCATGAACCTCTGCAACTCCAGAGTCCACTTCAAGACACTTTTTTTTTTTTTATTTATTGCCATGTAGGCAGACGAGCCAACGGCCCATCTGATAGTAAGTGGTTACCGTCGCTCATGAACCTCTGCAATGTCAGGGGACACTGAGGGGTCGCTACCTACGACCTAACTTTAAGGACCCTCCTCAAGCCTCGTTTGAAGAAGGATAAGTCATAGCGCTCAGGGAATACCGAGGAGGGGAGTTCATTCCATAGCCGGATGGTGCGTGGCAAAAAAGTGTTCCTGAAACGAACCGTGGATGACCGTGGTGGTTCCATATAGTAGGGATGAACTCCACCTCGACGCCGAGTGGTACGATGATAAAAGGGAGATGTTGGAATCATCTCAAATACTTTACTTACCTTTAAAGTTTACTGTTTATAATAATAATAAAAACAATTGTTCCAGACAAAAGTTTGAAGCAAAATTAGGGTCCATCAAATAAATTCAAGGTACTATACCGCCGGAATCTAGGGCATCTAATAATCACTGTACAGATAGGCAATTTGTGTTAGGTATTCTAAGACCTAGTCTGGAATAAGAAATGTATATTTTATTTTGTGAGAGCTCTTATATTGTAAATTATTGAAAAGGTCTATGATAATGTTTTATGTTTTATTTATTACAGAAAATAGACAATATATTTTATATTCTGCAATTTTTTCGTTGGTTTAGGAATTTTATAGACAAAAAAAACTTGAGAGGTGTCAAGGGACACCCGGATGGAACGAAGTTCCTTTCGATTAATTAGTGAGGGAATTGTAATAAAATTTTATTTTTTAAACTTATATAAAATATTTTGATTACAGCGCCATCTAGCATTAATCATATAAAACAAAATAAGGAATTGTTTTAAAAGATTTTAATCACAGCGCCATCTAGCGATCATCATCT
The DNA here is from genome assembly GCA_030269945.2 of Trilocha varians. NCBI lineage: Eukaryota > Metazoa > Arthropoda > Insecta > Lepidoptera > Bombycidae > Trilocha > Trilocha varians. The sequence goes on along the minus strand of AP028267.1, from coordinate 10,121,774 downwards.
AAAACAAAAAAGTGTCGTGACAACTTTTTCATAAGAATTTCCGTCCATAGCAATATATAGAAAGAACCAGTAACTTTGGGAGAGATTACAAACGAATTACTGTCCTGATCCTGGATATCGTGTAGCAGTAGAGTGCTAGGTAATACAAGTAAATCGAACCCAAACACGACGGGTCTATCCTTGTTTAGCACAAGAGTTCCTATGACCACTTTCCGAATGCATCATCAGATAAGCGCCATTTTGTCATATTATTGCATTGTCACACGATATACATCTGCGTGTAAAAATAGCTCAATCGAAAACCGGGAAGTTTGTAAAATTTAGCATGCAAGATTCCACCCGAGCTTACACATTTACATGCAGCGCAAGGGGGCAGCGCGACGGGAAAGAGTGCCTAGGGCGAAACGCGTCGCGCCGTCCCTCATAACCCCGTGCTGGGTTCTGGCCTCAGCCGTAGTTCGGACGCTGAGTGTGAGCAGTTGGAGGTTTTGGTGCGGTTCAACTCCCACATACACTGCGCGCGGGGCGGGCGGGGATCCGGTGATTTCGTCCAACTAAAAAAAAAAAACATGCAGTGCAAGTTAATATAAAGCGTGTAAAAAAATAGCTTACCTTGTGCAATGACATTTCAGCAGTCTCAGGAACGCAGCTCTGAATGTCCTGTTGAAGACTGTGTATATAATTGGATTGATTGTAGAAGACACGTAGCCCAACCATAGACAGATGTCCACCACGTGCTCTGAGGACAAAGATGTTTAACACATTATTATGTCAACTTTAAGACATTTGTCTTATATTTATTAAAAATACTTTTATCGGAACGAAGTTCCTTATCGCGCGTTGTGAAAGGGAGCTAGACGGAAAAAATTCTTACGAAAAGTTGTCACGACACTTTTTTTTGTTTTAGATGATTATCGCTAGATGGCGCTGTGATCAAAATCTTTTAAAACACGTTCCTTATCACGCGTTAAAAAAAAATTAAGATATCTATTAATCGAAAGGAACTTCGTTCCATCCGGGTGTCCCCTCTCAAGTTTTTTAAAGTGTTTTTTTGCTTAATACTATTATTAACCTTTATAACACTCATATATTATACATACCTACATTTATACATTAGGTTCTTAAACGCTTTTTTCTTTTTATATTGTCAAACGACCTAAAAACTACTCATGGATCAATTCAGGGGTTAAAGGGCAAGCCCCTTATACATACGTAAAAAATATTGTTAACAATAAAAGTTTTTACTAAATTTACTAAATAGACCACGTCAAATCGATAAAATCCATCGTAAATGGTGTCCGAATTAAACTGGATATTTGGCCGAAACCGAAACTGAATTCGGCCCCACTTTTCGAACCCCACTTCGCATCGCAATTCATAATGATTTTTTTATTTTTTTATTTGGAGGAAATCACCGGGTATGTGGGAGTTGAATCGCACTAAAACCTCCAACCGCTCACACTCAGCGTCCGAACCCCGGCTGAGGCCAGAACCCAGCAAGGGGTTATGAGGGGCGGTGCGACGCGTTACGCCCACGGCACTCTTTCCCGTCGCGCCGCCCCCAATTCATAATGAAAATAATCTCTTAGAGCAGGTATTCTCCTCTCCTCGTATTTTTTCGATGCGAGTTTTCTCCAAAAATATAATATTTATTTAATTGTCGTCACAATTAACCCATTTCCACTACCAGTCCTTAATATACCTCCTAAAGTGTAAACAATGACTGTATCTATAATACTTGTCATCCGCAGCTGGTTTCAAGTTATTGTTAGAATGTACCTCCCTCTCGATGTTTCGGGGAACTGTGCATCGACCTTTATCAAAACGAGTGCTTTATGTACTTAGTTCTATGGAAAAAAGTGTTCTAAGTTTCTAAATATGCGTCTCTATTTCTTTTATATACAAACTATTTTAATAACATCTTCTAATATTATCATTTTTTCTTTTTAATTACTGTAACAACCCATTACCACCCACTGCTGGGCTCAGATCGCCTCCGAAGAGGTGTTAGGTAATAGGCAAAGTCAACCACGCTTGCCCAATGCTGATTGGGCACTACACATATCTTCGAAGGATTTTCAGAATCCTTTTCCCTCCTTCTGAGGAGACCTGAGCCCAACAGTGGGCAGTAATGGGTTTGTACAATACAATAAAAAAACTATTGTTCTTCAGTAAATAGCAAGGAGTATTTACGTACACACATAAGCTAGTTAGAGAATCTGAATTTCAAATGTGTAGTGCATAATGTTAGCATAGATTGATCATACCATCGATCTAATATTACTAGATACAATACCGAAAAAAATAGTACAAATGTCTCTAAATAACAGTAGCTACACTAAACATGAATTGTGCAAAATGTTTTAAAGAGTCTTCAGTTTACAACAATTTAAATCTTAAGCGACAGAGAATACATAACTTTAGTTGTGTAATTTCTTAGAATTTTCATTGATAAAGTAATAACACCAATGGACTACCAATTTTGATTTTAGCAGTATTTAGTTGTTGCCATTTTTACGTTATAATCATCATCATTATCCTCCCGTAGACGTGCACTACTAAACATATGCCTCCCCCAAATCTCGCCAAAACGACCGATCCTGCGCTCTCTGTACCTAGTCACTTCCCGTGGCCCTGACCTGGTTGTCAGTCCATTAATGTCCGTGGTGCTTTTCTCAATTCTGGCGTTTTCAATTTTATTTCATTGTTTTCATACTTCTTCTATCATCTTCTGATTAAATTCGTTGTGGGGCCTAAGACAAGTTAGCCTTCTCTCGGGTTCCTGTTCACTCCTCAGAGTCATTACGATGGTAATCCCTGTGGATCATGGCTACACAGGAGTTGCAGTGGTGGGCCTGAGAGGTTAGCAAATACCCGTAAAGTCCATCTTGTGAGAGGTGCGTGGCCGCCACTCTAGAACTTTTAGGACCCATCGACTCTAATCGTGTATTTAGTATACTTAATCAAACAGTCAATAATTATTCAATCTTACCTGGTACACTGCAAGCAGGGCAGGCAGCAAACAGAATATTGAGCAGGAAAAATGGCGCCCAACATAGGACGAAGGTAAAGAATACTAGGCCTAGGACTTTAGTAGCTTTCTGTTCATTGGCTACTGCATTCGCTGAGAGAGATCTTCCTTTCTTCCTGTTGGCTAAGAACCTGCGAAAAGAAGATTGATGTATGTTTTTGGTTGGAGAAATTGATTTTTTACATTAAGAGTGGCAATTTCAATTCAAAAATGCTTTTTTAATTAAGCTGTTGACGAAGAGTTTTTGCGTTTGCCTTATGTCGTGTTTCCACACTGGCTCGCCAACTCCTAATGCACCCAAATGACAACTGGTAGGCTAACTGTTAAACGGTGTTTCACATAGTTTCAATGCCGGCCAATGCATACAACATAAAAATCTTGTATACTTTGAACTCTCGTATTTTGATAGAGATCTGTCTAGTAGTTTTTGTGTTGTTCTTGAAATTACACAGGCATATTTTTTTTATTGCCATGTAGGCAGACCAGCCAACGTAAGAGCGTAGAACGAGAGCTGATCGTAAGTGGTCACCGTTGCTCATGAACCTCTGCAATGTCAGGGGACACTGAGGGGTCGCTACCTACGACCTAACTTTAAGGACACTCCTCAAAAATAATTTAAGTTACTTAGTTAATTTTCAAACCAATATTAATTAACTTTTCATGTGAAGCGTTTAAAATATTATTTATTCTATAGTTAGATAGGTTCGTTAATTATAAATTGTGCTGCTTCAATTTAATCTAGACTATTCATAATTCAGATTAATTATCGTAATAACTCATTTACAAGTTTAAATTGTTTTCTGTTTTACAATAGAATTTTATAGTTTTATTATGATTTCTCAATCGTAAACCTCTCAATACAATGATTGGAAAACTTTGTTAATTTTCTAGTTAATAGTATAAATGGTTTCAAATTTTAAAAATAAAGCTTTAGTTCAAGAGATTATTTATTTATTTGTATTTTATTATTTTTTATTAACATCAAATAACGACAAGTAAGGAACGTTAATTTTCTTTCTTTCAAACTGAGAAGGCGTTTTCTGTACAAAATGCTTGAAAAAATACATTGATAGTTTGTAATCTTAATTTATTACTATTCATTTAATTTAAAGATCTCGTAACTACCAGCTTTTTGTCAACTTTTAAGCCCGTAATTCCGTGTGAATGTAGGAATACAGTTTTTATCGAAATTTCTCCTCTTCGTATACAAAAAAAAAGACATGCCCGCTGAGTTTCTTGCCAGTTCTTCTCAGGACGGTGGCTATAATTATTATTTTTTGTGTCCGAACTGGTGGTAGCTTGTAACTTTTGACGTCAACAAGAATGATCACGTCATCAATGTTGAAAATAAAGTATTTCATTTCATTTCTAATCAACTTAATATTTAAAGTAAGTTTTTTTAACATAACATATTTAGATAAAAAATAAGACAATATAATACGTATTGTTTCAATAACAAAACAATGGGTTCGTTCCCCGATGAGTTTTCTGATTGAATCTTGACTACGCTGGTCACATCCCGAAGGACTCATCTCTCATACTAGAGATAAATTTAATACAACTAGATAAAGAATATCAGAAAAGAAAGATATTTTGTTCGATAGTTTTTTATGATAGGAGTAAAAACAGTTGATATTTTAAGTAGCTTGAGATATTGCTGGTAAAAGCGAAGTAAATAAACGGAATTTAAAGCTACTATTTCGTAAAATTGCACTGCTGTTACTACTAACTGTTAATGCGATGGTGTTAATTGAGAAGAGTGGACTGTATTTATGATGATTTAATGAACTATATAATAATTACAATGATATGTGCGGACGCAATGGAGGTGGACGAAGAAGTGTTTCTATATAAAAATAAAATGGCTTCCGCAATGTGCGGGTCTGCGCCCCCAGCATCTAACGTAGTTTGAAGACGTAACACTAACAAAAGACTAATATTTTTACAAAATGTAAACGAAAGACACTCATTTCTAATATTTACACAAAAACAACGGGTTGGAAAAAATAATCATCCAGTGCACTTAATCATAACTTCATTAAAAAAAGACTGCCTTCCGAATTTTAGATGTGAAATTAAAATAAAACTCATGTTCTCTAGATTTTTTTACCTCACAATTGATCTAAAAGATTCTGTAAATAAGAAGCTTACAACCCCAGTTTTTCTTAAATAGAAATAAACTGCTATTTCCTCAACACAATCCTTGTCAATTCAAGAATAAACTCAATGAATACAAAAGTTAAATCTCTCAACTCCTTTGTGCGAAATCAGACCCGTTACTCCAATCCAATTATTTTTAACGAGTAGTGGAGTCAAGACCAATTATTCCACAAAAACAAATTAAAAAACAATTAACCGTTGACCGGAAATTTCAATTTTCACGTTCATTATCCGGAAACACGAGACATCGGAAGTTATTGGTATAATTTGATTTATAAATTGTAACGTGGAGTTAAAACTGTGGAAAGAGTTGATTTATTTATTTAAAGGTGAGCTTCTTAATTTTGTTTGGATATGTATGTTTACCAGTAGCTACTTAATGGCTGAATAACAGTATTTTTTTTACTTTTTCATTTTAAGTTTATTTTACTATTATTTTTTAATGATTTAAGATATTATCCTTAAAATAAGCGATATCATACAAATCCTTATATTTGTCAATAAAGTGAGTGTGATAGGAAAAAAAATGAACACAATCAGCAAATAAAAAAATACAAATTTACACAAGAAAACGCCTTAATCATGTCCTTTTGAAAGTTGATCATAACCTTCTTATTTCAAGTGACTCTTATTAAAAGTGAATCAAAAATAATATTTAATTCCTTTTTAAAATTGATCAATAATCACCTTATATAATTTACCTTCTCTTATTAGATTAGTCTTAAATGGACTCACCGTAAAGTCAACGCGTTTGGAGTGGCTAAAGTCAACTTTAGTGGCCTCAACCTTGCTCTTCTGGTCTCCGCAGCTATGCTCGGTGGCGTCTGCGTTGCCACATCATGACCCCTCCTCTTACCACAACCATTCATATAACTCAGCTGTGGATGGGATACACTCATCCCGATCTTGTTTCTTTGTGACCTGAACAAATAACAGAAATAAAACTTGAGAGGTGTCAAGGGACACCCGGATGGAACGAAGTTCCTTTCGATTAATTAGTGAGGGAATTGTAATAAAATTTTATTTTTTGAAGGTATAATAATTAGTTAGTTTAAAACGTCTGTCTCTCTATCTTATAGAAGAGAACTAATTATTATAACTTAAATAAAATATTTTGATCACAGCGCCATCTAGCGATAATCATCTAAAACAAAAAAAAGTGTCGTGACAACTTTTTCATAAGAATTTCCGTCTAGCCGTTTTTCGATAACGCGCGATAAGGAACTTCGTTCCAAAATAGATTCCCGTCCTCAGTGTTCTCAGAACTCTATGACATGTCCATCTTTAAACGAGGCATAAGAAAAGTCCTGTAAAGTATCTGATGTAAACTGACCTGTCCTGGCAGTGTACATGCCCATAAGCGACGGTTACCACTCACCATCAGCTGGGCTGTTCGCTTGTTTACCTGTCATTGCCTTGCCTTGTAGGCAGATGAGCTAGCGGGTCACCTGCATTAGTGGTTACCGTTGCCCATGGATCTCTGAAATGCCAAGGCAAAGTGATGCCGTTACCTACATACCTTCAAATTTATAGGTATTTTAGAACTACATTACCTAGTGCTTGTAACTCTCCAAGTCATCTGTCTTGACACTGATCTTCCAGGTGACAGCTCTGGTGAACTTCTAGTGCCAAGACGTCGAACACCTTGCATCGGCCCGGTGTCAAAGCCACCACACTGCCTGTGTGACAAAAAATTAAGATAAATTTACAGTCTTTAAATGGTCAGATAAATGAGATTATAACCCAACTAATGGCGAGTGTTTACTGTTGCTCATGAGTCTTTTTAACGCCAAAGCAAAGCAGCCCCCAAGGCTGTTACGTTTCACCTAATATACAGGACTTTTCTTAAACCTCGTGTAGAGAGGCAACTTTGGCGTTTACAATAATATCATCACTAGAAATATGAGAAAGTAAAACACAAAACGATGCACGAAAAAACAATAAATTTTGGAATCTTGTAAAAATAATTAACGTATCTTTTAGGTATGTTTATTATTCCCCATTTTTGTGGAAAATTTCGGTGCTTTTATACAAACGTTTCTAACTCATAAACTCAGTTTCCCTGATAGTTTTAGTTACCTAAACAAAGTCCCTTACTAATATCATTTCCTAAACAAAATCCCTTTCCCTCATAAACAATTCAACAATATCATAACTTACATAAGATATTATGTTCGAAAATCAAAGGGTTTCCCTAATCCGCAATATTGATGATCTCAGGTACCCATTCGAAAAATAATACGTAGATTTTGGCGAGTTCCCGCCGGATTTCTCTAGCAAAGGGCCTCTTATCTAAACGAGATTTAAAATGGACGATATAGGGCTTGGTAATAGGGATGAAGATTTTTATCGATGATAATAATATGTTAGACAAGTATTATTGACCGACATAGCAAAATGCACATAAATCTTTTTCATATTAAGATTTAGAGGTTCAAGCCGGCCGGTTTTGAAAAAGATTTATGTGCAATTTTTCACAACACCACTGGCTAAAAACGGTGAAGGTAAACATCGTGAGGAAACCTGCATATCGGAAAAGGGTTCTAAAAATCTTTTGAAGATATGTGAAGTCCCCAATCCGCACTAGGCAAGCGTGGTGGACTATGCCTAACCCCTCTTCGAAGGAGACCTGAGCTCAGCAGTGGGCAGTAATGGGTTGTTGCAGTGCAGTATATAGCAAAATGAGGGTATGAAGATGATTGTTTGTTCTCGTACGGGTTTGGTTTGGAGGGATTTGAATGATTATTTTTATATGTCAAAGTTGATGCAGTCCCATTAATTTATTTTTCTTGATTTAATATTATTTTTAGAGCTATGTTAAAATAATAATATAGGTTTTATGTGAAGGAATTATGTGCATGATTTTGTGCTATTTTTGCAAAATAGAAATAGTTCGCTTTCCTGTTTGTAAATTTCTCTAGCTTATCTAAATTCACATATCCCTAAAATGAAGTATTGGAACGAAGTTGCCTATCGCGCGTTATTGAAAGGGGGCTAGACGGAAATTCTTATGAAAAAGTTGTCACGACACTTTTTTTGTTTTATATGATTAATGCTAGATGGCGCTGTGATCAAAATGTTTTAAAACGTCTGTCTCTCTCTCGTTTTAAACTAAATAACTATTATAACTTAAAACAATAAATTTTATTACAATTCCCTCACTAATTAATCGACAGGAACTTCGTTCCATACGGGTGTCCCTCCTCTCAAGTTTTTTTATTTTTCTTGATTTAATATTATTTCTAGAGCTATGTTAAAATAATAATATAGGTTTTATGTGAAGGAGTTATGTGAATGATTTTGTGCTATTTTTCAAAAAATAGAAATAGTTCGCTTTCCTGTTTGTAAATTATTATATTTTGTCCTTGTTATTTCTAAAAATCTGTTCTTTTTCTCTAGCTTCTCTAAATTCACATATCCCTAAAATGAAGTATTGGAACGAAGTTCCCTATCGCGCGTTATTGAAAGGGGGCTAGACGGAAATTCTTATGAAAAAGTTGTCACGACACTTTTTTGTTTTAGATGATTATCGGTAGATGACGCTGTGATTAAAATCTTTTGAAACAATTCCTTATTTAATATTTTGTTTTATATGACTAATGCTAGATGGCGCTGTGATCAAAATATTGTTATATCAATATATATGTAATATATTATTTTATTTAAAAAAATAAAATTTTATTACACTTCTCTCACTAATTAATCGAAACGAACTTCGTTACATCCGGGTGTCCCTTGACACCTCTCAAGTTTTTTTTTATGGCTAAAAATGTAATACATTTAAAATAGCAATTGTAAATTCACACACCCCTATTTGACATTGCTTCGATCCCCAAATCTATTGATGTGGGTATATTTTTCAGTACATAAAACAATGATCTTATTTAAGATAAAAGACTTAGGGCTCTCGAATAAGCAGATTTCTCAGAACATTGTATTTCAGACTAGATCTTCATATGGGTCTGTAACATGTTTTTAAATTCTTGAAATTGTATTAAGTCTTATTTGAAATAACTATATTGTCTTTTTCATTATTACCAATCTTTTAGATTATAAATCGAAAAATATCTAGTGGGTGATGGCATTACCAAGGCTTAGAGGCGAAACGACTTAAAATCTGGTGGATTTTAAACTCATTTGTTTGAATGAAACAGAAGACCTAATGAGGTTGCCACTCGTAAGTACTTAGGCACTTACCTACTAAGATAGATACGCCCACACCCTCACTCACAAAAATACTTATACACGTACAAACACGCTCACATATACAAATTCATGCAGACACACTCACAAACACACATACTCACACACACCATTTACACATAAACACACAAATTTGCATGCTTGCATGTTACCCTAGACCTTAATGTAAAAATTGTTATTACTTAGGTACTATGCGAACGCGAATATATTACTATTTCCTATTACCTACTAAATGGTTCACACTGTGTGCGAAGAGCGCTGATGCCTGTGACACAGTTTAATTACTACTGCAGGCATCATCTTTTCATTAGTTTCAGTCTAAATGTTTTTTTATTATAGGGTGCATCTATTTTATAAGTCTTATTTGTTAACCTAAGTAGTCAAATAAATAAATTTGATTTGATTTTGATTTGATTTGTTTGTCTAAGAATTAAAAAAACATAATAAAGTTCGGCCGTTCAGAGAATGCGTTCCTGACAAGTCGCGATTGAACTTACGACGTAACTTTGTAATGGCGTTGCAGTTACGATAAAAATATTTTTGCTGGTTGTTTACCGTTTTAAAAATTGATGAGCATTAAAACAACATTATTATATCAATAATCAATGAATTTTATAATTTTGTGTCAAACTGAGTGTCAAATAACTTGGTAAACCATATTTTTCTGATAAGTGTCAGAAACGCATTCTCTGAACAGCCGAACTATAATTATTATTGCTTTTTTGACACTTCATAGATCTTTGCGACCCATGCAGGTAACATCTACGAGATTATTTATCATATTATTGTTTTCCTTAGAAACAAATCAATTGATTAATTATATTATCTAAGGATTTAAGGTAATTAAGTAACACTTTTAAATATAGGTTAGTATCTACCGTATAGTTACAGGGTACTTTCTTTTCTGTCATTGTATGACGTACACCCACAACTATCGTTGAAGACTTCCAAATGACATTGGGAAAAAGTTAAACTGATTTCAAAAATAAAAGCGGTTCTAAGTTGTACAACGACAGGTTACACCCTAAGTCAGATGGTTTAAAGTTACAGATTCACTCTGCATGATGAAAGTTGTTGAGAGATTATTATCAGCTTTTTCAGTGGATTCCGCGTCGTTAATACCAGATTTCAATTATTATTATTTTTTATTGCAAGATAGATAAACGAGCCTACGGCCCACTCGATGGTAAGCGGTCACCGTCTCTCATGAACCTCTGCAATGCCAGGGCAAAGAGGGGCCGTTATCTATCACCTACCCATACAGGACTTTTCTTAAACCTCGCTTAAAGAGAGACATGTCATAGCGCTCCGGGAACACCGCGAAATCGGAATGGTACGGGGCAAAAATAATTTCGAAAATACTCGCTTAAAATCTACAAATTCTATTTATTTATGTTTTATACAAAATTCTCGTGTCACAATGTTAGTTACCATACTCTTCTGAATGGGCTCAGCCAATTTTTCCGTTCCTTTTCCGTATTCAGTAGGTCTGAGAATCAGCTACTATCTATTTTCATACCCCTAAGTGATAAACTGAAATGGCATTGAGCTGGGCATGTAGCGAGAATGCCTAGCAAAAGGTGGACTTCACGAGTGACGCAATGGAAAGGTCCATCAGGCAAGAGAGGTAAGGGTAGACCCTTAGCCCGCTGAGAAGACGATCTGAACAGATCAGTTGGCATAAATTGGCATTGCATAGCTCAAGACAGACGAAAATGGGCCTTTGGAGGAGGCCTTTACCCAAACCGGGATTTCCAGTTAACCTATTTTATATATTTTCATATTACTAACAGTAGTCTTAGATTAACAGATAATTTACTAACAACATTTGAATTGTTATTTACTGTACCCATCAAATACTGTAAAACTAGAAATAAAAGGCGTATTATAATATATATTATTAAGTGATAAGAGTTGTTAACCCTTAACATTTTTTACGGTGAGATAATTTCAGCTCCCTCTCTTATTTATTCTAACTTATGTGACGCAGGCGAAATAGCGCGAGCCAGTTTATTTATAAACCTATATATATGTCCAGTACGAAACAGAATATCTTTACATACGACCATCGTAAAAACTCGAAATATTGGATGTAAACATAGCTAAACGTTTTTGTCGATAGAATCGATTTAATGTAATTGTTTGCCTTGATATCATGCCTACAACGAAATTTACGATGTGCCGTTGGATCGTAAAGTTGGCCGAGTTGTCCTCTCCCCTCTTGGACTCCGACAGTAACGGACGTGTTCTTAGTTGACCGTGCTAGCTAATTAAATTTTTGCTAAAAATTCAAATAAATTAACCCAAGTACCAGGACATCATAAATCTGAACAGTTAATATAAAACGAGTGAAAGGGAAATTCGCAAGAACAACAGGGATACAACTATATCGTCAATTGATCTTCAAGTAAGTGAACTGCATTGACTCCGCCTACTTGCCATTCATAAGCTGCTTACACAAGGTCAGGCGCATCAAATATATTGATCTCGCTCCTTTCACTTGCACTGTTCTTGTCCGACGGCTTTGTTATTTAGGCCTACAATTACCTGCTCATTATGCCGCTACAACGATCACCCTCAATGAACATCCCTACTGGATCGAACGATAAAGTATCTGAATCTAGGAACTATGACTCAGATAGTCAACTTTCCAATTCGGGTACAACCAAACTTCGGGAAGGTTTTATAACTCCACCAAGTTATTTATGCCGTGGAAGTAAAAGACCGCGACATGAAAACTCACCAACATCCGAGTTGAGCAAGTTTAAGGATGAGATTCGGGATTTGTTGACTACTCTTATCAGCGATCAAAAAAACGAATTGATAGAAATAAATAAAAATATCAAGAGTATTCAGCTTACAAACATAGGCATCGAGGCATCCATTAACTTGCTTACATCACAAAATGAAGAATTGCAAAAGAAGGTGGAAAGTCTTGAACGTCAAACTAAAGATGATAGGGAGTATATAGCAATACTCGAAGATAAAATAGAAGACCTACAAAGAAATAGCCGCAAAACATGCATTGAGTTGAAAAATGTTCCTAGGAAACCGCAAGAAAAACAAGAAGACCTGATTAAGATGATGACGATTTTGGGGAGTACACTTAATATGGATTTGAATGAAAACGGTATAACGGATATATTCCGCTTGAAAAACAAGCAAAACAAAGAGAAAAATTCGCCGATTATAGTACAATTCACATCTAGCATTACAAAAACTAATCTTTTGAAAAAGAGTAAAGAATTTAATAGAAAAACTAAAACAAAACTCCAAGCTAAACACCTGGGCTTCACAACAAGCGAAGAAACACCGATATTTATATCGGAACAACTTACTGCTAAAGGAGCTCGTCTGTACTTCTTATCCAGGGACCTCGTGAAAATGAAGCAATATAAATACTGCTGGACCTCGTTTGGAAAAATATTTGTAAGAAAGAACGAGGACTCTAAAATTATCCAAATACTTAACGAGGCGCAGATTCAAAGTTTAATGCAAGAACAATGACTATCTAGATTATTTGAAAATTACAACAAAAGACCTTTGTTTTTAACTCATAATTACTGCTATGTAGTTTTCACTTATGTTAAGTTGTTTATGCTTGATAATTATTTCATTGGATGTATAATTAAACTTGTTGTGTATACAGACAAAACATTTTCAGCATACAACACAAAATACACAGAAACATTGACCTTTTATATTTTCATTTTAGTAACACATATATTAACTTTTTACAATCTTATTCTACTTACACATACACATACACACCTACACACTTACGTTCGCATTATTAATAATCATGTTTCTAAATATCTAAAATTTCAACTTTATACTTGTATCTTGAACTTGATTTTGGTAACGAGGAGAGATTTACTGTTTTTATGTAAAAAAAAAAAAAAAAAAAAAAAAAAAGACTATGTGTTTTGTACTTTAACTCGAACATATGGATAAAACATCTCCAGAATTAGAGGAATTAGATCAAATGCAAACAGCGGACTCGCATAGATGCCACATAGATAAAATATCATCTTACATAAGTAATCTGGAAAATAATAGCAGTTTATTAAAGATTGCCACTCAGAACATTAGGAGCATTTATAAAAATTTCGATGACTTACAAATAACTTTAGCACAATTTAAATATGATTTTGATATTTTAATTCTGACAGAATGTAGAATAAATACGATTAAATCAATTCCAAATTTTATCAACTATAATTCCTATTACACAAAAAAGTTACTCAATCAAAACGATGGGGTCGTGGTTTATATTAAACAAGACATACATGCTGTTGTGACCGAACTTAACCTAATAGACGGCACTGGCTTACAAATTATAACTGAAAAACTCACTTTATTAGGAATTTATCGCTCACCATCTTTCTATGACGCACAAGACTTTACTCAGTCTTTAAATGATCACTTGGACCTTGTTTCACATACTAAAATATCGCTATTATAGGTGATATAAACATAAACTTAATTGTTACGTCCGCTGAAAAATCTAACGAGCGAACTAATAGACTTAACTACCTTAATGTCCTTTCTTCCCACGGTCTAATGCCTGGTCACAGTTTGCCAACTAGATTAGACAATTACCTAGACCATGTTATGCTGAAGCTTGATAAAATGAATTATTCTGCTTCCATCGTGGTACTTAATACTAGCGTAACGGACCATGACTTAGTAACTCTGTTTCTAACACATACTCATGGATACACACGGGAAATTATTAAAAAACAGAAAATTATAATAAACTATGAAAAAGCACTTCAAACCCTACAAGGACATGACATTTCAAAAATTATGTTAATAACTGATCCTGAAATTTTTGCTAATACCCTTATTAACTTAATAAAATCTGCTATTAATGATAATTCAAAAACTATAAATATTTCAAATAGCACCAGAAGACTAAAGCCATGGATGACGTTAGGTGCTTTACGCTGTATAAAGTTAAGAAATAAAATGCATACTAAATAAAAAAAACATCCGTTCAATGAAATTCTTAAAATAACTTATAGACGCTTTAGAAACTACTGCACTAACCTGATAAAGAAACTAAAAAGGAACTACAACGCAAGTCAATTAAAATTATCTAGTAAAAATTCAAAAAACTTGTGGCACACAATTAATCAAATCACGCAGTATAAAGCTACCAAAACACCGAATACAGATTTACTACAATTAAAGACATGTCCTGAAAGTTCTGTTAACCATGTTAATAAATACTTTATTGATACTGGTAGACTTCTAGCAGAATTAATCCTTAGTCGCACTAGAACACAAGTTTGCGAAGTCACTAAAACTACAGTAAAGAACATTAATCTCTCGTCTTTTGTCTTGTTGGAGGTGGAACCAAATGAGGTACGCACAATACTGAACAGCTTAAAGACAGACAGTGCCCCTGGTTGGGATGGTATACCTACTAAATTTATAAAACTTTCAGCTGCCTTTTTGGTGCCTCCTATTACTTCCTTGATAAATATCTGTTTTGCCGGTGGAATCTTTCCAAGTAGTTTAAAGCGAGCTATTGTAACGCCAGTGTATAAGAGTGGAAGTAAATCAGATGTTAACAATTACAGACCCATTTCAGTATTGACTTCTATATCCAAAATCATAGAAAAAGTTATAAATACAAGACTAGTTGAATATCTGGATAAATATAAAATTCTATCAAAATCACAATATGGTTTTAGAAGGGGTGTATCGACGCAGGATGCTGTTCTTGACCTGACGACACTGATTATTGGAAAGGTGGACAGTGGTAATAAATGTCTCGCAGTCTTTCTGGACCTTAAAAAGGCATTTGACACCGTTTCAGTGCCTATCCTGGAGCAAAGACTAGAAAACGTGGGTATCCGTGGAACTACGTTGTGTCTTCTAAAAAGCTACCTTCACGATAGAACACAGGCGGTCAAAGTTGGTGGCTTTATTAGTGAAGAGGAAAGAGTGCTGTTTGGTGTGCCACAAGGGAGTGTACTTGGACCAACCCTTTTCCTCATCTACATAAATGAACTGTGCAATCTTCACGTAACCGGAGGTAAATTTTTCTCTTATGCAGACGATACTGCTGTAGTTTTCTCAGGGACGACTTGGGAAGATGTACGGCAGAGAGCTGAACTCGGTCTTGCTAAGATATCGAAATGGTTAAGTGACAACCTTCTTACCCTCAATGTTGATAAGACTTGTTACGTGTGTTTCGCTCCTTATAATAATTCTCAACCTAGTATTGACTTTAATGTTAGAATGCACATCTGTTCGGAAAGAGTTTTGGAAGTATGTCACTGTCCTGCTCTGCAGAAGCTTAGTTCTGTAAAATATCTTGGGATCATAATTGATCAGAGACTTAGCTGGCAATCTCAAATAAAACTTACAATGACAAGAATCAGGAAATTTATTTGGATGTTTAAGATACTACGACACCTCATGACAAAAGAACTACTTAATAAAACATACATTTCACTGGTACAATCTGTTATTACTTATTGCATTCCGGTCTGGGGAGGTGCAGCCAAGACCCATCTTCTTGGGGTCGAACGGGCTCAAAGATCTCTCATAAAAGTTATGCTCTCAAAACCCTATAGATTTCCCACTGACACTCTTTATAATGACAGTGGACTTTTGTCCGTTAGAAAACTATATATTTTTAATATGATTCTAAAATACCATAAAACACTAAAATACAACAGTAATATGGAAAAGAGAAGGAGAAAAGATATTGTTGCCCGGGTGGAAGCTGTACGAACAGTCTTTGCGAGGAGACAGTACAAGTTCCAATCGGCTAATACTTATAATAAAATTAACAAAATACTTAAAATATATCCTATGAACATGTTTCAATGTAAAAACAGTCTAAAAGATTGGCTAAAAAGCTTAACACAAAATGAAGTTGAAATTTTTAAATCTACTATAATTTAATTACTTTAATCTCTTTAAATTTTTAGTTTGAAAGATATCACACAAATGTACACATTCGCGCGAACAAGCATACACATTACATATACATAATACACACACACTCACACACACACACACACACACACACACACACATACACACACACACACATATACACATACTAACCTATTCATAAATATGCTAAACTTAATTTTAATTTTAAACTTAATTCTATAATAATATAAGTGCTTATTTTGTAATATCTTTTCTTTTGTTAAATTTGTTAATCCAATTGGGTAGTAGCGGGTCATTCCCATTACAAGTATGTTCATTACTTACTGGGAAGACCCAATGTATGGTTGTGAAAACTTCTTTTGAAATAAAGGCACTTTTTTTTTTTTTTTTTTGGCCAAACATTTGGTAATGGATAGTGGTCTATATTTATGACGTTTGGTTGCTATTTAGGAAATTAGCTTGATTAGTTGAAATTTTTAAAATAGAATTGGTTTTGGTACCTACTCTGAAACTTCAGATCGGATATAACAAGCTCGACACAAAGTTAATATTGGAACGAAGTTCCTTATCGCGCGTTATCGAAAGGGGGCTAGACGGAAATTCTTATGAAAAAGTTGTCACGACACTTTTTTTGTTTTAGATGATTATCGCTAGATGGCGCTGTGATTAAAATATTTTATTTAAGTCATAATAATTAGTCAGTTTAAAATGAATTTTATTACAATTCCCTCACTAATTAATCGAAAGGAACTTCGTTCCATCCGGGTGTCCCTTGACACCTCTCATGTTTTTTTTATTATTAAACAGCCAACTGGCCAATATTTCTCGTCATTTGAAAATCTAAATTCAGACAGTTCTATTAAATTCGAATACGACACAATGCTGAGATAAAATAATCTGATTGACTATTGCTTTAATAAGAATTTTAATTATCATTATATCTTTCAATATCATCATGTTCTAATCATGCCTAGGGATTTCATATTTGACTGTATTAGTAAATTTCCGAACATTTCGAAGCCCTCTCGAGTTCG
Source organism: Trilocha varians (assembly GCA_030269945.2). NCBI lineage: Eukaryota > Metazoa > Arthropoda > Insecta > Lepidoptera > Bombycidae > Trilocha > Trilocha varians. Next base: position 10,104,428 of record AP028267.1, on the reverse strand, counting down.
TTATTTGAAGCTTTGCTTTTCAAAAATGTTGCTAAGCTTAACCAAGTGAGTTACTAATTTAAAAGTATTTACATAAGTCCATACGAACCGGCTTAAATGGAAAGGTTGTCTCGTTTTCCAACGTTTTTTTTTCAAGGATTAAGATGTGTTCAGAATCTCTCTGGGACTTTCAAAGTGTAGTTGTTTTTTTAGAGTATCTGATTATCTTTTACGTATAGTAACATATATAACAACGTAAATAGAGTGTTGAGGTGTAATGACGTTGTAAATAATCGATCTTCATTTGTTTTTGTCAGGAATGACGTCACAATGTCCATTTGAACACTTTATGATCAACACTTATGAATAAAACTTCAAAATAACGAGTTTTAACGGTTTATTACTTTTACATCATGAGGTCCTTTCGCCTCGACAATTCAGATACGAATGAATAATAAGAGTGGCCAACGCGTGTATTTATTGCAAGTATCCACTTCCAACTACCCGTACGGTGAATAGATTGGTTTCCCTTGTTATCATCCCGTCATTTTCATTATTCTTCCTCCTCTTTTTTGTAACACACCAAGCAGCAACAATAATATCATTGCCCTGGCATTGCAGAGGTTAATGAGCGGCGGTGACCGCTTGCCATCAGGTAGTAACGATAATCTTTTAAAGGTAAACCTACAAAAGTCCTCAAGTTTGTTAAGTTATTACTCAATTCTGCCACAGTCAAATCAACATATCTCTCAATAATCCGAACAATTCCACCACGCTATCAGTTCTCGAGCGAGCTAACGCGTTTTGGATGGAAGCCAACAGGCTATTCAACTTGTAACTGAGGCTGTTATACTGAATAGAACGATAGTTACAACATACATACGACTTATGTTTGAATTAAGCTGTTTGTGTTCATGAGGTATGTATTTCTTAACACTAAATACAATCATGGTGTGTTAGGTATACAGATGGATCAGTAAATTTGGACAATCTGACGTGGGGTGAATGACTTGTCGAATATAAAGCTTAGAACAACTTTTATTTAAAAAATTGGATAAAAAAGAACTTGAGAGGTGTCAAGGGACACCCGAATGGAACGAAGTTCCTTTCGATTAAAAGATATCTTATAAAAAATATTTCCTTTCGTAACGCGCGATAAGGAACGTGTTTTAAAAGATTTTGATCACAGCGCCATCTAGCGATAATCATCGAAAACAAAATAAGGAACGTGTTCTAAAAGATTTTGATCACAGCACCATCTAGCGATAAACATCTAAAACAAAAAGGTGTCGTGACAACTTTTCGTAAGATTTTTTTCCGTCTAGCCCCCTTTCACAACGCGCGATAAGGAACTTTGTTCCAAAAATTTGCATCATAATATTTCATGGAAGTCTGTAACGATAGTCGCACGTTTTTCATACAAAATCAGAAAAAAAAGTTTACCCGATCCAAAAAACAAAAATTGTGCTAAGTTGTATTTCGACAGGTCATTCACCCCACGTCAGATTGTTCAAAGTTACAGATCCACCCTGTATATGGAATAAAAGTTAACATTATGTTTAATTGTATGAAAGGTAACTTTAGTGATAATTTAAAACAGAAAACAAGATGGCAGTTGCAGTCTCACGTAAACAAAACTAATTTCATTTAGTATTGTACTGAATTTCTACTGTTTCTTGTTTTTATCCAATTAATCGAGTCTGATAAGTAAATTGGAGTTTCAGTTTGAAGTGGTAGTCTTTTTATTTTAGTTGCACTTTTTATATTAAATTCAAAGTGTATACTTAAGTATATTAGCAGTACATGTAGTATCATCAAGAACCGTAATGTGTGTACCTATATTTTACAAGATTTTTTAATCATTTATTTATTTGGATCCTCAACAAAGGTAACACATACACAGAACAAATGAAAATTACATTACATATTAGATGCCTACGCACCTTCAATTACAGAGGACCACATCAAGCATGTAAACTCTTTAGGTACTAACTTACTAATTTACAGTTCTAAACATAAAATTAATTTCATTTCAATAACAGCAAAGCAATCAATACAGTAAATCTCAATCATAAATGTAATAAAATTTTAACACGCATTTTCTCATCATTAATACCCAAAAACATTTAAAGAATACATTGAATAATAAATAATATCGAAGGCTTTTTTAAAATTACATTCAAAAGTTAGCACCCAACATGATTAAATATTTAAGTTTAATTATAATTATACTAGATGACCCGAGCAACTTCGTCTGCGTTACAAAGGGGTTCAAAAATTGTAGCCTATATAGGCACGCGCCGCCCGGCGCAAACAACTACGACCCTGCATTTTAAATTTGTAATATCTTCGGTAATATTCACTTAAATTACATGCTGTAAAAAGCATATTGATCTATAATAAATGCACAATTTATTTAAGGTACTTAATTGGATAAGGATTAATGCTGTATTGTTTGAAATCACTTCGTATATAACCATTTTTTAGTAAAGAATAAAAATGGTTATGCTGGGTTATCCCTAAGAGATAGACATATACCATCGCGGACTTTTTTGTTGAACTTTTTAAGGTGAACAATACTGTAGTACATTATTTTGGTCTATCTCGTAGGGTTCAGCCAGCGTTTGCAATATAAGCGCAAAAAACGTGCTTATTTACGACATCACATTAGAAACCTTTAAATTTATCTGTGTTTCTCTACTATATTATGCATTTATTATACATACAAACCTTCCTTAAGAATCACTCTATCTATTAAAAAAAACCGCATCAAAATCCGTTGCGTAGTTTTAAAGATCTAAGCATACATACAGACATACAGCGAAAGCGACTTTGTTTTATACTATGTATTGATAATGTGAAGATATCTCGAGACATCAAATTAGATTGAATCATTGATTCTTCCAGCAGCCTCCGCTTAAATTTCATTAATCAACATATGTTCTAGCCGTCTTTCATTATGTTTTCGTAAATAACATTTTTGTACACATTATACAGCAAGGCCTTTATCTTTTGTATTCCTTTTCATCACACCTTACAAAAATAGACCGCATGCAAACAATTTTTTTTCATCAAATATTTTTTTCATAGACCACGTCGCCTAAAACCGGGACGATTCGCCAATGTCAAGTGAGACGTACACACTAAAACTCTCAAAATGTTTATATTCGGTTTCCAGTTTCAGCAGGAGAAAATGATGTACAGTATACGTCATCTGCGTGAATACTATACAGCACCAAAAATACCAACCCATTACTGCCCACTGTTGGGCTCAGGTCTCCTCAGAAGAGGGATTAGGCATAGTCCACCACGCCTGTCCAGTGCGGATTGGGGACTTCGCATATCTTCAAAGGATTTTTAGAATCCTTTTCCGACATGCAGGTTTCCTCACGATGTTTTCCTTCACCGTTTTTAGCCAGTAAGGTTGTGAAAATTTCATATAAATCTTTTTTCACATTAAGATTTAGAGGCGGATTTGAACCCGCGACCTCCGGTTCGGAAGGAAGCGCTTCGACCACTGGGCCACCACGACTTATACCAACCATTATACCTTTTAAATGACATTCATGCACCCGTTTCTTCTTTAAATTTCATATCTAGAGAAAGTGCAGTAATAGAGAGATATTGTCTTTTGTCTTTATACATAATTAATTAACATATAAGCGCAAACATGAATAGTGTTTTCAAATTCAATGGTTCTTCGTTAAGTGGTCTGGAGTCGACAGCAACTGAATGTTCATCATTAGTTGTGCTGGGAACAGGTTTAGTGGACGGCGTATTGTGTGGCTCTCCCTCGAAACACTTGACATTCTAAACTGGGGCCGTACGTATGAGATGGGGAATATTAAATTTCAAAACTCTTTAAATTGAATTTTAATATCTGTTTGTATATTTTAATATGTGTTTCATGCGTTGCTTTATACACTTTCGGTAATCTTAACAGTCGATATTGTTCAGTGCTATTATGTGGTGTGAGTATAATTTTATATACAAATTGAAACGAAGTTCCTTATCGAAAGGGAGCTAGACGGAAAAAATTCTTACGAAAAAGTTGTCACTACACTTTTTTTGTTTTAGATGATTATCACTAGATGGCGCTGTGATCAAAATCTTTTTAAAACACGTTCCTTATTTTGTTTTAGATGATTATCGCTAGCTAGAAATGAAAATAAAATTTTACTACAATTCCTTCACTAATTAATTGAAAGGAACTTCGTTCCATCCGGGTGTCCCTTGACACCTCTCAAGTTTTTTTTCTTACTCGATATTTTTTTTGAGTACTCCACTATTGAGGCAAAAGTTAGGGACTAGTAATAAACAAGATAGATCCGTGTTTGGTCGATGAGACCGAAAAGTTCTAGAGTGGCGACCACGAACTGATAGGCGCAGCGTAGGCAGGACTCCCTCAACCTGGTCAGAATAGATGAAGGTCGCTGGATCCGGACAGCGCAGGACCAGTCGTTGTGGCGAGGTTTGGGGTTCACCTGTGTCCAGCAGTGGTCGTCTATAGGCTGCTGATGATGATGATGATCCCTATTTGGGCTCGTTTTAAACCTCTAACACTGAGCGTCCGAACCATGAAGTCAAAACACATCATGACACTGGGTAAAGCGACAAGTTATACACTAAAGCTTACGTAGTCCTTACCTTCTCTGGGTCCCTCCAGGCACAGGCGTCGCAGCTAACCTTGCCTGCCTCTTCAGGAGTTGAACAGTCAACGCGAAAGACACCACCATCGTCAGCATAGGAATGTAGAACGCGACAAGGGAGCCGAAGATCCAGAAGAGTCGGTTGTTGATGACGCACAGGTCAGCAGTCGGCATGATGTTGGTTTTATTGATGAGGCCTGAACAGAGAAATATGGTGTTAGCTTTTATTTTCGTGTGCAATAAAGAATTGTCTATGTATCTATATATTTTTTTATTTATTATAACCTATATTTTTTGTCGTGTAGCCAATGGGCCACCTGATCGCGGCTACTGTCTCTCATGAAAATGAAAGAGTCCACATTTCAAAGAAAGTTAGTAAGTACTCGACTATAAAAGAATCCGTAAAAAATAGTACTAAAAATTTTAATAAACTATCTTTAAAAATAGAGTCACCTGTGTTAAGGCATTAAATAACAACCACACACTTCACACCCCCGCCACCACCTACTTGCATACGTGGGCGACTATAAAGTTATAGGAGTTTTAGACATCTTTTATGAACATTTAGTAAAGTCGTAAAATAATATTGTTCTGTTGTCATAAAAAATATAATACTTAACTATCAGCTATAGTTATATTGTTTTGTAAAAAAACGACTATCAAAACTATTTTAAAAGTAGGAACTTTAAACACTCTAGTTCGTATTTATTATGCATGTTTATACACATAAACTTCGCGAATGAATTCCTTCTCTACATAAAAAACTCATCATTAACAAATCCGTTGCATAATTTTAAAGATTTCAGCATTCTTAGATACATACTATAGTCTAGCTATAGGATATAGTCTAGCTTAGTAATAATGCACTTGAAAAACCTTTAAATCATGTTTTGACTGTATTCTGTTTTGTGTAATAATAATAAATAAATAAATAAACATACAGCGTGAAGTGTGTTCGGTTTTATATAAATCGGGCGATAAATTAATAAAATCGCGGTAACAACTCATTTAAATTTATCTAACCACAAATCTCGCTTTCAAGTAAAACATCGAAATGATTCCTTACAATCTCAAGCCTTATATAAAACCGGTAATGATCTATTTGCAGTAAAACCACGGAATTCACATATCTGGAAACAACACTTCGAACAACGGAATAAAATAAATCAATAAGCTTATGTGTATAATATGTCTAATTGTTATGTTCTTAATCATTTTCGCAAAATTTCGTAGTATATCTAATATACAGGATATTACTACAACACAATTTATTGTTAAAGAAAACTTTAAATATCAGCTTTTAAAACCCTGAATATCATGTATCAGTAGAGTGTTAGCCAAGTCAAGTAAAATGAGCCCAAACACGACAGGTCTATCTTATTTCGTCGCTGTGGAGCGAAAACTCACTAACTAACAAAATCACTTTTGGGAGAAAATCGCGTTTAAAGTTTTTTTTTGCTTAAAATTCAAATATCTCATAACTTATAATAGTTAGGCAGGTGACGTCCTTGAACAGACATTTGTAGACAGTTTGGCATTAAAAAATCAATTTCGCAAAAAGTGTTAGTTAGCGACGATTTAGTACATGAGTTCCTATCACCACCTTCCGAATCCATCCTTAAATCAGCGCCATTTTGTCATGTTATTGCATTGTCACACAGTATACATGTGCGTGCAAAATGTCAATTCAATTGGAAACCAGGAAGTTTGTCAAATTTGGCTTGCAAGATTCTACCCGAACTTACATAGTTACATCCAATGCAAGTTAATATAAAGCTTGTAAAATATAAAGCACCTTCTAATGTCGTACAGGTTTATTTTCAATAGGCTTCAATCACGATATTGTTTCCAGAGGTTTTAGTTCAAAGGTAGAACGCAAATCGCCGAATCAATTACAGTGGCTTAGCTGGCCCCTCTCCAAATAACGTGGCGAAATCTCAATTTCAAATCCATGGAAATGATGTACCTATTTGAGACCTTGGGTTTATGTCAACTGAGTGAGTAATTACTAAAGATATGATAAAAATATGTTAACCTTTTTAGATATGCAGGGTTCAAAACTTGAAATTTTTGAGCAAAATCTAGACGGTGATAGGATGAAACTGATTTTGAATAAAATAAAAGTTAAGACAGCGTCGTTGTTGGAAAAAATATATTCGAAAAAATCACCCTGTATATTTACTATATACACGTATTGTATTAAAAACAATTTCATTTTGTATTGCTATTTAATTTTTGATCCTTAGTTATCGTTACAACATACAAACATTATATGATTGCTTACTTATTAATATGTTAACAGTAAGAAAGAAAGAAAGAAAACTTTCACGCATTTTCAACGGGTTCTTACCACGATATTTAATTAATTGAGTTGTCTCGGTATTTCAACGTTGTTGCAAACGTCATGATCACGAGAAGACTGGATACTGCGGGTCGATTTAAGAGCAAACAAATCTGTCTACCCTCTTTCTCGTTCGCTTTTGGGTAGTACCACTGGAACTCGAACTCACATCACGACACACCACACTCACTGTATCTACAAGACTCTCTGAGCATGAACCCTTAGTGACTTGTGTTTAGCACTGGATTCCACATACTCGATAATCTGAAGCCGTCACCCCTGTTAAAAGTGCTATGTCTTGAAATCTCGATAGCTTCTTTAACCAAGGATACGTAACGACGTCCAGAAGATAGTACCTGAGGATTATGTAATTGTATCCAGTGATTGGAACCCGTTGAAAATGCGTGAAAGTATTACAGAAAACCGCGAGTGTCTGAATAAGTTTATAAAGAAAATTCGACACACAAATAAGGTACACAAAATTATAACATAGCTTACTTAACTAGGTCTATACATTAAAACTAAACTAAAAATAAAAATTCAACTCTAAGAAAAAAAATAAAGATGGTAAATTGTACATTTACAGTAGTTTATGTTATGTACTTTACGTACTAGCTGCTGCCCACGACGTCGTCTGCGTGAACTCTATAACCCGTTTTTTTCTTCATCCCTTTTTTTTGCAATAAAAGGTCTATGTCCTGTTTCAGGGTCTAAAGATTGTCTGTACCAAATTTCATCAAAATCGGTTGAGAGGTTTAAGCGGGAAAGCGTAACAGACAGACAAACAGACAGACAGAAAGATAGACAGACAGAGTTACTTTCGCATTTTTAATATTAGTAGAGATTAATATGTGCCTGAAATATCGAAATATGTCAACGACATTTGATATATCATTAAACTTCACACCGAAAATTCGAGGTTTAAAACGAATAATAGTGAAATTGTATTAACCAAAATTTCAATATTCAAACATTTTATTTACAATTTTTATAAAAATCTTATAAAATTTTATTCCGAATCCAATTTGCCTAAGCAGACATTTCTATGACAAATTTTAGTGAAAATTATTAAAATTTTCAGAAAAATATTTTCAATTTCATTTGGTAAATCTCGTCTGTCTAGCTGTAGTACCTTTTTTCAAACCACAATTTCATTTAAAAGCGAAAAATCCTTCGATCAAGAAGAACTAGAACACAATGAAAGCGTAAAAATGCCACCAACTAAACACCAATATTCTGTCTTTTCATATCATCTATTGCTTAACGATATTTATTGCAAAAATTCGGTCTCTTATTTTTTGTAATGATTATGTTTGTAATGTTATTGCAGTAGACTTCTTTTTCTAATGCACCTATTATTTGTCTTGTTTCATTTCTAAGTCGTAATTTAAAAGGAAGTCAAGTATTTCACTATTTCCAAACAATATTCTGAACTGTGTATCTGGTTATATCTAATCGAAGTTTAGAATCGAAAATCATATTAAATTTGAACAATTAAATAATGTTAATTCTATTTGTACGGCTTCATTATTAAAAGCGACTTGCAAACTCAAATTATTTTACGTCAAAAGTTTTACAAAATTTTCGAACAAGAGAAGCAATTTGCATTCAATAATTATATTATAATTAATTCTTGGCGAATTCTATGTAATCGAAGCAGAAATTCAGTTGAACGAAATCAAAGAAATCTTGGGACTTCTGTAACTTCTTAAGTGCATTCAAGTTTTAAGTAAGGGCTACTTGGCACTTTATATCTGTACCAACCCATCACTGCCCACTGTCTCCTCAGGAGAGGGATTAGGCATAGTCCACCACGCTTGCCCAGTGCGGATTGGGGACTACACATATCTTCAAAGGATTTTTAGAACCCTTTCCGACATGCAGGTTTCCTCACGATGTTTTCCTTCACCGTTTTTAGCCAGTGGTGTTGTGAAAAATTGCACATAAATCTGTTTCACATTTAGATTTAGAGGTACAAGCCGGCCGGATTTGAACCCGCGACCTCCCGTACGGAAGCAAGCACTTCGACCACTCGGCACCACGACTTTTACTCGGCCACCACCACTTTATATCAAGTTACATTAAAAAAAAATTTTTTCAGAAAATATTCGTATAAAATATATAACGGCGTAAATAGTGTGTTGAAGTGTAATGACGTTGTAAATAGTCTCTTCGTTTTGTTTGGTCAGGAATGACGTCACAATGTTCACTTTACACTTGATGATCCATACTTTTGAATAAAAACTTCAAAATAACGAGTTTCGACAGTTTATTACTTTTACATGAAGAGGTCCATTCGCCTAGACAATTCAAACACGAATTAATAATAACAGCGGCCAACGCCTGTATTTATATCAAGGTTCCACTTCCAACTACCCGCACTGTGAACAGGTTGGTTTCCCTTGTTATCACCCCGTTATATATTATGTAATGGCGAGACCATAGAGCTTCTAACTTCTTATATTATAAATTATGTCTTCAGAAAATGCAGTAATATGAAACCATGGACTTGATCTGAAGATGGATTTGGTAGCCATAGAAACTCCTATACTAAACAAGACAGACTCATCGCTTATGAGCTCGTCGTACTTGTCTTAGCTAGTACTCTTCTTCTACCTAGTATCTTTAAAAAGTTTTTAGAAATTTAAGTGTTTTTCCCAACAAAAACTGAAAGAGTTAGTAAATATTCAAGACGCTTGGAATCCAGATTCACTTTGAAATTGTAACGAGAATCTTTGGAAGAGTTTGAAAAGAACTTTGCGAAGTCGACGAATGTGCTTACAGGTAATAATCATAAAACTGACTTTTATTTGAATAATCTCGTCTTTTAATCGGTTTCAAACATTTTAGAAAGTTTTGTTTTGCTATCATATTTTTGTGTTTGTTATTATTATGTTTGTAAATACGCATATTGACTACATATTGATTTGACATATCTTAGTAGTTTTTAATCCTTCTTCAAAGTTTCTAAAATTAAAATCATTACAAAAAGATTCAACAGCCAGTCTAGATTGATTCTCTCGCTTATAAGACAAAAACGTCAGTCTATTTGGCCTGCTACTTCTACAAAAGAAAAAGTATCATTGATATCGGTTAATCGAGAAAAAAAAACTTGAGAGGTGTCAAGGGACACCCGGATGGAACGAAGTTCCTTTCGGTCAATTAGGGGAGGGAATTGTAATATTTTTTTTAATTAAATAAAATATTTTGATCACAGCGCCATCTAGTGATAATTAATCATCTAAAACAAAAAAAGTGTCGTGACAACGTGTGAATTTCCGTCTAGCCCCCTTTCGATACCGCGCAATAAGGAACTTCGTTCCAATAAATACACAGGAAACCTTACCCAAAACTGTAATAGAGCTGGACACAACCATGCTAAGGAGCCACACGAGTGCTATCTTGATGACCACCAGCCTCTTCGTGGAGTGATGTCGACTCTTCAACGGGTTCCTAATTCCGAGGTATCTGTAAAAGAACAGCTTTTAGTCTGTGCAAACTTATATTATCAGAGAAGTAGTTATGATATTAGTGTCAGCTCTGCAGTGTCCCCTGACTTTGCGAAGGTCCATGAGCGGAGGCAACCACTTACGATCAGGTGAATCCTTAACTTGTCTGCGTACGTCGCACCAAAGAAAAATAATAAAATTAGAGATTCATTGATGTTGTTTTTTCTTGCATTTTAAACAAAGTATATAAGTATAAGGGTATCAGTATATAGAGAAATTGTGCTGGTAGAAAATGTTAATTGGTACTTCATCGGTATGGTTTACTTTTTCTATTATTTCTTAGTTTTAAAATATAAGCATTTAAGACTCTGGATATCATGTAGGACGAGAGTGCTAGCCAAGACAAGTAAAACGAGCCCAAACACTATAAGTCAATCTTTTTTAGTTCCTATGGTTACATTCCGACATAATGACCAAGTCAGCTCTATGGTATCATATTATTGCATTGTATCGCGAGCATACTCTTTTTCAAAACCGTATCGCATAAGAACAAGTTGCACTTATTACCTTTTTCAATAACATTCATTGATCACTTACGTCGCTGCATCGTGCAAGCGAGTTTCGCTTTTATGGTTGATTTGCACTAATGAGGTTGACTGTTCATAGATACACCCAGTGTAAGTTCTGTCTATTGATGTATTAAATTAGTATGTTTGCTCTACTGTACCAACCCATTACTGCCCACTGTTGGGCTCAGGTCTCCTCAGAAGAGGGATTAGGCATAGTCCACCACGCTTGCCCAGTGCGGATTGAGGACTTCACATATCTTCAAAGGATTTTTTTGAGAATCCTTTTCCGACATGCAGGTTTCCTCACGATGTTTTCCTTCACCGTTTATTAGCCAGTGGTGTCGTGAAAAATTGCACATAAATCTTTTCCTCATTTAGATTTAGAGGTACAAGCCGACCGGATTTGAACCCGCGACCTCCCGTTCGGAAGGAAGCGCTTCGACCACTCGGCCACCACGATTTATGTATGATATGTTTGCTCAATAGAGTGTATTTATGCAGTACCAACTTTACTCCAGTTTATTATCAAATTAATTAATTTCAAGCACAATCAAGCCGAGTTATCATTATTCACGCCGATAAAACATATTATTTCTTATCTAGGTCCTACTGAATAACAATAATACATTTAATATCAGATCAGCCTCTTGATATTTGTATTGATTTCAAATATTGGTCGTTACTCTCATATTATTGAGAGTAATATTCTTTCATATTTGTGATGAGTTTGTTGAGTAATATTAATAAATAGAAGATATTATGTACTTGTATATACTTTATGATATGTACTCAAATCATTATTACTTTATGTATATTACAAATGAGAGGTAAAAGGTAAAGTGAATGGAAGAGATTTTTACATTCTCACTTTGTTTTTCTTTTTTTTTTTTTTATTGCCATGTAGGCACACGAGCCAACGGCCCACCTAATAGGAAGTGGTTACCGTCGCTCATAAACCTCTGCAATGTCAGGGGACACTGAGGGGTCGCTACCTACGACCTAACTTTAAGGACCCCCCTCAAGCCTCGTTTGAAGAAGGACAAGTCATAGCGCTCAGGGAATACCTAGTGTATTATGTTTAATTCTAAACACAATACACTAGACAGTTAGAAGAGATCGACATTGCTGTGCCTTTGCACTGCGAAGATAAGTGGATAATGGTAAACGCATCCCATCAGGCGGACGTTTTGCTCATATACCAGCTAATGTAGGTAATAAAAAAAATAATCTGAATGTAGATTTTAAAACTGACACACAATAAGAATTTATATTTTGCTGTCCCAAAATGGTTACAAAATAATACAATGTAATTTCATTCCGACATTTTGTTTAGCTAGTTTTACCTCGTCCGATCGTAACATTACAAAATACTGAAAACGTTTTGGTTAGTTTGCACCATTTTATTACGACTTCGAGAATGAATTGCTTGTCTTATCTATTTGAGGACCACCCGAAGTGAACTTTGCGAATAAATTAAAATCAATTTCAAATCCTTCTAAACTTATTCAGACACTCGCGGTTTTCTAGAATACTTTCATGCATTTTTAAACGGGTTCTTACCACGATATTTAATTAATTGAGTTGTCTCGATATTTCAACGTTGGTGCAAACGTCATGTCTCTGCAATGTCCCCTGACATTGCAGAGGTTCATGAGCGACGGTAACCACTTACGATCAGGTGGCCCGTTGGCTCGTGTGCCTACAAGGCAATAAAAAAAAATACGTCATCACCATCATCTCGTAAAAACGTGACACAAATGTTGGACCACCATGTAAACTGGCTTAAAAGTCAAACCACGAAATATCAAGCCCCAAAGAAAAGTCAATTTACATTCACCTAATCAAATCGTCAAACAGTTTGGCCAACAATTGATCCAATAGTTCATCATTGTCCTCGCTCACGTACTAGAATAAACAGGATCCAGTAACAAGCCCTTACCCTTCAACGAAGTTATAGTTCAAAAGGGCTGTTTACACACTGAAGTTGTATTGCAAACTGTATGTGCTCTCAATCATGTGTATACTATAGGGTTACTAGCATGTCGGAAAAGGATTCTAAAAATCCTTTGAAGATATGTGAAGTCCCCAATCCGCACTGGGCAAGCGTGGTGGACTATGCCTACTACTACTAGACTAGGCAGTAATGGGTTGGTACAGGACTGACATATTGAAGGACTACAAACATGGTTGATGGTCTTTTCCTATAGCCACTTTCTAATATAATGAATCTGGACAGTAAAGCCTAACCCGAGGAAAAGCTAACTGGTCTTGGGTCTCGCAACAAATTCAATTAGAAAATGGTAGAATGAGTAGGAATGATCCACATCTAGATAAACGAACTATTATGTTTAGAGGTCATCTGAATTTGACAAAAACTCACTATGACACGTTATTCAAATACATAAGTGATTTCATAGACAAGATGATGAATTCATTCGGTTAAATATGTCGTGCACTACTTCAATTATTCTTTTATACCATCCTTTGGTATATAATGGTAATTTTCGTCCAATTTACATTTATTTTCTTATGAAAGAATCTCTGTATATCCACGAAATAAAATATGTGTTCTCATGAACATAAGTGCTAAATGCGAGTTGTTACCTATTGAAATGAAATTGTTAATTTACCATAACAAATTACATCAATCATTGGTGTACAGTGGATCCCGTACTAAGCTTGCAGTAGCTTGTGTTACGAGACTCGTTTACAAAACCATGTTGGACACGTCGGTGTGATGAAATGTAACAGATAATAAAATTATGAATCTAATAGACTACAGGCCATGAAGAAAAATTATGGGTCATTTGAACCACCAGGTGACCTATCTAAAACGAAATTCTAGCATAAAATAATAAGATTCAGTACTATGCCGTCACTTGTAAGCTGTCCAACTGAGTGCAGGTGAGCATTCAGGGGATTGCAACCATCGTTTTTTTCCCCTTGTCGCATGATTTTTGTACGGCGTTGAGGAATAATGGATTAGAAGCAGTATTTAAATAGTATGATACAGATGCTGTACAAAAATGTTGGGCCACAAAGTCGGATTTTTTTTTAATTTTCCGACAATTACCGGGGTATATTTAGTCATTTGATTTTTCTTCACGGGCCTGTAGTCTATAAAACAATTGTCTTCCTACGGAATTACACAAATTAAAAAATATAATTAATCACTAGATGAGTTCACAAATGTAAATTCTCAAAAAATAAAAATTAAATAAAAATAAAAGTAAAATTAAAATCATGTGAATTTTTATCGACATATAATTGTTCTTTATTCCTCGTGCCATGTGTGTGGTTATGTGTATGAGTGTGATATTATTGTTTTAAAACTTTAGCTGATACCACTAAAACCAAAGTAGTAAAATAGGTCTACCTTTATATAATGTGACACTAAAACGCACTAACACTTTAAGGCTTTTTCGTCACAAGGACCGTCCCTAAAGACATCATTGTGTATAAGCCCTATCTCACTATTCGCACACTAAAAGGTACGGTGTAAAAGGTACGTCACTCAAACCAACTCGAGGGAAATGCCCTGGATTTTTTTCTCTTGACAGCGAAAAGATTTACACGGTCGAACCATTCCCTGCAATGCCTATGTTTTGTTTGGGGGTGCCATTGATTTATGCTCACGTGGAATGTCTTAATCATGTGTAGACACGCAAGACTTCAGGTGATTTAAAGAGATCTTGGGATTGGCCCACCTGTTGCTATCATAATTGCAGATTGGATTTCGAATTTACGGCGATAGCATTTTTGAGTTACTTCCAAAGTGTATAGTATATATTTAACAATTTTTATGGCTTTATTACCACCACTTGCTATATTTTACTACCATCTTATATTCAGCATAGGTAGATAAAAAAAAACTTGAATGGTGTCAAGGGACACCCGGATGGAACGAAGTTCCTTTCGATTAATTATTGAGGGAATTGTAATAAAATTTTATTTTTTTAAGTTTCAATAATGAGTTAGTTTAAAACGTCTGTCTCTCTCTCTCTTATAGTTCATATGAAACAAAATAAGGAATTGTTTTAAAAGATATTAATCACAGCGCCATCTAGCGATAATCATCTAAATCAAAAAAAGTGTCGTGACAACTTTTTCATAAGAATTTCCGTCTAGCCCCCTTTCGATAACGCGCGATAAGGAACTTCGTTCCAATAAATGAGCTATAATTATAGTATCATCATACATAAAGCATGTCTATGTCTATTTCATCAAGAGAAACCACTACTCTTCCTTAAACAGTTCTAAGTATGTCACAGAACTTACTACAGAATCTCAACAGAGGACACTATAAATAAATGATAGAATTTGTAATTAGTTTGATCTCTCCCTCGAATATACCCTTGAATATGTAAATTGTGTAATAGCCTCTCTACATAGACTACCTGGTTACCATAATGTTTGGAGAGATATCTCAGAACTTAGAACTACCACAAAGATGCTTATAAATTTCTTTAAACACGGATATCAAAAAAGAAAATAAGAATATACATTTATTCAGCACAAACTTAAACACTACAATAATGTAGAAATTAAAAAAAACATCACTTACTAGTGCTGAAATATTGGGATCGCTCATTTAATAAACATCGTGGTAAGAATCCGTTTAAGTGTAATTGCTAAAGAACCTATCGAGATTTCAAGACATTTTCACACTATCATCACTCATCTATCATCAATCATCACATTATCATCACTTTTAGCAGGGGTGACGGCTTCAGATTATCGAGTATGTGGAATCCAGTGCTAAACACAACAGTCACTAAGGGTTCATGCTCAGAGAGTCTTGTAGATGCAGTGAGTGTGGTGAGTCGAGAAGTGAGTTCGAGTTCCAGTGGTACTACCCAAAACCGAACGAGAAAGAGGGTAGAAAGATTTGTTTGCTCTTAAATCGACCCGCAGTATCCAGTCTTCTCGTGATCATGACGTTTGCAACAACGTTGAAATATCGAGACAACTCAATTTATTAAATATCGTGGTAAGAACCCATTGAAAATGCAAGAATGTATAAAATATGCTTAAAAATATTACACTTTAATTCGAACTAACATCCAGTCAAAACCTTTAAGGAATAAAGTTTGTAAAAAGGCCGTAACCTTGAATTTTCAAGCTTAATCTCATACTGCTTACGCCCATGACTGCAAAATAAAACGTCTCAATTCCAGATCATGCTTCAATGTTCGATCCATAAAAATTCAGTTCTCGTAAATGGAATATTCCAGAGAGCTCGTTTCATTCGTCCTGATTTTTTCCGTCTTCCAATGTTTTCGTTTATCAATATACTAAGATAACAATATTGTGGACGGTACGAGATACATCTCGACTCCGGATAAACTTGTTCGCAATGAAATTGTTATGATATTGACCGAGGTTGACGCGTTTCTGACTTTTATCGAAAAACAATGTAGAGAGAGCTTGGTTAGTAAATGATAATATTTATTTTGGGGACTGTGTTTTAGAACTTAAGTTTGAAAAAGGGTCTATGCTGTAGAAGAATTTGGTTTTTATTGATGAATCTCTTTTATTACCACACAAACAAACGGATATATTTTTAGGTAAAAAGTTTTAAATTTCAAGTGCCTCATTTTTGGAGACACTACTTTTAAAGGCTTTGTTCGAAACTGTGTATTCTGTTATATTTCACCAAAGATTATAAAGGCAAAAACTATTTGGATTACCAAGTGATCCTTCTTCAAACGAGGCTTGAGAAGGGTCCTTAAAGTTAGGTCGTAAGTAGCTACCCCTCAGTGACATTGCAGAGGTTCATGAGCGACGGTAACCACTTCCGTGGGCCGTTGGCTCGTCTGCCTACATGGCAATAAAAAAAATAAAAAAAATCTCCCATATAATTAAAGAAGTATTTGGTATTAAAGGAAGGCTAGAAATCATTAACATGATAACCTCTACAATGTCAAAAGACACTACTTCACCAACACTTTAGGACTTTTTTCAAGCCTCATTTAAAAATAAACCGTCACGGGCAAAACATAATAACTGTATCAGTTACCACATACCTTCCAATGCTGATGAAACACATATGCATGATGCTGGCGGAACATGCCAGTACGTCACATGTGACATACACGTTGCACCACACCACGCCCAACGGCCAATAACCTGGACAGACATGAGTCAGTTTATAATATGTCAGCCTTGTATGCTAGGCGTCTACTTAGTCCGAAAAGTCAAGAATTTGCAACAGGGTTCTAGGTAACAGTAAAAAATTATCTTTAGAACCTGCTAAACTTACTCGTAGTCTAAATAAAAAGTTTTGTTATTCAAGACAATCTGTTTTTATTTATTTTATTTTTATTAAGTAGTCTTTTACAAAAAAAATAAGTACAATGGCGGACTTAATGCCTGAGGCATTATCTACCAGTCAACCAAGGGTGAAGCAGAGAGAACAATAAGTAGGTGTACAAGAGAAGTGCACACATGAGCTTAAAACACGTAGAACAATATATACAGTAAAACAGATTTTATTTATAAAAGATTACAATAATAATTTATATTTATATATACACATGAATAATATATATATACATATTATACATACATATACTAGTTGTCAATCTACAGTAACAATATCTAACCCACCTACGCTCAAACAATGAAATGCCTAAAAACTTAAATTTTCATTTTGAGTTACAAAAGATCGAATAGGAATCAAATTGAACGATCTCCATTACTTCAGTTTAGGATTATAGAAAGGAACTGAGTGAACTGAGAACAAACCAAAATTGGCGTAAGTCTAGTAGTGATTTCACTGTTATCTATAGGTGACAATAGTCGTGGTGGCCGAGTGCTTGAAGCGCTTGCCTTCCGTACGCGAGGTCGCGGGTTCAAAACCGGCCGGCTTGTACCTCTAAATCTTAATATGAAAAAGATTAATGTGCAATTTTTCACAACACCACTGGCTAAAAACGGTGAAGGAAAACATCGTGAGGAAACCTACATGTCGGAAAAGGGTTCTAAAAATCCTTCGAAGATATATGAAGTCCCCAATCCGCACTAGGCAAGCGTGGTGGACTATGCCTAATCCCTCTTCTGAGGAGACCTGAGCTCAGCAGTGGGCAGTAATGGGTTGTTACAGTATAGGTGATATTCGACACCCAAGACAAGTGGTTAATAATACAAAAAAGACTGGTTAAGAACAGGACGTATTCAGATATAACATGGCTGATCTGAAATCGTCGTCCTATATTTTTTGTGAGGCAAAGCGATCGAGCTGCGTTCCTGGAAACTACTTCCAAATTCCACTCAGTAACAGGAGCATAACAAAATTTCGTAACAATATCAGTGCCGGGAATAAAGCAATATATTCTCCGTATAAAGGTTCCTTGAAGTGGAATTATCTGACGAACGTGAGATCTAGCAGTTTAATAAACTATTTGAACCTAAAGTTTGCCCTAGAATAAGTTTTTTGTAACCCAAAAACATCTTTGCTTGGTAACCTTTGTCTTATATTTGTACAAGATCACAAGATTTTAAAAAATATTTCCTCTTTCTACTTTACATCTATGGCCTTATCTTAAAGACTCTCTTTAAGTCTCGCTGGAAAAAAAAAACGAAAAGTAAAGTAAAAATTTATCAATATTCAACTAATTTAACTAAAATTTCATGTTCCCTGTCAAGACTAATTTTGCTTTTTTCTCATATAATCTGTAGATAATAATGCTAATATCAAACATGATAAAAGTAAACACAGAAAATTGCTGTCATATAAATTCAAAGAATAAGGACTAACATTCAATTTCCTGCACGGAGATGACTTACGATTGTGGGGTTCAAGAGATCCACCAATACGAGAGCAGATTGGATCTTGCAAGTCTATGCCTATTTGCGGTGCGCCAACAAAATATCCCCAAATATATCGAATTTGCTGCTCAAATTTATTGTATGTACGCACGTACCCAGTCAATCGCCCGTATTTCCTATCTGAAAGGGGCTTAAGATTGGATCGAAGTGTGAAATCAGTGTCATTATATCGGATAATCGTGTTCCGATGAAGGCTTTTGGGAAATGTGAATTTCGGGAATTGTTTACACGCTACGACTTGAATATTTTAGACTATAAATAGAGCTTACAAAGAATACTTGTTATCACTAGAAAGGTAGTATGTTATGCACTAATGTGATTACTGAAAGGACACAGTCTAAATCTTTGTCAATAAATTTTTATAAGCATTAGATGCAAACAAAGAAATATAAGAAACTAAAAGTTTAAAAAGCAGCTACCTAAATAAATTATATATTTTTGCTAATGAAATGTACATTCCAAGCTAAACTGGACTCACCTAAAAATCCTGGAATGGCTCCCATTGGCATCACAAATAAACTGACGAGCAGATCAGCGATCGCCAACGACAGCAAAAAGTAGTTCGTAACGTTCTGCAGTCTCTTATCTAAGCACACGGCCAAACACACCAATATATTTCCCACACCTCCAGCCACTATAAATAATATCACAAATAGAAAACTCCAATCGTAACCCTTACCAGAAAACACTTCGTTCGTTAAATTTCTATAGTTAAAACTACACTGAAAAGTTTCTACGACGTTTCTTTTGACAGTGCTGTTAAAATCGTCAATGTAAAACGTTCGATTGCTAATATCACTGTAACAGTACAAGTCTGAGTCGCAAGTGGTTTGAGGGAGGCGCAACCACAAGTTTTTTATGGCATTTTCGAAGATGACATTCATCAAGTTCAGCTTAATCCCAGTGCTGCAGAGAGTGTTATTGCTATCAACAACCAAGTTGCTGTTAGGACAAGTTGTGCAGTTGTAGGAGGTTTCGTTCTGAATGTCGATATTGAGTTGGCAGCTATAAGCGTTGTAGTCTTGGCTACTACAGTCGACGCCATAGTAAGAGCCGCAAAATTTGCCGGGATACAAAGCGCAGGGTAAATCTTGCAGAAATTCTTCGAAGAATGTGAAATTCGTATCCATGCTCATTCCATGACTGTGTCAGATCTTCTCCCGCAGCTTTAGATTACACGATCGTCACATCTGAAACAAAAGAAGATAATGTTAACTGAAACTGAACTGAACTAAGCAGTTTCGAATTTTAATGGATTCGATACAGTACAAGTAATGAAATAAAGTTTTGAATGGAATTAGTTTATACTTGATTTAAAAATAAAGGAAAAAAACTTGAGAAGTGTCATGAGACACCCAAATAGAACGAAGTTCCTTTCAATTAAAAGATATCTTATAATTTTTTTCCTAACGTAACGCGCGATAAGGAAAGTGTTTTAAAAGATTTTGACCACAGCGCCATCTAGCGATAATCATCTAAAACAAAAATAAGGAACGTGTTTTAAAGATTTTGATTATAGCGCGATCTAGCAATAATCATCTAAAACAAAAAAGTGTCGTGACAACTTTTCGTAAGATTTTTTTCCGTCTAGGCGCCTTTTCAAATATTACATTAGACCTCCTATTATGATTACACACATTCAAAAGTATATGCAAAATATTCCATGATCAATGATAATAATAAATTGAAGTTTTCCATAAATAATAAAAAAAAAGAAATTTAAACAATTCGTCTCCCTATTTTGTCTCGAGATACAATCATGCGTGTCACATGTGAAATGTATATGCTATTCGTACGTTATATTCGCTACATCAACCTTCGCTACATTTGACTTTGACGCGAGGAATATTTTCTTTTGAAATGCCGATGAGATATCTTCATATATCTACTCTATATTTCCACAAAATAGCTTTTAAACTTGCAAAATGTACATATCTAAATAGTTGCAGTTTGATGATAGTTTAAAAAATATTTGAGGTTCATTTGAGTGGATCATTTTTAATAACAAGGGGTGAGCCATATAAAGTTTGCATTTTTCAAAAGTTCGACTGTCATGTTGGCTGTGTGGCATGTTGCGCCATCCTGTTGAAACCAAATGTCGTCCATGTCATACTCTTCAACTTTTAGAAACAAAACTTCGTTGAGCATGGCACGGTAACGCTCGCCATTGACCGTAACGGCGGCTCCTTGCTCATTTTCCAATGATGCCGCCGGACCAAAACCCACACCAAACCGTAACTCTTTGTGGGTGCATTGGCTTCTCAATGGTAACGTGTGGATTTTCCGACCCCCCAATGCGACAATTTTGCTTATTAGCATAGCCTCCGAGGTAAAAATGGGCTTCATCTGAAAAGATAAAAATGCTCATCTTCGGCCAAACGATCTTCTGCCCATTGGGTGAACCGAAAACGTCCCATTTCGTAAATGTCAAACCTTTAACTAAATTATGAACACAAATTGAATGACATTTGAGCTGTCATTCTCTAAATAAACAGTAGTTCAAAATGCAAACGTTAGACTACTCACCCTATATACATAAGTTCATTAACAAATTCATCATTTTAAACTTTTATTAATACTGAATAACCCCAAACCTCATCTTTCCTCGTCCTCCCTTTAATTATAAATCCTGAAAGACACTAGAATAAATCATATATTCTAAAAGCTCTTCCTTATACACTTTACTATTCTCAAGTAGCACAGAAGTAAGTAGAATATATAGCACTGCTTTACACAAACTCACGAGCTAGCCAGGCCATATTTCTTCTAAGTCGATAAAACAGATCGTTACCAGAGTCCAACTTTCGGTAACATGAAAAACGAGTCCCCATTTGATAAAGCGAAGTATTTCACACATTTCCAAGCATAATTATGTTGGTTCTCAACTTGAACATTCAAAGGCCATGATACAACCATGAGAGCACTTCTCTCTGCATATTAAACGATTATGGCGCGGATCAAGGACTCGTAGACCTTCAAAATCGATCTTAAACGCTTTTTGCTTTAATTGAGGTGGTATGTTGAATATTTAAAAAGGCCTTAGTAAAAGAATGTTGTAGGTGAAGTTGGTATTCATAGTTTTAAAATGTTTTTTATTGGTATATTCGAGGTAAAGGTCAGTGTCAAGTGGTTTGTGGCTTTCCATCATTAATGTAACGTACAAACATCAGATATTTGAATTAACCATTAAAATACTCAGTCTCCAACTTAACATTTACTAGTTAGCCAATAAAATTGTTTAAAAAAATCATTTTTTTATTAGTTTTCGAAATACGAAATATTTGAAACATTTTGATTTAATTTTGTTTCAAGCTACTTTACTATTATCACCGAACCCCACAATCGGTTTACAACTTATCGATAGTAATAAAAACAATAAAATCATATCAAAAGTTGCCTAACGACATCATTTGGTATGTTTGAATTCCAAATTTTGAACTTTGGCCTTCGAAACGCGAAATACACATCACATTTTCGAACATAAGCATTTATCCTTGCAACAAACTTTTATCTTGATATCGATGGCAATAAAAAAAGAAATACATGGTATTAATATTATAAGTCCAAGAACAGCCTTGTGGCGCGCCGGATGACAAGTGAATTGATATGGAAATGACGCGAAGGCATCTCATAATCTTCTTAGTTGGGACCGAGTTTGTTTTGCGCGCTCATTGAACTGCGAACTAACTTTGGATATTTATAATCGTTACTGCGGTTAATGTCGCGAAATGTATGAACTGAGAGCTTTGAGAAATCATTTAATTCATAGTCGTTATAATTTTGATCGCATTGAAACTTAATGAAACAAAAGACGTCGTTAGAAGTACTGGATTGTGATTATAATCAAGACATATTGTTGGGATTTTCTTTGTGTGTTTGAATTTTATCTATCACAAGTTTATGTGTGATTAACAAGAATTATTTTTTCAAAGTTGTTAATTTACTTGTACGACTTTTTATATTCAGTGTTTTAAGTTTCTCGCAAAAACTCCAAAATGACTCTGGACAAAACTTTAATGAAGTTATTGTTTAACTAAAGAAGTTCAAACGTGCTATAAACATGATTTATTTTGTCAAACAGTCTCACTGGTACCACCAAAAAGTGAACGAGAAAGAGGGTAGACAGATTTGTTAGCTCTTAAATCAACTCGCAGTATCCAGTCTTCTCGTGATCATGACGTTTGCAACAACATTGAAATATCGAGACAACTCAAATAATTAAATATCGTGGTAAGAACCCGTTAAAAATTTATGAAAGTCTTACTGAGCGCGTAAAACAAAACCATGCAATAGTTGTTCGCGGAACAGCCCATAACAACGGTTTTATATGCCTATACACATTTGCACTTTGTGAAATGATGGCCTTTGAGGACTGCTTCAAAAGAAATGAAGAGAACCGGTAGAGCGTGCATAGCTGCTAACTGTGACTTTACTTTGATAGGAGATTAGTTTTTTTGACATTTTTAATTTATATTTTAGGCTTTTTGTGAAAGGGTTAGCATGTCTACACCCGACCGAGAGAGCCGGTGGACGTATCGCCGGCGGCTGCCGGTTCGGTGCCTGGGGGCGGCGCGACGGGAAAGTGTGCCGAGAGCGTAACGCGTCGCGTCGTCCCTCAAAACCCTGTCCTGGGTTCTGGCCTCAGCCGGGGTTCGGACGCTTAGTGTGAGCGTTTGGAGATTTTAGTGCGGTTCAACTACCACCCACCCCGCCCGCGGGTGGGTGGGAATCCGGTGATTTCCTCCAACTAAAAAAAAGAAAAAAAAAGCATGTCTACGTATTAAGTCGGTACGTAAGTGTTTTTTTTGGTTGATTAATTTTAAGATTTTTTTTTGCATGATAGATTAAATAGCTCTACCTGATGGTAAGTGGTTACCATCGCTTGTGATTCTCTGCAATGTCAGGGCATTAGATGGCCGTTATCCATCACTAATAAATAACTTACCTTTAACCTCGTTTAAAGACGTTTTGATATTCTAAAATTCTACTTATGTCAGCTAAGGTAACATATTTTTTTTTTTATGCCTTGTAGGCAGGCGAGCTAACGGGCCACCTGATCGTAAGCAGTTACCGTTGCTCAGGGACCTCTGCAATGTCAGCAGACACTGCAGTTATGTTTCTAATATCAACTTATAGTTGTCTCTTGTCCGTATTTAGAACTATATAATTTAAAACCAGTTGACCCGCGCAACTTCGTCTGCGTCACAAAAAGGTTCGAAGAGCATTTGCGATGTAAGCCCAGAAAATTGTGCTTAATTACGACACATAAAAAATCTCTTAGATTATCAGTGATATATGCATGTACTATACACATAAACCTTCCTCTTGAATCACTCTGTCTATTATAATAACAGTTACCATGAGATACTGGCCTGAAAATAAATAAAACAATATTTAAAGTGTGAATTAATATTCAAATATGGGCGATACCAATACCGCACTGCGTTGATTGCGGTGTTACATACATGATAATTACCAGCATCGTGGTCTCTATGCAAATTTAATATATTGGTGTTAATATACAGTATGAAAGGTTGCTTCCGTTGTATGTGCATATGTAAAAATCTTTACAACTACGCTGTAGATTTTGATGCGGCTTTTTAAAAAGAGAGATTAAATAGGATGGTATTATGTGTGTAATACAGTACACAAACACCGATAATTGTACTGTACTGTAACAACTCATTACTGCCCACTGCTGAGCTCAGGTCTCCTCCGAAGAGGTGTTAGGCATAGACCACCACGCTTGCCCAATGCGGATTGGGGACTTCACATATCTTCAAAGGATTTTAAGAACCCTTTTCCGATATGCAGGTTTCCTCACGATGTTTTCCTTCACCGTTGTTAGCCAGTGGTGTTGTGAAAAATTGCACATAAATCTTTTACAAGCCGGCCGGTTTTGAACCCGCGACCTCCCGTACAGAAGGCAAGCGCTTCAACCACTCGGCCACCACGACTATTACACCACACCGATAATTAAAGAACAAAAAAATAAATTTACATTTGTCTTTTGTATCATTTCTGAGTGACCATTCATTTCACTATAAAATTAAAACAATCAAAACTCATCCTCCATTTTGCAAAACTACGCTGTTTCCCCATTTAAAAAGACATCAAGATAAAACGCTCTAGCCAGAAATGTTTTCAAACATTATATCGATTGTAGTGTACCCGAAAAAATAAAAATCATAGGTTTCAGCCCAAATGGCTAGGACATACGTGACAACACGAAACGCAGCCTGAATTCACAATTACCTCTATTATTTTTATCCAGGATTCAAGATGGATATAATCTTAGTCGTAAACAATGTTTTAAAAGTGCTATTCATCTTCAGCTCATAGACTCACATAGCCTAACAACCAAAATTAGTGTTTTTCTAGTGGTGCTATCTACGGGTGACGTTCGACAGCTTCAGATGAGTGATATTGATCAAATCAGTTCACCTTTTTTTTTTCTATGGGCCTCTTCCCATTTCATTTGGGGTCGGCCCTCCGAATATGAGTCCGCCATGCGGCTCTGTCGTTGTAATGTACAGGTACATTTTGTGATAATTTTTGCAGGTTTCTCCAGCAAGTAGCTTTGGGGCGTCCTCGGGGTTGTTTTCGTATGTTCGTATTTAAAGCAATTTTTGCAGGATGGTCGTCATCTCGGCGCATCACATAACCGTACCACGAAGTTGACTCTCACGTAATTCAAAATTCATTCATTCAATTCACGGAATCAAATCAACGGGTTCTTACCACGATATTTAATTAATTGAGTTGTCTCGATATTTCAACGTTGTTGCAAACGTCATGATCACGAGAAGACTGGATACTGCGGGTCGATTTAAGAGCAAACTGTCTACCCGCTTCTTAATAATCTGTCTTCGCTTTTAGGTCGTACCACTGGAACTCGAACTACCCGTAGAAATAACCCGTTGAAAATGCATGAAAGTATTATAGAAAACCGCGAGTGTCTGAATAAATTTGTAATCAAATCAGTCCACCTTATGAAAGCAAAATATTTAATTTGTTAGATTTGAGATACAAATGTTTACGAAAAGTTGTTCTCGACCCTAGATTAACTGGCTCGCTCTATCGGTTTCAGTGATAATAGTACAAAAGTGTGTGTGTGTTTGTTCATGTGAATATCATAAACTTTTAAAAGTTAAATAGTCGTTATATAAAGGTTGTCAAATATTTTCCTTCCGCCTTTTTGTCTTTTAAATTTCGCGGCTATGTACAACGCGCTACAGAGCTCATATCTACCAATACTATACATAATTTGAAAGTTCTTGATATAACCTACAAAACGCCGCATATTTGAACTAAATCCGATCACTGTAACACTTTTTATAAAGCATTGAATAAAGAGCAAAAAAGCGAAAGGGAGATATTTGACAACCTAATATTTTATCGAAGACTTAATGATCTGTAACCTTAATAAGTTTTAAGTGATTCTCCAGAAATATTCAAAGAATACTTAAGGCTTTTGTTTTGTGTGTTCACGACATAATAATGAAGGTTTCGATGAAACTGCCGTTGTCAATTTAAGTTTCAAGGGCGAGGTCCTTAGGGACACCTGGAGAACTGGGCTCATAACGCTATTTGGAACTTGGTTATGTAACGCTTTGTTGCAGTATTTTTTTTTGGAACAAAGTTCCTTATCGTTATCGAAAGGGAGCTAGACGGAAATTCTTATGAAAAAGTTGTCACGACACTTTTTTTGGTTTTAGATGATTATCGCTAGATGGCGCTGTGATTAAAATCTTTTAAAACAATTCCTTATTTTGTTTTATATGATTAATGCTAGATGGCGCTGTGATCAAAATATTTTAGTTAAGTTACTTAAAAAAATAAAATTTTATTACAATTCCCTCACTAATTAATCGAAAGGAACTTCGTTCCATCCGGGTGTCCCTTGACACCTCTCAAGTTTTTTTTTTTTTAGATGAAGGAAATCACCAGATCAGACTTAGTGATTTTTTGTTTTCAATTAATTGGAGACTTTAGAACCATTTGGTTTAAGTTCCGTGTCATCTACAAAACTTGTGTATTCTCTAAAATATTCTTATTGTTAGTAAAGAAATAAACCAGGAGATAAAGAGCCCCGTATAGTTAATTACATCGGAAAACTACCGGTTTTGAATTCTGGTAGTGATTAGTTGGTGTAATTAAAAGCTTTTATTTAACTTGCACTAGATGAAACTATGTAAGTTCGAGTGGAATCTTGTTGAATATAACCAACTTCCCGGTTTCCGATTAAGTTGCAATTTTGCACTGATATGTATAATCCGTGGCAACGTAATACTATGGTATAATAGAGCTGATCTAATGATGGAGTTGGAGGTTAGCCATTAAAACTTTCTACTAAACAAGATCTACTTACTTATTTTATCTAGCATTTTACTGCTACCTGATATCCAGGTCATCGGTCCACCTTGTGGGAGGTCTGCCTACGCTGCGCCTACCAGTTCGTGGTCGCCACTCTAGAACTTTTCGGCCCCATCGGCCATCAGTTCTGCGCACAATGTGTCCTGCCCATTGCCACTTCAAAGATGCAGAGGTGGCTGGATGCGGACCGCGCAGGACCGATCGATGTGGCGAGGTTTGGGGGAGGCCTATGTCCAGCAGTGGACATCTACAGGCTGATGATGATGATGATGATGATATCCAGGGTTTAAAAAAGCTTGTATTTATAATCATGTATCTATTATATCTGATATAATCATATATTACCTATTCCAAATTCGTATCATTATCATAATTAAAACGAGTTTATCGGACCGTATATTTCATTATACATTATTGTGGTGCATACGTCGATGCGATGACCTGTTTCCGTCATCGAGCACCGGCACTCATGTGCACAGAGCTGTGTCAACTCGCATTGCACTCCCAAGAGTAGGCACAGAATACATGCAGAAGACAAGTTTTTTATTGCAGGATAAATAAATGAGTATATGGTGATGACTGATGGTAAGCGGTTATCGTCGTTCATGAACCTCTGCAATGCCAGGGCATTTAAGTTAGATACAATTCATAGGTTCAATAACTGAATTCAATATTTTTTTAAATCTACTCAACTGACTACTACAGTTGGTTTTAATTTTAAGTTTATTCTTGTGTTTTCTCTGTAAGTGATTTTTTGTAATCTTTGGGGAAAATAAATATCTTAAACCGTAGGTACGAGAGATAGGATAGTTTCGTTTTAAAGTTTATTTTGTGTTACGATAATGTATTAAAGAAATACACTCAAACTGTACTGTATCAACCTATTACTGCCCACAGTTGGGCTCAGGTCTCCTCAGAAGAGGGATTAGGCATAGTCCGCCACGCTTGCCCAGTGCGGATTGGGGACTTCACATATTTTCAAAGGATTTTTAGAACCCTTTTCCGATATGCAGGTTTCCTCACGATGTTTTCCTTCACCGTTTTTGGCCAGTGGTGTTGTGAAAAACACTTACTCAAACAATAGGGTAAAATTAATAAAATAATAGAATACATGGTGCACTATTTTAAATCACTCTATGTCTCTTAATGAAAAAGTTAATTGCTCATAAAATCCGATACTTAGGGTGACAATTACAATAATTTATAAACAGTAGAAACATACTCTAAAATGTAACAAATTGGCGCCCAACGTGGGGCCCGATCTTTGAAACCCTTACCGCTAGACAGAAATACTAGACTATAAAATAAATAATTTGTATATTCTCAGAGCTTCAATAAAAGACAATCTGAATCTTACAAATATCAAGTCGAAGTAACCTACTAATATTTTAGTGGTGGGCAGCTTTAGTGTAGTGAAAAGAGATTTAATTCGAATTACGACAAGCTAACGAAAGTATTATGTTTTTTTGTTACAACAACAGTCACTGGCCAGGCCACTGAGCTAAAACTTATGTTCGAGTAAATTGATTAAACATGTTATTAACTTCTGAACAGATTATATTCTGTGTCACGACCGTGAGAACTGGTATGGTGCTGAGATATTTACCAATACTCTTGATTAAATTACTAACATGAACTTCCCTTCTAGGTCGGTAGTTGTTCCTAACTTAAAAATCTATCTATCATAGATAAATAAAGTAAGTTTGAAAAAAAAAGATGAGAGGTGACATGGGACACACGAATAGAACGAAGTTCCTTTCGATTAAAAGATATCTTATATATTTTTTTTCCTAACGTACCGCGCGATAAGGAACGTGTTTTAAAAGATTTTGATCACAGCGCCATCTAGCGATAATCATCTAAAACCAAAAAAGTGTCGTGACAACTTTTCGTAAGAATTTTTTCCATCTAGCCCCCTTTCACAACGCGCGATATTAATCAAATTAATCAATTGATCAAAAAAATACACAACAAATCCTGAAATATTATAAAATACAGATTCTTTTACAGACTTAATTAAAATCCTCATACTTCCCCCTTTTTTGAAATAAGAATAGTATCACAAATTACTATAATTTGCCAAATCACACATGTATGCCTAAATCTTTAAAGTTACGATATTGCTATTTTAATAGACAGAATGATTCAAGAGGAAGGTTTATGAGTACCGTTTTTTTTTTTTAATTTGGATAGGCAATTGGCTACAACATCTTGTAGCCCATCCTGTACCAACTGTCTTAGATTTTAAGTGTCAATTTTTAATTTGCGTTTCACTTATTTTATTCCCTTTTTTTTAATTTAAGATCCGACTGTGTACATTTTGATTGTTTTATTTTGTGTGTTTTTTTTTCCTTTTATGACGTCACTGCCAGTTGAGGCTGAAAACCAGCGCTCGGTGTGTCTGTGGGTTATCTCCAGCTAACAGCATTAAGCTGAGACTCGACTGGTTTGTGATACCTTTATATTGTAACCTTTGTATTGGAAACCTTTATATTGTATTATTATATTTTTTTTTTTTTTTTTTTTTTTGTATTCTTTGTGACACTGTTTCCATCACAAATATTAGATCGGGACACAGGTGTGTAATGAAAGCCAGTACTGAGCACACTAAACTTTATTTATTACTCTACTAGCTTTTGCCCGCGACGTCGTCTGCGTGAATGCTATGTACAGCACATTAAAAATAACATTATTTTACTGGTTTTCTTCTTTACCTTTTATATCTACACTAAGCAGAGTAACAGAATAAGGCTTTTTTGTAAAATTGGAGTGCAAAAAGTGCTAATTTCGAACCTCTTCGAATAAATGACTTAAAAGTGATTTTGCTGAATTGAGTCAAAAGTTGTGACTAAAGCAGATGTAGAAAATAATCAAATTAAGACAAATATAAGATAAGATTAGAAGATACCGTAAAAAAACATAAAAAACATGTTATAGAACTTCTCGATAAACCACAATAGTGGTTTGGCTCTCCGCAGCCAAAATGTAAAGAACGTAAGAATTTCCGCCTCCATTGTGTGTTTGTGGAGCGAGATGACTTTAAGACGGGTCCCGTTACACAACTTCGAAGGAGATAGGTTCCGACGAAGCATAATCGGGACACTGACCTTCAGCTTGACAGTATGCGCTGGAAAACCACTTGCTGACAGAGAGTTCAAAAATTCTACAGGATAATGTGTAGTAGCATCATCTTGCTCAACGACAGTTCATTTCCCTCAATTTCTGAGAGAATTCGTTAATTGCTGCAGCCTGGTCATTTTAGGGTGTCAAAATGGCTCGCTCACACACCCAAGAATTCTGCTGGTGTGATATACGACTGATGTCGTTGTACACACAGCGAATGAGTTCTTCTAAGCTGGATACAACTCTACCGAGAGACATTGGAAGCACCACTTGTCCACCTCTATCTTCTGGTAGAGTATCTTCACCAAGACTTAGAAGGACATCGGAGAATTCTTGAGCACGTCCAAATTGGGGATGGATATACTTCGTAGGTTTGCTTGTTCTTCAAAATCACTCACAAAATAAATTTGCCACAATTTAGGAATATCTGTAGGTAGCAACGAACCAATTTGATGGTAAACTTGTCCCTGGATCTTGAATGTCGGCATGAATCCTGTTTCAACGATTTGATTTGCACCAAACGAAGTCATTTGGAAGATGCTATTATAGGCTCGGATGTTTTTAAAAAAATGGCTGGACTTTGGATGTTCGCCGCTTAGTAAGAGTTTCAACAGTTCTGGTGGGTCTTGCATTGACTCCAAGCGTACCTTACCAGATGCACAACACATCCCATTGGGCTCCCCTCTCCGTTTGCAGGCTTGACAGAGGGCGCACACTTCTTCTAAGATGCCAATATCTACGTGTGCGGCGTAGTTAATTGCAACATTGTACATGAATCCACTTCCTTCTTTATTTAGCCACGGTTGCTCTTGCAACTTTTGCATTCGGTCCCGGTCTTGCGATATATGAGCAGAAGTATCGTCACGTACGTCATGGTAACTGCACTACGCTCTTCATGCTGCTCATCAGTCTCTAACGAACGTGAAAAGAGCAGGCTGAGAGTGATCTCTCCTTAGCTGAGTATCCTGCTCTTCAAGATCTTCGATAGATTGAGTTTCCGCAATGTGATCTCGAAGAGTAGCTAGCTTCACGCTCCACGTCGGTTTCTACACATCGAGCTATCCTTTTCCTTCGAGTATCGTTTGAGCATTGGGATAAATTAGATCGTTTTTCAGGCATTTTAATTATTTAAAGTCGCAACTAAATAATAATATAATGATAGCTAAGTAGTTCAAATTGACCAACCACACGATAACTTATACCAAAGCGTAACCTCAATTTTGACATTTGGTGTACGAAATAATAGCGCGATTCACAATAATTAAAATTTATACGCCAACGCCATCTAGTTAGCAAATAGTGTCCCACAATGACATAATCAAATTTAAATTATTTATATCAACAAAAAAATGCTTCCATATGTAATTCGACTTGAAGGCCAATAGATGTCGTTGCTCTAAAATTGTTTAATGTAATTTATTTATATGTATGGATCTTGCTAATCTCTGAAACCAATAATTAAAGACACAATTTTTAAGAAGGAACAGAACTCCTTGTATCTATGACAATTAAAAAATAACCATTGACAGTGCCAAAAATGACACAATCAAATTTAAATTATGGTATAAGAGCTAGCAACGTTTTTGACAGATTATTTACCGATACGGACTGTCTAGTAGTAGCCGGTAGTGGTAGGCTACGGATAAAAACCGATTTTTCAAATTATTTTAAGACACTTTTTTCTTTAAATTATGTTTATTATACTTTTTGCTACATGAATTTATTATTGCCAGATATTTTTTGTTGTTCTTCTGTGGCAGACGATAATTCTGAATATATTATTTTTTAATGAAGTTTTTTAAGCACCTAAAAACCTAAAATTAATTTGCCAACTGATATAAAAGTGAAGGAGTATGAGAGGTAGCATATATAAAAATAAAAGCTGGCTTTACTGAAATGTTTGTTTTCCCGACGTTGCTAGCTCTCGTACTAATAAAAAAATGCTTCCACATGAAATTTGACTTGAACGCCGATAGATGTCGTTGCTCTAAAATTGTTTAGTGAAATTTATTATTTTTATATCCCGTTCCTCGGACATGATAGCACTATAATATATAGCCTATGTGTTGACCCGACTTCTAAGCTATATTCTTGCCAAATTTGAAGTACATCGGTGCAGCAGTTTTCGAGTTTATCCCGGACAAAGCTGACTTTTCTACAGTACTAAATGTATGGATTCTGAATCGCGCCATCAAAATGTTCAACGGTTGTTTGACTTGGGGGAGTGTATTTTGCAATGTTGACTTTTCTATCCTTTTATTATATGTATATAGATATATAGATATAGATGTCAATCTCACAGAGTATGTACTACAAGCACATATTATATATATATAATTGATGCATATACAACAACGAATAAAGATATGTCTATGTCTACCTATAATATAGTAGAGAAACACAATTATAAAGGTATTTAATGCGTCGTAAATAATCACATTTTCCTGCGCTTACTTTTCCAAATGCTATTGTAATCACTTTGCGACTCAACATTGCGTGGGTCAGCTAATACAAAATAACAAACATTTGTAAAAATACATAGAGCGTTTAGAATCGTGTTAAAACAACGGTTTTGCTTCCAAATATTCAATCAAACACAGAATCAGCGACCCGTTTCAGTCAAAAATCCTTTTTGTATTTCAAAGAACAATCTTTTCGGGAAATGGAATAAAATGCGTCAAAGACCTCTTTCACGCCCACGTTACAGAATAAATGTACAGAAGAAAAGTTAGAGACGAATCTCGCAGGAAATAATACAAACGAGGTTTAAGCGATAAGGCCGCCAATTGTCACACTGTATTTTTTGTACAAAATCACTATAATTGTATTTCTATGTGGTGTTATAATAAATAATTTTCTATCTATCTATCTATGGGGGCGACGCGACGGAAAAGAGTGCCGATGGCGAAACGCATCGCGTCGTCCCTCATAACCCCGTGCTGGGTTCTGGCCTCAGCCGGGGTTTGGATGCTGAGTGTGAGTGGTTGGAGGTTTTAGTGCGGTTCAACTCTCACATACGCGGGCGGGGATCCGGTGATTTACTCCAACAAAAAAAAAAAAATCTATCTATCTATAGATTCTACTATTTATCTATCATCTACTTAAACTTTACCATTACCGTGTTTTCGTAAAACAACACTACATTTTTTTTACCAATGAACTAAAATTATTATAATCACAAGAGCGTAGTGTGATACGCACTAATTTAAACTGTCACTCGTGTCTTCATCACTTTCAATATGTCATCACTGTAATAAAAATCCCACTGCACTGCTAAAATACTGTCATCACTACATGTATTTGATGATAATCACGAGAAAATGATACAACATCGAATTTTATTAGAAAAGTGTTGTTCACACATTTTCACGTCTTTGATGGTGATTAAGAAAAATTTATGCTTTGATATATTTAATTTTATTCGCTACGTAAGTTTTGTAATCGTAAATTTAATAATTATGGCTCGAGAGACGCCAGGTTTGCAGTTCCGAGTTGGGGTATAGGTATCAGGAGAACTATGGACCAAGTTTTCAGCTTGCTTCAGATACCCACCCAAAAAGTGGCATTAGCTCTCATACTATTTTACAAGTAGGGTGGTATGTATTCTGGTATAATACAAATCATAATAACTAGGTAAAATAAAAAGTAACAAAAAATAATATTCGATAAAACCATCCCAAACAAAAATAATTTCGGACAACTAGGCGGCGGCACGACGGGAAAGAGTTCCGTGAGCGTAACGCGTCGCGTCGTCCCTCAAAACCTCGTGCTGGGTTCTGGCCTCAGCCGGGGTTCGTACGCTGAGTGTGAGCGGTTGGAGGTTTTAGTGAGGAACCCGTGATTTCATCCAACTAAAAAAAAAGAGTATTGACTAACAACCTCAAGTGATCTCGCGCACACCTATGGCCCTTCTGTTCTTGGAGTTTTGTGAGTGTGTGTGTCAGTTCCACAAGAAAACTCTCATAGTGTGGCTATTGAAAATAAGATTTTTCTAAATATTTTTTTATGTGACAACCCTAGCGCATATCTTTGCGGTATAATATTTTAAACAATAAAATCAAAGCGTCAGATCTTTTCATCCGCAACATGCAACGGATTTCAAGACCTAAATTACATTTTATTCTGTGAAATGAGATCTACTGTTTTTATTCTAATTTAATTTTATTGCATGACATGTTAATAATCTTTTTGAAGTTTACAGAAATTTTACCTTGTAAATAGGGTTGCCAACTGATAGTTTTATAACTTTTGTCACTTATCTTTGAAGTTAATAATATTTACGAAAAACAACACGATGAGTTTCACGATAAAAATTATACTTTTACATGGAGTGGAAGAAATATATAAAATCGTTTTGTATATTTTTAGTAAGTCTTAACAAAAACAGCTTATTAGTTTTTTTATAGATTCAACAACCCTGAGATGAATAAAGTCGTATTTATTTTATATTTTTATAAGTAGAGGCAACCCTATTTTTAAATCTCTAAAAAATATCAAGCTGTGTCAGTCTTTAATCTAGTCTCTTTTAAGTCTATTTTTAATCCTGATGAAGTGAAATTAAATCTGAAGCCTCATCGTGATTCAGACCTAGCTGACCCCATTTCCAATTCTTTTTAAATGTCATGCCATTTTATTGCACTTGGCAGGAAAGTTCTGAAAACATTTTAATGCTATCACTACATAGTATAGAACTAATATCTATACTAATATTATAAAGCTGAAGAGTTTGTTTGTTTATTTGTTTGTTTGTTTGAACGCGCTAATCTCAGAAACTACCGGTCCGATTTCAAAAATTCTTTCACTGTTGGAAAGTCCATTTATCGAGGAAGGTTATAGGTTATATTTTATTTTCAAAAAAATTAGGGATCCGCATGAAAATATCGAATATGTAACAAAAGGTGAAAAATCAAAAACCTATTTATGCGTACGCTGCAAAAACTATTGACAATGGAACAAAATGATGTACTACGGGTTTTTAGGTCTTTTGAAGACAAACAAAAAAGTCCGCGACAGCATATATCTAACTATCATAGTTTAGTCACAATAACCGCTTTTATGTTTATAAAAATAAAAAAAATGTCCGAAAAATTAATTTAACGTTAAATGAGTATCGTTATATTAACCCTTATCCAAATTAAGTATTATATTATTAAGAGTATTAATGTAGAAGTAAATTACTTTTTGTTTTATTCCAATCGGACTTTTCGTTTAGAAGTTATCACGAGTATAAAACGCAATTTTATTAATACACCCACAGCGGGCGGCGAAAATAATATCGCGACGACATAACGAGTACTGTTTGAACCCCTTTGTAACGCAGACGAAGTTGCGCGGGTCAGCTTGTTTTCTTATAAAAGGAAAAATACCAACATTCATTTTTCAAAAACAGTCACATCTTTATCGAATTTTTATGAGGTAATGCACTTTACATCTGCTTTCTAACAAAAAACATAATCATGAAATTGGTTTATATAAAGATCAACCTACTTTATATAGATCAACCTAGATTAAACTTTTTTTGTATTTTATATTTTACTGTGGTAGCTGTGTCTACATCAAGCAGGGATAAACTCATAATTATTATTAACTATGTACTAGACAATAAGTAACGATGTATTTAATAGTTTGTCGCAGTTATGTGGACTAAATAATAAAAAAATTTACAAGCACAGCAAATCGTGAATATTTGTCCATCAAACACAGACACAAAAGTAGGTAATTGTTCGGTCTTTAAAAAATTTAATGGGACAACAAGGACTATTACCATTTTTCTGAAACAATTCGAATCGATTGACCCAAACTAAAGAGATAACAAACATAAACGAAATGATAAACTCATTGTTTTTGGAAATCGGTCTAAAGATCACTTCACTCTGTATGTCTATCCCTATGTATGCGTAAATCTTTAAAACTACGCAATCGATTTTGATGCGGCTTTTTAATAGTTCAAGACGAATGTTAATATGTATATAACGTGCATAAAATATAGGGTGGGCAATCTGACGTTTGCATTTTGAAATACTGTTTATTTAGAGAATGACAGCTCAAATGTCATTCAATTTGTGTTCATAATTTAGTTAAAGGTTTGACATTTACGAAATGGGACGTTTTCGGTTCGTCTAATGGGCAGAAGATCGTTTGGCCGAAGATGAGCATTTTTATCGAAAAATCGTCTTTTCAGATGAAGCCCATTTTCACCTCGGAGGCTATGTCAATAAGCAAAATTGTCGGAAAATCCACACGTCACCATTGAGAAGCCAATGCACCCACAAAGAGTTACGGTTTGGTGTGGGTTTTGGTCCGGCGGCATCATTCGAAAATGAGCAAGGAGCCGTCGTTACGGTCAATGGCGAGCGTTACCGTGCCATGCTCAACGAATTTTTGTTTCCAAAAGTTGAAGAGTTATAACATGGACGATATTTGGTTTCAACAGGATGGCGCAACATGCCACACAGCCAACATGACAGTCGAGTTTTTTCAAAATGCAATCTTTATATGGCCCACCCCTTAGTACTCATTAGTATTATCTCTTAGTTCTATTTTGGTAAAACAAACCAGTAAACAACGAAAACAGATCATTTCAGTAATGGAGCTCGTCAAGACATCAGAATGAAGGTATACACTAATGGAAAATATATGTTCCTGGAAACACTTGGATTACAAGTCAGAATAGTAAAGCGGGTTGTAATTGACAATGCCTATCTACTGCTATCTACATTTCGAGGCAATAAATATACATCGGCATATAGAAATAGAGCAGTTCAGACACTCGCGGTTTTCTATAATACTTTCATGCATTTTCAACGGGTTCTTACCACGATATTTAATTAATTGAGTTGTCTCGATATTTCAACGTTGTTGCAAACGTCATGATCACGAGAAGACTGGATACTGCGGGTCTGCATTTAGGTAGTACCACTGAAACTCGAACTCACATCACGACACACCACACTCACTGTATCTACAAGACTCTCTGAGCATGAACCCTTAGTGACTGTGTGTTTAGCACAGGATTCCACATACTCGATAATCTGAAGCCATCACCCCTGTTAAAAGCAAACGAGAAAGAGGGTAGAAAGAAAGAGATTTGTTTGCTCTTAAATCGACCCGCAGTATCCAGTCTTCTCGTGATCATGACGTTTGCAACAACATTGAAATATCGAGACAACTCAATTAATTAAATATCGTGGTAAGAACCCGTTGAAAATGCATGAAAGTACCTACGAGTTATTATAATATATAATCAACGAATAATACAGTCTTTAACCCTACTTTAAAATATCAAAAAAATATTCTGCAAAACGATTGTTGCTCGACAGCTGATGAGTGTGTCAAAGGTGTGGTGTGCGAAAGATCACTTGAGGTTGTTAGTCAACAGTCTGTTGTCCGAAATTGTTTTTGTTTGTGATAGTTTTGTCGAATTTTGAGACTTTACCATTTTTAAATATTTTACATTTTTTTTGTATGGATCACTCTATATATGCAACTAGGTGGCCCGCGCAACTTCGTCTGCGTTACGAGGGATACAACATAGCCTATAGCCTTCCTCGATAAATTGACTTTCCAACAGTGAAATAATTTTTCAAATCGGACAGTAGTTCCTGAGATTAGCGCGTTCAAACAAACAAACTCTGCAGTTTTATAATATTAGTATAGATTTCCCTGCATAAATATTATGAAATACTAGACTCTAACATCAACATAAATATCTTACAGAAACAAGCCGCGGTTCACACATGTACAATAGTAAGTAAAGTGTTAGGAGTATTGAGCGTCCCTTTCCCTGAAGGTTTCGGGACGGGCGCTCAGTAGACCGAGCGTGTAGCTCGTGAAGAGAAGTTCTCTGAAAACATGTATAGATTTCATACATTTTATCAAAATTCGTCAACTTTTTAGGCTTAAGTGAGTCACAAACATCCAAACATTCCTACTTATTAGGATCATTATTAGGATAATCATGATTCCTAGGGCTTGTGAAATAGTTTTTGTAGGTTATCCACGTTCCAGACGATATCGAACGGTAAAGGATGTTTTGATTGAAACTTTACGATCTGTTTGCTCGTCTCTTTTTACGATTTCCGGAATTTCTTATAGATTTATACGCAATGCGATTATAGATTTTGTTGGTGTTCAGCGAATATCTATGTGGGGCTGAGATATGTGAAGGAAAATAATGTAGATTTGAATAAGTAATGGAAATATATGGGTATTTTTGTTTTTAGGTAGTACAAAATAAATAAATCATAGTGCTAATTTGTTTAAGGATACCTTTTCTAGATGGAACGATGACCTAAGAAAGGTGGCCGGTAACAACTGGATGAGACGAACAGAAGATCGAGCTCAGTGGTGTATTTTGGGAGAGGCCTATGTCCAGCAGTGGACGAGTGTGGCCTGATGATGATGTCTTTTTCTAATCTACGAGTTTAATTTTTTTGTCTGTTGTTAAAATTGTCTTATCTATTTATTACCGACTTCCAAAACAGTACTCGAAGTTTTCAGTTGTTTCCATTTTTGTAAAAATCAGGTCAGTTATTTATCTACAAATCTTCATGTTATGGTAAACGTCGAATAAAGCTTACTAATATTACAAATGCGAAAGTCTGTCTGTCTGTTACGCTTTCCCGCTTAAACCACTGAGCGGATTTTGATGAAATTTGGCACAATCTTTAGACCCTGAGAAAGAACATAGGATACTTTTTAATCGAATGTGACGCAGACGAAGTTCAGCTAGTCTATACTAATATTATAAAGCTGAAGAGTTTGTTTGTTTGAACGCGCTAATCTCAGGATCTACTGGTCTGATTTCAAAAATTCTTTCACTGTTACATTGGAAAGCCCATTTATCGAGGAAGGCTATAGGCTATATTTTATTGGCAGACGAAGTTGCGGGGGTCATCTAGTTATCTATAAAATGTAACCGTGTTCATTACTATATCCAAGTGAAACCTTGAGTAACATGATATCCGTTGTGCTCTAGTTAAATTAAAGGTCCTGGACCAGTATTACTGCGCAGTTTCAACTAATGCAACTCATAACTGAAGGCCGGCTTCTATCATAAAACTTAATGATCAATTTTTATTTAAAGAGAAGGTTTTATTGAAGAGAAAAGTTTTTGAAGTCTGTTTTATTTTATTTATTTATTTAGGTACACCAACAGCAGACATAAAAGACTTACATATATGAATTATATAATAACTGTTCTTATGAAATGTAATGAAATGAAAAGAAACATGTTTAACTTAAGCTAATTATCGAATTAAAAGAGAAATAAAATAAATCAGAGAATTTAAAACAATGTTTTAATAGTAATTGATTTTATTTATTTAATACTTTATTGTACACTACAGAGAAAACAACTTTTATTAAAAAATGTTCACAAAAGACACCTTTATTGACGTGATAGTTATTTTGTATTTACTGTCTATTGGACCCTGGTATCAGTATCAGGCATAATTACCTAGTATCAGTTAGAATTCGCATTTCTTTTATGGGTATCAATGTAGGCAGGTACATTGAAAAATATTTGGAACGAAGTCCCTTATAGAAAGAGGGCTAGACGGAAAAAAAATCTTATGAAAAGTTGTCACGACACTTTTTTTGTTTTAGATGATTATCGCTAGATGGTGCTGTGATCAAAATCTAGTTTTAAAAGATTTTGATAAAAATTAGGAAAAAAAAATATAAGATATTTTTTTATTGAAATGAGCTTCGTTCTATTCGGGTGTCCCATGACACCTCTCAAGTTTTTTTTTTTTATTAAATCAGCTCTGATTTGAAATATTCTAAGATCTCTCCACTGCTGTATTTTTCTACTAATCGGGTTTTCAGCGTCTATCGCTGTAAAACTGGTTTCCATGATTATTTTTTATTTAAACAGAAGTTTTACCACAACCTCGTTTAACAAAAATCTGTCTATTGTAGGTAGTTGCGTTGTAATTTTTTTAAATATTTGATATTGTACCGGCTGTTCCACGGGGAGTGTTCGGAGGAATTGTTCGAAATGATACCAACATCTCCTTTCTATCATCGCACCACCCGTCGTCGAGGTGGAGTTCATCCCTATTATTTAGAACCACCGCGGTCATCCACGGTCCGTTTAAAGAGTACTTTTTTGCCACGCACCATCCGGATATGGAATGAGCTCCCCTCTTCGGTGTTTCCCGAGCGCTATGACTTGTCCTTCTTCAAACGAGGCTTGAAGAGAGTCCTTAAGGGTAGACCGTAGGTAGCGGCCCCGCAATGTTCTCTGGCAATGCAGAGGTCCATGAGCGACGGTAACCGCTTACGATCAGGTGGGCCGTTAGCTCGTCTGCCTGCGTGGCAATGAAAAAAAAAAAACTTTTAGAAAAACATTTTCGTCTTTTGAAGTAATCACAAATAATACTTCTTCTAGTTAAATTTGGCACGTACACGAAAACTCCGTGCGTTTTTTACAATTTAAATCTTTTAATTCGTTCGTGTTTCCGCAATAATAATGTATGTTTCCTTTTTATATTTCGAGAAAGATGTTTTAATTTTTTTTTCTGACGATTGATGTTTTTATCGAATCATTTGGCATAATTCAACTAACAAATTTCTATAGTTTAGTCAGGTTGGTTTTTGTCTGCAGAAAGGCCACTTAGTATAATTCTGTATCTCGTTATAAAAAAAGTAAAAACAGCTGATTACCTATAGCTAATCTTCATTGTGTACCATCTTTTCGTGGTGTCTACGATACGCTTTAGCGTGTAAAGCGTCGCGTCACCTCGCACAATCTCGTGCTGGGTTCGGCCGTTCGGACGTTGTGAGCGGCAGGAGATTTGAGTGCTGTTTTATTCCCACCTAACCCACCTGCAGGGTAGAAGACCGGCAATTACATTCAGAAAATTGTACCTTCTTTAAACTTTCATGACGTATACCGAAATTGTTTCAAAGAATACCACAAGCATCAAACATAAAGTTTAGTCCAACATTAAGACTGCTCACAGATAAGTTCAGTGTTAAGGTACATAGAGGTATACGAAGTTTGTTAGTTGGTTACATCTGCCTCTAAGTTATGTGACTCGGCCCGAAGTTTCTGTTGCGGTTTTCCACACGGATTGTTTGTTAAGTCCGTAGTGATGTGGTTGTACTGAAAGATGTTATTTTATGTCAAACGTGGAGTTGTTTGCCTAAAAAACGTGACCATGATTCTTTTTTACAAGATTTATATTCGTGGTGCTTTTCTCAATTCTGGCGTAATGCATCTTTCAATGTTATTTTATTGTCTCCCGCTTTGCGAGAAGGGAAGTCGAAATTCATGTTTTTCCTACTCCTTCTTTCATCTTCTGATTAAATTCGTTGCGGGGTCCAAGACAAGTTAGCTTTCCCTCGGGTTCCTTGGCTTCACTGCTCAGAGTCATTACGATGATCGCCGCTGTGGGTCCTGGCTACACAGGAGTTACAGTGGTGGGACTGAGAGATGGGCCAATACCCGAAAGCTTTTTTGCACTGGATGAAACTATGTAAGTTCAGGTGGAATCTGGCAAGCTAAATTAATATTTGTCAAACTTCCCGGTTTCCGAATGATCTGACATTCTACACGCTGTTTTATATCGCGTGACATTGCAATAACATCTGATGATGCATTCGGAAGGAGGTCATAGGAACTACCACTAAATATGACCTGTCGTGTTTGGGCTCATTTTACTTGTCTTGGCTAGCACTATACTGGTACATGACTTTCAGGTTCTCAAAAGCTTGTATTTAAAGTTTCCTTTAACCCCCCCCTAGGTAGCCCCCTTTCGATAACGGAAATTCTTATGAAAAAGTTGTCACGACACTTTTTTTTTTTAGATGATTATCGCTAGATGGCGCTGTGATAAAAAACTTTTAAAACAATTCCTTATTTTCTTTTATATGATTAATACTAGATGGTGCTGTGATCAAATATTTTATTTAAGTTATAATAATTAGTTAGTTTAAAACGTCTCTCTCTCTCTTTTTGTTATAAAAAAATTACTAATTAGACTAATTAGTCGAAAAGAACTTCGTTCCACCCGGGTGTCCCTTGACACCTCTCAAGTTTTTTTTGTAATAAAATTTTATCAAAGGTAAAGAAATTATACACGTGGATTTAGACGTATTACCAATTAAAGTATTTACGTAGCGCTGATCTAAACATCATGTTTATCTCATTTACTTCATCGTTGGATTGGCGCCAACTCTTTACATTTGTCGTTTGGCGTATTATTTCAAAAGTGAACGACTGTTTCTTTGTATTGTCTTGATGACCGGTGGTATAGGTAAATGAACTATGATGTGCATTATTTTTTTTAGATTAAGAGTGCAAAACACTTTTTACTGTAACAATTACTGCCCACTGCTTAGGTCTCCTCAGAAGAGTAATTAGGCATATTCTACCACGCTTGCCCAATGCGGGTTGACTTCACATATCTTCGAAGAAACTGTTTTTTGGAACGAAGTTCCTTATCACGCGTTATCGAAAGGGGGCTAGACGGAAAAAAATCTTACGAAAAGTTGTCACGACACTTTTTTGTTTTCGATGCTTATCGCTAGATGGCGCTGTGATCAAAATCTTTTAAAACACGTTACTTATTTTTGTTTTAGATGATTATCGCTAGATGGCGCTGTGATTAAAATATTTAAAACAAGTTCCTTATCGCGCGTAACGTTAGGAAAAAAAATATAAGATATCTTTTAATCGAAAGGAACTTCGTTCTATTCGGGTGTCCCATGACACCTCTCAAGTTTTTTGATTATATTTTATGTTTAGTTTGGACCGATTCAGATGATGATGGTCGTCGTGAGGATCCATTTATCTATTTCAAGACCAATCCAGTACTAATGAAGATATTTTTTTTAAGTTATTTTTTTAGTGGACAAAATTTTACAATTTGCTGTACGTGATTCCGTACATTAGTTTCTGTGTAAACCGATTTCGATGCTTTTATGTCAGTATAAGCACTTTCTTTGGACGTTAATTCAGATATAGATCTAATAAGTAATTTTCGAACTATTCTTCGAAAATAGAAGCCATTCCTTCTTAACAAAAAAATCCATAAAAATCTACAAAATACCTATTTCCTAGTCTCCACATATTCCGAAGCCATTTTTATACGTCCACTTAATCTAGGCAGTCCTAATGAAACATTATAAATGATATAGCTTGACGTAGCTAACACTTAATATCGCTTTGAGTGTGACGTGTCCTTTATCTCTGTTAATCCTGTCCTTTTAGTTGGCTCTTGAGTTGGTTAAGAATTTTTGCTGAAAATCTAAATGTGAAGTTGTTTTGGAAGATTGTAGTATGTTTCTGAGTAGGTAGTCTTGGAACAGTGTGACGGGAAAGAGTGCCGTAGTGCGTAACGCGTCGTGTCGCCGCATAACCCTGTGCTGGGTTTTGACCACAGCCGGGGTTCACACTACTGTAACTTTAAGTGCGGTTCAACTTCCATATTACTCCAACTAAAAAAAAAACTATAACGTCATGCACACATGCAAAATCCTTGATGTACACGGTAGTGTGAATTTCCTAACCGTATAAATCTTCTCTGGATTTCCATGAATATATCAATACTAAAATTAGCCAAATCGGTTTTACAGTTGTCGTATTTGTCAAGTGAGACCTACACACGATCCGAAAACACTATATCACATGTATCTATTTTGTTAGAATATAAATATTATTCATTTATGTTTTGTAATTTTAATTTATAATTCTTTTTCTTGTAGTTGATTTAATTATTGTGTTTTATTTTCTGTTTTTCTTATTGTTATTTTCTTTTATTGCTTATTTTTATTTTCACTAACATTTGTGACGTCACTGCCAGTTGAAACTGAAAACCAGCGTTATATGTCGGTTGGGGGTGACATATAACATTAAGCTGAGTTCCGACTGGTTTGTGATGAAAACTTATTTATTCCATGTTTGTTTTTTTATACCTGTTTTCATCACAAATAAACGATATCTATTTCTATGTTAGCGAGACTAACGAACAACAATATTTTTTTATATGAGAGATAGAAATTATATTTTTGCACGCAGGTAAAACCTCAGTCACAATCGAGTATTTCTTAAAGCTTTATCGCCCTCTTAACTAAGATCCTAAGAAAACAGCTTGGAAAAACTTTAGTTTATTTGTACTACCGTTTAATTGGCACAAGTACCTTGGGTATCAGTATCAACGTGGGCGGTAATGGCTACCAAAATATAAACATTGGATCTATGATGCTTTTGGGAGATAGTTTTTTAAATTACAAGACTATAGTGCACACGTACAATATTTAATTTGTTTTTTTTTGTTTTGTTTTATTTGATGTATTTTTCTTTTGATGTTTTTGTTTATCACATATTTTTTTAATTTTGTTTGTAATTTGTAGCAACCCTTGGTGACGTCACTGCCAGTTGAAGCTGAAAACCAGCGCTTGGTGTTGGATGTTGTTAATCCTCATTTAACGCCTAGCATTTAGCTGAGTCTTGACTGGTTTGCGGTGGAAACTATATTTTTTTTTTTTTTGTATTTTGTTTTTATGTAATTTTCTTGAATTTATTACAATGTATGTGTGTGTTTCCGCCATAATATAATATGTCTA
The DNA here is from genome assembly GCA_030269945.2 of Trilocha varians. Lineage (NCBI taxonomy): Eukaryota > Metazoa > Arthropoda > Insecta > Lepidoptera > Bombycidae > Trilocha > Trilocha varians. Next base: position 10,059,538 of record AP028267.1, on the reverse strand, counting down.
TGTGTAAATTCTATACAGATAACTTAGCTCCAAAATAGTACAACAGCTCACCGCATAGGTCCAATCAATTTAATAAAATCAATGTCCGTGGTGCTTTTCTCAATTCTGGCGTAATGCTTTTTCAATTTTATTTTATTGTCTCCCGCTTTGCGAGAAGGGAAGTCGAAACTCATGTTTTTCTAGTCCTTCTATCATCTTCTGGTTAAATTCGTTGCGGGGTCCAAGACAAGTTAGCTTTCCCTCGGGTTCCTGGGCTTCACTGCTCAGAGTCATTACGATGGTTGCCGCTGTGGATCCTGGCTACACAGGAGTTACAGTGGTGGGAGTGAGATGTGGGCAAATACCCGATAAAAAGATAACTTAGCTATTTTGTTGGTCGACTTCTAAAACAGGTACTCACTCAATTCACATGTTTTTTTTTGTTCGTTCCCGCATAACTTTGGTTTGGGTGAGTCGATTTGAATGATTATTATTTCAGGCGTATGATGATGGTCTTCGTGAGGGCCTATTGTTTTTTTTAAGTTAGAACAAGTTTATTTGAATCTGTGATTAAAATTGTTAATTTTTAACGGACAACTACAATTGCTGTACGTTTTGAGTGTATTTCGATATGAACCGACTTCGATGATACTTTGGAAATAATTTCATATAAATTTGTAAAGATCTGACTAGTAGTTTTTCTGTTATTCTTGAAAAATGGAAGTCGGTCGTTTTCATTTTTGTAATAAAATTATTTTGGAATCAATGTCTCTGCATTTCATACAAAATTATATGACGCATTTTGCCTGACTATTGTTACAATAAAATGTATTCTAGTGAATTGTATTGCACGGAAATACAATGAAATAATAAGAATCAGCATAATAACCCTTAAAGAATTGTTTAAGTCTAAGAATTGTGAACATGGACACAAAATATTTACTATACAGAACAAAACCTTAATGCTGCATGTTCATATGTATATTTGTAGTTATTTATATATAGTCGTGGTGGTCGAGTGGCTGAAGCGCTTGCCTTCCGTACGGGAGGTCGCGGGTTCAAAACCGGCCGGCTTGTACCTCTAAATCTTAATATGAAAAAGATTTATGTGCAATTTTTCACAAAACCACTGGCTAAAAACGGTGAAGGAAAACATCGTGAGGAAACCTGCGTATCGGAAAAGGGTTCTAAAAATCCTTTGAAGATATGTGAAGTCCCCAATCCGCATTAGGCAAACGTGGTGGACTATGCCTAACCCCTCTTCGGAGGAGACCTGAGCTCAGCAGTGGGCAGTAATGGGTTGTTACAGTACAGTATATATCGACTTATCTTATGTATGATGTTTACAAATCGTGCTTTATCTTTAGAATACAATTTTGTTTTAATAATTCACCTATCACTTAAATGTTTCATGCACTACCTTATACTATCCACATTACACCAGGGTTAGCTGATAGATAATGCTGTTTAGCATTAAGTTCGCCCATGTACATTACTTTTCATGTGCAATAAAGAATTTTCTATCTCTCTATCTATCATATTGGCTCGCCAACGTCCAACACATCGTCGTTGCGCCTGCCAAGTTCCATATAGGTTTTTGCAAGGTTTTGGAAAACAACAAAAAACATGTTAATTAATTTAAAATGGTTTTTTTTTAATAATTAATGATGCAATTTTGTAGCTATTTATGTAATACATTAAAAAAATGCAAAAGTAGCCATAAACATCAGTCATATAAAGAGCTAGAATTTTTTTTTGTGAAAAAGTGCACATAACTGGTTTGAAATGGGTCAAAAAATCCTGTATGTATCCTGTATGTGTCACATACAGGATTTTTTGACCCATTTCAAACCAGTTATGTGCACTTTTTCACTAAACTTTTTTACCAAATCCTGTATGTGTCACATACAGGATTTGGTAACTTAATGATTGTAGGTAATGTAATGTAATTTTAAATTATAAAGGTTTTTAAAAACTATTTTCATTTTTATCATGTTTCAGTTGATATCAAATAAATATTGTAGATTTAAATCAATAAATATTTGATATTATACGTGAATAGAAACTATTCGTAGGACTATAATAATGTATATACATAATAAAAAAAGTTTATCTTCTTTACAAGTTATTGATAAATAATCAATGGTATTATGTCAAACAACAAAATATCAAGTTAATTCAGGATGTACTTGCCGCTTTTCTCAAATTAAAACACAGTAAAACTATTTTTATACGATTATATTCACCACAACACTCTCACGAGTCGGACAGTTGCGAGCGACAGACGGCAAAACACAAATCCCGTATGTGCATTTTGCCACATACCGGCATTTTCTAAACGGTTAAAATACATAAGGTATTTGGCAAAATGGTTCCCGATGGAATTTGAAAAAAAGGATTTTACCAGTACATGGAGAAAAAATCGGAGATCACGTTTTGCGAAAAAACGAAAAATCAAAAAAAACCACATATGGGATTTGGCAGGCGCAACGACGACATGTAAAAATATTGAATTATGTAAACCTACTATTTTTGTAACTGATTGTTTTTTAGACTAGTTAATAATTACATTATGATCAAAAATATTTTATCTTCTTAAAATAGGAGATGATAAAAGAAAAATAATTTTTGGTTTTGTTTCATGATCAGGTTTGGCTACTTGGTATAAATAAATAAACCAATGTTTGTGCTATTGGTCCCGAAATTATCTTTTCGTGATAGATAGAGTAAGTCGTGGTGGCCGAGTGGTCGAAGCGCTTCCTTCCGAACGGGAGGTCGCGGGTTCAAATCCGGCCGGCTTGTACCTCTAAATCTAAATGTGAAAAAGATTTATGTGCAATTTTACACAACATCACTGGCTAAAAATGGTGAAGGAAAACATCGTGACGAAACCTGCATGTCGGAAAAGGATTCTAAATAAATCCTTTGAAGATATGTGAAGTCCCCAATCCGCACCGGGCAAGCGTGGTGGACTATGCCTAATCCCTCTTCTGAGGAGACCTGAGCTCAACAGTGGGCAGTACCTAATGGGTTGGTACAGTACAGTACAGATAGATAAACGTGTCTACGGCCTAGGGGGACCGTTACCATCTATCATCTACAATACGGGACTTTTCTTAAAGCGATCTCTTCCAGGCAACAATGTACGGAGATAAACTTATTTAAAAATACAGAGCGGTATATTATTAAAGAATTAAAAAGAAAAAAGATATATATAACTTAACTTAAACGAAACAAAAATAATAAAGACAAAAGAAAACAATAATTATACAATTAACTTACTTCCTAGATATTATAATAAACCTTTATACTGTATCGTTAGTTGTTATCAACTATAGGCGCCATATTTGCCGCAGTTGCTCTGTTGCGCCTTTAATTTTATCCATACTCTGGCTAATTGTTTATCATGTTACTCATAATGAAAGTTATGAAAAATATTACGTTATACGCCATCTTGTAGCGGCAGCCATCTTGGACCGATTTTTATTAAACCTAGCTTAGAATACTTACATTTGGAAAAAACACCCGCTCTGTTTGGCACACACACATACATACAACAAACACATAACACAACGCATCATCGCTTTGATTCTGATATTCATCAGCTTTAATATTTTTTATAACGTACGAAATAAAAACTAAATTAAACTAGTACAAAAACAAGTGCACGATTCACAAAACTAAGCTACGAGCTTTTCTTTACAAATTCTAGTTTTATCTTCTCGAATAATTAAAAAAAAACAAACGAATACGAAATTTAACCAAATTAACTATTGCTCATTTAGTAAGCATGCAATTGCAGTTAAATGTACAACGAAAAAGGCCGTAAACTGTAACGTCGTATTTCGCGCCGTTTCTGTCCGCCATTTTGTTTTACAAACTGTAATGGCGGACGCTTTATAAAACTTTTTACATCTGTGTTTGAAATACAATGAAAAAAATAAACTTTAAATTTATATTTAAAAGATTTCTTTCTGGTTTGTTGCTTTTTAAATTTCTAGTAAATGGGTATATTTTACCAATAAATTTTGAACATTTTTACTATAGGGTGGGCAATCTAATTTTTGCATTTTGAACTACTGTTTATTTAGAGAATGACAGCTCAAATGTCATTCAATTTGTGTTCATAATTTAATTAAAGGTTTGACATTTACGAAATGAGACGTTTTCGGTTCGCCCAATGGGCAGAAGATCGTTTGGCCGAAGATGAGCATTTTTACCGAAAAATCTTCTTTTCAGATGAAGCCCATTTTCACCTCGGAGGGTATGTCAATAAGCAAAATAGTCGCACCTGGGGGTCGGAAAATCCACACGTCACCATAGAGAAGCCAATGCACCCACAAAGAGTTACGGTTTGGTGTGGGTTTTGGTCCGGCGGCATCATTGGGCCATTTTTCTTCGAAAATGAGCAAGGAGCCGCCGTTACGGTCAATGGCGAGCGTTACCGTGCCACGCTCAACGAATTTTTGTTTCCAAAAGTTGAAGAGTATGACATGGACGATATTTGGTTTCAACAGGATGGCACAACATGCCACACAGCCAACATGACAGTCGAACTTTTGGAAAATGCAAACTTATATAAAGGCCCACCACTTACTTCAAGTGATGTTCCTAATCAATTTCCTTTCAATTCGTAAACTACGACACGTATGCGCACTTTTTAAGTGATTTTTTTTCACCATCGAAATTTAAAAAAATATTACCGATGAAATAAGCTATCTATCTATATCAATCAGTATTATGTTTGTAGACTTGAGATTGACATGTTTACTTTGAGAACTATTTTCGAGATTAGCAATTAGAAGCCAGACAAAAATCATAAATATTTTTACATCGTATCATTCTCTGTAATGGCGCCTTGGTGTTTCCTGAGATCTCATGACTAAGGAATTTAATTCCAGACTCCTGCTTTAAAAAAACTATTTGAACAATGATTCTGATCAATATCTACATTTAAAAAACCGACTTCATGCCCAACCTTATCTTGCCTAGTTACGGCGAGGTCATGGGCCACCTGATATTAAGCGGTTATCGTCGTTCGTGGTTTTATTAGGGATTAATATGGGGCTGCTACTACCTATCTAATTTTAACAAGCTTTGACTTTCTTCAGGCTTCGTTTGAAAAATAGATGGACTGTGATGGAAGTAAAAATCAACTTTGAAATAAAAGTAATAAAAAACTTGAGAGGTGTCAAGGGACACCCGGATGGAACGAAGTTCCTTTCGATTAATTAGTGAGGGAATTGTAGTAAAACTTTATTTTTTTAAGTTATAATAATTAGTTAGTTTAAAACGTCTGTCTCTCTCTCTCTCTCTCTTAAATACAATATTTCGAACACAGCGCCATCTAGCATTAATCATATAAAACAAAATAAGGAATTGTTTTAAAAGATTTTAATCACAGCGCCATCTAGCGATAATCATCTAAAACAAAAAAGTGTCGTGACAAGTTTTTCATAAGTATTTCCGTCTAGCCCCCTTTCGATAACGCGCGATAAAGAACTTCGTTCCAATAAAACCTTTCAGACTCTGCCTTATTAATTAGCAAAAAAATAACAACTTGTAGAGACGTATATTTTCTCATAATCGTATCCTATATAGATATTACAAAAAGACAATTCGCCGCCCCCACCGAATAATATCGTAATCGAAAAATCAAAATTTTACAGGAAAAATAAAAAACGATTTTTGGCTTATAACTTCTTACCAGGTTTACATATAATAATAATTTATATACCAAAAAATGGCTGATTTGTTCTTCAATACAGCAGTGTAATTAAAAAAATATATTTTTGTACAAGATTACAGTTATAAGCGAAAGTTTATATTACCAAAATTTGAAATAGAATCTTCATTAGTAAAGCAATGATACGATTTTATTCGGGTAAATTGTTGAGAGCGATCTACACAGTAATAGTTAATTGCGATGTTTTTTAGAATTTCTAACTAACTCGGTAATTAAATGTTACCATAATATTCGGTGGATAAACAAATTGACCAGATCATTGTACAATCTATTTACGTTATTATTCCATGATAAACAAACCAAGTTCCATAGTCGTAAAAGTCTAGTACCGGAAAGTTAAATTGCAAAATAAATTGTAATAACAGTTCCCGTAGAAGGTGTGATACTTTAAAGTTAGTAATTGCCTAATATGATGATATTCGTCATAAAACTGTGTTTTTATTTTTAAGCGAACAGTACAGGTGTGGTCATTACAAAATCATTATCTCGAAAAGTACTCGTACGAATATTATGAAAAAAATTCACAAGGTGTATCCGACCGTCCAGTACAATAATTCCCAATAAAGACACTTCTATAGTAATAGTCGATTACGATACTATTCGGTGGGGGCGGCGAATTATGTTTAGATTACAAATAAAACAAACTTTTAACACCAAAAGATGGACTTTTTGTTCTTTTAAACACTTTTTAAATCATACATAATATATTAAAATAATACTTTATTTTAACAATACATCATAAAAATAGACAGCAGCTCCATTCATAAATGTTTCGTTCTAAAATTAAATCGTGTATCATTGCCAACTATTACGTAAAACGTTGAAAAAATGAAAACAGAACTTTACATGATAAATGTAGTATTTATGATAATACTATTTAAGCAGATTCTGTGAAGAGGACACAGAATCAATGCATCACATTCTATGTGCATGCGACGGCCTAGCTAGAATGAACGCATTGGGTGACAGCTATCCGGACCAATGCGTGTATAGGTCCTTGGCTCCAAAAAGAATTGCTGAATGCATGCAATCACTTTTTGAAACCGAGGAATAAAGGAGGAGACTTGATACAAAAGATCCGATTGGGTCGAAGTGACAGGTGATTACGATCACCACCCCAAATTACCATTTAACTCTATATATCCTAAAACTGCTAAATATTACTAGATAATAGGGATGTAACGAATATTCGCATTAGTTTTTAAACACCTCTCGTTGTCAAGATAATTTGGGGGGGTTTCTATATACTATGTGGTCGGGGTAGGCAAGTACCCCTGCCCTTCCAAGTATATCCAGTTTAGGTAAAATATAGGTACCTATTTTGTACTTATAAATTATAATGACTTTTAGGAAGATAGATACAGCTGACTTGTCAGTAAAAATTATGAACTTTTTGTTTGGAAGGGCAACATTGAATATTCGCATTTGCAAAAGATCCAAAAATCGACATTCGCGATATACCTAATAGATACAGGGTACCGAACAGTAAACAGTACAAAACCTACATTAAGTTCACAAAACTTCTAAAAGGGATTTTAGTTAAAACAATTTAAATCTTAACAACCTATAAATAACTTTTAATAAACTGAGATAAACTAGTAATTTTTTAAAATTTTAAGTCGCTTAAAAACTCTACACTACTGAATTCAGCGCTAATGAAGCGGTAGGTTCACATCTAATTCGACACCACTACTAAATAAACTGGATGTAGATTTCTATCCAGTTGATAAATTTACTCTCCATGGAGCTCTTGCCACAACATAATTACTTTACAGAATAATACTGAACACTTACTTAAAAAAAAAAGCTTTTAAGATTCTGGATTTCATGTAATTCGGGGGTTTGTAGATAATTGTTCGGGTGGAATCTTGTAAATCTTTGACAAACTTCCCGGTTTTCCATTGATGATTCCGACACGTAGATATATATCGCGTGACATAGGCTATATTTAGTTTTGAAAAACTCCGATAATACATATAACCCATGTAAAAAAATACCAAAAAACTTTCTTTAATCGCGAACGCTGCGAAACCTATTCTAGCACAAAATGATGTACTACGGGTTTATAGTTCTTATAAAGATCTAACAGTGCTGCCTGAACCCCTTTTTGACGCAGAAGAAGGTGCTAGGATCAGCTACTTACAATAAAATATTAGAAAAAAATACATACACAAGAATAACCTATATAATATAATATTCTGTATATAATAATATTTTTTTTGTGCTCCTGTTATGTAAATTACGAGGGATTTGATTGCATTTTGACGAAAAGCCTGTGTTTGTAATTAGGGTGCCATTAAAATGTAAATTTTACTTGCGGGTGAAAAATTGCGGTTTTTACATTACATTCTTTTTAATTACAGTGCTTAAAGCTGTGCAAGGGAATCCTCTTTGTAACGTTTCATGGTTTATAAGTATGATTCAGCTTACGCCATATTACTGCAAAGGCAGAATAAACTAAATACAGATATAATACCTACTTTATTCAAATCGCACTTGAACTCACACTTATTCCTACCATCAAATTGAAATTCAAAATTATCAGTCATTAGATCAAAAAAATAAATGGAACTTCATGACTTCGAAAATCTTTAATGGGAAACAAAATAATCCCAATCGGTTCACAAAACCCAAAATTTATGCGGAAACAAACAAAAAAAAATCTTTTTGAGTTAAACGGTTTTATGTTAAACATACATTGCAATGTTTAACATAAATGTACTAAAAACCAAAAAATAATAAAATAAAAACAGTCGTGGGAATTATAAAACCGTTGGGCACGTCAATTGTCTACAATTGTTGATTAATATGTTTGTTTTGTAATATTACACTATTATTAAGAGGTTACACTATGAGGGTGAAATTTGAATTACTAAATTTGACGCAAGAATAAATAATAAACTAAAACAAACGGGGCGAGCTAAATAAAACCGTTTAATAAAAATGAAAATACAGTCAACTTGATAACTCCTCTTTTTGAGAAGTCGGTATAAATAGAACACAGACAAATGTTTCTCCTATCTATTATTGAAACGAAGACGTTTTATTTCGATGAGAATAACATTTCCGGTCTGACATTTTGTTTATTTTCTTGACAAAAACCCATTTGTAGTCCTTTGCTATCATTTTTCAATTCCTACATAACAGTTTAGAAGTGCCGCCCACAAAACTGTGGTTTATGTTTTACTAGCTTTTGCCCGCGACTTCGTTCGCGTGGACTTCAGGTTCGTCCCGTATTATCAAAAAATGTAGCCTATGTGTTATTCTGATGTATAAGCTATATTGTGGTGAAGTTTCATTCAAATCCATTCAGTAGTTTTTACATGAAAGAGTAACAAACATCCATACATCCATACTTACAAACTTTCGCCTTTATAATAGTAGTAGGATTTTATTGGAAGAAAAGAAAAAAAAAATAGGTAGCGGCCCCGCAATGTCTTCCGGCAATGCAGAGGTCCATGAGCGACGGTAACCGCTTACGATCAGGTGGGCCGTTAGCTCTCCTGCCTGCGTGGCTATAAAAAAAAATTAACTAATTGTCTTTTGATGGTGTAAAAAAGGTTTTTTGAGGAGGTAATCACTGAATTACTGGGGTATATGGATGTTGAACCGTACCGGCCAATGTGGAAACGTGGCATTCACCCCGTCATAAAAATCTAAACAAAGTTTTCACAAGCTTTTATTACCAACCACGAAATGTACTTATTAAATGAATAATTAATTTGTCTTAGCATTAATTACATCTAACATAATGTTGTATGCTAATATTGTCGTAAAAATTTTACTGCTACCCAAATGGATGAGTTTACGAGGTGAAATGTGGTAGAAAGAGCAAATATAACAAGAGATGAAGTGTAGCTATTATTTTGATAATTTTAGTATGCTGCAAATGTTTTTTTATTATTAGGGTAACTTTTGAATGAATGAAAACCGGTTGTGACGGGGCGATACATGAGCGACAATCGCGAACGCGTCCTGTCACCCTTACCAAATCGGATGTCGAGCGCGATTAGCGGGAGGTTTTAGTGCGGTTCAACCCCCACATACCCCACTCGGGTGGCGAGTGGAAGTCCGGCGATTTCCTCCCGTCAAAAAAAAAGGGGTAACTTTTGAATAGTGGTATTTTGTCGATTTTGGCTTGTTTTCTTGAGTTTTTCGAAGACTCCATTTGAAAATAATGCATGTTCATAAACAGATAATTTTGCTGTATACTGTAATGTAATACTGAACTGACTATGTGAATTGTTTCTGCTTATTCTTTACTAGCGGTGCCGCGCATCCCTTGCTTTTCATCTGCGTCACTTTCAAAGGGTCTAAAAATTGTGTGTGCCAAATTTCATCAAAATCGGTTGGGAGGTTTAGGTGGGAAAGTGTAACAGACAGAATGACAGACAGAGTTACTTTCGGACTTATAATATTGCTAGATGACCCTCGCAACTTCGTCTGCGTCACTGTACCAACCCATTACCAACCCATTACTGCCCACCGTTGGGCTCAGGTCTCCTCAGAAGAGGGATTAGGCATAGTCCACCACGCTTCTGCGTCACAAAGGGGTTCAAACAGTACTCTTAATGTTGTTGCGATATTATTTGCGCAGCCCGGGGAGTATTCATTATCTATACTATCTATACTAATATTATAAAGCTGTTTGTTTGTTTGTTTGTAGCCAAAACCATCCGCGATAAATGGACATTCCAACAGTGAAATAATTTTTGAAATCGGACCGGTGGTTTCTGAGATTAGCGCGTTCAAACAAACAAACAAACAAATCCTGCAGCTTTATAATATTAGTATAGATTATATTATAGTAGGAATTGAATAAAGTTTATGGAGTATGTTGTCTCCTGATGTATACGATCGGGACGAAGAAAAAATCAGGACAATTACTTAACGTTACTGGCTACTTCTGAATAATGGCGTCCGGAGACTGATATTACTAATGACCTACGCTTTAAAACGTTGTTGTGTTACAATAAAATGTTTCAAAAATATATTTTTAAGATATTTTTATAAGCTTTGTATAAACTTGCACTGGATGTAACTATGTACCTATGTAAGTTCGGGTGGACTCTTGTATTTGAGCTGACATTTTGCAGATGTATATCGCGTGACAATACAATAATACGATACAATGATCTGATGACGGATTGGGAAGGTGGTCATAGGAACTCTTTTGCTAAATGACAATACAATAATATGATACAATGATCTGATGACGGATTGGGAAGGTGGTCATAGGAACTCTTTTGCTAAATGACAATACAATAATATAATACAATGATCTGATGACGGATTGGGAAGGTGGTAATAGGAACTCTTTTGCTAAAAAAGATAGGCCCGTCGTGTTTGGACTCGTTTTATTTACCTTAGCTAGCCCTTTGCTGCTACATGATATTTATAATCTTAAAATCTTGTATCTGAAGTATTTTCTTTAAAATATATTATTAACACGTTTGCTGCTGAACGAGGCCTAAGTGATCCTGCCACTTTCCTGTGGTGCGATATAGATAACGTTGAGCATAACTTTGGTAAAGCAGGTGGGGTCTAAAAGACCACGTGTCGCCCTAACATGATGTGGCCCGATAACACCTCGTATCGCAGCAAACGTGTTAAGGCTTCATTTGGCCTCATAATACAGAATAACACAATCATTTAAAAATGTACAAAAAACACGAAACAGAATTCAAAATGATTTATCTTCGTGAAAATTCTTCGTAAATTAAAGTGTATCTGATGGCTCCATTTAATTTGGTAGAAAGCCGTTGGCTATGTACTTCCTCGGTTGTTTGCTGTCGGTTTCTCTTTTATTTTTCATATTTCCATATTTGAACTGTCCCGGAGAATTTATTAAATCAGTTTGCAATCGTATTGAAAATTACCGTTTCTTTGGACGATTTATTTTTTCTTTATTGAAGTTATTTTATTTCTTGAATTTTGAAAGAAACCAGTCATGTGAAAATCAATGTCGATGTTATAAACTTATTCAAACACTCGTGGTTTTGTATATTGCTTTCATGCATACCTATTTGACAGGATCTTACCATGATAGTTAATTAATTGATTGGTCTCGATATTACACACGTCATGATCATTAGTACCTACTATCCAAAAGGGAACAAGGAAGAGGATAGACATATTTATTTGCTCTTAAATCGACCCGCAGTATCCAGTCTTCTCGTGATCAAGACGTTTGTAACAACGTTGAAATATCGAGACAACTTAATTAATTAAATATCGTGGTAAGAACCCGTTGAAAATGCATGAAAGTATAATAGAAAAACGCGAGTGTCTGAATAAGTTTATAAGTCTCAGAGTCCAACTGAAAAAATACAACACTCATCATGGCTCCACAATACAAACATCTATCACAATAAAATACCGTAATAACTAATTCATAATATATTAAAATTCTCTTAGTATTACGACTAATAAACTAAAGTATAGAATAAAATATGCTTTATTTCGATACGTAGAAGAGAATAACAAATTTATTGCAACGGCCAGTCCGAATATTGAAACATAAAAGTTGTATTAAATTTAATGATGATGCTTCGCTCGTCTTATGTGAGACGGAACTGCTTTTCGAATAGCATCCATTACAGATCTAAATACGTGCTGTTTTTATTTCAGTCTACCTCTTGAAGATGGAAAGTGACTGTACCTGTTTCAAGCCCCTTTTCCCTCTTCGGTGTTTTCCCGAGCGCTATGACTTGTCCTTCTTCAAACGAGCCTTGAAGAGAGTCCTTAAGGGTAGGCCGTAGATAACGGCTCTTCAGTGTCCCTTCACAGTGCAGAGGTCCATGAACGACGGTAACCGCTTACAATCAGGTGGGCCGTTAGCTCGTCTGCCTACGAGGCAATTTAAAAAAACCGAACTATATACATTGTTACATCCAGTGCAAGTTAATATAAAGCTTGAAAATAATATCGATTATGGTTTGGAGTTCAAATTTATATATTCAGGGTTAAAAAAGTTCTTTGAGCTGAAGTAGGACAAATGTCCTATGAAATACAACTTAGAACCACTTTTATTTAAACTAGCTGATCCTCGCAACTTTGTTTGCGTCAAAAAGGGGAAGCAATGTTAGATTTTAATAAGACCTACAAACTCGTAGTACGTCATTTTTTTTCTGTATTATAATCATTGTTTTCGCAGCGCACGCGATGAAAAAAAGTTTTTGGGTATTTTTTTTACACCTTAGCTTACATTATTGAAGTTTCAGTAGGAATCAGCTTAACTCCCAATTACATATATAAATGACATCTTTGTACAGACTTGAGGAGGGTTCTTAAAGTTAGGTCGTAGGTACCGACCCTTCAGTGTCCCAAAACATTGTAGAGGTCCATGAGCAATGGTTACCATTTATGATCAGACCGTTGTCTCATCTGCTTATGGCAATAAAAAAATATATAAACCTTTAATTCCCCTTCTTTGCAGGGTGAAAAAATAACAAAAAGATAATCTTCTATACCAAATTCACAGCTTAATTTACGTAAACTATTAAATTGAAATTATGATTAGCCGACAAGGCTTGATAAATTAGGTACCTAGTAGCAAATTCTTGGAATATAAAGCTTCATCGTGTACCAAATAATTAACTTATCACATTTAATTGAAAATGTTAATTAAGATAAATATTCTTATTTGGTAAAAGATTTTCGTTGTCATGAAAAATTTTGTGATCGTTTTTAAAGGTTTCTTAGAAACTAGTCTGATTATGTTTTTATAAGTTGACTGGCGCAATTTAGTTATTCTGGGTGAACCGATGATGATTATAACTCCCGTTATAACTTTAGCATTTAAGTAGTCACAAAGAGAGAATTTGCGATGTAAGAGCAAAGAAATACTACAACATCAAAAACTTATTCTCTCTTATATTATGCAAGTATTATCAACAAATTATAAATTTAGAATTACTTAAAAATCGTATTATTTTTTTGAAATCAGTTCAAATTTTAAAAAGTTGCACACTAAATAATGTTAAGAGGCAATTCATTTCTAAATTGAAATACTGTTATCTTATGACGACGCACTTTGATAACTTTTTATTTATACTAAAATTACGTAACGTAGCAACCCTATCTAGCAAGTACTTAGACAAACATCAGTGTTATTATTAATCCATGATTCAGATCACCTCTCTACAGTAAACCTTTGCCAGCATACCAGACACAATATTAACAATATTCCGATGTAGGGCTTAATCTTGGAATCCATTATTAAACGGTTTTATTTAGCTCACCCCGTTTGTTTTATTATTTACTCTTGCGTCAAATTTAGTAATTCAAATTTCACCCTCTTCTTTTCAACCGATTAATCTGAAATTTTGTATACACTTTGGATTTTGGTGACAATACAATTATGTTTATTCATTATCATTCTATAATCTTATCGTTGTTGTCTAAATTATAGTGTAACATTACAAAACAAACATTTTAATCGACGATTGTAGACAATTGACGTGCCCAACGGTTTTATAATTCCCACGACTGTATCTATTTTATTATTTTTTGGTTTTTAGTACATTTATCTTAAACATTGCAATGTATGTTTAACATAAAACCGTTTAACTTAAAAAGTTTTTTTCCCTATTTTTATCTTTTAAAATACAGATAATAAAACCGGTGAAGAGATGACCCGAATATTGTCAAAAGATTAAGTATGTAAAAATATTGTCGGTTCCTAGAATAAGGCCCTAAAATACATTTCAAACGGTAACGAAAAATATGTTAAGGATATCTGCATAAAAGCATTCTAAAAACCCTTCGAAGATATGTGAATTCGTCAATCCGCATTGGACAAGCGTGGTGATATATGCCTGCTCTCTCTACTGAGGCCTGGCCTACGGAGAGACCTGAAGCTGTAGCTTCGTGTTGAGCTAGTCGTCGTTTCAGCAACATTTTTGCACGACTTCTTTTTTTGTATATAATTATTTTTTATTACTTTCTTAATAATCTGTACCTTGAGTGAATAGTTGTTGAATAACCGTATTTTTTTTCTTTCTATCAAATAAAATTTTCAACAATATGCATGTCACATATATCAACTTTTAGATTTTTTCTTTCACCACAGCTGAATGAGCTTACACTCGGATAATATCAAAATTGAGTTTTAAAAGTTTCACCATCACTTTGGATCAGGTGTATAGTTTGTAAACTATGTTTAAATTGCAAAGTTTGAGAATAGTTATGTTTTATAGAATGCTTTTAACTGAAATAAACACGTTAAAAGAACCATTAAACTGTCGAGAGAGAGGTGGTGTGTTCTGAATCACGATTGAAGAATAACAATGTGTAATGTTTTCATAAGTACTTGCTAGGGCCGCTACTTCATTCTCGAATTGGTTTTAGCTAGTAGAGTAATTAAGTAGTTCAAAAATAATAATGCAAATGAAAAAAATACTGATAAATAATTATATAAAGTTTATTAGCTTCACATAATATAAAATGTTTTTGGAACGAAGTTCCTTATCGCGTGTTATCGAAAGGGGGCTAGACGGAAAAAATCTTACGAAAAGTTGTCACGACACTTTTTTGTTTAAGATGATTATCGCTAGATGGCGCTGTGATCGAAATCTTTTCAAACACGTTCCTTATCGCGCGTTACGTTAGGAAAGAAAATTATAAGATATCTTTTAATCGAAAGGAACTTCGTTCTATTCGAGTGTCCCATGACACCTCTCAAGTTTTTCTTCCATAATTGAGTTATTATGGAGCAAAAAAAATCGACGCACAAACACTGATGTACTGTGATCTCCTCAGAAGGGTAATTAGAGGTACTATGTCTATACCACGCTTGAACATTGCGGATTGGGACATCACATATTATCTTAAAAGAATTTTTAGGATATTTTTTCCAAAATACAGGTTTCCCAGAATGTTTTTGTTCGCACTTAAACACGCATTCTCTATAGAAAAAAGAAGAAAGAAAGAAAGTAAGTTTATTCCCAAAAAGAGTCCCATAGAGACACGACCCATTCTTCAACCAATCCAATAGGTATAAGGTTAGGTATCCACTGCTCCATTAGCCAAATTGACCGTACGATCCGGTCAAAGATAGCCCGTGTTAACGGCTTTCTGTACGTCACTAGTGATAGATATGATTCCTTTTATTGATGCACAAATAAAAATATTTATAGAAAACTTATACAAGCTATTAAAGTTCATTCAGACGTTTTTGCCATAAATACTATTGACATCCAAAACAGTACAACAGCATGCGGTGAGCATAGGTCCAATCAATTTAATAAAATCAATGTCCGTAATGCTTTTCTCAATTCTGGCGTAATGCTTTTTCAATTTTATTTTATCGTCTCCCGCTTTGCGAGAAGGGAAGTCGAAACTCATGTTTTCCTACTTCTTCTATTATCTTCTGATTAAATTCGTTGCAGGCCCAAGACAAGTTAGCTTTCCCTCGGGTTTTCCTGGGCTTCACTGCTCAGAGTCATTACGATGGTCGCCGCTGTGGATCCTGGCTACACAGGAGTTACAGTGGTGAGAGTGAGAGAATTTTTTTTTTTTAGTTGTAGGAAATCACCGGTTCCTCGCGGGCGGGGTATGTGGGAGTTGAACCGCACTAAAACCTCCAACCGCTCACACTCAGTGTCCGAACCCCGGTTGAGGCCAGAACCCAGCACGGGGTTATGAGGGGCGACGCGACGCGTTACGCCATCGGCACTCTTTCCCGTCGCGCCGCCCCGGGAGTGAGAGGTGAGCAAATACCCGATAAAAAGCTTTTAAAGTTCTGAATTTCATGCCATAAAGAAAGTGCTAACCAAGACAAGTAAATATTTGGGACTCTTGGTATATTCACAGCAGTTCTCGAGGTAAAATTACTAGCTATTTTTATTATTTTTGATACTCATTGTAAGTTGTAATTATATTATCGATGTTTTTACACTTATACTTCGGCCGTTCAGAGAATGCGTTCCTGACACCTATCAGAAAAATATTCTTTACAAAGTTATTTGACACTCAGCTTGGCACAAAATTATAACATTCATTGATTATTGATATAATAATGTTGTTTTAATGCTCATCAGTTAATGAAACGGTAAACAACCATCAAAAATATTTTTGTCATAACTGCAACGCCATTACAAAGTTAGGTCGTCAGTTCAATCGCGACGTGTCAGGAACGCATTCTCTGAACGGCCGAACGATAGGTACAAAATAACAACGTAATCAATTCAATAGTATTTTCACTATTTCTTAAACATAATATTTTTCATAGAAACCGTCCGACCATTTATCAAGAATAGCACAAAAACTACCAAACAGATCATTATCAAATTTCTATGAGATAATTTCCAAAGTGTTTGCTTTCTAACTTTCTAATAATTATCGAAATCGGTTCACATTGAAGTCAACACGGTTCTCAAAAATAGACTTTATTGTGATACCAATTTCTGCGTTCCTAATCTAACTTCATTACTTTATTACTTTAAATGGTAGGGGTGTGCGAATAATTCGAACTTACGAATTATTTAATCGAACGGATTTGATTGAAGTTGATCGTGATATTATTTTTAAGAAAAGCACTTTTTTGGATCCTCGGTACAAAAAAAAATATTTTTACAAAAAAGAGGAAGTAAAAGAAACTGAAGAAGATATTAAGCTCGAAATTGGGAGATTCTTGATGCCAAAATATGATTCTCAAGAACTTAATGTTTTGACCAGAGAACGTAAGTTTTAACAATCACACAAACAAAAAACACAAAATCTGACATCTAGCCCATTCAAGATATTATCTAAAAAATACAAATTCTTGTCCTATTTCCGATGCATCGTCGTAGTCAAATTTGATACTATTCGAAATTTCGGATTATTCGAAACTTTTCGAATTATTCGAAATTCGCACACCCCTATTAAATGGTAAAACATCATCAGAAAACCTGAATATTGGAGATGACTCAAACATACGTAGTGAATTTCTGAACGCAGCCCACGATAATTCCCATTAGTGCAGTAGTCATAAAAACTAAAAGTTGGAAGTAAGTAGTATCACTAAACTGTTAGCATTGTCTTTGTTTTAATTTCCGTAAGAAACTGCCGATATTATAGGGTAAATGGCCCACTCGTAATATGTAATTGTATTAATAAAAATTGACCTCATTAAGGTACATTGAGTATTATAGCACAGTGGGCTTACTATACTATACAGGGTGATTTCCTAGTGAGGGTACATATTGAAGGTCATGGTAGCTGATGGTTATATACGACCAGTAAAAATATTATTACCAAAGAATATGGCTTAATGCCTTAGTAATCGCAACTTAAAAATATCTAAAGTTCTTGCAAAATGATGGTTTTTCGACAGCTGATGGGTGTGGCGGAGGTGTGGGGTGCGCGAGATCACTAGAGGTCGTTAGTCAACACTCTTTTAGCCGAAATTGTTTATGTTTGAGGTAGTTTTTTCGTATTTAGATTTTAAAAAAAAAAATGTAATTTTAAGTATTTTTTGTAATATTCCGTATTAGAACAAAGTACTCATCACCCTCCTGCAATATGTACCCTCTCTAAAAAATCACCCTGTTTACACAGTGAATTATGGACTTATGAGATATTATTATGACAATAAAAAACACAGAAGTAAAATTTAAGAAAAAAATTCAGGAGTTCTTTTTTGCAACCCATCATCTATATAGGGTGGAAGTTTTAAACACCCCCTCCAAAAAATCTTAGAACATCCGGGCATCGAACCTAGTCAAATTAATCTAAAATGTAACACGTTACTACCCCCTGTTGGGCTCAGGACTCCTCCGAAGAGGGGTTAGGCGTAGTCCACCACGGATTGATGTTCCCTAATTCGGATTGAGGACTTCACATTATCTCGATCACCGATATACAGGTTTCTTCGGGATGTTTTCCTTCACCGTTTTTCCACGTCTGCTGATATCTTGTTTAAATTTAATAGATATTTGACAAGTTATTCTTGAGTTATATCTGAAAATTTACGATCAGGTGGCTCGTTGGCTCGTCTGCCTACATGGCAATAAAAAAAAACTTGAGAGGTGACATGGGACACCTGAATAGAACGAAGTTCTTTTCGATTAAAAGATATCTTACATATTTTTTTCCTAACGTAACGCGCGATAAGGAACGTGTTTTAAAAGATTTTATTCACAACGCCATCTAGCGATAATCATCTAAAACAAATAAGGAACGTGTTTTAAAAGATTTTGATCACAGCGCCATCTAGCGATAATCATCTATAACGAAAAAGTGTCGTGACAACTTTTTCCGTATAGCCCCCTTTCGATAAAGCGCGATAAGGAACTTCGTTCCAAAAATAAAGATAAACGAAGGTCAGGAAAACACAGGAGGCCCGTTAGCTCGTCTGCCTACATTAGCCAAAAGTAAAGCTTGTTTCCCTTACTTCTGCAATCTGTGTTCAAAATTCTCCTCCCAAATGAAAGTCATTCTCCCGACAATGCTTCCTAAACTGGGAAAGTATTATTATTCGTCTCATTGTGTGTTAATGATCCGGATAAGATTTCAACCTTGGCTTCGTTGTACAAACACAATAGGTTACGTAATGATGTATCAATACTGGTTAGATTATGATTAGTAAATTTCTCTTAGCAACAACTTTGATGTTGGATACTGTTTTTTGAAAAGATCGAATGAAGGACCTGTATAAATCTAACGTTTGCATTTTGAACTACTGTTTATTTAGAGAATGACAGCTCAAATGTCATTCAATTTGTGTTTATAATTTAGTTAAAGGTTTGACATTTACGAAATGGGACGTTTTCGGTTCGCCCAATGGGCAGAAGATCGTTTGGCCGAAGATGAGCATTTTTACGGAAAAATCGTCTTTTCAGATGAAGTCCATTTTCACCTCGGAGGCTATGTCAATAAGCAAAATTGTCGCATCTGGGGGTCGGATTGGTGTAGGTTTTGGTCCGGCGGCATCATTGGGCCATTTTTCTTAGAAAATGAGCAAGGAGCCGCCGTTACGGTCAATGGCGAGCGTTACCGTGCCATGCTCAACGAATTTTTGTTTCCAAAAGTTGAAGAGTATGACATGGACGACATTTAGTTTCAACAGGATGGCGCAACATGCCACACAGCCAACATGGCAGTCGAATTTTGGAAAATGCACCACTCACTTTAATGTCGTTCTATATTGACTCACCAACGTCCAACACACTACAAAACAAATGACGGTGACGTCCAATATGAAAGTCGGCCAGCCAATAAGGAAACGCGATGTGATAATCTCAATACAACTTAATTTACAAGCCTTTATCTCCAGACTTTTATCGAAACCAGTCGATAAACATGTGTTATTTAGTATCTGCTTGCATTTTGAACCTTAAAATGAGGAAATAGAGTATTTAATTGAATAGAGGAAAGGTAGAATAGGGTTTGGCTTGTTCTGGAATTCCCTTCTTAAAGGAAGGTGGCTTAGTTACGCTTGTCGAATGCGGGTCGGAAGCTTTACATACATTCTAAGGGTTTTAAATGTTCTTATGAAGGTTTCTCACGATATTTTTTCATGGTTTTAGCTAGAGCCATAGTGTTAGGTGTGATATAGGGATGAGGAATGTCGTTTGGATCGGCGAGTTTTTTGACAGCTAAAATAATTTATTCGATCGTGTGTCATTGCCCTTATAGATCATATTAGAGGTGCTATCTGTCTTTACCAAGTTAGCGCAAAATTTAGTGATAAAATGGCAGTTTTAGGCTTTTTAGCGGCAATTACTTTTATTTTAGGTGTGATTTGAATCATATATTATAGTAGCTGACCCGCACAACTTCGTCTGCGTCACGGACGGATAAAATGTAGCCTATAGCCTTCCTCGAATTTTTCAAATCGAACCAGTAGTTCCCGAGATTAGCGCGTTCAAACAAACAAACTCTGCAGCTTTATAATATTAAAAAAGTATAGATTTTTTAACAGTAATACAGAAACAGAAACAGTAAAACAGTATTGCACGGCAGATAATTGAGCATACAGTTCACTAATGGTAAGTGGATACCATTACCATTAGTAGTCAAGGTTAGAAAAGCCAAGATGAGAATTTATGATATATTGTATTTTTATTTATTCACGTCGGAAATCATCGCAATTGACTACCATTTTAAAGTTGTCATTAGACCTACGTTCTTAATTGGGTAAGACACCCTACAATTGTTTTACTTCTGTATTTAATTTATTCTGTGACTACAATGACTACGCTACTATGACTACTAGTCAGATTTTCACGCCTAATTAGATTTACATAGTGCTTCTAGATGACTAGGTTTTTCCTTTGGTTTCGCACGTCACTAGCCATTTGCCAGCCATCATTTTTATTATGATGGTTACAATATTATTACAAAGAGATTTTTTTTCTAAAGTGTTTTGTGCTATGATTATTATTATGCCTAATTTTTAGAGTTCCGGAGTATAATTATTTAGAGGATTTTCTCTAAAGCATTTTGTACCAACCCATTACTGCCCACTGTTGGGCTCAGGTCTCCTCACAAGAGGGATTAGGCATAGTCCACCACGCTTGCCCAGTTGGGGACTTCACATATCTTCAAAGGATTTTTAGAACCCTTTTCCGACATGCTGGTTTCCGCACGATGTTTTCCTTCGCCGTTTTTAGCCAGTGGTGTTGTGAAAAACACTAAAGCATAAATAACAGAAAACAGTACTACAGTTGTAAAAAAATATAGGCTAATTGATCCGAAAATAAATTACGGACAAAAAAAAATTAAGCTCCCTTTCATGTTAAGGGATATTTATTTGTTTTTCTTGTAGTCCTTCGACTGAGCTATCATTAGACAGGTCTTTTGAAATATTTTTGTATAGATTTATAAATGGATCACAATTTTTTAAGTTTAAATTGTTAAAAAGGAAATTTGTTCGAATTATTTGTCTTAAAAAACTAACCCTTCAGTGAATTTTGAAATAAAATGTTATTATAAGTTTATATTGCTTTTCTACTTTAAAGTTTTCGAGTTAAATTTAAGTTTAAAGTTTATACAGGGTGTATCTAATTTAAAAATTACCAACATACCTGACAAAATAAATTATTTAAAAACGATGTGATTTACTTAGACAATAATGTTGACTAAATATAAAGTACCTAAATGTGACCATTTTGTACTGCTATTATTATAAACTGAATTAATCAAATCAAAATCAAATTATACAAGAATTAAGTTCGAAGTTCACAATACGCGACATATTTGTACCGATATTTTGATTTACAGGTAATCCTATTAAATTATAAGCATGTACGTAAATATACTTAGGTACCTAATATTTAAGTTGAGTTTATTTAAACAATAGCTTATAAGATAAAGATAATATTACTATATCAATATTTTTAACCAATCCCTAGAAAATACATATGTATTAGGTTAAAAAACTCACCTTTAAGAAATCAATAAAAGTAACCACATCACTCACTATTCAATCAATTAAACACAAACACTAATCAAATAAACACTAAAATCAACAATAACAACTTTTAAAACAAAACTCTATGCGTCTGAAATTAGGCTGTAAAAAAACTCCTTCGTCAAATTACAAATATTTAAAAAGTATAGTTGTCAAACTGATTCTGAATACGAAATTGGCGGGAATCGAGTCGTGACGTCACTAGAACCCGTCCTAAGCATTCGACATCGGTCGCGAAACTGGCGGGAAAACTGCGAGATGGAGGAAACTTGAACCAGACGCTTTATTACTCGCTTTTGTCAGCGGTTTTGCTCAGAAAAGTATCGCAGTGAATAGGTTTTCGCTCGCGTTGAGTTGCATGACTGGGATAACATATTCTTTTATGTTTCTAAGAATATCTCGATTTAAAATGCTATTTTGAAAGCTAGCGTATTTTTTTTTTCTTGAGTAATTGTGATGCAAATAATTTGACGATTTTTTTCATCGTCAGGATTAAGGATAATTAGTAGGTACCTACCTATATTTTATTTTGATAATTATGGTTATAACAAAGAAATGCCAAAAGTTAATAATAATCCTGTATGTATAGTACGTAGGTGATGGGTAACCCTCCAATACCCTGGTATTACATATGCTCATGAGTTATGAGCGACGGTAACCACTTACCATTAGACAGACTGTAGGCTCGTTGATTTATCATGCAAACAAAAGAGCTAGTTTGGTGTTCGATATTCTATATGTAACAAAAGAAAAATAAAATATTTAGGTAAACTTTCATAGGAAATAACAGAATTAGGTAAGTAAGTAGGTTCTAGCAAATATTAAAGTTAAATTTCTTCTAAAATAATTCGGATCAACAAACAAACAATTTTACAAACAAATTCTATACATACATGTCCAAATTGTGTAGAACTTGTGTAGAGATAAGAAATGTATTGTAATATTCTTGTCAGTTTTGGCACCGCATTACGTTGTATAATCTATGTACCTATTTATTTTGATTTCGGTTCTACGCAAGTTCGCGCGTCGTTTGCGTGATAAATTCTTATAATGATTTGGTGAAATTAAAATTGTAAGTTTGCAAAATAAATATACGTTTTTTAGGGTTCAGTTTGTCAAATGAAAACGGAAATATTTTCGGATGTAAATAATATAAATATAGCCGTAAAACTTTTACAAAATAATGTTTCAAATCTGCCAGGCGTCCTGTGACGGCTCAATTTTTTGTTTGTACTAAGAATGCTGTATATTTGTAATTTACTATCATAATATAACTTCTATTTTGAAATGTTTGTTAACACATGTATTTCGACAATGCCTTAAATCAAAACTTAAATAGTAATAAAGAATCTGAAAATTTGGTAAACCAACGTCTTGCAGTACAAATTACATTATTTTATTGTTTTTTTTGTACAGAACACTCTGAACCATTCTGACTCACACTTGCCGGTTTTTAAATATCATTATAATTGTCACAGATTTGAAATATTACATTCACATTCACATGAGGCAGTTTCTACAGGGTGATATGTTAATGATGGTACATTTTGAAGGTCATGGTAGTTGATGGTTGGAATATTCTGTATTATAATAGAACGCTCATCACTCCTTTAATATGTACCATCATTTACAAATCAACGCCGTGCAGCTGGCCTCGATGTAGAGAAAATTATGTTAAATCAATTCCCTATACCAAGATTAAGAGAAGAAGAGGTTAGGATAGAAATGCTTTTTGGACAATACTATCGAAAATGGATATTCGCATACACGAATCTAGATCTATTAAGGAAAATGGGATACCCTTCCCCACCAAATACTTGAAATCCCGTCGCAAATTATCTTGAGAATGGAAAGTCGTAAACCCATCGTGTTTGGGCTCGTTTGAAAGGGCATGAGGAGACCTTTATTTTGGCTCTGTCAGATTCCCTCTACATTCACGCACCATTTGTTAAAACATTTGCATAATAGGTATTGAAATGCGAAAGAGAAAAAATATGGGGATGCAAATATAACTAAACGGGTTCTTAACACGATTATTTTTAATTGAGAGGTCCCGATATTTCAGCACTGT
The DNA here is from genome assembly GCA_030269945.2 of Trilocha varians. Lineage (NCBI taxonomy): Eukaryota > Metazoa > Arthropoda > Insecta > Lepidoptera > Bombycidae > Trilocha > Trilocha varians. Next base: position 10,035,343 of record AP028267.1, on the reverse strand, counting down.
TTCAAGCGCCTCAATCGCTCAAAAATCAACATATCGGGACCTCTCAATTAAAAGTAATCGTGGTAAGAACCCGTTTAGTAATAATGTAAGTGATATAGATAACCGCGAGTGTTTAAAGAAATTTAAATATAACTAAGCTTACCTTAGACTTAACTTAGAAATCGCAACCTATGTACTAAGGGTACAACCATTCCTAGTCTTAAAACCCTAGCATATTCCTCATAGAACAATATAATACGGCTAAAATGAATATCCAAACGTCACACGGAATTTGTATGCAGAACATACACTTTGTATTCCAACGGGTTAATTAGACAAAGGTGTAATCCTTTAAGCCGACGGTTACAGAATAATTGTACAGAAATATACTGACGTACAAAACGCTTTTTGACCGACTTCCGAAAAGGAGGTACTGAATTCGTCTTTGACTGAACTTTTATTTTGGTAGAACTGATTTGAATGATTCTGGTGGCAGAAAGGTGCGTTTTTGCGTGTATTTCTTTTCTATATGAACCGATTTTGATGTTTTTTTTTTGTTAGGAAGCACACTTTGGACATTAATCATTCAAATAAAGATCTCGCTTTTTTGTCCTATCATTTGAGAAATGAAAGTCGGTCGTTTTCATTTTTGTAATAAAAATAGTAAATATTGTCGGCCCGCGATAGAAGCTATGCAATAGCTTAATTATTTTTTTAAAAGAAAATACAAGCTTTATGATCCAGGATTTTATGCAGCAGTACAGTGCTAGCTAATACAAGTAAAACGAGCCCAAACACGACGGGTCTATGTTGTTTTGTACAAGAGTTCCTATGACCAGATCTTTTCCATTTGATCACATTATTGCATTGTCACGCGATATACCTACATCTGCAAAATGTCATCAAAATACATCCAGTGAGTATAAAGCTTGTGTAGGCGATTGAATGTAACTAAAGCGCCATCTATAAATAGTTTTATTAAGAATGATTAAAACCTCATTTGTAAATATCCTTTTTAAATGCACGATGTAATGTTGGCGCTCTTTTTTAAATTTAGAATTCGTGAACATTGTATTGCAGATTGCGTCATATTTTTGCTCTAAGTTTTTATTGTTTTATTAAATTTTCTTGTTCTGAAGTTTTCTTTTCACTGGCAGCTTTTGATTTCCTACAGCTTGTAATAATAAAGAGTTGAATGGATATGATTTAGGTACTATATTTTACTGAATGTCTGTGTGGTACATTACTCTGTGTCAGGGTTGCCAGCAACTGTCAGCTGCCCTTGTCGAGATTACGTGATAAACCCATTATAAGTTGGTGGTTTTTAATTACGTAAAACAAACATTAATTTTAGGCCTAGACAAAACTAAGCCTTAACCTACTGAAGTTAAAGTTGTTGATAAAATAAACTTCTGTGTAAAAGGGCATCTATTGTCTAAACGACAATTTCAAAGTTTTGGTCTTTAGAACCGTACTGCCGTGGTACATTGACATTGCTATGATTTTCAGTTTTTATTTTCAGGAATTCGGTAAAAAATTATCCATCCAGATTTCGATAACTCAAAACTATATGAAATATTTATTGACAATATTATATTGTAGAGAACCGTATGTTCAAATATTATTTTTGATTTTTTATACTTACTATGTTTCCAACAACGTGGTGTTTTTCTTTAATTCAAAATGCATGTAGCCTATTCGCCCTATTCAAATGATAGATTATTTTCACGTAAACTTTGATGTCATCATCATCATCCTGTGTTCCTGCGATCTTAACAAGATCATTCGACCACCTTGTAGCTGGTCTTCTCACACTGCGCTTGCCTTGACGTGGGCGTCACACCAGAATCTTCGTGCTCCAATGGCCATCGGTTCTATGTGCTATGTAGCCCGCCCACTGCCACTTCAATTTGCTTATTCTTTGATGTGATTCTGTACTGTAACAACCCATTAAACTGCCAACTGCTGCTCAGGTCTCCTCCAAAGAGGGGCTCGCCCAGTGCACCACGCTTGCCTAGTGCGTATTTGAAACTTCACATCTTCAAAGCATTTTTAGAAACCTTTTCCGATATGCAGGATTCCTCACGATGTTTTCCTTCACCATCTTCAGTCAGTGGTGTTGTGAAAAATTGCACGTAATTCTTTGAAGTACCGAACATTAAATAAATCACCTCCAAAATGACAATACATTAAACATACATTATAATCTCCAATTATTTCAACTGTTATATAAATTGAATTAGTGATGTAATGTCGTCTCACGCAGCTGTGATTATTAGATTCGTAATTATGATTGATTGCTTTCATTAGGGGCTATAAATAGTTGGGTAACTGTGGATAGGTGTGGAACTTGTGACTGTAAAAAACCTAATGCTGCCAGTGAGAGAGAAGTTAAGAAGGAATCATAAAATAAAAACTAAGAAAATAAAAGTTGTGAAAAAATGTACAAAACGGCTGTCTGTAATGGAATGTTCTAAAATTCAAAATAAGCGCGCGAACCTCTATTCTTTGTTACAATTCAATAAGTATTTACACAAAAGAGGTTTAAATAATAATTATTTAAACTATTTATAGATGGCGCTATCGTCGACACAACTATGTTCTTTACTAGAATATAATGAAATATACATTACTGATTCTGTCGCCTACAGAGACAATAACATTGGGACTGGTATAGTTAAGGTGTTTAATTTTTGATCGACTCCCAAAAAAGAGGTACACAATTCGTTTGTATTTTTTTATGTTTTTTCCTTCGTAACTTTAGTTTGGGTGGACCGATTTGAATGATGGTGTTAGATGAAAGGTGATGGTCGTCATGGGGTCCCATTTATTTATTTTTTTAACGTGAATTATTCAAATCGTAATTCGTTAAAAATCAAAAAAAAAACCACCGATTAGATTTAAACATTGAATTTGTATTTATTTTACTTATTCCCTAACATTAAATAAAACGCCAAATATCTTATAAATCATTGTAATTCTCCACAATTGCTTATAACGACCTTCGCTGAAACAGCACCACTCTTACTGCCATATCTCTCCATTTTCTTCATGACGTCTAACCCTGAGATCACGTGACCAAATACCACGTGTTTACCGTCCAGCCAGTCCGTTCTGTGAAGAATATTAAAATAGTTTAGTCATTCAGCTAGAAACTGTACCAAAATTGGTTTATTTAAATATGCGAAGCATGCGGTAGAAACCAAAATTGAGCACAATATGACGTTAGTTCTAAAACTCGTTTATTTACATTTTGTTTTCGTCTCATATTATAAGAAAATATTATATTAAAGCTCAGAATGTGATTCTGTGTCGTGTAACTAACGATTTTTAAAAATGTTTGTTATTAGAGGATGAGCATGCATACAAAATATGTATACACACACAAAAAAATATTTTTCATACAAGCTTTTAAGATCCTGGATATCATAGTATAGGAGTAGATTGCTAAGACAAGTTAAACGAGCCTAAACTCGATAGGTCAATCTTTAGTACATGAGTTCCTATGGATTCCTTTATTTGCCAACGTCAGATCTGCATGGTACCATATTATTGCATTGTTACATGCGAGCCAAAACTGGAAGTTATCCAAATTCAACTCGCAAGATACACTCACTTTGCAGTACATAAGAAGAACTGTGATCCATTTGAGTTCGGTCCAGAATTGGCCATACTAAGTATGCCTGGTCCAGTGTGCTTCAATGTGAAATTCTCATCTTCAAATTTTCTTCCATATATTGATTTTCCACCTGTTCCGTTGTGATTCGTAAAATCTCCACCTTGACACATCTAGTTTACGAGTTATCTAAATCATCTTGTAAAAAAAATTGTTTTTTTTTGTAATTTAAAATTGAAACATCGTAAGAGTCTAAAGTAGATGGTGACGACTTAACATCCTTATCATTAACATGAGAAGTAAGCTTGTTTACCTGCATGGCAATAAAGTATGTATGACTTGACCTTCTTCAAACAAGTCCATATGACAGGATATTACGACATAACAAAGATCCAACAATAGTACTTGCCATAAAATCTCATTTACTATCTAATAGTCGTGGTGGTCGAAGCGCGTCCTACAGAACGGGAGGTCGCGGGTTCAAAACCGGGCGGCTTGTACCTCTAAATCTAAATGTGAAAAAGATTTATGTGCAATTTTTCATAACACCACTGGCTAAAAACGGTGAACGAAAACATCGTGAGGAAACCTGCATGTCGGAAAAGGGTTCTAAAAATCCTTTGAAGATATGTGAAGTCCCCAATCCGCACTGGGCAAGCGTGGTGGACTATGCCTAATCCCTCTTCTGAGGAGACCTGAGCCCAACAGTGGACATGAACACCTAGAATCAGTAGATTATTAAAAAAAAAATGTTTTTATTCAACCAAGTTAAAGAAAAATTTAATATATCCTATTAAATTTTGTAGGACATTTTTACTTACAAAATTATTAAAAAAAGGAAATATTTCAATTTCTATTTAAGTTAAAAGCTACTTCTTTTGACATGGTACGATTGAAAATTACTTACTTTTTAGTTCTCAGTGTCGTAAATTTAATGGACCCGATAAATGACAAATGCACAGAATGTCTGTCAAAAGTCACAAATTTTAAAAAGGATACAAAATCAGGTATAATCCTGTGAAAACTACTGCCTTGATAGCCAAATCCTTTCTCGTGAGTGCACAGAGACCTGAAATTCTCTGCTGTTTTCGGTACAATATCCGCTCGGAGCATCATTATGATCCTGCCCATTTCTTGTTTGTTCACACTGATGTCGAAGTACACTTGTGGGTTGCGTTTTTCTGTTGGTTTCGTTGGTATAACCTGAAAATAGAATTTTGTATGATGTATACTATATTGGATTTATAGGGTACTGTCACCACTGTAACTAATATTTATCCAATTGCTCAAGTTGTCTAATGGTCTCAATGAATAGTAATCAATTGTTTTTTAAGCATACTCAAATATGCAGGTTTCTTTAAAATAGCAGTATTTAAATCAGTTTATTTTTTCCATGTCTACTCGTCGCCTCAGTACTTGTTTGGCCAATCTGACATTTTTTACGAAAATGACTTTTTAATGCAGTATTATAAAGAATAAAATTTCCATCCGACTGGTAAAATATTTTTTTTTAATATTCAATTCTAAAACAGTAAAAATCTCATTTAAATTTTTTTCGCAACACGGCACTTAACGAAAATTCCATGCTTGTTTGCTGTCTCCTGTAACATTTGCTCGAGTGCAGATTAGCCAAACAAGCACTGAGATGACGTACTGCTGGTCAGGTCACCTCAATGTTATTTTATTTATTACTTTAATATAATGATTATAGTCAGTTTTGTATTTAATGTTCAAAATTTTATACCATATTTTAATAATTTATATTAATTTTTATATGATAAAATGTTTGTTTGAATTAATTATCTTTATTTTAATGTTTTTTAATTGTATATTGTGTACTGTGATCCTAAGATGATTGATAAATAAATAAATAATAATAATAATAATAAAGGGGCATGAAAGCATAGTCTATCATACATCAAGAGGATCTGACATACTTTCGAAGGGTTCCATTTTTTTTTGTTCACCATTATATCAATATTTTAGTAAACAATTTGCAACTACACATACAGTGGTCGCCTCAGTTTGGTCCTTAACTTCCGGTTCTTCGCCATCTTTGTTCAGTTTTAATGTCTCTCCCGCATGTTTCTGCAGCCATGTGTCATCAGACCAGACAGGGCGGGTGGAGCCTTCCTTGATACGCTGCGGTGCTGCTATGTTCACTCGTATGGTTCTACCGAATAGTTCTGAGTCGTTCTGGAATTAGTGTAATGGTTTTTATAGAGAAACAAGGAATTATCAGTTGGTGAATTACAATGCAGTATTGTTTGCATGAAGTTCTAAGGCTAGTGATATTAGATTTGAGGAAAAGTTGAAAGTTTATTAATAACTAAAGTTATATAGTGTCTAAATGCTAAATACGCGAAAAATTGAGTAAAACAAAAGAAACGAGGACCGCGAACCAAATTTTATGACACGAACTTCAATGGTTAATACAACTAGTAATAATTAATAAAACTACTGACCATGTTATCTATTGCAGCTGCAGCGTCTTCTGCGTTCTCGAATTCAATAAAAGCGAAGCCCCGGTGCTTCTCAGTCTCATAATCTAAAGGTATTTGAACATCAACTAAATCTCCGAACGGTATGAAAGCGGCGTTTAAAACTTTTTCATCAACCTCTTCGGCTAATCCTCCTACGTAAATCGTCCTCTTGGAATTAGGTTTACTAGACATTTTTTGTATATTTATTAAGAAATTCCGTAATTTTAGCGGTTTGTTTTCATAAATATAACCTCAAATTTTATTTCCAGTTTTGACAGTCGTATTGTCAAGTTTTTTACTGTCAATGTCACTTGTGATTATAACGTTATGTCAGATCATTGTTCAAGTAAGTAAAGGAAATAGATTATTCAGCCTTATTCAATAATTTGGGCAATTTTATTTAAAATTAAAATATTTTAACTGAACGAATCCATTGTCCAATAAATTAAAATAGTTTAGTTATTTATCAATAGAATTCTATGTGGGTTCATGTGCAGATATTGGAAAATTTTAATTAAATTTTCGTAGCAACTTTGTCGTTCTTTAAAAGTTCAGTAAAATCACGGACACAATAATTACAGATTCTTGTTTTAATATTATATAAGCTGTAAAAATCTATTCACCGAATTAAAAAATATTATAATATTTAGGCAATTTTTTTTCCTCGAATTTATCATTAGAATAATATGCATTTCATGTTTTAGAAAACCTTTCACAACATAAAATTAACAGAAAAGTATACTGTTTGATATTGAAAATAACATTCGAAAGGTAAAAAAACCAGCGGAAGGCATCTCAGCTAATGCACGGATGTTGACAAGTGCTCCTGCATTTATTAACCGTAAAGCTTTTTATCTGTAGTTACTAAACTACGTACACTCGACGACATAACGTTTAAATTATTTTTTAAGAAAATAATAAAACAACTCTCCATTTACATTCTGTATGTTTTTTCTACATTATGTGTTTCAGAATATGAGCTAAACGAAAACACTTTGTTAATATAATTATGATGGATTTGCTGATAGTCGAAACTACGCCTGTCATATTTGGTGTAAAAACAATGTCTACGTACAACTCAAGCTAATAGTGGCCCAACCAATATTTTATATTATTACCAGAGGTAATTTCTATTTCTTTACCTTTTTACTTACTATTACTTCTTGTACAATTATTAAATATTTAAACTTCGAGAGAACCGATGCAATCAAGTTTTGATATCAGTGACAACCTGTAATTCAAACATACTAAACGGACGCATTATTTGAAAAAAAAACACTTTTCTTGCTTACTGTATATCTTCGATACATAGTGGTTTCCGGTTATTTTAACGGTTACATCTCGATTATAAAGTTAAAGTTAAGTACGTATCAGTGCGAATGCAGATGTAGGTACCTACTCGGCTGTCTTAATTGTCAGTGATCGGTGTGGCGGGAATCGACGGCCGGAGTCAGAATAAGGTTCTCATTTAAGAAACTTTGAATGGACTCCGCGTGGACTCAAGTCTGATAGAACTAGATACCTATGCAGCTACAGCTATGATAACATTTATGAACAAAATATACATAAACATAATTTTTAGACAAAAGAGGATTTAGGATATATTTTTAGAGAATTAAGATGGTGAAATCGTAATATATGTAGCTAGGTCTTGCCCCGACTTGCAGATTGCAGATTATGTGATGAGGAAGAAAAAATCCTTCTTCGATTTGTAAAGGATGATTGTTACAATAGATGGGTGGTGGATAAGATTGGTAGGTTCTTGATGCCTGTGTAAAAATACCGAAATAATAGGTACATATATCGACGCCCCCCTGCAAAAACTCGGTAAGTGCAAAAATGAAATTTTACAGGAAAAAAGATTTAGTGTTTTTTGCTTATAACTTTTGTAAAAAAAATAATTATAAAAACATTTTAATACCACGAGAATAAATCGTGCGTAAATCGAGGTGTTGAAATTTCTGTACAATATCTCAATAGCAATTTTGAGGTAGTACCAGAAACAGATCCTTTTGAATCACCTTAAGATAGACTCTTATCACCAAAACGAAAGTTGATAGCCGAGAACGTAGTGGAGACTCTCTGTATACTCTATGATCTCAGTAGAGCTTTTTTAAATGTAGATTTTAAAATAAACACAAAAATGTTCGATGTCTAACATACCTTCTACTGTAAGGATCAAAGCCATCGATACATACGTTAGAGAAAAGGGGAAAGATTCTACTTTAGACCGGGTGAATTTGAATGTAGAATCTAACCTACGCTAACTAGGCTAAAAATATCTTATCCCCAGCCAGTAATGACATACGTAGCAGATTTGTTCACTCTCTGCACACTTTATTAAAAGACTTAGAGCTAAGGTTAGACAGAGGTCCATGAGCAACGGTCACCGCTTACGATCAGATGGCCCGTTAGCTCAAAAAAAGGGGACAAAGAACAAAGGAGATGACTTTACTTCTAGTTTCTGTGTGATCTAATGAGAAATAAAGAGTTCAATAGTGGCAACCACGTACTGACCAGTGCAACTTGGATACACAAGTGAAAAATATCAAATTAAAATTTTACAATAATAAACCTGTAATCGCATTAACCGAAAGTTTTCAAGAAATATTTTGCAGTAATAGTTTTTAACCGAAAACAGAACCACCAAACTGAATTTTAATAACATATTACGGAGTTTATGCTGTTAACAAAAAAAATAAAATTTCCGTTGAAAAAAAGTGTTCTTAAGAAAATCGTTGGAAATAACCGCAGGAAAAATCTGAAAAAATTGGGTAGATGCATCCAGACCCATAGATTACGAAAATGCAATAACAGCAATAAGTCAGTAATAGTGCTTTACGGGGTTTTGCAGGGGGGCGTCGATATAACAAAACAATCAACAAATAATATGGTAAATTGCAAAGTTTAATGATATTAAATTCTGCGAAAAAAGTTGCTATAGAAGCTGTGACAAAATTATTGCTCTGCGGTAAGGAGGGCAATAATTAAGATGATGATTTTAAACTCGCTTATAGTTGAAAGGCAAAATAATTGGATCAACTCGTGACGAAGTCTGCAGATCAATTATATTATTTTTTTTTTTTTTTTCAGTTGGAGGAAATCACCGGATCCCCGCCCGCCCCGCGGGCGGGGTATGTGGGAGTTGAACCTCACTAAAACCTCCAACCGCTCGCTTTCAGCGTCCGAACCCCGGCTGAGGCCAGAACCCAGCACGGGGTTTGGAGGGACGGCGCGACGCGTTACGCACTTGGCACTCTTTTCCGTCGCTCCGTACCCGGACGCCGAACCGGTGGCCGCCGGCGAATACGGCCACCGGCTCTCTCGGTCGGCGGCCAGATTCCGGGCGAGATCCCGGTTCCGGCCCCCTGCTCGACGGCGGCGGGTTGGTAGGTTGAGAGCAGAGTATAACCTCTCCCTCTCGACCCCCGCCGCCTGCTTCTGCGAGATGGTGGCCTCGCAGAAGTCGAGCATCGCCTTCCAGGACTCGTCGCTCTCGAGCATCGACGCCGCGACGCCCGGGAGCGACAAGTCCGGACCTATTTGTTGGACCAGGACACAACGCTGCTCCTCCCATGCGGGGCAGCGTGCGAGCGTATGCTCCGGCGTGTCCTGGTCACATCTCACGCAATGGTGGCACCTCGCCGTCGGCTCGGCCTGGATTCGGTGCAGATACCGACCGAAACACCCGTGCCCGGTCAGCACCTGCACCGCCCAAAAGGTGAGGCGTCCTACGCCACGACCCGCCCAATCCTCTAGGACGGGGCGGACCGCCTCGACAATTATATTATTATAAGGACCTTATCATTTACAACATGGTTGTACATATTAGTCTATTTGCGTTCCCACTTAATAATTTATACCTATCTCAAGAAATGCGTAAATTATTTTTGCACCTGTCGTTGCCCGTTTGACAACAGATTGACAAATGCGAGTTGTTTGACAGCTCGAAATGTTTAGAAAGACATAGACTATAATAAAATTATTAGGTACATCGTAACGGAAGCTTTCAATCACTATATTTACAGGACTGCGAGTAATGTAAGCTGTGATTTCTTTAAGTACAAATGTATTTTGCTGCGTGTGAACGGATTTGTGTTGTAAATCTAATTGTTTTTAATTTTATGCTTATTACCAAGAGATGGGATACAACTAGCATTTTCGCCATTCCACTGAAAACCAAGTTGACTTTGAACTAACAACAGAGAATTCATTATTTGTCGAAACTATAACTAAGTTCATACAAAACGTTTTGAAACTGAATAATATTGTAATCAGCATCATGTTCTAAAACAATTGTAATGAATAAATCACATATTATGTAATTCTTTAAGTAACCAATTCCATTGGACCTTTCGTCGCAGGAATCTATTGATTTGGCATAAAGCCCTGGGAGGCTAGCCAAGATTCAATAGATACCAATAACTGTATAATGGAACCTATTTCAAATAAATAAATAAATAAAAATAGCCTTTAATCTCTGACTAATAAATTAAACTATAATATCTGTGTATATTTTTGTTGTTGTACTCAGCCAGGTTGTCCATTGACATAGGCCTCCTCCAGTTTTCGCCATTTCTCTCTATCCTGGGCATGTCTTCGCCAGAGGTGGGGTAGGTATTTCAAATAGTTTTCCCTAAAACCTAAACGGTACCTTGGTACTGCACAGTTCTATAGCAACTAAAATTAAAACACTGAACCAGATTCAGTCAGATTAGCCTCTTATATAGTCAGACACGAAACCACCAGCTTTGAAGTAAAGAATCATCAAAAAATTACCATGCAGTACACAATACCACAGCGAGAGTTAGTTTTTCCAAAAATCCACATGAGCAGATGCCGGCATTATTAAGTCACTAGTTTTTCTCTTACCGTCTAAGTATTTAGTATTTAGCAATCCACAAAAAGGAAACCTATGTTTTCCATTCATCGTAGCAATTCCATTCAAAGATTCCATAATATACCTGTCTAATGTGATTTAGCTAGAGGCAGGTCGTCTGTGTTTTTTACGTCAAATTATCGAGACGTCCAGCATTGAGCTGAAGAAATCTTTAGCAAAAAACGAACCAGTAAAGCTGGAACTCCTGTTCCTGGCAGGTTTTTTTCTGTTTTACCCATCTGCTTTGACAGGAAGGGGGTCATCGCTGGCTGGGTTTTGCGGTGCTTGTGGACACACGGACAGTGAGATTATGCAGTAGGTATAGACAGTATTTTAATTTAAATTATTCTCGTATTTTCTTTGACACTTTTTAAGTATTTATTAAAACCGAACGAATTGTACCGACAGGATGAACCTAATCCTTATTCCTCATACTTTGGAATATTTTTGGATAAGTGTACCTAATACTAACTTATTTAATTTTTAAGTCACGGAAACAGCACAAAAATGTTACATATAGATCTATGCATCACGATATAGTCAAAAATAAAAAATGAAAGGAAAGGCAATCCAGCAAGATAAAGGATAAAGAGAAATCAAATCAGATTGAACTTTAGTAGAGAGTCTCATGTCTTTTGCTTTAATTGACGAACAAGCGACCAACTATATTCTAATCGGCAACCATAGATTTCGGTTCGCCATAGAATCTTAACATCAGATGGTTCTTGAATCTCATCGTAAGATACAAAAAACCAATAGGTCTTGCTTCGACACAAATTTTCAAAATTATTTGCTTAAAGTTAAACTCTTTCGTACAAAGCTCGCTATTTTCCCCGTCAATGTGTAATATTGACAGAGCAAGTATAAAACGAGTACGCTCACCCGTTTCGCGTCTTCTCAAGACAAGGTCAAGTGCGAGCGGCTGAGTCCATTGCTCCTCGCGTGAGCATCGTTCGCGCCCGCGCTATTTCCACTCACCCTGCTAGCTGGACGCGGTGAGTACATTTTGAATTTCGAACTCTAGTAGACAAAGGATGATTTATTTTGCGGCTGTATGGTTTGGATATCTTCGTTTTGGAAAATAAGACGATGTTTTGTTGTTATTGTTAATTTTGTTGTTGATATTGATATCTTTTTCTTAGGCTGTACCGATATATATTTCTGTGTTTGTGATTTACAAACGAAATTAATTTTAGTGTACCTATTCCTAAACATTAATTCTTGTCGAAATAAAGTAATTTGCCCTAAACAAAAAAATACATCACTTTTATAAATCAGATATGTTTTGGGTAATGCCGTCATCTTAAAATTTTAAATTTAAGATAAATTTAATTTTATAATCCTAGCTTTTATGTGTAGGTAATTTTCAACCTCTAAATTGCATTTTATTGATTTTCCTTATAAGTACCTAACAATTTTAAACCCACGCGCCAATTAACTTAAATGGTTGTAAAATAGAACCTTAAAACTTTAAATATTACTAAATAAAACTATTTATAATATAAGTCTATTACAAATTTCGTAAAACAAGTAAATTTAATCTCCCGCTTTTGCGAGAAGGGAAGTCGAAACTCATGTTTTTCCTACTCCTTCTATTATCTTCTGATTAAATTCGTTGCGGGACCCAAGACAAGTTAGCTTTCCCTCGGGTTCCTGGGTTTCACTGCTCAGAGTCATTACGATGGTCACCGCTGTGGATCCTGGCTACACAGGAGTTACAGTGGTGGAAGTGAGAGGTGGGCCAATACCCGAAGAAAATTTAATTTAATTTAATTTTTAACTTAAAACAATAACAAAAAACAATTCTTAACATACCGTTCCTTTCGTTCATCGTGATAACTCCTCAAATAATTGTTCTCGATATTGTTGAAGCAAATATGCTATATTTTCAATTCAAATATTATCAGGTATTCGTTTTATAAGCAATAAATAGCGTAAATAGGCAATAAGGATTTACTAAAAAGCCCAAAGCTGCCTAAAGATCCTTAGTATAATAAGTCAGTCATAACTCATAGTTGACCATCATTACATAGTTACTTACTATCAGGTGGGTTGTGGACTCGAATATCTGGCATACAAAAAATAATTATTATAATGAGATATAACGCAAATGAATATAATTTAATTAAAAAAAACAAATAAAAATTACTGCACTCGATTGTACCTTTGTCATTTTCATTAAAATCTTGATAGTTTTTTAACACACTCCTGGAATCAATAAGAGATTGTTTATATATAATACTAACCACTCAACTGGGATCGGCAACCAAATTGGTTTGTTTACTTTTGCCAAGTCTGTGGCAGGAGCCAAAATTGAGCACAGTTCTAAAACTAGTTTTGTTTACATTTTTTAATCGTCTCATATTTTACGGAGATGACATCCTTTCGCTGAAAATGCAATACAGCGTCGTTTAGTAATAAAGATTTACAAAAATATAAGGTTTAATAAAAAATCTAAATTAAAAATTATTGGAAAAAAATGTTTTTAAAATGAGGCTCAAACACGGTATTGATTCCGAACGAAGTCTCCAGTTTTACGATCTAGCGAATAGTGACGTTCCCAGTTGAATGGTTAACACAAATATATTTTAATCAAATAATTTGAAATTTTATTTTACTTCATGATAGGTAAACAAACCAACAGACCATCCGATATATACTAAGTGCAGTATATTATTAGATTCCTTTCTTATTGCCTTATAGCTGACCCGCACAACTTCATCTGCATCAAAAAGGGAAACAATACATCCTATAGCCTTCCTCGATAAATTACCTTTCCAAAACTGAAAGGATTTTTGAAATCGGACCAGTAGTTTCGGATCCTATTCGAGACAAACAAACCTTTCCTCTTTATAATATTAGTATAGACTTAACGATCCACTGTGGAATACAGAAGTTCATGAACAATGGTAACCACATACCATCAGGTGGGCTGTAGGCTCACTTATGCAAAAAGTTGTCTAGTTTGATTTCTTTTTGTCATATTTACTAAAATATTCATAAAAATCATCCCTGGTAGGTAGGTATATTTTTTATAACAACAAAGTTTAGGTAGTATATCTTTGTTAACATTACAAAGTTTAATAAAATCATAGAACTAGATATTACAAATCGAATAAAGTTTAACATTGTCCTACATCTATACTTGTTTATGTAGTTAAGATCTTAAAGAAAGTCCTTAAAAGGTAGGCCGTAGGTAGCGGTCCATGAGCAACGGTGACCGCTTACAATCAGGTGGCCCGTTAGCTCGCCTGCCTACAAGGCAATAAAAAAAAAACATATTATCTATCTACCGCTTACGATCAGGTGATCCGTTAGCTCTTCTACTCATGGCAAAAAAAAACTATTCTCTATAAGGGAAGAGTACTGTTACTAATTAGGACCTACTTACTTAGTACCTAGTATTTACTGGAACTTTTTATTTACTTGTTTATTTAAGTATCGCACCATGTTATGTTATTTAAAAGGTTTAAATACTTATTCGTAGAAAAATGAACCGTATTTTTCTGGTAAGAATTAATTACGCAGACAACCCTGCTGGATTCAATTAAAATGTGAAAAATATAAAAAAAAATAATGAATCAAATACGTTACGAACCATTAATAAAATAACAGTTCATTTTAAAATTGCACGCATAAGTTTAATTTATTACGAAACTTACAAAGATAATTAACATAGCGTCGCCTCAGTGCTTGTTTGGCCAATCTGACATTTTTTACGAAAATTACTTTTTAATGCAGTATTATAAAGAATACAATTTCCAACCGACTGGTAAAATATTTTTTCAAAATATTCAATTCTAAAACAATAAAAATCTCATTTAATTTTTTTTCTCAACACGACACTTAACGAAAATTCCGTGCTTGTTTGCTGTCTCCTGTAAAATTTGCTCGAGTGCAGATTGGCCAAACAAGCACTGAGACGACGATAGGTATAGAATTTTATAGAGCCAGACACCAGATTTTGTTTTGTCTTGTCGAAAATATAATTTTCTAACGATAATGAGGAAAGCTATGAGATGAGCACACCTCAGCATTTCCCGAGTGCTTTGAAAGAAAGAAAGAAAAACGTTTCTTGTTTACCAAGTACAGAAAAACAAAGAAAAAATACAAAAGTATCTACAAAATAAAAAGGAAAACACAGTACTGTGTACCCTATGGCTTCAACTCAGCTAATACTGTGTTAGGTACCACAGCGCTGATTTTCAATTGAAGCCATACCTAGGTTCACGACTATGACTTGTTCTTCTTTGAATGTAGCTTGAAGAATTCTTAAAATAAGTCATAGGTAGACAGTGTCATCTGACATTGCAGAGATGCCTTAGCAACAGTAACCACTTTCGATCAGGTTGCCCGTTAGCTCGTGCGCCTACATAAAAAAATTGAATTTGTTTTTCGAATCCATAGCAAATATCGAACATCACGTACCTACCGCTTGGAATTCAAAACTAGAAAAACTTTAACAAAAAGTGGAGTTACGTGAGGTTTTTCCTTGACTCAAGACGCTTCTTGTTTTGCATCAGTATATACTTAGCGGATTTATTTAAAAGTTATTTATTTAAAAGAAAACTTTTTGAATACAACGGCGTTTAAGATCCCGGATATTATGTAGAAGTGGAGTGCTAGCTAAGACAAGTTAAACGACCCCAAACACGATGAGTCTATTTTGTTTAATACTGGAGTAACTATGGTTCCCTTCCGACTCCATCATCAAATCCACTCTTATTCCATTGTATATTGTCTTATTGCTTAGTCACGCCATAGACATAATTGCAATGTGTGCAAAATTTCAGCTTAATCCAGAAAAGTGGTCAAATTTTACTCGCAATATAATGAACATTCATCACCATGGTTCTTGCATTTTTTACTAGCGCTACAAATAGGCATTCCGAATGTGACTGTAAAGAAACTGAATAATATTACGGACGATAATCCACAGCTCGATTAAGGATTTTGTTTTTCTTACACGTCTTTTTTTTCATACGACGATACGGCATCGTGTCTTGCTCAACAACGCCTTACGTCAGACTTCAGAGCAACTGGGGCATGGAAAATCGCAATCCCCGACCCACGCTGGTTCTGACCCAGCAGGGTATTCCGTGGGAGTGATACGCAGTCCCAAATTGGCGGTTTTCGGTAAGACCGCGAACGAGAAAGCCGGAGAGATAGGACAGTGGCGGGCGATATGCAATTTCAGAGAACCATGGGCCATTTTCACTAATACTTAAGCCGGTCAAAAACGTATAACGCGGCTGGAGTAGCCAGTGAACTAATCTTAAACTTTTCCGTTTTTTATCCCGCCAAAACTCACTATAGATAGGCTAAGGTTAGAACATGCTACTGCTATATCAAATAGTAACGTTCCTCTCGTGATAGGCGGAAGTTATCAATCGTAAAAAAATATAAAAATACAACTCATCAAACCTCAGTTTATTTCAATTATAGATTTTGTGTAAAGCAAAACTACAAAGCTAATACACATAAGTACTAATACACAAAATAAATATAGTTAGTACAGTAATATATCAAACGTAATTAAGCCTCTTTTCTTTGCCGCCAAAAACGAGCATAGATAATGCAGAGCGCGGTGTTGCCACATCAAATTAGTAACGTTCTAAACGTGATAGGCGGAACTGGCGGAAGTTATCAAACATAAAAATACAACTCATTAAACCTTAGTTTATTTCAATTATAGATTTTGTGTGAACGCAATGGCAAGCAAAACTACAAAGCTAATACATATAATATATAACTGTAATATCAAACGTAATTAAGCCTCTTTTCTTTGCCGCCAAAAACGAGCATAGATAATACAGAGCGCGGTGTTGCCACATCAAATTAGTAACGTTCCTCACGTGATAGGCGGAAGTTGTCAGAAGTAATTGCAACTCAGGCGTTTAATCAAACACGTTGTGATTATCAGAGTTTATTCAACTTGCCTTCTTCGACAGTCCACCGTTATATTAATTACAAACATTCTTACGATGTGTGTTTCAAAGATAATCTGCGGTAATTTTTTGTCTATGGTTGCGGTAATCTGTTCTTTTTATGGGCAAACGAACTAAAATGAGTTTGGGTATTTTGATTTTAGAATTCTAAGATATTGATAAGCTAGATTTAGGCAAGCAAATTATATTGCCTTTATTTGTTTATTTTTTATAAAGTTCTAACTAAATGATGGAGATGAAAATTGTAACGGTAAATTAGTATTAAAATTTTCTTTCAAAAAAGTGTCTAGTGTTATACTTTTATCTTGTAGCGCAAACGCATTTCAGCGAAATTCTTACATCTTTACACAGTTTGCAAAGCCGTGTTTTAAAAAAACAAAGTCTAACTTGTTATATCTACTCAACTGGGATCGGCAACCAAATTGGTTTGTTTACTTTTGCCAAGTCTGTAGCAGGAGCCAAAATTGAGCACAGTTCTAAAACTTGTTTTATTTACACTTTTTAATCGTCTCATATTTTACGGATTTAACATATTTTCGCTGAAAATGCAAAGACGAAGTCCCCAGTTTCGCCATCTAGCGGAAAATGACGTTCCCAGTTGAGTGGTTAAATGAACATGTTTAAAAGTGGCAACCCTACTACAAAACTAACCGACAGCTGTGAAGTTGTAAACATAGCTTATAATCACACTTCATGCCTCCTACATAGATGACTACAAACACAGAAATTAATACAGAAATCAAAACTGCCATTTGATCGACTCTTTGCAACAACTGGATGAGACGAGCAGAAGATCTCACTCAGTGGTGTATTCTGGGAGAGGTTTATGTCCAGCAGTGGACGACTGTAGGCTGATGATGATAATATCCAAAATATTTATATACGGGGTGTTGGTGCCCGGTGAAACAATACTTTGAGGGTTTAATCTATATCACATTTCAAATCATATACACATACTTTTGAAACGGAGATGATCACTTTATTTTCCCATACAAAGTTGAAAAATTATTATTTTGTATTATTTTTGACAACCCTATCCTGACCTACATTCAGCGTGCTATATCTATTTTCACGAACACAGGCGCATGTATCCTGTTTAGAATGTGATTTTTGTCCCGTGTATTATTACAATGTTCTATGAAACAGGAGGTGACTAGCCGGCTTAAGTCTTTAGCTGTTGGTGTAAGTCAGTACGGTAGGGTTGATTACGCACTAATTAACACGTAGTTTTGACTAGTTATAACTTATGATATATTATGCCTAGAAAACTCAGACTTGGTGGATGGCTTCTACATCAAGTATACTATTTGCTGTGAAATTATTGTTTCATCGGATTTTAACACCCTGTATATGTACTAATAAAGATATCGTAAACACAACTCTATGGAGATCAATATTTTTTATAGCGTATTATTTATCCTAAAGTAAAAATCACAGCATTGTCAGTTAACGGAATTTTAGTTAACCAAGACAGGCTTTACTTGTATACTATATTTTCTGTGTCTTATTTGCATTGCCTTATCCTAAGAAAAACGGTATAACCAGTTGCAGTAACTTATGCTAACAGTTTCTTAGTAAAGTTCCCGAAGATGGTTTCCTAATGTTTCCGCATTCTGTAGTAAGAAGTTAGAAGACTCGTCATCTGCTTTGTAATTGATATTTACTAATATTATGTAGTAAGCTGGAATATCCATATCAAATATACCTAAGTATTAGGTAGTTAATACATAAATACAATAACTTACTTTGATGCTCGCAACGTAAATTAAAAAAAAACTTGAGAGGTGTCATGGGACACCCGAATAGAACGAAGTTCCTTTCGATTAAAAGATATCTTATATTTTTTTTTCCTAACGGAACGCGCGATAAGGAACGTTGTTTTAAAAGATTTTGATCACAGCACCATCTAGCGATAATTACCTAAAACAAAAAAAGTGTCGTGACAACTTTTTGTAAGATTTTTTTCCGTCTAGCCCCCTTTCACAACGCGCTATAAGGAACTTCGTTCTAATAAGTTTTTGACACCACAGAGGTTTTTAATCGATAGTACCCACTTATCCTCATGCTCTACTTGAATCAAGTACATTTTTACAAATCAAATTAAAAATACGGAACTTCGTTCCAATAAATAAATATTTGTATACATTTCGGACAGCCCTGTGTTACTTAACGAAGCGTCACAATATAGTTAGACAGTCATCGTAACCCATAACGATGGTAACCGTTGTCTGCAATTTGTATAACTGCTTTGTTTTCACACGAGCTATACGGAACTAACTAGATTTGTATGTAGTAGCTATGATTGGGTTTATAAAGGAATTTCAATTTACAAATGTAGATTATATTTTTATTGCAAGATAGATTAACGAGCCTACGACCCACCTGATGGTAAGCGGTCACCGTCGCTCATGAACCTTATACAATGTCAGGGCAATGAGGGGCCGTTATCTATCACATTCAGCTTAATGTTATATGTCACCCCCAACCGACATATAACGCTGGTTTTCAGTTTCAACTGGCAGTGACGTCACAAATGTTAGTGAAAATAAAAATAAGAAATAAAAAAAAAAACAAAAAAACAACAGGTTTATGTGTATAATACATGCATGATATAGTAGAGAAACACTGATAATTTTGGCGGTTATTGATGCTCCAACTGTATTCTCCATTCGTGACGTAGACGAAGTTTTGCGGGTCAGCTAGTTAATGTTATTAGTTCTAGAACAATGCCAGTTAACGTGTAAGTGTTAATCGAATAATAACTATGAAATGGATGTTAACTTCGCGAATTGATTCGTTACAATATTATTCAATTAACAAGCTCAAATATTCCCATAAAATCGATTTTATATTTATTGACATGCAATATGCAAACACGCTAACAGAACTATGATGTACTGTAACAACCCATTATATTACTGCCCACTGCTGGGCTCAGGTCTCCTCCGAACAGAGGTTAGGCATAGTTCACCACGCTTGCCTAATGCGGATTGCGGACTTCACACATCTTCGAAGGATTTTTTTGAACCCTTTTCCGATGTGCAAGTTTCCACACGATGTTTTCCTTCGCCGTATTTAGCCAGTGGTGAAATTGTAGATAAATCCGTTTTTTTTTAATTAAAAAGGATTCTAAAAATCCTTTAAAGATAATATGTGAAGTCCCAAATCCACATGGACTACGCTTAATACCTCTTCTGAGAAGACCAGAACCCAGCAGTGGGCAGTAATGAGCTGTTACAATAAAGTAAAAGGTGAAACAAACTACACCATTACACGGTCGGTTAACTCGATAAAATTGAAGAGGACATTTCACACGTATATCATTACTACAGGCTCGATAATGACCAAAGAAACCGGTAGACCCTTCTAATAGGGCCGTGCTATTTATAGTTAATTATATGAAGTCAACATCGTCTGCGTCGCAAAAGGTTAACGCAACGCACTTATTTTGCCATTTTTTAATTTAAAAAAACTTGAGAGGTGTCAAGGGACACCCGGATGGAACGAAGTTCCTTTTTAGAAAGAGAGAGAGAGACAGACGTTTTAAACTAACTAATTATTATAACTTAAATAAAATATTTTTATCACAGCGCCATCTAGCATTAATCATTTAAAACAAAATAAGGAATTGTTTTAAATGATTTTAATGACAGCGCCATCTAGCGATATCATCTAAAACAAAAAAAGTGTCGTGACAACTTTTTCATAAGAATTTCCGTCTAGCCCCCTTTCGATAACGCGCGATAAGGAACTTCGTTCCAATAGTAGGTTATTAAAATGCTCATGCCATTAATTTACCTACTAGATAATTCGTTGTTCAAAGTTCCCATCGGTAATAGTATTGTTTCTTAGTATCTATTTGAAAAACTGACAAAATTGGCGTCTGTCTTGTTTATTTGTCTTGGTGTGTGGTTCCATTTTTAAGTGAGATTTAACAGACACAGATGCTGATTTTGGTTAGTATACCCAGTACCAATTTGAGTGTCGAAGGGAATTGTCTCTACTTCTCTTCTTACAGTTTCTTCAACGTGTTAGACATAGACATAGACGTAGACATTTTTTTATTTGTTATGGAAACAGTGGTACAAACAATACAAAAAAAAAAAAAATAGTAATACAATATAAAGGTTTCCATCACAAACCAGTCGAGTCTCAGCTTAATGATGGGTGTTAGCTGGAGATAACCCACAGACACACCGAGCGCTGGTTTTCAGCCTCAACTTGTTGACATGTTTTGTGTAAATATCGATAGCAATCGACGACTTTACAAGCTATGTTTAGATATTATTTAAAACTTGGCAACGGAGCGGTCAGTCTGAACTTTTTGCATCATCTTTGTATAATAGATGCAATTTTATTTTTCACACCTCGTTAAAAAGCATTCAGGTGTGTGTTCCGTTTCATTTATGTACAGAAAAATGAGATTGTCAAGTTTTGATACGAACGTGGTACAGAAGTTTATTACGCATTTTTTTGTCTATACTAAATTAATGTAATGTTTGAGATGTTGTACGGAAAACCTTTGGATCTACTGAACTGATTTTCTAAATTGCAATTTATATACTATATTAGTTATACACTATGTTATAACAGTTCTAAATTATTGGAACGAAGTTCCTTATCGCGCGTTATCGAAAGGGGGCTAGACGGAAATTCTTATGAAAAAGTTGTCACGACACTTTTTTGTTTTAGATGTTTATCGCTAGATGGCGCTGTAATCAAAATATTTTATTTAATAAAAATGTAATTAATCGAAAGGAACTTCGTTCCATCCGGGTGTCCCTTGACACCTCGTTTTTTTTATAAATAATATTTCATTCATTTAATTACGTAATAACTGATAATACATTCAGTTCGTCTTATTGTGGCACATGCAGACGGAACTAGGAAGAGCTAGCGTGTTAAACTCTTGTCTGTATCAAAAACTTTTAACATCACTAAATAACTCCATAATACTCGTAAAGACAACACTAAAATAATATTATTTATGAGTTTTACATCTCATAAATTCTTAAATGAATCCTAAAAAAGTTTAAAGTATAAACTTACACCGTTAATTATAATGATTACTGTAAAAGTAATATAATAATTACTGTTCTTGAAATAACCATTTAAATACGCGTAATTAATACTTAATGTTCGTATAAATAAAACAGGTTTAGTCCGATACTGAATCATAATACTATTATAAAGGCGAAAGTTTGTAAGTATGGATGTATGGATGTTTGTTACTCTTTCACGTAAAAACTACTGAATGGATTTGAATGAAACTTTACCACAATATAGCTTATACATCAGAATAACACATAGGCTACAATTTTTGATAATCATTTTAGCTAGATGGGACGAACCTGAAGTCCACGCGAACGAAGTCGCGAGCAAAAGCTAGTCGCTAATAAATGTTGTAAAGCTTTTAAGTAACTTGCACTGGACGTAACTATAATCTTGAGAGTTAAATTTAACCATCTTCCTGGTTTCCGATTGAGCTGATTTTTTTGTATCTCATATCTTGCATCATGACAATGCCGTAATATAGTATGGAGCTGATCTGATGATGGTGTCAGAAGGTAGTCATAGGAACTCCTGTACTAAACAAGATAGACTCTTCGTGTTTGGGTTCGTTTAACTTGTCTTGGCTAGCACTTTACTGCTACGTGACATCCAGGATCAAATCTTTTACAAAAATATTTCTTGCTTCTCTTCTTCTTCTCTTACGTCTCTAATGTCAATTGACAACAAATCGCCTGTCATTTCATCGTTTTACAGCAAAAGTCAAACAGGCAAATACATTTATGTCTGACTAGTTGGCCCGCGCAACTTCGTCTGCGTCACAAAAAAAAATCCCGGATATATTCTCACCGTTTAAACCTTCCCTAGACCTCCACGAACATTTCAAGACTAAGATAAGATAAATCCGTTCAGCCGTTCTCGAGTTTTAGTGAGACTAACGAACAGCAATTCATTTTATATATATAGATGAATGAATACTTAATCATTCAATAACCATGGGATATATTTTTTGTTCATTTCTCAATGAAAATAATCCTACATTCTTTAATCAAAAAAGTAAAGATGTAACAAAAAAAATATAATTAAATAGTCGTTACACTGCAACTAAAATAGAGGTAAAGGTCATAGAATAGTTAATCATCAGATAGGAATACCTCATTAATTAATTTGGGGGCGTCCATAAATTTCGTGGTTATTTTAAATTTTCTGCCCCTCTCTTCCCCCCTGGTGAGATGTCATGAGATTTTATTCAACCTCCTCCCCCAATCTCACGTGAGATTTTTCAAAATGTGAGTTTCTTACGTAAACGCGTTGGATTGTTATAGTAAAAAGAAAAAAAAAATCCTTGGTGCTTTTGTTTATGACTAGTTAAGACTAGTAATCAATATTGATGACAGTTTAATTATATGTACAAACTGGATTAAATACCAAAATTGCTTTTTTTTTGTTTCAATCAGAAAAAAAATGGCGTGATATTTGACTCGACCCCCTCCCCTCATTAAACACCTCACGTAATTTATGGAGGCCCCCTTTTACGAACAGGCCCGCGATACTTCGACTGCGTGGAAAGTAAAGTTTATGAAAAATAATATAATCAATACAGAAGTAGCAAAAGTATTAAATAAGAGAGTTTGACTAGTAGAATACCATATCAATAATAAATTTTAAATCATCAACTTCAAACTAATTGTTTTACCTGTCCACCTCTGCTTCTAGAGGCCTAGTCTAGAGTTAAGACTGGGGTATTAGAGTGCCCCACCCAATTAAGAGCAAAGTGAAAAGTCCAATTAATGACAACTTCCAAATCAAATCGTGTATCTAACGATGATACGATTATTATGTAGTCAATCGCGACATTTTTTATTCTAGGGTGTTAATAAATAAATAGAATAATTATCCAGCTTTATATCAATTTCGATAGTTATTAGTTATTACATAAATATATTATAACGATGAAAAATAGATTCAAAAAACATTTATCTTAAATTGTTCGAAATTTGAATTTCTACATACAAAATGTATGAAAGTTGTCAAATAAACATGAATTTCTCTTTAACAATGATATTCTTTTATAAAATGTTTATGGAATCATATATTTGATTACACACCGATCCTACACATATAATGATCATGAACTAAATGCTTGTAATTAATAAAGAAAAACTAAGTTAAAAATGAAAATCGCACTATATGACAAGCATCTAGGGCCCCTCCTTAAATTTGAAATTTGTACCTTCTACACAATAATTCTACTCTATGCTATCTCATTACGCAAGGAGGTAGATGCGTTCGCGCCACAAGGCCATGTCGATGACCGCTACGCCATGATTGATGGAGAAATATACGCAAATTAACTCTTACTACATTATAATATAAGTACTCGGTCTTTGTATAAAGCGTTGAAAAGGTAGAGTCCCGTTATATTATTACATTCGATCAAAGATAATAGATATACGATTGGAACGTAACACTCCGTTTCCATATTGGCTAACCAACTTCTAATGCGCGCAAATGACAAGTGGTAGGCCAACTGTAAAATAAATATCACCTCTATAGATGGCAGTACTAGATATACCTTTTTTTTGTGTTGGAGGAAATCACCGGAATCCCACCCGCGGGGCGGTATGTGGGAGTTAAACCGCACTAAAACCTCCAACAGCTCACACTCAGCGTCCGAACCCCGGTTGAGGCCAGAACCCAGCACGGGGTTATGAGAGACGGCGCGACGCGTACGCCCTCGGCACTCTTTCCCGTCGCGCCGCCCCCACTAGATATACCTACGCCAATTTTGGCTGACACGACCTTCTGAAATAACATTATGAACAACAAAGTGAAGTTGAAAAGACTTATGAGTGTCTGTAAAAATGTATTAGTGTGCTAAACGAATTGTGAGTCATCGGCACCCTCTAACACTAGTTAGTCCTTAGTAAAGTAACTTAATTTTTTTTTGGGGAGGGTCCTTAAAGATATGTCGTACGTAGCGATCCCTCAGTGTCCCCTGACATTGCAGAGGTTCATGAGCGACGGTAACCACTTACGATCAGGTGGCCTGTTGGCTCGTCCGCCTGGAAGACAATAAGAAAAAGTTATTACGTACGATTGGCGTACTTTCATTTGGCTTCATTCTGTTGTCCATGACGTTGATTCCAGATGTAATAATTCTATTGGGTACAAGACATCCCTAGCATCTAGTATATTTGATCAAAGATTCCCATCGGAATGTCTAAGACAGGTGGACCGTGACTTCGCTCGCAACGAGATAAATATCAACACAAGCGATCATCTAGAAACTGTAGAATGACCGGTTTAAAATCCAGTCCTATGCCCACCCTTGCGGTCTACTGAAAAGCTATTTTTACGATATTAATGCGATTTGTTAGTTTTATTGAAACGAAGTTCTTTATCGCGCGTTATCGAAAGGGGGCTTTTTTTTTTTTTTTTTTTTTTAGTTGGAGGAAATCACCGGATCCCCGCCCGCCCCGCGGGCGGGGTATGTGGGAGTTGAACCTCACTAAAACCTCCAACCGCTCACACTCAGCGTCCGAACCCCGGCTGAGGCCAGAACCCAGCACGGGGTTATGAGGGACAGGGCGACGCGTTACGCCATCGGCATTCTTTCCCGTCACTCCGTCCCCGGACGCCGAACCGGTAGCCGCCGGCGAATACGGCCACCGGCTCTCTCGGTCGGCGGGCTTTCCGAAGCCCGCCAAGATGGGACCGCGTGTCACCCTCCCACGGAATACCCCGCTGGGTCAGGACCAGCGTGGGTCGGGGAGTACGCGGTCTACCATCCCCCGGTTGCTCTGACGTAAGGGCGTGTTGAGCGAGACACGGCACCTTCTTGGGTCCCCGCTCGCACTCGCATGCGTTGGGGACCCGAAACTCTTAGGGGGCCAGAATCCGGGCCAGACCCCGGTCCCGACCCCCTGCTCGACGGCGGCGGGTTTCTGCGTAGAGAGAAGAGCTTTCTCTCACACGCCCCGCCGCCTGCTTCTGCGAGATGGTGGACTCGCAGAAGTCGAGCATCGCCTTCCAGGACTCGTCGCTCTCGAGCATCGACGCCACGACGCCCGGAAGCGACAAGTCCGGTCCTATTTGCATGACCAGGACACAACGCTGCCGCTCCCAAGCGGGGCACAGCGCGAGCGTATGCTCTGGTGTGTCCTGGTCACACTCTACACAGTGATGGCACCTCGTCGTCGGCTCTACCTGAATCCGGTGCAGATACCGACCGAAACACCCGTGCCCGGTCAGCATCTGCACCATCCAAAAGGTGAGGCGTCCCTTGCCACGACCCACCCAATCCTTTAGGACGGGGCGGATCGCCTCGACGGTCCGTAGACCCCAGGTGGGGTTGGCCAGCCGTCTCTCCCACGACTCCATTACGGACCGCCGAGATTGGACCTTCCGATCGCGGACCGCTTCCCGCAGGGGACGCACTACGCCCCGGGCGCGGAGGTCGCATCGCCAGCGATAATCGCCGGTGATCGCCTCCGCCTCCAGATCCCAGGGCGGCGTCCCCGCCAGCACACACGCCGCCTCAAAAGCGACGGTGCGGTACCCACGGATGACCCTAATGGCTACGATGCGCTGTGGCCGGCGCAGGCGTCGGGCAAGATTTGCCGGAACGCGAGGCTCGGCCCAGACGGGCGCACCGTATAGGGCCATCGAGCGCACCACCCCCGCATAGAGGCGGCGCACTGCGTGGCTGGGCCCCCCGATGTTCGGGAGCAACCGACCCAAATGGCCGGCCGCCCTCACCAATCGGGGGACCAGGTCCGCGAAATGGGCTCGAAAGGTCCAACGGCTATCCAACAAGAGGCCGAGGTACTTCAACTGCACCCCGACCTCAATCTGGACGCCTCCAACCATTATGTGGGCGTCGACTGGTGGCGCCGTCCGAGGCCCCCGAAACATCAGGGCCTGGGATTTGTTTAGCGCCACGTCGAGGCCCAACCTCCTTATTCTGCCGACGACGAGGGCCACCCCCGCTGTGGCAAGACGGGCAGACTCTCCGAAGTCATCCCCCCGGGCCACGACCAAAGTGTCGTCTGCGTAACACACGACGCTAAGGCCCGGGAGGAGGGCGCCCCTCAGCACCCAGTCGTACCCGATATTCCACAGGAGAGGTCCGAGAGCGGACCCCTGTGGAACACCGCGCACGACCTGGAACCGGTGCAAGGTCCCACCGTACCCGGTACATTCGACCGACCTGGCCTCCAGGGGCCTTACCACCACCTTTACAATAACTATTCAAATGCGAGGCATTTCAGTTTAGGTACCTATACTGAATCGCTTCGTTTCGTACCATGACGTGTTTAAAGTTGAACGGAATTGGAATAGCTATTAGTGAATGTTAGACCGATATTTGTCTCTGAGTCGCATAAAAAATCGCTTGTTGTGCAAAAGTGACAGCGCTATACACTACCGCATAAGTTTGTCTCGTTCTCACATGATAGCTGGTTTCGTTCAAAAATCAACATATTTTAGGCTTGGTTTACACTTTTAACTTTACCGGTTTTTGAAAACATGCTAAATATAACTTTTTAGTACAAAATTATAACAAAACATAATCAATTATTTCACTTTAAATAAAAATCAACGTTATTTCGTTTATTTGCAATTCAATTAACAAAAATAAAAAGTTCCTTGTAAAATTTCGTTATCATAAAACACGGCTGAAAATGTTTTTAAACGTTCTTTGTTTAGATTTGATGTGTCAACGTCAACTGTCAAGGTCAATCTTGTTTACGTGATTTTTTATCTAATTTTGTTATATTCTATTGGATTTAATGTATTTATCAGGGTTTATACATTTTAGGAGATTTCTTCGTTTCTAAATGACAAGACATATATACCGTGACAAATAATTGCAAAGCTTTTATAAGTTTTAAATGATGTTAGCAGAACATCGTAACTCATCATGATAAAAGAAATCTATTTAGAGCGGTCTGGGTCTCTTTGCAAAGTTTAATAGTGAATATTCCAAACAGCCGTCACCAGATGCATGTGCCTTCACCTCTGGCTACTTTGATCTTACTGTTATTATTACCACTCACTATGAACTGAGTTTGACGATCATTACTCAGAAGAGAAGAGAAGAAGAATGAAAGAAATAAAATGAAATAAGTGTTCAAACGGTTCCACAGACGCGACGCTGGTAGAAGAGTTTAAATTCAGGGTTTCTAGTCGCAGCTCCAGACGACACCAAGTCTTTGCAAACGACTTCAACAGATTGCATAACGCAGAGGTATTTATGTACGCTGATGACGTGGCTGTGGTGGTTATGGCTTCAGTGCTGCAAAACTTAAAGCCAAAAATCAGAGAAACCTTAAGAGCACTGGAACATTGGTTTAAAATTAACGGTTTGGCCCTTAATCATGATAAAACTTGTTACCTTATGTTCCACTTAGGTGGTGGAAACTCTGCTCTAAAAGACGACACTGACGTTGGCGTAAAACAGGTACAGACTGTTAAACTGCTTCGGTTACTACACGCAATGTGAATGTTATGCTCACCCGTAACCAGTGTAGTCGCTTAAAATGTTATAATTAAGATATTGTTATTATGAATGTTATTACTGTAACTGCATTGTTGGTTAGCTTAATAGTAAATAAATAAATCAAGGTACTTGAAATCAAATATTATTTCATTCTAGTTAAACAATAATAAAACAAATTTCGAGTTAAATATTTTTTATTGCATTAGACAAATCTTAAATTAGATATCAATATAAATATGATGACATATTTTCAGGTTCCATATCAAAGCAGCCCTGGCGGAAAGTCGTCTTCTCAATTATATTCCGGATCTGGGATACATGCCAGCGTCAATCTGATGTGCTCGTGGCATCTTTGTTATGCATGTCATCAAATTATATCTTCTTAGAAGATATAGAGACGAATCTGTGGAAGGTCCAGAAATATTAAAATAATAAGAACATAGAGAACATATTTTGTACATTTCATTTGTAATTAATGTTAATATGTTATTTATGTAACTTGAATTATCACAATTTGTATTACTTGTCATTCCGTAACTATCTTAATAGCATAAAAATGTTAAATAATAAAGTTGTTTTAAAATAATGTAAAAATTTTTGTTTTAGTATTATTTTAAGAGATACCACATAGCCTATAGACTTCCTCAATAAAGCACTTTCCAACAATGAAAGAAATTTTCAAATCTGACCTTTAGTTCCTGAGATTAGCGCGTTTAAACAAACTCTGCAGCTTTCAAATATTGATGAAGTATAGATATTATGGAACACCTTGGACAGTTTTTTGCTAAATAATAAATATTTAAAAAAACTGTAGTGGATATATTGAAATTGTTACCTTTTCTCTTATTGATCCATCAGTCAAGTTTGCAGACTCCTTAAATATTGGTTTTCACTCGTCACACAGGTTCAGAGTCTATTGTCTAATAGGCGTATAAACTTCACTTTTTCCAAGAGAAATTGGTCCGCTAGAACGTAATTCGTGTCTGTTTTGCGTTTTAGCTGAATTTCCAAGCTAATTACTCGCGAAAAGTCGAAACCGAGTCATTTCATCAGACGTCTGTAAAATAAGGTTATTTCTGTATTTATTTATGAATTTACTAAGATTTACAGTAATTTACGTTTCAATACTTACTTTTCCTTCTTATGTTTTATGAAATTGACAACTTATTCTTATTAAAACACTATATTTCAGAGAACTATTCAGTTTACGATAGTAAAGTAGTAACTTTTATAGAATCGCTAATTTTGACAGAATAGCTACTCAGTGTAGGTTCTAAAAAGAGGTCATGGTACGGATTATAGCGCAATTGAACGAATGAAATCAAAATGGCGGTGTAACTTCACTCTTGAATCGCTATACGAGAATTGACAGTAAAGTCGATCGCAATTTAGACGTTGTGGTACGAAATAACAAAACAATTCAGTTTAGGTCCTAAATTGGATGGCAATAAGAGGTCGTGGTAGGCCCCCAGGTAGGAGCCGATCAGCCGGCGGAGATAGAGGGGCACTCCATGCCTCTCCAGTGCCCCCCCAATCACGGACCAGGGCAGGGTGTTAAAGGCATTGGCGATGTCGAGCGACACCGCCAAGGCCACCCCACCCTGGGAGACGGCCTCCTCCGAGAGGGCCCGGACACGCAGAATGGCATCTACGGTCGAACGACCCTCCCGGAAGCCGTACTGCTCCGCCGACAGATCGGGTCCAACCCCGACCAGGTGCTGAACGATGCGGGCTGCCAGAACGCGTTCCAACAATTTGCCCACCTCGTCCAGCAGCACGATGGGACGGTAACCGGCGGCTGAGTCCGCCGGGCGCCCCTCCTTACGTAGGAGGACCAGTCTGCCCGTCCTCCAGAGCGAGGGAAACCGTCCCGACTCCAGGCAGGAATTAAATAGCCTGAGGAGTCGGTCCCCTAGGGCATTGATGGCCAAGGCCAGGACCCGGCCGTGGATGCCGTCCGGGCCGGGGGCCGTGTCTTTCGCGCTCATTTTGACCACGGCCACATGGAGCTCATCTCTCGTAATGTGAGGCACCTCAGCAGTGGCTTCACCGCCGGTGTGATCCGGCGGCTCACCCATAGCAGGCGGAATAAATCCATCCTGCTCCTGCGGGAACAACGTCGAGACGATGTCCCGCAGCTGCTGAGGCGGGAGACGCTCGGTCAGGGGAGGCGCCCACTGGCGCAACTTTCCGCGCACCAACTTGTACGGGCGCCCCCACGGGTCGTCGTCGAGCGTCTCCAAGAGAGCCTCCATGCTCCTTTCCTTGGCCTGCTTGATGGCCAGCCGCATGGCGGTCCTCGCTTCCGCGTACTCGCCATACAGCCGGGCCTCCTCCTCCGCGAACGCGACAGGATCGTCGCGACGCGCGAGGATGCGGCGGCGGTGTCTGGCGCACCGGCGCCTCGCCCGGACGCATGCAGCACGAAGCTGCGCTATCTCGGGCGACCACCAGTACGCCGCTCTATCCGGAGGCCGAGGGCCGACCCGGGGCATCGAAGCATCACTAATGCGATGCATCGTGTCCCGGAGCCACAGCGCCTCGACCTCGACATCGACTGGATGTGGACGCATAGGCGTCCACGCCGCCACCGTGGAGGCTTCCACCAAGCGCTCCTTATTCAGGAGCTTCAATGCCCACCTGGGGAGTGACCGGGGTGCAGTCCCCTGGGCGACCGCGGTTTCCGTGGAGGCGGAAAGATCGAACCGAATGTATCGGTGATCCGACAAGGATTCCGCCTCCACCAACACTTCCCAACCGCGGATGCGCTGTGCGATGACAGAGCTCGCGAACGTTACGTCCACGATGGACTCGCCCTGCCACCGCACGCATGTCGCGACCGACCCTCTGTTTATGACACAGAGCCCGGCCGCGACCGCCCACTCTTCCAACAGCCTACCCCGAACGTCCGAGCGGGGGGACCCCCAGGCGACTGACTTCGCATTGAGGTCCCCCGCAAGTATCACAGGACGGGGAGCGGAGCGCTGAGTGATCGCTCCGAGCCCGTCCAGGAACTGCTCGAACTCGTGAGTAGGCCGATTTGGAGAGAAGTACACCCCGATCACGACGGTACCTTCTATCTTTACCGCGACGAACCCGGATCCCCTGGCCACCATTTCCAGGGGCGGGATCGCCGCGGATCTCCTTATATGTATGGCCGCCAAGCCGCCCTCGTCCCCGAACCAGCAGTCGTCCGCTGGGGGAACAAAGTACGGCTCGGCGACCACCGCTACGTCAATGGACCACTCCGCCATGCTCTGGACTAACATGTCCTGAGCCCTGGCGGAGTGGTTCAGATTTCCTTGGAGGAAGCGACGGATGCAGTCCATTACGGTTGGACCACATCCATCGCTCCCTCCCCTTCTCCGCCGCCCCCGCCATCGGGCGCACTAGTCGCCACGGCGGGGTCCGAACCGCCGGCCGGTGCTCCCCCGGCCGACTTCCTCTGTTGGCGCCGCTTGGCTTTGCGGCGCCTATTCCGTTCGGTGTTAACACCGGACGGGGAGCAAGCCTTGCCCCCCGCCCGATGATCGGCCCTGCGCCCGGCCGCCGCGCACAGCGCACAGTGCGGCGCGGCCGAGCACGTGGCCGCTTTATGTCCGGTCTGACCGCAGCGGAAGCATAGCCCGCTGCGGTCAACAGTGCTGGTGCACCTGGCGACGCTATGCCCCGTGCCGAAGCATTTGAGGCATCGCCAGGCGCGCGATTCAAGTAGCCGCACGTGGGCTGCGACCCAGCCCACGCGCAGTCTACCGGGGTCCCCAGCCGGCCTTCCGGGCGGAGGGGTGGCCAGGGAGTTGGCGGTCTCCAGCGGGCACCGCACCCAGACAGAGCTGGCCCCGGTGTAGCCTCGGCGAAGCTCGCCTACGGCCACATTTTCCGGGGCACATTTGCCCTGGGCAGCGATGGCCGCCACCACCTCCTCCCTGGTGGTGCAGTCATCCAGGCCGGTCACTCGCAGCTCGGCCATCTTGACCGGCCTGTGCACTCTGACCTCCTCCTCCGGCCAGACGACCCGGAGGCCCGACGCTAGGCGGTCCGCGACGTCACCACTGTCGGCGCCGCCTGGACATTCCAGCAATCGGGCCCCATTGGCCGTGTGCCGGATGCGGAGGCCCTCCTCCGCCCCTATTTTTGCCAAATCGATGGCCGCGCGCGCCTTCGCCATGACGTCGGGGTATGTCATCCCCTTCGCCTGGCCGGCCGGCAGCAGCGTGACCACCACTGCAGCCCGCCGCGGCGCGCGCGACTTCTTTTTGGACTTCTTGTTTTTCTTTCCGGCGGCAGGTGCTCGACCCGCTTGGGGAGCAACCGCGGCCGCCGGAGTCGCGTTCGGGTTTCGGGCAGTCGGCGCTCTCCCCGTTTGGGGGGTGGCCTTGGCCGCTGCCCTCGTCTCAGTCGGTGGCGGTTGGGCCGGGGCAGCCACGACCCTGGCCCGTTTGGCGCCTTTCTTGACCACCTCGGTCCAGCCTTCGTCCATATTGGACGGGGCCGGAGGAAGTGGGCGAGGCTGTGGGGTTGGCGTGGCGGTTTTAGCACCGCCACCCCCGTTCCTCTTCTTGTTCCGGGTCGGACCGGCTGGTCCTGGACCCGGGCGTGTGTCCGGTGAGGCAAGAGCGACGGGACGCGGCGCAGGAGTTTTAGCACCGCGTAGGGCCGTAATTTCAGCCCTGAGTTCGGCAACCTGTTTGCCGAACTCCGCCGTCAGCTCTCGCCTAATGCGGGCAGCCATCTCGGCCGGCGATTCCTCGGCCTGCCGCACTCTGTCCCGCGGCGACGCGAGTCGCGTCCCTTTCTGCCCCGGCAGCCATTCGCCGTCGGCTTCCCTGGCCCGCGCCGGTACCTTGGCCGGCGGCGGGGGAGGAGGTGGAGGCGGCGGTGTAGACCGCGCCGCCCGCGGGGCACGCGTCGCCTCGCGCTCGGTCTCGGCCCGCTCAAAAGCCGCCAGCCTTGCTCTCAGGAGAGCCACCTCTGCCCTCGATCTTTCGAGGTCAGTACGCGTCTCCGCGTCGCGACTGATGGCCTCTGAGATAGCCGGCATAACCCTGCCAGTCTCTTGGGCCACTTTTCGCAGCATCTGCGCGTAAGCCGTATAGCCCTTGGCCTTGCACCTGTACGAGACAGAGGTAACCTGCCGTCTCAGGGCCTCGAGAGCGACGACAGGGCTCCCGTCAGGTTCCCCGTCGAGCTCCCGGTCAGGCTCACCGTCAGTCGTGCGGGCCGACGCAAAGGACGTCGTCGAGCGCGCCGGCGAGACGACGGTTCTCTTCTTCCGCCTCGGGGCAGGCTTCGCCGCGACATCCACTATCGGGATCCTACCCGTCTTTGTCGGCTCGGTGTAGGGCTTGGCCGTGGTGGCCGCCCGTCTGACGAGCCTCGCCTTCCACGACGTCTCGTCGTCGGAGGACTCGCTCGTTTCCGAGCTCCGGCGCGCTGCGGACTTCCGCTTGCGCCGTATGTCTCCTCTCTGCTCCTGCTCCCCGGAGCAGGCGTCGCTCGCGACGGTACTCGCGAGCGACGCCCGCTCCGGTCCTGCGCCGGTAGCATCCTCCGTCACGGGGGCCTGGTCGCCCACCCCCGTGCGGACCTCAGTGATGGACTCAACGTCCATCACTTACCGCGAAGCCGAGGGAATGCTCACATAAATGTGAACACGCTCAGCCTCGCGGTCGCTCTCCCGTCACTGTTTGGCACCACCCGGGGACCACGTGTGGGGTTAGCCTTCTAGGAAGGTGGTAGTCCCACGGACGCCAGTGACGGAGGCCCCCATCGAAAGGGGGCTAGACGGAAATTCTTATGAAAAAGTTGTCACGACACTTTTTTTGTTTTAGATGATTATCGCTAGATGGCGCTGTGATTAAAATTTTAAAACAAAAATCCTTATTTTGTTTTATATAATTAATGCCAGATGGCGTTGAGATAAAAAAAAAATATTACAATTCCCTCACTAATTAATCGAAAGGAAGAAATAATCCCTTGACACCTCAAGTTTTTGATGTAACTATGTAAGTTTGTGTGTAATCATGTTAGATCTTAGTCTTGAGTTAAATTTGACAGATTCCCCGGTTTCCAATTGAGCTGACATTTTGAACGCAGATGTATATAGCGTGACAATGCAACAAAATGGCGCTGATTTAATAATGCGGATGGCCATAGGAACTCCTGTACTAACCAAAATAGACCCATCGTGTTTGCACTCGTTTTACGTGTCTTGACTACATGATATTCATGATCTTAAAAGTCTATATTCAAGCTTTTAAATTTTAATTTATTGGGTTTTTTTTTCGCAGATCAAAATGAAAAGTCCAGTACTAATATTGTTGGCGGTGTGTGTGACTGTCAACGCCATTGACGGCAGCGACAGCAAGTTTATGAAGGACTATGCTATGCTTAAAGTAAGTGATAATATTTTCTTGTCTAATATATCTAAAACAAGAGTAAAAAAAATACCAGTAGTTTGATAGCATTTTAGTAGATATTCTATGTAAAGATGGTGTATGAATTTGAAATATTGTCGGAGAAGTCATCAAAAAAACGCTAATTTAAGGTGTGAGCACATTATTCAGACGGATCGAAATTCGTTAGTATGCTGCCCTTTAGTGTGTACATAGTACAAATACCTAAAACGTCTCTGTCCTAATATGCAGACACTATTATAAGACAGAAAAAAAAAGAAAAAAGACATCCGCAGTCGGTAGGATTCGAACCTACGCTCCCAGAGGGAATCTGATTTCTAGTCAGACGCCTTAACCGCTCGGCCACGACTGCTATGAATACCATTGTTGAATTAATGGTTTACATTCGAATGTTGTTTATATGATTATTTTTACCAATACAATATGAGCATATTTCAATCTATAGGATTGTAATTTGCATTCCCTATCATAAAATTACTCTTAAAAAGTTTTCACAATTTTACAGTAAGTCTTTTAAGAACTAACAAACATTTTAGGTTATAGTAAGTATTAAAGTACGTAGTTTATTAAAGATAAATCATAAATTATTGTTTTACAGATATACGAAAGTTGTTTCGGCTCAAATTTACTTAAACAAATCACGAAAGAACTTAGAGATGCGTACGCAAAATGTTCGACAACGCCATCTGTCAAACAGCCGTCGAACTCTTTGCCGCCATTTTTAGCCAACATGGCGCCGGGCTTCGCGATGGATCCAACGCAGTCCCACGTCAAACAGACAGATGGCGCTGTGCACGGTCAAGAAAATGATGTGCCTAGTCCAGAAAGTCAGCCTCAAAAAGTCGGAGGAATATTCGCTTTTAGGCCTCAAGGGGTAAGTTTTTTAGAAACAAGATTTTTTTAATCGAATCGTATAAAGTGATATTATGAACTTGCTATTGATTGAACGAAATTAAAATATTTTTTGTAAAATGCAAACTCAACTGATAATTACTATTTTTACTTCTCCTCTAAATAAAATACGCAAAAAAGCTTTCGAACAATTAAATATAAAACCTTATTATTTTATGTTTAAAAAAATACAAAACAGTTGTTTGTACTGAAAACTGATATCAAAAATTTAAAAAAAAAATTGATTGGAATATGATTAGAAAAAATTGCAAAAACAACAATCGCATTGTGCCTCCTGTGAGGATTGAACTCACGACCCCTGGTTTACGAGACCAGTGCTCTACCACTGAGCTAAAGAGGCGATAAGTAGCATGTTGAAATTACGTAATACTATGCTCAGTCGCTTTGTGAGATCGATAAAATTTTAGTCAAAGGTTCTTTTTTACCGTTTATTTTTTTAACTCACTTGATAGTAAGTGGTTATTGCTGTTTGTAATGTAATATAAGGAGATCGTTCTACTGTTATCAATTACATTCATTTTATTTTCCTTACAATCACATTCTTGTAATAATAACTGTAACTTGTATTTTTTGAATAAATAAATAAATAAATTTTCCTCATTAGGTTATTTTTTTTCTTAAATGAGCTATCGGTACCTCCGTTGATAAGTTGAAAAAATAACTCTGTTTTAATTTTTTTTTTGACCTCGCATAAGCAGGCTATCAAGTTGAATGTATTTTATTGTTTTTCCTTGGCCCACTTTGACAAGTTTGGATGAAACTAATTTTTATTTTTAATTTAATAGTTTTTTGTTAGGAGGCAGACGCTTTGAATGATATCTCACCACATGTACATCGTTTCTGCTTCCTAACAAATAAGAATCATCGAAATCAGTTCACATAGAAAAAAAAGTTCCTGCTCCACGAAGGTTACATTATTCATTTACTCCACAGGTTCCCTTCCCCCAACCAGGAGTGTCACCGTTCATGATGCCCTCACCTCAGTTCAGGCCGTACAACCCTGCCATGTACCAGTACCCCTACCAGGGTTACCTACCACCTGCATTGCCGTACAACTCTATTTATACGCCTTACCAGTTCTATCAGCAACCTTACCTCAACAATAATAGAATGGGGGTAAGTTTGACATTAACATCTGTAAAATCACAATTTTACACGAAAACGATTTGAACATAAAATAAAATCGGTCCTAATTTTTTTCTGAATTATTTTAGCAGAAGATAAAAATATAGATCACCATCAATCCTCAAATCTTCAAAGCATTTTTTTAGCTCTTTTCCGATATGCAAGTTTCCTTACGATGTTTTCCTTCACCATTTTAAAACAGTGGTGTTGTGAAAAATTGCACGTAAATCTTTTTTACATTAAGATTTAGAGGTACAAGCCGGTTTCGAACGATCTTCCACAACGAACACTACAAATTCCCCATAATTCCAGCGTCAAATAGGCCTTCGGACTCGCCTAGGGCTCCACGCACCCCGCTCGGTCTCCCACAACGTGACCTGCGTGATGCAGGAGCTAGGGTACGTAGATGACAACATGGAGCCGAACTTCGAGCACATTCGCGCCAGGATCGGAAGTCTACCTGTCTCTGATGAGCTGAAGAACGATATACAAGACGGGTTGCAGTTCTGTCAGAAGTTCTCGGTAAGTATTTTCTGCAGAGAGAGATAAAGATGTGCTCTATCTCACTCGAGATTGTTCGAGATTGCTCTAGAAATATTCATTTTGGATCTATAGCTTTGGACCTGATGAAGTGGTTTGAATGACCAGTTGAAATATAACTTAAAACTACTTTTATTTTTGTAATTGGCTAAACTTGTCATTGTAGGTATCTGTATGTAGGTACGACTATCATTGTGGACTTTATATGACATTGAAAAACAATTTAGTATCTCACAAGCTTATTGTCTCATTGCAGGAAATAGGGTTGGCAATTTTCACTCTAATAATTTTCATTGATTGCTATCTCTTTCACTCGCGACTTCAGCGATCTTTCTCATATAATAAATGTACACAGGTTACAGTTATAATATCATTCATAATCATATATTTTCACTTATTATTTACATTACATTTAAAAAAAAAATACAAGGAAATAAAATTTAAAAATACAATATAAAAACAGAGGGCCACCGAAGACGAGGTCTACGACCCAAGCCATCAGTGGTCAGGGCTCAAGAGAGAGGAACCTCCTCACAATACGTGCCGTGTCAAGAACGACCGCCGCGCTGAATCAGGCCCTTTACCCAGCCGGGGAGCGAAAGCTTCTGAAGATGACGGTCGAAGCTTTTCGCTATACAACAAGCACAGATATAATAATGATGGTCGTAAGATATCATTTATTACCTTCTAAGAATGTATCTTTTTTCCAGCAATGTGTACCGGAAGAAAAACGTGACATAGTAGCCAGACCACAAGAACAGATCAGATCTATCTTCTTCTTCAGATGTTACAAGGTAAATCATCTTAAATTTTCCTTGTGTAAGAGCATGACGTCTCATATTTTACGGAGATGATATATTTTCGCTGAAAATGAAATACAGCGTCGTTTAGTGTTAAAGATTTACAAAAATATAAGGTTTAATGAAAAATAAAAATAAAAAATTATTTAAAAAAAATGTTTTTAAAAAGGGGCTCAATCGCGGTATTGATTCCGAACGAAGTCCCCAGTTTCGCCATCTAGCGAATGGTGACGTTCCCAGTTGAGTGGATAATTTAATTTATTAATGTTTGACAGCACAAGAAGCTCGAGGCATGCATCATGAAGGACATCAATGAGCATTTCGCTAAAGAATACGCTTTCGACCACGAAACACCAGACTTTGCGTAAGTTACCTACTAAATTAAGTAACTACTTTAAATTAAATTATGAATACCTAATAATTGATTTTATTTGGATTATTGTCAAATAATTATAACTTAGTATTTCAATTTCTTCTAGGTAGGTCAACAACAGAAAATATTAAAATCACTTTTGCGCCTTATAAAGTTTACTAAGCAATTAGTGTAAACAAAATTTATGTGGGATTTGGATGGGATTTGGAAACTTTTTGGAATATTACAAGAAAAATTAAAATATTTACTATTATTGGAACGAAGTTCCTTATCGAGCGTTATCGAAAGGGGGCTAGACGGAAATTCTTATGAAAAAGTTGTCACGACACTTTTTTGGTTTTAGATGATTATCGCTAGATGGCGCTAGACGGCAAATATTTTATTTAAGTTATAATTTAAACTAACTAATTATTATAACTTAAAAAAAAAATATTACAATTCCCTCACTAATTAATCGAAAGGAACTTCGTTCCATCGGGGTGTCCCTTGACACCTCTCAAGTTTTTTTTTTTTTAATTTTTTAACTGACTTCCAAAAAGCAAAAGGTACCTTCTCAATTCGTCTGTGTTTTTTTAATACCTTTAGTTTGGGTGAACTGATTTGAATGATTCTGGTGTGATGTTGTGCAAGGTGATGGCCGTCATGGGGTCCCATTTTTGTTTTTTAAAGATCGAACAACTACTTTTATTTATTTATTTATTTATTTATTCAACTTCATGCACAAAAGGTACAATGGCGGACTTAATGCCGAAGGCATTCTTTACCAGTCAACCAAAGGTGGTGTAGAGAGAACTATGGTAGGTGCTTTGCTGACACATGAAAAAAAAAAAAAACTTTTGTGTCAGTGTTTAAAAACACCAATTGTTGTTGCTTGTAAATGAACCGATTTCAATGATTTTTTTGATTTTAGACATTATTTATAGTTTTTGTATACCTATTATTTGTATTTCCAATAACCAATCAAATACTACATCAAAGTGATTCCACATTTCCAGGTACTCCCGTTCAGGTCGATCAGCTCGCGATATTCCTCTCCGAGACCCGAGCATGGAGGCCCTTGAAGAGATGGAGGTATACTTATATGACTACCTTAGTGGAGGAGGGGCATTCGACTTCGATCTCTATATATAAACTCGAAATTGAATCAAAATTACTAGGTACATTACCAAAATTAGGTCTTTTAAGGTTTATGAGCGACGGTGACCGCTTACCATCAGGTGGGCTTTGTGCTTGTTTATTTTTCTAGCAATAAAAATGGTCGAAACCTATCTCTAAAGTAGGGTAGTAGTAGGGTTTTGTGTCGCGTAAGATTGAAATTGTTTTAAACTGAAGACTCTTGACGTAATGTTGTTTGGAGACACTATTTTATACTATGTTTTGTTCGTTGTATCTAGTAATTTTAGATCGATTTTGCAGGAGAATTGTGTCTAATTAATATTAAAAACTTTTGTCTGATCTGAATTAAGATGAGGAGGGTCCTTAAAGTTAGGTCGTAGGTAGCGGCCCCTCAGTGTCCCCTGACATTGCAGAGGTTCATGAGCGACGGTAACCACTTACGATTAGGTGACCCGGGCAATAAAAAAAAAGAAAAAAAAAGATAAAATGAAAATAGCGGTATTTTCTCTAATAAAAGTTTAAATAACATATGACCTATGATAATAAAGCATCCTTCGAATTGTACCTTTTATAAATGTTCAGGACATATTAAGATTAAATTTACTATTATTAATGAGGGGCGGCGATGGAGCCACACCACCTACCATCCCACGGTGTGACAGTACCATGCCTGAGATCCGCATTACACAGCGTGCGGTCAGGCGTGAACTGAAATCACTCGACGTCCATAAGTCGAGCGGGCCGGACTGCATCCCCGCAGTGGTACTGAAAACATGTGCCCCTGAACTGACACCTGCACTAACGCGTTTGTATCGTCTTTCGTACGACGCCAATAGGGTCCCGTCTTCATGGAAGATAGCCCATGTTCACCCTATCCCCAAGAAGGGTGACCGGTCAGATCCGTCGAATTACAGGCCTATAGCGATAACATCCTTGCTTTCCAAGGTCATGGAGCGAGTTATCAACTTCCAGCTCCTGGGCTACCTAGAGGATCGTCAGTTGATCAGCGATCGACAGTATGGCTTTCGTCACGGCCGGTCGGCTGGCGACCTCCTAGCCTATCTTACCCACCGTTGGGCTGAAACTTTGGAGAGCAGAGGCGAGGCTCTTGCCGTGAGCCTTGATATTGCGAAGGCCTTCGACAGGGTCTGGCATAGGGCACTTCTCTCGAAGTTACCATCTTACGGGATCCCTGAGGGGCTCTGCAAGTGGATTGCCAGCTTTTTGGATGGTCGGAGCATCAAAGTCGTCGTCGACGGCTGTTGCTCTGATACCATGACCATTAATGCAGGCGTTCCACAAGGCTCGGTGCTCTCCCCTACGCTTTTCATCTTGCATATCAATGACATGCTGTCCATCGATGGCATGCATTGCTATGCGGATGATAGTACGGGTGATGCGCGGTATACCGGCCATCAGAGTCTCCCTCGGAATTTGGTTCAGGAAAGACGATCAGAGCTTGTGTCTGAAGTGGAGAACTCTCTAGGGCAAGTCTCCAAGTGGGGCGAGCTGAATCTAGTTCAGTTCAACCCATCGAAGACGCAAGCATGCGCGTTCACTGCAAAGAGGGACGAATTTGTCATAGCGCCCCAATTCCAAGGGGTATCTCTGTCGACCTCCGGGAGTATTGGGATTCTTGGGGTTGACGTTTCGAGCACCGTCCAGTTTCGGAGTCATCTGGAGGGTAAAGCTAAATTAGCTTCTAGAATGCTGGGAGTCCTTAACAGAGCGAAGCGGTACTTCACACCGGCGCAGAGGCTACTGCTGTATAAGGCACAAGTCCGGCCTCATGTGGAGTATTGCTCTCATCTCTGGGCGGGCGCTCCCAATTACCAGCTACTTCCATTTGACTCCCTCCAGAGGAGGGCTGTTCGGATCGTTGAGGAACCCAAGCTCACGGATCGACTGGAACCTCTGAGTGTGCGGAGAGATTTCAGCTCTCTGTGCATTCTGTACCGTTTGGTCCATGGGGAATGCTCCAAAGAACTCTTTGAGATGATCCCTTCATCTCCATTTTACCATCGTACCACACGCCGCAGGGGCAAGGTTCACCACCTTTACTTGGAACCGCTGCGATCTTCCACGGTTCGCTTCAGAAGATCATTTTTGCCCCGTACCATTCCGATTTGGAATGGACTCCCATCCACGGTGTTCCCGGAGCGCTATGACATGTCCCTCTTTAAACGAGGTTTAAGAAAAGTCCTGTATCGGTAGGCGATAGATAACAGCCCCTCATTGCCCTGGCTTTGCAGAGGTTCATGAGCGACGGTGACCGCTTACCATCAGGTGGGCCGTACGCTCGTTTATCTATCACGCAATAAAAAAAAAAAAAAAAAAAAAAAACTTAAAAATCCGTCCATCACTAGATTTTAATTTCATTGACTGTCTAACTAAGATAAGACATAAACTTTTTATTATCATTTAACATATCATTTTTCATCATATCATCATCACGATTCTGATCTATCATCATTTATTCATCACATTAGTTCACATCACATCATTATGATTATTATTATTTTAGATCTTACAATATTTTTTGTTACATCATCAAACATCAATTTCACTATTGTAAAAGAAAAACCAGTAAATTTGAAAAATAATTTGCTGATCAACTTAGACATACAAAGTAGTATAAAATATGACACAAATATACTTAGGATTCATTCTACTTCAAAGTATCATCACATTATCACAATCATTTTAAACTATCATTCATCACAAAATTTATTATATTATCATTTCTTCATCATTTTCATAAAACACTTAAAATAATTGTTTCATCAATTCATTGTATCACAATATGCCATTATCTTGCATTTAATAATATAATCATTAGTTGTGATTAGTAAATGATGAAAAATAAAAAAAGAGAAAATAAAAGATGAGTAAAAATGTTTTTTTAAGAAAATTGGGATAATGGTTTATCTTAAAATTTGGTATTAAAAATGTTTGCTATGAAAAATTAATTTATATATTTAGGTTTTCATTGCAAACTATCAAAACTTGTCTCCAAAGCTATAATAGCTTCGCAGATGATTTAATATAGCATAAAATCATTGTTCATCCTTGTCACTCCATCCTGAATATTAAAATGTAAGAGAGAGACAATAATATAAGTGTTAGGTTAGTAAATGCGTAAAGTTAATGTCGGAGAAGTGCATTTAATTATCGTAATTTAGTTCTTAAGTTTTAGTGAATATGGTTCTCAATTAAAAATAAATTTTATAAA
This sequence comes from Trilocha varians, assembly GCA_030269945.2. Taxonomy (NCBI): domain Eukaryota; kingdom Metazoa; phylum Arthropoda; class Insecta; order Lepidoptera; family Bombycidae; genus Trilocha; species Trilocha varians. The sequence continues at coordinate 9,992,412 of AP028267.1, read as the reverse complement.
TGAATACTTTTGTTTGCTTTTTTTAGTTTTATAGCCTAGCATGTCTCACAAACACTTGTCTATGGCTGTCAAATGTCATCTATAGCCACTCGTCTCTGGAAACGTCAATTATCGCTGGATGGCGAAACTGGGCTCGCTCGCTCGGAGTTTGTTATGGAATCATTACCTTGTTTGACTATCTTTTAAAAATGTTTTATACTATAAAATTGGAACGAAGTTCCTTTTCGCGCGTTATCGAAAGGGTTAAGTTGTCACGACGCTTTTTTGTTTTAGATGATTATCGCTAGATGGCGCTGTGATTAAAATCTTTTAAAACTATTTCTTATTTTGTTTTATATGATTAATGCTAGATGGCGCTGTGGTCAAAATATTTTATTTAAGTTATAATAATTAATTAGTTTAAAACGTCTGTCTCTCTCTCTCTCTTATAAAAAATAAAATTTTATTACAATTCCCTCACCAAAAAAAAAAAAAAAAATATTATCTCCGTAAAAATGAGACGATAATAAAATTTCAACAAGCACATTTCCGATCTAACGTCACTTAGTGCTCGATTTTGGCTCCTTCCGAGTACCGCCACAGACTTGGCATAAGTAAGCAAAGCAATTAGTTTCCAGTTGATTTGATAAACGGCCCTTCAAGAATAAAAAACTTCAAATGATTCCCTTCACATTATTGTATGAATATTTGATATTGCATGAAAGGGCACGCGTCAAGGGCCGTAAAGGTCTCGTGTCAGACATGTCATTATCCTGTCAAAATGTTAGTTTGATATCAGAATTATTGGGCTGCGGTAGGATTTTTTATGCCCTTTGAGAAATTAGGTTGAAGATTGTAGGGAAAATTGTTATACTAAAACAGTAAGCTGAAGGGAGAATAATATGTATTTTTCGCAAAAATAATTATTTTTTTAGTTTTTAATATTAGGCTTTAAATACAAAATCAAGTATCGAACTATTAAGATATTCAGGAGAATAGACCAAATAAAAATACACCAAAATTTCGCAAAAGTAAAGAAGTAAAATGAAAAATTAATAAGGTAGGTACATAAAAATAAACGAAAAAGAGGACGAGAAAAAGGGTAGACATATTTGTTTGCTCTTAAATCGACCCGCAGTATCCAGTCTTCTCGTGATCATGACGTTTGCAACAACGTTGAAATATCGAAACAACTCAATTAATTAAATATCGTGGTAAGAACCCGTTGAAAATGCATGAAAGTATTATAGAAAACCGCGAGTGTCGGAATAAGTTTATAAGTACATAAACTTCAAAAGTAACGAACTGAAACGCAAATCTAGAATTGAGTAGGCATACCCTGTATCAATTTGGTAAAAACGTGTGAAAATATAGTACCTACTTTGATATAAATTTACAGCCAAAAAAAAAGAAAGCTTTCGGTAACTTATTCTACAAAATTACATGAATTACATCAATCAATCATACAAAAAAATAATACATAATAATAATTTGAAAAAAATCACATCTGTTGGTGAAATTCAAAACCCTTTTGTGGGAACGAAACCAAATGGACTGATCTTTCTACGAAATTTTTGCAACACAAAAAAATTTACGAAAAAAACTGACCGCTCGCAAATGTATTTCGTAAGTACAAAACTTTCTTTTTGAATGGTTTCCAAGTGATTTTTTGCTATAATTTTACCTGAGAAAAAGAAAGAGGTGACGTGGACAATATCTAGAGCAATGTAAATAAGTTTTAAGGGTAACAATGGAAGGATGTTGACGGAGAAACAAAAAACTCGGGAGAAATAGTTTTTAATGTTTTAGGTAATTTTGGAGAGAAATTTAAATTTGCTTTAAGTTTTATTGAGCTATTTTCAAAGTACGTTTCTAAATAATTTATCTACCAAGATGTTTGTTATAGCTTTTTTTTTAGTTGGACGAAATCACCGGATAAAACCTTCAACCGCTCACAGTCAGCGTCCGAACCCCGGCTGAGGCCAGAACCCAGTACGGGGTTATGAGGGACGGCGCGACGCGTTACGCCGTCGGCACTCTTTCCCGTCTCGTCGCCCCCGGTTTGTTATAGCTACCGAAAAATAAATATTATTTTGGAAATAGGCAGGGTTTTTCTGATGATCTGCTGTCTTGCGCCTTTTTTCAACACGAAACATTTTTGGTATCCAAAAAAAATGTGGAATAACTAAAAACTATCCTCATCATCAAGAGATAATATAAGTAAAAAGTAACTCTTACTTATAGTGTTATTTTTTATTTTATTGTTTAATAAAAGAGCACTCCTAACTACACCGTAGATGAATCCAGAACCCAGCACTGGGTTATGAGGGGTAGTGGGAAGTACCCACTAGGTACGACATTTCACATTCTTAACGTGACACGCCCAAAATTAGTTTTAATACCTTCAAACCTTTAAAACATCGAAAATTATCATTTAAATATAACTAGTACCTACCCTAAAATTTGACTTTAATTATATTCAAAAGTTAAAACAATAAATACAGTACATGTCTACTTTCCCTAAGAAGTAATGGTTTTACAGCGTGTTTTAAAATGGAGCATCTTTTAACAATGACAAAACAATGGGGTAATGAACACAATAAACCCTACTTTGGAATGAGAAAAATAAACAAGTTTTAACCATAATATTGACTGATTTGAAACTATTTAAAATGAGTCATTTGGGAGTACAGTTAAATTAAAACAGTGATTTTAATTTTTTAATAGTAATTTATGTTTCGCACACATTTCTATAGAATGTGTGTCGAGTATGTGAAATCCAGTGCTAAACACAACAGTCACTAAGGGTTCATGCTCAGAGAGTCTTGTAGATACAGTGAGTGTGGTGTGTCGTGATGTGAGTTCGAGTTCCAGTGGTACTAAAAGCGAACGAGAAAGAGGGTAGACAGATTTGTTTGCTCTTAAATCGACCCGCAGTATCCAGTCTTCTCGTGATCATGACGTTTGCAACAACGTTGAAATATCGAGACAACTCAATTAATTAAATATCGCGGTAAGAACCCGTTGAAAATGCATGAAAGTATTATAGAAAACCTGCGAGTGTCTGTCTAAGTTTATAGTTCTGTAGAAGTTTTTTCATCAACTATTTCTCTTTCTCCGTTGCTAAAGAATTTACTTTTTTTTTAAATCTCCTACTTTATACCCCGAACGAATAAAACTTATTTTCATACCTATTTCAGTATTCTCTCATGCCTATCATCAGGTGGGCCGTATGCCCGTCTTACATACGAAGTATTAAAAAAATGGACGCTATGTACTTACAACAAAAATCCTACCATAGAAAGCTGTTTGTAGATAAAAGATTCGCCCTTCTAAACTTTCTATACTACTGTTATTAACATCGTTTTCAATGACATGTGGACACGCAGATGTGTATTAGCAAATAAACACTTATTGTAGAAATGCATTTATTATTTACCATCCAACCCGTCCTGTACACCTTTTGTAGGGTAAATCACACAGTTGTCAGCTATGACGGTGTTGTCAGTGCTTTAATATTAATGAATGTAATTTTGTTTAATTTTACACGATTAATTTAATTTAAATTTACATATTTGAGTAATGTTTAAATTCAAGAGTGTCATAAAAACATGTCAAATAATTATTAATCTCTCAGAGTAATAAAGCTCATTTTAAAATAACCATATATTATTATTGCTTAATAGTACCTAATATAATATTTTAAAAACTATTTTTGAATCTGAGAAAATGCCTACAAGGAAAACCAATTAATCACATTTAAATTTTACATGGAATATTATAAGCATATTGCGTAGATAAATCATATTCTAAACTTTAAAAAAAATATTGAAAATTCAAAACGATTCCGTCATAAATCAATTCATCCAAAGGATTTTAAAGACTTCATTCATCAACCTCCAAAATCCTGGAAATCTGTTTAAATTTATTGCAAATTTGTTTAAACACGAATGTGTTGAATGCCAAAATAATTACTTTGTACAATTTTATATCCCAGTGCTAACAATTGGTTCGTTTACCCTACATACTATCCAGAGCACCTTTAGCAGGTAAGCAAACGAGTGAAAGATTTCTGTCAAATAATGTGCAAGTGTGCGCAACAATTGACAAAAACGATATTTTTTCAAAGGATTGATCTGTAAAATTTCTTTGCATTTGAAAAGATTTGCGTGACCGATGGTAATCTGCAAGGTGCTCTTAACAACATTTACTATTTAAAATTTAGAATCATTCTTGACCGACTTCCAAAAAGGAGGAGATACTCAATTCGGAGGGTTGAACTTAGGTCCCTATAACTTTTTTAAAGATCGAAATAGTAGGACACGAAACATTTTAGGTATCCAAAAAAAAAATGTGGAATAACAAAAAACTATCCTCATCATCAAGAGAAGAAGTAACTCTTACTTATAGTGTTATTTTTTTTTTCTTGTTTGATGAAAAAGCACTTCTAACTACACCGTAGGTGAACCCAGCACGGGGTAATGAAATGAGCAGGGAGCGTTACGAACTACGGCATTCTTAACGACTCCCAAAATTAGTGTTGACCTTTAAAAACACCAAAAACATCATCATTTTAAATATCACCAGTACCTACCACAATTTTTTACTTTAATTATATTCAAAATTTAAAACAATAAATACAGTACATGTCTACTTTCCCTACTCCTGAGAGACTAGAGAGTAATTTTACAGCGTGTTTTAAAATAGAGCATCTTTTGACAATGACAAAACAATGGGGTAAGGAACACAATAAACCCTACTTTGGAATGACAAAAGTAAACATGTTTTAACCATAATATTGACCGATTTGAAACTATTTAAAATTTGGAATAAGTTAAATTAAAACGGTGATCTTATTTTTAAATTGAAATTTTTAAATTTAAATACAATATTACAGAAAGACAAACAATCTCCGTTTTAATATCCGTTTAAATGAATCGGGGAGTAAAAAAACTATTTTGTTTAATACACAAAATGTTAATAAAATATTAAGTTTAATTTAACAGTGACAAAAATTTGAATTTCAATACTAATTATAATTACATGTTTCAATTATATTTTACACAACACAAAATAGTTTAGTTTTCTTTTGTTGTAGATACTATAAAACTAGTCTGACGTCATTGTATAATTTAGTATATATATAATTTAGTATGATAAAGCAACATTTTTGTTTTTTTATTACAATGACGACAATACTACGTCAGTACGATGTACCTAATATAGTAATAATGAATTATTAATGTAGATGAGATTAATAGTTTTATCTAATTAATGGATTATTTTTGAAAGTAGGTAAATAAACGAATTGATCAATTAATTGTTCAGTTTGCATTTATATACAGGGTGGATCTGTAACTTTGGACAATCTGACGTGGGGTGAATGACCTGTCGTAATACAACTTAGAATGGCTTTTATTTTAGGAATTGGATAAATAAAAATTTTCGTCATAGTATGGAAGCCCGCAACGATAGTCGTACGTTTTCCATACAATGTCAGAAAAAAAGTTTAACCGATAACTAAAAATAAAAATGGTACTAAGTTGTTTTTCAATAGGACATTCACCCCACTTCAGATTGTCCGAAGTTACAGATCCACCCTGTATTTCAATTAAAAAATAATGAATTTAAAAGCTTAATATCAACTTGCATTATAACCTTGCAGTGTAACTATGTAAGTTCGGGTGGAATATCGCAAGCTAAATTTGACAAAATTCCCGGTTTTCGATTGAGCTGACATTTTGCACATAGATGTAGGTATACGTGATAATGCAATAATATGCGCTGATGTGATCGTGGATTCACAAGGTTCTTGCGCTTTACTATTAGCTAGCACTCTACTGCTACATGATATCCAGAATTAAAAAAGTTTTCTTTAAAATACATTATTATTACGTAATTGAAATTAAAAATACAATACACAAGTGTCCAGTAATGGACGTCTACGGGCTGATAAAAATGGTGACACACACACACCTCCGCCACACTCGGCCACACCCATCAGCTGTTGTCAACAATAATTTTGCATGAATCTTAGATATTTTTAAGTTGCGTTCATTTAGACTTTATACCATATTCTTTAGTTATAATATTGTAATTGGTTATATATGATCATCAACTAACATGAAAAAATCACTCTATATATATTGCTCTAAAAAAAATATTTCCTCTATCGGTATATTACTCACAACCGAACCACAAACACACAAGAATCCAGACTACTTCCTCAACCACAAAAAGAGGTCTAAAACTCCAACAAAAGTGCGAACAAAATCTTCAAGAGGGTGTGAAGGTGGCAAAAACTGTTCAAGTGTCCACGTGCTGGGGCAGGTGTCTTGACACTAACGAGCAGGGTCCCACGGGACGCGAACTGTGCACTCCCAGACACTTCCTGAAGACCAGAGCCAATTAGGAGGCACAGGAGTGACAACCCTTAATTATGGTTATAAATGGTCATAGTTTACATAGTTGTGACGTCATAAAGAAAGTAAGTAGCTTTAAAATGTTCAAGATCAAACTATTGATTGATAGGTAGGTCTTTAATATTGAAATGAATCGCAAAATGTGTAAACGCATAACTTAACAATGCCTAACCAATTTGGGCAATTCTGTTTTTTAATGTTTGTTGAAGTTCAAGGATGGTTTTTACGGCGAGAAAACTTCGATTAACTGCGAGGAATAAAAGTATAATCTTAGTTGCTGTATAGGGTTCACGCAAACGACATCTTGGGCAGCTGCTGCAGCAGTTAGCATATCTATTATGGACTAGCAATTGTCAACTTCAAAGGTTCAAATATCGGAATAGTCTATAATTCCTAATTATAATCTATAGTAGGTTGTAGGTACCTAATATTACAAAGACGTAATGTAACAATGTTTCTGACGTTGTAAGGGTGTTTGGTTGGATCTACTAACTAATCATTGACTTGTCCTCCATCTAAAGAAGGGCATTTACATAATACACCGAAAATGAAAGTCCGTTCCAACTTTAAAACATCAATATAATCACGCAAGATCAGTTTTAGTATTTTGTAAGTTTCTCAAGCCTACGTCCGGTCCCATAGGCCACATTAATCGCGCTTTCCGCTCAAAATCTGTTATTTTTTGCCTAACCTAAAACAATAAATCAATAAGTATGAGAATCGCCATTCCCGTATTTCTTCCCAGGGGTCAAATAACTCAAAGATCACGATAGACTTGGCGTATTCCCAAAACAATCGTAATATCATACTTCCTATACTTTTCATTGAACATCGATGAGTAGATGTTGAGGGCAAAAAAGAATGAAGGTAATAAAAGCTGAGATTTAATTTGAAGTTATGGTAAAACTGATTGTTGTTAAAAAAAACAAAAGCCGTCAGACCTGAAGTAGTTTTAACTACTCTTAAAATAAATCCCAAATGATTACAAAAGCTTAAGGAATGAGATATAATTAGTACTACATAATACGTTTTCTATACAAGTAGGTACCATTAAATACGAACGTGCTTGTGACCGCTCGTTTTGCAAATTTCATTTCTATTTTTTCTTATGCCGTTTTCATTCAATGGTGTTGTAATAAACCGCATAATAAAATTTAATTCACACTATATTTTTATTGCCATGTAGGCAGACGAGCCAATAGACCACTTAATCGTAAGTGGTTACCGTCGCTCATGAACCTCTGCAATGTCCTACGACCCTACGACCTAACTTTAAGGACCCATGTCAAGCCTCGTTTGAATGAACTATGCTCTTTTTATGCGAGATTCAAAAATATTTCGCAACGACCTTTAAGGTCCACTGTTGGCATCAGCTTACTACCGACACTTTCAAAGAAAGCCGTAAATTAGCGCACATGTCCAGAAAAAACGTTTTTTCCATCAGTGCCAATTAGGCTTAAAGCCAAGACGAAAAAGGCGGCTTCAAAAAGCATCTAAACAGTAAGTTGCGATGATTTATGGTGCAAATTAACGAGGACATATCCTCATTCCTGTCGTTTCCTGCTAGAATGAATACTTATTCAGGCTCACGGAAGAAATGCGGGCAAAAATGGCGGGCAAAATTGCTTTTTCGGAGTTATGAGTTTTTCTTGGAGGTTCGCTTTAATTAGAGGTGAAATTTATGATTATTATCGATTTAGTGGTGCAACTTCGTCTGCGTCACACCAGACGATGGAAAAATTAACAAACTTGACCAGTGATCTTGGAGTTTGCACAAGAATAAATTTGGGTACCTAGGCTTAATAATAGCAATTTTATAATGCAGTACATAAAGTTACAAAATGAATTCAGCAATATTTAATTAATATTTGAAAATGTTTGCTAAACCAAACACTATTTTTACATAAAACAAACGAACTTCATCAAATTCCAATTTTATAAACAAAACAATGTAATCTCTTTTATGATTATCATAAGTTTAAATTTTTTGTAAGTATTTTTTATGATTTACAATCGTTTAGAAAAACGGTGAAACGCGGAATCCGCTTGACATCCGCATGCCTCTCGGCTCGTGTTACACTTTAGTTTTTAAAACGAAGAAAAAACTAAATAAAAACTTGGTTACATTCGGCTGAACAAGTGCCGCTCCCGAACTTTGGCTTACAAAGAGTAGTGGAGTGCAGAGTGGGCAAATTCCTATATTTTTTAAAGTACAGATTCTGTAGAGATAATAGAAAATAATATCTTGAAATTAATATATTTTATTGTTACTAATCATCATCATCATTATCAGCCTATAGACGGCCACTGCTGGACATAGGACATAGGCCTCCAACCTCGCCACATCGACCGGTCCTGCGCCATCTGCATGCAGTGACCTCCCGCGAGCAGATCGTCGGTCCATCTTGTGGTGGGTCTACCAACGTTGCGCTTACCGGTCCGAGGCCACCACTCCAGAACTTTTCGGCCCCATCGGCCATCTGTTCTTCGCACAATGTATCCTGCCCATTGCCACTTCAAAGACGCAATTCTTTGGGCTATGTCGGTTACTGTAGTCCTTCTGCGGATCTTCTCAAGAATTGTTACTAATACTAATATTAATATATTGAGCGGTAAAACAGTGGATTCAGTATAAAATAAATGTGACTCAGTCATAAAAGCGAACAAAATAAACCTAAATAAAAAAAAAAAACAAAAATTGTATAAGAGTACTACAATTATATTCAATAATACCAGGTATTGATTTTTATTCGCTATATTCGCATGTTTTTCGCGAATGTGAATGCGAATCGTGAGCGAGCGAGCGAGCATGAATCTTCAAAAACATGCGAATGCCAATATTTGTTACGTCAGTATTACATAATAACAAACAGTTTCAAATGATTAGGCTACTTAGATTATTTTTTTGCCTCGTAGGCAGACGAAGTTTTTAGGTTTTAAGGCTTTTTTGTAGCAAAAATTCTTCGGACTTGCAGTTAGTAGAGCCTCGGTTACTAAACAATTATTATAATTATTTAAATAACCAAATCTGGAAAATGTACCATCTATCTATACCAGCCCATTGCTGGGCTCAGGACTTCTCATAAGAGAGATTGGGCATTCACCACGCTTGTACCTTCTACTCATAAACTATTCTATGTAGTACCCCGGAGTGATTCATTAGCCGGGTCGTCAGTCTTCATTGCATGTGACGGAGATGGCTCACTGTTTAAACGACTGTTTGGGACGCTTTCTTTTATCTTAACTAACACGTGATATTTAAATAACATTAAAATAGATATTTATTTAGTTTGGTGTTAGTTTTACGTAGAGTTACGAAAATAGAAGAACTAAAATAAAATTTGAAAAGATAATTTAAGGCATTTTTTTGAAACTATTGGCTCGCGCAACTTCGTCTGCGTCACATAAGACAGAAAAAATAAGAATGTCCCGTGATTTTTTGACCATAGAAACCTTCCCTGGACGCTCTTCCAATATTTCAAGATATTATTATGTTAAATAAAAAATTAAGGAATTCGTTTTAATACATTAGATTAAATTAAACGCATGCATGACATGCATTCCGAAAGTCAAAACAAAACACTCAGTGCATAAAAGCTAAAGCTAAAAAAACTTAGCGTCATTTGTTTACAACAGAATTTAGTGGTTTGACAATATTACCTGTTACGAATTATGACATTTATAGGCATAACAGGAAGTTTTGATTAAAAACTAAAGTTCCTTTTAATGACATCCCGAATATCAAGTAAACTGAGCCACACGACAGGTCTATCTTGTTTAGCACAAGAGTTCCTATGACCATCTTCCGAATCCATCATCAGATCAGCGTTATTTTTTCATATTATTGCATTGTCACGCGATATACATCTGCGTGCAAAATGTCAGCTCAATCGGAAACTTGACTGTTTGTCAAATTTAGCTTGCAAGATTCCACTTTCATAGTTACATCCAGTGCAAGTTAATATACAGCTTTTTTTTTATTGCGTGATAGATAAACGAGCCTACGGCCCACCTGATGGTAAGCGGTCACCGTCGCTCATGAACCTCTGCAATGCCAGGGCAATGAGGGGCTGTTATCTATCACCTACCCATACAGGACTTTTCTTAAGCCTCGTCTAAAGATGGACATGTCATAGCGCTCCGGGAACACCGCGGACGGAAGTCCATTCCAAATCGGAATGGTACGAGGCAAAAATGATCTTCTGAAGCGAACCGTGGAAGATCGCAGCGGTTCCAAGTAAAAGTGGTGAACCTTGCCCCTGCGGCATGTAGTACGATGGTAAAAGGGAGATGAAGGGATCATCTCGAAGAGTTCCTCGGAGCATTCTCCATGGACCAAACGGTACAGAATGCACAGAGAGCTGAAATCTCTCCGCACACTCAGAGGTTCCAGTCGATCCGTGAGCTTGGCTTGTAAAAATAATGTTTTTTTACAAACGTATTAAAATTCAATAACATCCAAGTGTTTTCTCGCTGTTTTAATGGTTACACATTCAATATTATTTATTTGTACAACTGCTGTCTACTGTTCTAAAAATACATCGATATAATTAAAAATTGCACAAAAAACAGAACTCATCGATTATTGTAATTTTAACGATCGAATATAAACTTAACGTAGAATGTAAATTCGTAATTATTTTTACGTCGAAAGTAAATTCGTAATTATTTTAGAAAATTTTAAACTATTAGTCAGTGCACCTACCTAGTCACCTTACAATATTAGGTAATGAACTAGTATTAAACTGGTACTAAAAAACATCAAAATTGGTTCAGTAAATAGTCTTTTTAAAAGTCATCAAAATTATTTTTAAGTATTATTTTTTTTGTCTTTAGAAAAAGTCGCTAATTTTCTGAAGGTCTGAATCTGGAGAAATACCAAGAAGATCATCGTATGCGTAGACGTGTCCTGTCACCGAAACCTTACCCTTGTCACTCGCTCACCACTATATTAACCGACATTGCAGACCTTCTCCATAAAATAGTGAGCATTTCTAGTATTTTACATCTTTTTTGCGTCTAAAAGCGGTTCCACTGTGTAATTTTTTGAAAAATTCACAACAAAGTGAAGGTTGAAAATGCCCTGAAACTACAGAAGCTTATGAGCGATAGTAACCATTTACCTTCTGTTGGGCCGGTTGGTCGTTTACCTGTCATGCAAAAAAGAGAGTATTTTAAAGTAAGTCAAAAAAATGACCCCGCAGTGTAGGTACCCTGACATTCCAAAGGAGAGTGACGGTTACCACTTACGATTAGATTGCCTGATATGTAGATATTGATATAATAATGAATTCATTGTTTTCAATCAACACTTTTAAAACCTCGAAGGTTTCTAACCAAACTTAAACCTAGTCTTGGCACACTCAGTCGTTAACACATGCCAACTTGTTAACAATTTGACTTTTAATTCATGTTTTGTATTCATGACTTTTGACATTCACTCCCGCAGTCGTTTGGTTTCTAGATAAATAAAGTTAAAAGATACCACATTTATTAAAATTCTTCATGCTCATCTTCCACAACTAACCACAGACAAAACATGCGTAGAAACTAATCATTACCAAAATAACACAAGTAAGAACCCATTGTGATCCCAAAACCATAAACAGTAGTAGCACAATGGTCACTTAAAAAACACGAATCCAAGAAAAGTGCTCAAATTGGACAATACCCATTTTTTCGAGGACATCTGCAACCGGACACCGGCGGATAACATCCCACAGTGAATGCTAAATACACATAAATCTATGCCAGAAGACGGACAATTATTTCAGTTATTTTTTTCTCTCTGATCGATCGTCCACCCTCGCAGGCTATTGTGAGTAAAAAGACGGTTTTTTTCTGGTCATTTCTGGGGCCATTGTAAAAAGATTTCGTATTTAATGTCCCCCTTTTTAGTTAATGGCGAACAGCTGAGCTTCGATGTCCGTGCGGATTACACGTGAAAGTCAACAGCTTGCTTTGTGCCACGAGATGGATCAATCTGAACTTACTGCATATGGTATGGCATTAATATGTCTACTGGGCATAAAAAAGCCTGTTTTCATGTCAGTTTTATATTTGATTTGTTATTAAAATTTGTTGCAGAATAACTAACCTAACGTTATCATATCTATAAAATGTAAAAAAAATATTAAACAGAATCCAGCATTTGGATCATTTCAACCCCAATTTCAAAGAGCCCATCTTAGTATATTCTTGCCATAGGTACAACAGTCGACAACAGTTACGTGCCCAATAGAGGTAATACAATCGTTTGTAGACTTCTGTAACAGAGCATATCCCAGCATTGTGTGATTTGGCAAAAAAAAAAAAGAAGTTCGCGGCTTATAATAAGGACATCATTAGTGAAGATTCATGTGCAGCTATTACTATACTAATTGATAAAAACGGTAAACTATAGAATCATGAAGCAACCTACAGATCAGAAAAGGTTTAAAACTCTAACGCAATTGGTGGACTACATGCTCGCTCTGTGAATTGACACAACACATAACATCGCACATGGTCCTCGTAGTATTACGTATCCCACTAAATTCTTAAACTTAAGGAGAAATTTAGTCCATTTTTTTTTTTTTATCTAAATCGCCCCAACATTATCGGGGATGTTCTTAATCTAATTGTTGTTTAATTTACTCTTTCATTCCAGTTCTCGCTTCTATCCAACTTTCGTACCGCATACTTCACATCCATCCTTCCCATTCACACTTTCCGCTGGTGGGGTGCCAGCCTATACCTATTCTTCTAATATCTATAGTGGGGTTCTTTGTTTAAATCATTATTGTATCATACATTTATTGAACTTATTTGTCCAAAATTGGTTGTAAAATCAATGATATAACCTAATTTGAACATAACCCAGGTAGCTATTGTTTGTAGCTATTAATCTAAATGTGTCAAAGCGAAACTGTAATGGACGTCCGAGGTGGCAATACTCGTGATAAAGATCTTAACTATTCCAGACCAGACCACCGGCTATGTTGCAAAACAAAACGATAAAACAGTGGAGATCTTCATTATAATTATTGTAATCTATGGTATTATATGATAAGGTTGAATCTTTTTAACGAAATAAGTGTTAAATTTTTCGTGTGATCAAGGTCTCTTAGCGCTGGTAACAAAATGAAATAACCTATCCTCTTTTAGAACCTATTACCAAAGGTCAGTTAACGTTGTACTGAAATCCAGATTAATGTTTTATCTCGTATTTTGGGGATACGTTTTTTGGGATCATTTACAAAAACAAGTGAGTGTTTTAGAGAAAGAAAGAAAGAAACAAAAAAGTTATCTAGGGACATACATTTCTGCAGTTTTCTCACGTTTTAGTATAACAGATAATTGGGATGTCATTTTGGCGGGAAATTGTAAATTGTGATAATCTGTGATGCTAAGATACGATTATGTTGTATAATTAAATTAATTATTGAGCCCGCATCGATGAAATCACTCAACGTTCATTTTTAATTTGATATCGGTTTAGAAAAATAGATGGATGAAACTACAAATCAGTTTCGTTGGTAGTAAACTTTTTAAATTCATTTATAAGATTCCCAAACCAGTGAAGCGATATTCTTCATTATACGGAAATAAAATATATTTAAAGTAAAAACTATGACTGAACAGACCAGTTTTTCACCATAATCTTTGACACTTAATTATGATGTTTCAGAAAGTCTTTTACAAGTGACAGCTGTATAAAAAGTGACAGCTCACAGTCAATAATGGCGGGTAAATAGTCTGAGATAAATATCAGGATTATTACCTTAATCTCTCATTTCTCGGCTCGCACAAATAATTCGGCCGTGTAATTGATTTCCAAACATTAACTTACGCTGTTTGCGGACGAATTCTTGTAGAAAAACGATATGTTTGTCTCCGCCATTTTGTGAAGATGTCCTCAATTATTGACATGATCTGATAATGTCTATGGACGGAAGTGCTAGATATTGGTTCGTTCAATGGCAGAAGTATGGCGACAAGTTTTGGAGAGATGAAAAATTTAGGGACATATTCTATTACAATACCTACCCTAAAAATCATTTAATATTAATTTCGATTCAGCGATGAACAAAGGACTATTGTTTTAAAGAAATTTTATGAACTGTTGTGCCATATGATTTGTTTATGTAAAACATAATTAAGGGCGTTACTATAATAGTTTTTCACTAAAAAACCCTATTTCAAACACGATCACGCCTCTCTCCCATAAAAAACCCATATGCACACAATATACGAGTATATCAGTGCCACACATGAAAAAAAAACTCCCCCATGTGTTTTATCTGTGGTAAAAACTGCACCGATTGGTCGCGTTCCCTCCAATAAAAAACATAAAGACGCGTGCTGAGCGCGCGCGCGTCGTCCATTCAAATTCAAATAAGGAACGCACGTGCGTACGTCACACCGCGGCTGCAACTAATATTATAATGCTACTATTTTACGTGGCCCCTCAATCTACTACCCCATCATTGTATTACAGTTCAACATAAACGGGCCGGTATGTAAAAATAAGCGAGGAAAAAATATAAAATAAGAAGGGAAGTATTTTCAAAAATAGAAATGGCTCCCTACGTAGGGGAGTGACTGGCTGATATATTACTGGAGTTACTAAGGATTTTAATAATACACAACGTGTGTTGGTTCAGCTAGGCCGTAAGATTTGTCAATATGGTTTGTGGTCGCTATTTTAGTTCGGTCGCGTGTCTCCCTAACGGTTTGGATCAGGTTTCTAGATATTGTTTACCTGTATGAACGACGCTCGAGTTACTGCTTCCCGCCTTGATGATTGTTGAACGAAATTACAGAGATTATTTTACTAATGTTATGTCATTTAGAAGAGGAATAGCTCTTTTTTGTAACAAGTTATATTATGTCGAAATTCATGAGATGTCATTATAAAGAAATTTACACAATTATGGAGAGCTAATCGTGAAAACTAGTTCACTAAAACCTAAATACTTTAAGCGTAGTTCAAAACTTCTTGTAAAATTTATGCAACTCCACTACGTCCATCATAATATGAAAAAAGAGAATCTCATCTCTCTGTTATAGTTATCCACTCAACTGGGAACGTCACTATTCGCTAGATGGCGAAACTGAGGACTTCGTTCGGAATCAGTACCGTGTTTGAGCCCCTTTTTAAAAACATTTTTTTTCAATAATTTTTTATTTTGATTTTTAATTAAACCTTATATTTTTATAATTCTTTATTACTAAATGACGCGGTATTGCATTTTCAGCGAAAATATATCATCTCCGTAAAAAATGTAAACAAAACAAGTTTTAGAACTGTGCTCAATTTTGGCTCCTGCCACAGACTTGGCAAAAGTAAACAACCAATTTGGTTGCCGATCCCAGTTGAGTGGATATCGGTCAAAAACATTATCTTTACTTATAAATCTACGCGATATCTAACCATAGATTATACATATAATTCAGCCATTTCAACTGTCGATACAGACTAACATTACTGTGCTTGATGCGAGTAATTATTTTACCCCAAATAACAACAAACAAACGTCCCCTCTTTAGCAAATTCTAATCTAAAACTAATGATAAAAATCATCCAAAGCAAGTATTATTTTAGGTACTGTTAGAAGTTTTTGAGTTTCAAAATAATACCAAAATTGTGCTATTATTTGATGCTAAACATTGTGAACAGGAATAATATCAATTTAATTTAAATTTGAATATTCTAGATAAACATCAGTGATGCAGTATTATAAAATTGCTAGACCATAAGATCTAGAAATCAGTGGCCGTGAAAAAGATATATAAGGTCGTGGGCACACTTATTTATTTACAAAAATAATTGAGCCATCACGGGACGCTTAGCAGATGCGAAACATCAACATTATTTTGTAAAATCAAAATTTACGAATTTATTTCAAATCGCGTGTGCTCCTAAAGTAATACAAATTAACTGCCGTTTCTCTTCTTACGACGACACATCAGAAATTGGTTTTACTTATAGATGTTTCACATCAAAACTCGATCAAGTTTTATCGTTCTAGTTCTAGAGTTAAAACATCGAGAACATTCGAGCTAATAGAAACATCACAAGATGGCCGTTAGCTCTGTAACACGGACAAAAATAAGGATCAATTTAATTATCGTTACTCAACTTCTAAAGCCCGGTTGAAACCGACAATTTATTATTATGGACCCGTATCCAATTTAAAACAACGCACGGACGACTCATTCCGTAGGGGACATTGTTTTCGTACGAAGGGGAATGGCGGTGGAGAAAAAACAATTTTTAAAAATAAAATGTAATAATTATAAAAGGGAGGGGGAACGGCGCGTGTCGCCTCTGCCTTATTTATGTCTGTATTCAGCTGCCGTTTGAATTTCGAACGTGTTTCGGCGGGAACAGTTGTTTACATGAAAAAAGATGGATGAAACTTTTTGTTTTGATATCATTAGATTAGATTGTTTAAATTGTTTAATTCAAATTAAGATAAATTAAATAATATTAAATATGGTATCTGTTTCAGTATTCCTTTAAATAGATACTTAAAATAGTTTTTAGGATGATGATGTTAATAAACGTTTTGATACTGCTATTATTTTTACCTCTTTGGTAGTTTTAAAGATTTACCGATTTCAAGGATTTAAACAATTTTAATCTGTGCTGGTAAAATGACGACCTAGGTTATTCTAGGTTTTTCAGCTTAAAACAAGGTTTGAGACATTTTAAATTCATATTTTGACGTGGTTTAAAAGATATGAAGGCATTTAAGAGCCATTAAAAACAAAGAACCACGTTGTAAGTTCATAACATTGTTTTAAGTTTTGAAATCGATCAGATTATGTTACATTATTTTATTTATTCTGATAATGTGGAGGTTCATGAGAGACGGTAACTACTTATGATCGGGTGTCCCATAAGCTCGAAAAAACCACTATTATTTATTTAAGGCATTGGCTACAAGGCCATTAGACTAAACACACTAAAGCACTAAGTTAGTAACCTAACCTAACATAATACCTATTTGATTCCAGTGAAAACTTTTGATTCTTAGTTCTTAATCTTTGCAACTCACTCGATGGTAAGCGGTTACCGCGTATGGAACTCTACATTACCAGAGCATAACAACATACCATTTATTGCATTTTTTTTTGTTTTTTGAAAACTTACGTTACGCTACTTAATTTCTCAAATTTGTGCACTTTCACAATAAGTAGGTATTTAATATTCACAATGCAGCCGACAGCATTAAAAGTATAAAAAAACTATTAACAAAGGAACAAGGCAGGTACCTATGGTCGAAGATATTTTATGCATAGCTTAAATAATTATATAGGTTTTTAAACCTTCTTGAAAAAAACCTTTTTAGAATTTATATACGCATCGATTTTCGCGCGCTTAATGTTTGAATTTGGAACAAAGAAAAATTTCATACAGCCTTTCCTATCTCTCTCTTATTTTTATTGATTTTATTAAATTTTCTTGCACAACATAAAATTAACTAAAGTATATACAAAAAATAACTTTAATTATAGAGTTTAAAATGAATAGAGCGAGCGCCTTCTGGTGTTCCGCCCCTTGAGGTCTATGGGCGGAGTTCGTAACACGAGTCGAAAATTATTAAAAACTATAGCGGCTTTCTTTATGGTTTATTACCGACCGAACGGTTTCAATGTTACTTTGTTTACATTGGAAGTTTAAATCTTTTGCTTTTGTTTCTTTAGCTCAACTTTACCTTATTTAAATAGGGTTGTGTTGTGTTTTTTGTCTTCATTTAAACAAATTGTGCAAATTTCTACATTTTCAATACAATCGTCCCATGTCTACTAAGGCCGTCCTGTCCTCATTCCACAAATGCTTTGTAAAAATTATATTTTATTTATTTATTTTAATACTTTATTGTACACCAGGTAAAGAAAATTGTGCAACAGTGACTTATAGTAACTAAAAAATAAGCACAAAAGGCGAGCTTAACTCAAAAATGAGTTTTCTTACAGCAAACCTATGAAAAAAAACAGATATGACATCGTACAGAGAGGTAGTGAAGTGTACTAAATAAACTATACAAATTACATACAGATTAGCAGTCTAAGCACTGCCACTATATTAAAAAACAAAAAAAAAATAGTAATATGAGAATATCAAATAATAAAATATAAACTAAACACATACTGCTACGCTGATCATTGATACAGACATTATATTATTTTTTTTACAAAAATCATCGAAATCAATTCATATAGAAAACAAAAACACGCAAAAACGCACAGCACATCGTGAAATGATGTCCGTTAAAATGCACATTTTTAAACACAGATCCAAAATTACTTGTTCGATATTCGAAATAAAAATTGGACGCTGAGACGCCATTCATCTGATACCACAATCATTCAAATAAATCCACCCAAACTAAAGTTTTAAAGGTCTAAAAATAAAAAACATACAGATAAATTGAGTACCTCCTCCTTTTCTGAAAGTTGGTCAAAAACATATTCACACCATAACGTAAAACGTAGCACCAACAAAATTATACTAATTACATACCCTAATTTCTTTCAACAAACCCTCAATTCCTTATAATAAAAATATTGATGCATCAGAGTGGCCGGCGAGTGTGGGCGAGTCCCGTTGCCATGGTAACCGGCCCCTCCGAGGGAAAAAAGCGGGTAAAAATTGTGGGAGCGAACGAACGGTGATTTTTTATGGCATCATACATTTTTTCCTCACAGCACCGCGACGCCGGGCGCCCCCGCCTGCTAGGGTGGGCGTAGAGACTGGATACAGGGTGTGAAGTTGATAAAAAAAAACTTTAAGTTGACTGTTAAGACTGTTGAAAGTTCTAATAAAAGTCGTAAAACATCATCATAATTTTCGGAGTTTTGAAATTACGGTTTCACATTCCCTTTTTTTTTCCTTTGTAACACGCAATTAAAATTTCCATAATTTTCAGAATTAACGTTACCAACTACCTTACTTATTTATATTAACCCTTTCACGCTCATGGGAAATATTTTTCCCTTCTATAAAAATCGTTATTGATTATTATTGAATCGATATTTTTTAATGAATGTCTAACTGAATGTCATGAATGTCTGAAATTAATAGGTAAAATTAAATTTGTACACCCTACAATTTTTAGTGATATCTCTTACTTTACAGAATAACTTAAATATTGTGTAGTATTCGCATATTTAGTCTCAGCCATCTTATTGTCCTGAAAGGGTTAAGAAGAGTTATTTCAAGCTTAAGGCCTTAATTAAGGCTTATTATAAAATCCTTACGTTGCAGTTTGTTCAGGTTCCATGAGAGATGGTTTTAACTTATTCTCATGTAGTGTGAAGGAAATAAACAAATATTTCTCTCTTAAGATTTTTAATCTACTCAGACTTATTGCGAAGTAGATTTGTTCAGTGTATTCTTGACAAGACAATCTGTTGATGATTGATATCCACTTATCGAAAATAATGGTTTTAATTATGAATTACTAATATAGCAACTTACGTCCTGTTAGTCTAGTCTTCATAAGTAATTGTTCAAGCCCTTTAATCTCTAAACAATCATTTCCTACTGCTATCATCTTCTGATTAAATTCGTTGCAGACAGCTTAGCTTTCCCTCGGGTTCCTGGACTTCACTGCTCAGAGTCATTATGCTGATCGCCGTTATGAATCCTGGCTGCACAGGAGTTACAGTGGGAAGAGTGAGAGTTACGCAATTACCGAAAACATTAGTTTATTTTGTAAACAAAAAACTGAAAACCAAATTACAACACCCTGTGTAGTGTCCGAAACTCTCCATGGAGTGCTAAATCGTGTTCACGGCGCGGGTGTGTGTGTGTGGAGGCTGCAAATATTATAAGTATGGATTTTACTTCCCTCTCGCTCTAACGCTCGCATCCGTCCCTCTCTAAGGTCGCGGGAAAAAATATCCTCAGAGGGAATCTAAAATTATGAGCCGAAGGAACTTTCCTAGTCGTTATGTGAAAGGGAAACTCCAATCGCTTCATAAATCTTAAGATATACAGCTGAGTTGGAAAATCTCAATGGCGGAACCATTCGTCATTTTAGGCTCCGATAATGTTTTTGTAGCGACGTAACGCTAAATTGATATGTTTTGATGACTTGTGTTCTTTTCGGATTATTTATGGTGTTGTAAAAATGTTTTTGCGTTGGTAAAAATCATTTATTCAAGCATTTTATTTAACTTCTATTTGTGCTAATACCCGAGTACCTATCATACTCGTAGATACTGAAGTCATAGACATTTTATTGTAATTTGAAAATTAAACAAAATTGTGAAAATTTAAAAATAAAGGAACATGCCCGCTGAGTTTCTTTCGCTAGTTTTGCTCAGGATGATATATATTTTAGTTGAACTTTGATTGCTTCTTATCTTCAACAAATTTTCATTTATATTGAAATCTAGCTGCTGCCGGCGACGTCGTCTGCGTGAACCCTATGACCCGTTTTTTTTCATTTTTCCCGGCAACTATTCGATTTTTTGTCGCCGTAAAAACCATCCTTGAACTTCAACGAACATTTTAAAAAAACATTTGGCCAAATTGGTCCAGGCGTTGTTGAGTTATGCGCTTACCAACACATTTTGCGATCCATTTTTATATTATAGATAAACTTCATTTCAATGTACTACTATGTATATTGTCAACCGTATATCGTAGGTTTCTTGACATAAGACATTACAGTAGTCCATGAGGAGCCATTCATGATTAAGTGATCTTACTCTTCAGCGAAAACCTCCGAAAGTTGAATAAGTTTACTTCCTTTGTACGATGTAGGTGTTAGACTTCGCTCCACCTGACGGTAATTAGGTAGTCATAATCCCCTGTGATTACAAAAATAACGCTCGAAAAACATTGAAATAAAGGTAACATCTTAACATTTATATTCTAATGTATGTAACGTATAATCAACTGAAGATCAAAGAACCTTTGAACTTCAGAGCAAAAATTACCGTGAAAGATACAGAGTGGCGAATACTTTATACAACTCCATTCCTGTCGGCATCATTTTTGTATAATAAAATGACATAGCACCAGAGACTTTTTCTTTGTTTTCTATATAAACATAGATACTCTTGATTTAATATTTGATTTAATATATAATTATAATATGTAATATCCTATATTCTCTCTCTAGGAAATTAACCATTTTTTAAGATAATCCAACAGCGTGGTCAAAAAATAACATATATAACATCGGTTACATTTTTTTGCCCATAATCACTACCAGTTCCAACCTACGTCTCCTGAAAAGAACTTCACAATTGTCACTCACGAACACATTAAGTTCGTGTATTATATAACTTCAATATATTATTATGTACAATTCACACGAAGCGGTTGTCAATCTCTCACCCCTTTGATCCGGTAACTCTATTGTTCGGAACCCTTTCGTGAAATCACTGCCCCGATGAAAAACCCACGCTGTATTTATGTATAAGTGATATCACTTTAGTTAATCGTTTCGGTAAATAAACGTATAAGAATAAACATCTAGTCTATTCAAGAAACGATTCAGAGATCAATAACAATGATTTAATCTACTTTTTTTATTTTTTATTGCAAGATAAACGAGCATACGGCCCACCTGATGGTTAGCGGTCACCGTCGCTCATGAACCTCTGCAATGTCAGGGCAAAGAAGGGCCGTTATCTATCGCCTACCCTTACAAAACTTTTCTTAAACCTCGTTTAAAGAGGGACATGTCATAGCGCTCCGGGAACACCGCTACTTGTACCTAATGACACGTTCATTTTACAAGACGCAGTTTATATGACACAGTGCACATTTCGTATTACGGCATAACCAAATTGAAAGATACTGTATAAGGCCAAAACACGAACTGTGTAGTATAAATTGTACCTTTAAAAGAAGAATTAGAATTCTATAATATACCTACATGTATCACTGTAAAATATTTCTATTTTTCATTCTCAAGAACTAAAACCTAATGGAAGACAACAATTGATAGAGAACGCGATTGACAGATGCAATGACGGGCATTGCTCTGGCATTATGGAGGTGCATGAGCTACGGTGAGCGCTTATCATCAGGGCCGTAGGCTCGTTTATTTATCTAGCAATAAAAAAAAAGAAAGCAGTCCAGAGCTGAAGCGGTTAAAAGGCAACAGACAGACAAAGACACTTTTACTTTTAGTTACTATAAAATTAAAAATCATTAAAGTAATAATCATAAATAAATAGTGATGATATATCCGAATTTCAAAAACACAAAACTAAAGCTCCAACGAAAAGGAACGCAAATAAAAATATTATTATTCGATAGAAAATTGACAACTCAATCTGCAAAATTAATGTGGAGCGTATAAAATCGATACCGACCCCGCATCTGCACCCCTTTAGCGAGATCGTAACAAAAAATAAGTTTAGGGGATGATTTTGTAGAAGGGTTAGCAACCCCGCCTCGCGCCATCTTTTATTCATAGAGCATAGTAGACGAATCACAACCATATCGCTGATTTAGATCAAATCTTTTTTAGTTTATTTACTTATTATTCGCAAGTTTTTCTGCTACACAGACACACATGATTGCTAATTAATTCTTAGGTGTCTTTTTGGAACGAAGCTCCTTATCGCGAGTTATCGAAAGGGGGCTAGACGGATAAAAATCTTACGAAAAGTTGTCACGACACTTTTTTGTTTTAGATGATTATCGCTAGATGGCGCTGTGATCAAAATCTTTTAAAACTTATCGCGCGTTACGTTAGAAAAAAAATATATAAGATATCTTTTAATCGAAAGGAACTTCGTTCTATTCGGGTGTCCCATGACACCTCTCAAGTTTCCATGTTTAGACAACTTGATGATTGTTATTTCTATACCTACAGAGAGAGTATTTTAAATAAACTCATACGTAGGAACCTACTAAAGAAAACTTGTAAAAAATTGTCTAACATAATCTAATAAAAAAGGAATCTCTGAAACTCCACTGGTTAGTACTAGGTAGTTGACGTATGGGAAGTACCTGGCTGTCTTATTTTTTCAACATTACGAACTTTTCTCTCCAAGCATATCGGAAAGTAGTAAAACGGAAGACAATGTATAAATTACGTGAAATACTGATCCTATCATGTCGATAAACAGGCGAATAGTACACTTATAATCAAAAAAGTCTTTCATTAGACTTCTCATCAAAAGACCAATACCTACTGTTACCGTTTACGAAACTTTAAAACTTTCTACCAAATCGAATAGAAAACTCCTTGCAATATCAGGTACCTAAGTACGTAGAATTTTTTTTAACCTCCACCAAATATTTTATTTGATCGTTTCTTAAAAACGCAGGTGTAAATAGCGCATCGATCACTTGTGGCATTAACTGCTGCAGATCCATTGCACAAATACAAAACGATACAAAACGGACAAACCTAATCGTGTCCGTCGCCATTTTTAGAAAAAAAAACAACAAAAGACCGCCAAAAGTTTAAACAGATTAAAAAACGAACGAGGAATTTTTGGAGACTCAAAAAAGTTTGTAATGTCTTTTGTAACTGGCAGCTAAAGATTTTTACTTGCTTTTAAAAAAGGAACATGATGTATGTGTTTTTTCATCGTGGTAATTTTTTTAACACATTTTCAATGTGAACTTATACTTTTTTATACAACAAATTTTAAAATCCAAATGTGTTATAAAATCTCATAGAAAATACAAACGTTTTCAATAAAATATGGAAACAAAATAGCAATGATATAAACAGACAAAAAGAGTTGAAATTCTATAATGCTATTTGTTTACATTTATCTCACACATTACTATTTACTATCATTTAAATTCCCACATTTTGATTACATAACAACTAAAAAATGTGTAATATAAAATTAACATTAATATGAGTATTATACTAAGTACCCACTTAACAATTGTGTAACGAGTAGAAAAAAAGTCTGACGTCACAGACATCCTTCAAGAAAATGAAAGAATCATAAATAAACTGAACAACCCGTTACTGGCGATTGCTGACCTCAAGTCTCTTGTGTAGAGGGATTGGGCATTCCACCACGCTTGCCCAATGCGGATTGGGGACTCAACATATCGTCGAAGGATTTAGAAATTCTTTTTCAACTACATATTTTTTTTTTTTTTTGACGGGAGGAAATCGCCGGACTTCCACTCGCCCCGCGAGTGGGGTATGTGGGTGTCGAACCGCACTAAAACCTCCCGCCAATCACGCTCGACATCCGATGATGTAGGGGTGACAGGACGCGTTCGCGGTTGTCGCTCACGTATCGCCCCGTCACCCCCGGACGTCGAACCGGCAGCCGTCTGTGGAACGACCACCGGCTCACTCGGTAGGCGAACCAAAAGTCCACCGAGATGGGGCCGTGTGTTGGAGGGTCTCCCTCGGCTCAGGGCGGCCCAGGACCAGCCCGGGTCGGGGAGCACGGCTTGCCATCCCCCGGATAGATGGCACGGAGGGTGTGCGCTGATGCCTAGCGCAGCACCCCTCGGGTCCGGTGTTGTTGGACCCGGTACTCTTAGGGGGCCAGATCCCGGGACACATCCCGAGGCCGGCCCCCCGCTCGACGTCGGCGGCGGCGGGGTCGGTCGGGGAGGGAAGAGCTCTCCCTCTCCCGTCCCGCCGCCTCCTTCTGCGAGATGGTGGACTCGCAGAAGTCGAGCATAGCTTTCCAGGACTCGTCGTCGTCGAGCATCGATGCCACGACGCCCGGCAACGACAAGTCCCGTCCTACTTGTGCGACCAGGACACGGCGCTGCTCCTCCCATGCGGGGCAGACAGCGAGCGTATGCTCTGCCGTGTCCAGGTCGCTTGTGCAATGATGGCACCTCGTCGTCGGCTCGACCTGTATCCGATGCAGGTACTTCCCGAAGCAACCATGCCCGGTCAGCACCTGCACCAGACGATAGGTGAGACGTCCCTCGCCGCGACTCACCCAGTCCTCCAGGACAGGGCGAATCGCCTCGACGGTCCTTAGGCCCCAGCTGGGGTTGGCCAAGCGCCTTGACCAAGCCTCCAGCACGGACCGCCGAGATTGGGCCTTCCGGTCCCGTACCGCGGCTCTGAGGGGACGCACAACGCCCAGAGCACGGAGGTCGCAACGCCAACGATAGTCGTCGGCGAGCGCCTCCGCCTCTAGATCCCAGGGCGGCGTCCCCGCCAGCACGCACGCCGCCTCGAAGGAGACGGTGCGGTATCCGCGGATGACCCTGATACCTACGACGCGCTGCGGCCGGTGCAGGAGCCGGACAACGGTTGCTGTCCGGTTTCCCGGTCCGGCCCAAACGGGCGCGCCGTACAGGGCCATCGAACGCACCACCCCCGCGTAGAGGCGGCGCACGACACGGTTTGGTCCCCCGACATTCGGAAGCAACCGGCTCAGTGCGCCGGCTGTCCTTATCAATCGGGGGACGAGTTCCGTAAAGTGGGCCCGGAAGGTCCAACGGCTGTCCAGTATGAGGCCGAGGTACTTCAATCGCACCCCGACCTCTATTGGGACGCCTCCTACCACGATCTGGGCCCCTGCAGGTGGCGTCACCCGAGCCCTGTGGAACCACAGGGCCTGGGATTTATTGAGCGCCACAGCGAGACCCAATCTCCTAATGCGACCGACGACGAGGGCCACCCCCGCTGTGGCGAGACGGGTAGCCTCTCTAAAGTCTTGTCCCCGGGCCATGACCAACGTGTCATCAGCGTAACAAATTACGCTCAGGCCCGGGAGCAGGGCGCCTCTCAGCACCCAGTCGTACCCGACATTCCAAAGGAGGGGTCCGAGGACCGACCCCTGAGGAACCCCGCATACGACCGGAAACCGGTACACAGTCCCATCGTGCCCAGTGCACACTACCGACCTGGCCTCCAAGTAGGAGCCGACCAGCCGGCGGAGGTAGGGGGGAACTCCATGTCTCTCGAGTGCCCCCCCTATCACGGACCAGGGCAAGGTGTTGAATGCGTTGGCGATGTCGAGCGACACCGCCAAGGCCACCCCGCCCTGTGATACGGCGTCATTTGAGAGGGTCCGCACGCGAAGGATCGCGTCCACGGTTGAGCGGCCCTCTCTGAAGCCGTACTGCTCCGCCGACAGGTCGGGTCCAACCCCGACCAGGTGCTGGACGATGCGGGCAGCCAGAATGCGTTCCAGCAATTTGCCCACCTCGTCCAGCAGCACGATAGGACGGTAACCGGCGGCTGTATCCGCCGGGCGCCCCTCCTTCCTGAGAAGTCTACCCTCTCGCCACAGCGAGGGAAACCGTCCCGACTCGAGGCAAGAGTCGTAAAGCCTCAAGAGTCGGTCCCCTAGGGCATTGATGGCCAAGGCCAGGACCCGGCCATGGATGCCGTCCGGTCCGGGTGCCGTGTCTTTGGCACTCATCCTGACTACGGCCACACGAAGCTCCTCCCCGGTGATGTGGGGAACCTCAGCAGGGGCCTCGCCGCCGGTGTCCTCCGGCGGCTCACCCATAGCAGGGGGGATAAATCCCTCCTGCTCCTGCGGGAACAATGTCGTGACAATGTCCCGCAGCTGCTGAGGCGGTAGACGCTCGGTTATGGGGGGCGCCCATGGGCGCACCTTGCCGCGCACCATCTTGTATGGGCGCCCCCAAGGGTCGTCATCGAGCGTCTCCAAAAGGCGCTCCGTGTGCTGCTCCTTGGCCATCTTGATGGCCAGCCGCATGGCTCCCCTCGCCTCCTTGTACAAGCCATGCAGCCGGGCCTCCTCCTCCGCGAATGCAACGGGATCGTTGCGACGCGGAAGGCGGCGACGGCGGTGCCGAGCGCACTGGCGCCTCGCCCGGACGCATACAGTTCTCAACTGCGCTATCTCGGGCGACCACCAGTACGTCGACCTCGTGGGAGACCAAGGGCCGACCCGGGGCATCGAAGCGTCGCTAATGCGACGCATCGCGTCCCGGAGCCAGAGCGCCTCGGCCTCCACGTCTACTGGGTGTGGACGCATGGGCGTCCACGCCGCCACCGTAGAGGCTTCCATCAAGAGCTCCTTGTTCAGGAGCTTCAATGCCCATCTGGGGAATGACCGGGTCGTACTCCCGCGGGCGTCCGCAGCCGGCGTGGGGACGGAAAGATCGAACCGAATGTAGCGGTGATCTGACAACGATTCCGCCCCCACCAACACTCTCCAGCCGCGGATGCGATCCGCGATGGCAGAGCTCGCGAACGTAACGTCCACGATGGACTCGCCCTGCCATCGCACGCAAGTCGCGACCGAACCCCTGTTGAGTACACAGAGGCCAGTCGCGACCGCCCACTCCTCCAGCAGCCTACCGCGAATCGTAGAGCGGGGGGAGCCCCAAGCGACCGATTTCGCATTGAGGTCCCCCGCGAGTATCACTGGACGGGGGGCGAGGCGGTGAGCAACCGCCTCGAGCCCGTCCAGGAACTGCTCAAACTCGACAGTAGGCCGATTTGGAGAGAAATACGCCCCGATCACGACGGTGTCCCAAATTGTTACCGCGACGAACCCAGAACCCTTGGCCACCATTACCAAAGGCGGGATCGCCGCGGCTCTCCTGATGTGTATGGCCGCCAGGCCGCAATCGTCCCCGAACCAACAATCGTCAGCTGGGGGAACGAAATACGGCTCGGCGACCACGGCAATATCAATGGACCACTCCGCCATGCTCTGGAGCAACATGTCCTGAGCTCTGACGGAGTGGTTCAAGTTACCTTGGAGGAGGCGAAGGGTGCGGTCCATTAAGGTCGAACCACATCCATCGCCTCCCCCCTTCCTCCATCGCCCCCGCTATCGGGCGCCTGTGGCGCCACAGCGGGGTCTGAAACGCCGGCCGGTGCTCCTCCGGCCGACTTCTTCTTTTGGCGCCGCTTTTGTTTGCGGCGCCTGTTTCGTTCCGTGTTGGAACCGGACGGGGAGCAAGCCTTGCCCCCCGCCCGGTGATCGGCCCTGCGCCCGGCCGCCGCGCACAGAGCGCAGTGCGGTGCAGCCGAGCACACGGCCGCTTTGTGTCCAGGTTGACCGCAGCGGAAACAAAGTTCCCTGCGGTCAACCGTGCTGGTGCACCTGGCGATGCTGTGCCCCGTACCGAAGCACCTGAGGCATCGCCAGGCGCGCGACTCCAGCAGGCGCACGTGGGCTGCAATCCAGCCCACGCGCAACCTGCCGGGATATCCTGCCGGTCTACCGGGCGGGGGAGTGGCCAGGGAGGTGGCCGTCTCCACTGGACATCGCGCCCACGCCGAGCTGGCCCCGGAGTAGCCGGGGCGAAGCTCGCCCACGACTACGTTTTCCGGGGCGCATTTGCCCTGGGCAGCGATAGCCGCCGCCACCTCCTCCTTGGTGGTGCAGTCATCCAGGCCGGTAACCCTAATCTCCGCCATCTTTACCGGCCTGTGGACTCGCACCACCTCCTCCGGCCAGACCGCCCGGAGGCCCGCCATCAGACGGTCCGCGATGCCGGAACTTTCGGCACCGGGACACTCCAATAGACGAGCCCCGTTGGCAGTCGTCCGGAAGCGGAGGCCCTCCCCCGCTCCAATCTCTCCAAGATCAATGGCCGCGCGCGCCTGGGCCATGACGTTGGGATACGTCATGCCCTTGGCCTCGCCGGCTGGCAGCAGAGTAACCACCACTGCCGCCGACCGCGGCGCGCGCGGCCCCTTCTTCTTCTTGGTCTTTTTTGTCTTTTTCTTCTTCTTGTTGGCGGCCGGTGCTCGACCCTGCTGGGGAGCAGCCACGGCCGCCTTTGCCGTAATCCGATTGGTGGGGGCGGCAGGCGCTCTACCCGTCTGGGGAGCCTGAGCCACCGCCCGCGTCATAGTCCGTTGAGAGGGGGCCGCAGCCCCTCCAGATGGTGAGGCCTCCGCCGCCATCGAAGGGACCGCGATCCTGGCCCTCTTATTACCCCGCCGTACTACCTCTGTCCAGCCGTCGTCCATACTGGACGGCGCTGGCGGCAGCAGGCGGGGCTCCGGTGTTGGTGCGATCGTCGCACCAGCACCGCGTCCCTTCCGGGTTGGCCCCGTAGGGGGCTGCCGAGCCGACTGGCGAGTGGTGGGACGCGACGGGGCGATGGAAGGTGGCACTGCCGGAGCAGTGCCACGCAGGGCTGCAACTGCCGCCCTGAGTTCGGCAATTTCCCTGCCGAACACTTCCATCAGCTCCCGTCTGATGCGCCCCTCCACCTCAGTCGCCTCCCGTATCCCCGCCCTTGTGCGGGGCGAGGGTTGCCGCCTGGGCCTCGTCGCCTCCCCAGGAGGCAAGGCCGGCCGTTCGTCCCTGGTTGGAGCTCGAGGAGCCCGATGCGCGGCCGCATCCTCCGGCCGAGCGGTCGGTGGCGGCGTGCGCCGCTCCCTCCGTGGCGAGCGCGATGGCTCCCTCCGCTCCAACGCCGCCAGCCTCGCCCTGAGGACGGCGACTTCCTTCTTTTGTTGAGCGTTCTCCGCTCGAATCCGCTCAACTTCCTTTTCCAGTGCCGATGCTCGGCTGGTGGCCGCCGAGAACACCGGCACTAGTTTTTTGGCATCGGCTGCGATCTCACGCAGCCTTTGCCCTTCCGCCTTCTGTCCTTTTCCAGAGGCCCGGTTCGACGCGTAAAGCACCCTGCGGCTCAGGCTCCCGAGAACGAAGGAGGGGCTCTCACAGAGCTCCCCGCCGCTTACCGAAGCCGAGGCCGCAGACGCCGCCGAAGGTGGTGGTGAGACGGAGTCGTCTCGACCGGGCCCAGGATCGCCGCCCTTGGCGGCCCGACGTTTGGAGTGTCTCGTCCTCTGCGGCATCTCACCGCCAGAGGAAGATACACTCCCCGAGTCTCTCCGCGCAACGGATTTCCGTTTGCGGAGGACCCTCCCCGCCTTCCCAGAGCCGATGTCGCTTGCCAGCGACATCGAGCTCTCACTCCCAAGTTCGACGGGTTTTCCGCTGCCCGTCGCACAGCCCCCTTCGTCTAAGCACTTGATGCCCGCCTCAGAATACGAACGCGGGCTGCGTGTACCGGACGTAGCAATCCCTGCTTCGTCCGGTACACGAAGGGAGTCTCCACACGTTCCACGTGTGGTACCCTCCTGAGTAGGTTCTCTTATGCTTGTCATATTCATTATGATGTTTCCCCCTTTTGTTTAGCCAGGAGGGGGGAGGTCCCCTGGGACGACCTAATGACTGGAAACCCTCCAGCCATTCATCCCATCGCCGGGCGTCAAAACTTAGGATTAGGGCTTTTTTATAGAGGTTTTTCCTCCTCGCGGCCCCTGCATGTAGTTCTACGACAGTAGAAGATGGAAAAAATTTAGAGATGCAGCGGCCCCCGTCTCCCACACAGCCGGTGGGAGTTACGGTATGCTACTCCGAAGCCACGCCGGTAGACCGGTACCCTCCTCTGGAAGGCTTGCCCCTGCAGCCACCGTGAGGCAGCTACAGGCGCCGTGGCAGCCGGCGACCGGGAGGAAAGATCCCCCGGTTCACCCAACAGCTCCAGGCGGAGTCCTTTGCCCTTGCGGGCCTTGGCCCCCGTTTTGTCGCTACGCCCAAGGGCGCAGCCAATCCTTCTCCGGTGGCCCAGCCACCCTTCTCATCCCCAGGGGCATCGTTTGCCTGGCAAACAATGTGGAGAGAGAAGCTCCAGTGTGGTCTTCTTAGTTCGCGGCACCCTCTTGCCAACAAAACACCTTGCGGGGTGCGAGGGTGCTCGCTTAAGCCCCACCGCCGCGACAAGGCGAGACCACAAGGTGGGGTTCAACTACATATTAGTATAAAACCACTTAACTGGGAACGTCACTATTCGCTAGATGGCGAAACTGGGGACTTCGTTCGGAATCAATACCGTGTTTGAGCCCCTTTTAAAAACATTTTTTTCCAATAATTTTTAATTTTGATTTTTAATTAAACCTTATATTTTTGTAAACCTTTATTACTAAACGACGCTGTATTGAATTTTCAGCGAAAATATATCATTTCCATAAAATATGAGATGATTAAAAATGTAAACATAACAGGTTTTAAAACTGTGCTCAATTTTGGCTCCTGCCACAGACTTGGCTAAAGTAAATAAACCAATTTGGTTGTCGATCCCAGTTGAGTGGTTGTCATACTCAGTAACACCGTTTGACAATTAACCTACCAGTTGTCATTTGCGTGCATTGGAAGTTGGTGAGCCAATATGGTGCCACATAAGATCTCACAACCTTTTCGAATAGTTAGACTTTAGTTTTTGTATATTATGTATTGTTTTTAATGGAATATTGTTATATATTAATTCTAATAATATGTATTTTACATATTATGTTCAATTTGAGATAACTTTGTACAGGAAAAAAACATATATCATTTAATTTTAGAACAATAATTCTGAAAGCGTTATTTTTAATTAGATATCATACAGTTGAATATTATATTTTGACCATTATTTCATAATAAATGTATCGTTTTAATTTCATAATTAATACGAGAGAAACACTAATCAACTAAAGAAACTTTGGCACTCTAACAACAGTGTGTGAAGTTTATAAATTTATTTCTCACTCAAAGCATAAAACAGCAAAATTTGCATAGGTAATTTCTACAGTAACTTCCCTATTTTCAAAAGTTGATCTTCTGGGTTTTCTGAAATTTGTAGGTAGGTATATAGTAATTATGAACCTCTTTTTTTCAGTAACATCGGGTCGGCGCAATCTCTTCACTCTCCACTCCTTTCTATATTAACATACATCATCTGTTGACTTGTTACATGACTAAAAATAAATAAATAAATAATCTCAAATACATAAAATCACATGAGCAACTGTTAAAACTTACCCCACATCTTTTAAAATGGACCGTGAAACTAAACAGAGCGAATCAAGGGGTATTTTTGAGGCATTTTTAATTTATCTGCCCCCGGACCATTATTTTTGTCGAGGGGTCAAACTCATTGTCAGTCCTGTAATTTATGAGCCTGTGTTGAGTGAATTTTATGGACAATCTAAAATTACGGGGCTGTGTGTGTGAACTATATACTTATTTACAAGGTGAGTGGAGTATGATCGTCATACAGTAAGGAATTGGCGATGTCAAACACCACTTACTACCAGGTCGTTGCAATAAAAAAGAGACCTTCATAACCTTTGACATTCTTTCATCATCAGATGACATTCTGCATAATCTACTTTAAAGAAAATCATTCAATTTAACTCACGTACAAAAGAGCCAATGTAGAACCGCACGATTTTTTTTTACTTTTTTTATTAGGTCCACAAAACTGGTCAAAATATAAAACTAACTTAATACTAACAACTAAAAACAAGTGTAAAAAACAATATGCCAGAACAACAAACTGTGAGATAATATATATCTATATATAATAGATATCATTTCACTCCGAATCAGTAATCTTTCTCGGACTTTTACATTTTACGATTAAAGGTAATTGTATTTTTTTTTTTATTTATCCAAAAAATCTACAGCTTTAATTAAAAATTGAGTAGGTATAGTATTGCCTAAGTTTCAATTATTCCTAAAAATCACCAATTTACATTCTTTAAGATTAAAATTGTTTTTGGAAGTCACTCTCGCTAACATTTAGGATATTTATTCTTACAGTTGTGTTGAAAATAACTTATACAAATTCTGAGTATAGATCCTGTATCATTATTACGTTTTTCTAACGGCCATAGGTCAGCTTGCAACCAAAAAAAATATATAGCAGCATTATATATCTGTAAACTGCACTTAATTGTAAATCTTTTGGTATCCCCGATCGGCTGTGAAACGAAGCGTTCGCAAATTGACGCTAAGCCTGTTAGGGTCAAGCACAATAGCTGGTCACACCATATTGACACCCCGACAATACCCTGGGGTCAATTTTATTTGTTACAGAAACTTTAATTTATAATCTTTTCGCACAGGCCATTAAGGAGATTACAAAATATCTACCCTTTTTGCGTTTTAATTGTAACATTTTTCGAAAATAAATGCAGTACGCCATTGTTGCGTTTGTGACAGATTTTCGAATTTCGATTCTTGTGTTCGATTTTTGATTTATTTTGGTTTGAAATTGGGATGGGAACGGTTTGGGTTTCGGGTCAGCGGGTCTGATTGTTCGAGGATATAAATTGGGTAACGGTCACGAGGTCGCACACTTCTCAAGTGAACAAAGGTCAATCGGTTCTTAGGTTTTTCTTTTGAATATTTGCAAGAACTGTGATTTATTTCTCCGCATATCGGTAAACTATTGGATTGTATGTTTTGAAATATCTACCAAAATTAATTTTAAATTTTGTACTCATCAAATTAGTTATGACTACTAATCATTAGGTTTATTTGGCGATAAAAACTATTTACAAATTACATATTTAGTTATTTATCCAATCTTAAACTTAATTAAAGTAAGAAGGAAATATTTTACGTAATCCGTATTTTTTACTACAAATATTTTAATAACAAACGACAAAAACGTTATTAATTAAATCCGTCTCAAAAAAATATTGTTTTTGAGAAAACATAAAATAATCTTGTCAAAATACAAAAAAAAATGAGAAAAAAACACGTTATTCAATGTAATCAACAAGCTGATGTTTTCAAAAATAAAAAACCTCATTAATCGTAAGATTAAATTTGACACTGATACTTACAAAAAGATGTAAAATTATTCACAATTACCAGTAATGTAACTAATACAAGACTCACATGTATTACCATATTATAGCTATTTATTCTTATTTTACATTGCGATTAAAAAATTGTACAAAAAACACTATCAGAATATAAAATAAGCTGGCGATTGCTGCTATATGCGTTAATAATATCAGATAGATCGTAA
This sequence comes from Trilocha varians, assembly GCA_030269945.2. NCBI lineage: Eukaryota > Metazoa > Arthropoda > Insecta > Lepidoptera > Bombycidae > Trilocha > Trilocha varians. Next base: position 9,958,281 of record AP028267.1, on the reverse strand, counting down.
GCTTATAAAAATAAAAATTCTGCATTCAATTGTACTAAAATTTTTATGAAAGACATAAACTAAGCTACCGATATTTTGTTACTTAGGGAACAATACTCTCTGAAAATAAAATATTAATTTAACATATATCCTAAAAGAGCCTTATTTATTGATTTTACCCATTTGTTGGGATATTATTGAAACCACAACATAATAATTAATTTATTTATTGTATTTATGGAATACAATAAATTGATATAAAAAGTAAAAGAAAAATAAAAGTCGACTAATCTCTACATGGATAGAAAGAAAAGTGAAGTTTGACATAGAATTGAATTTGAATTTAGTTTTCCATAGCGCGAGACATCATCGCGAAAACTAAAAAGTTTGAATACAAATAAAATATAAAAAGTTTTGTATGTTCAATATGGATTGAACGCCATTTACTAATTAATTTTAACAATGTACTCGAAAAAAGAGTATTTACTTTACGTATTCCTTCGATTTTAGGTCGACATAAAAAAAAAAGAGATATACCTCGTCCACTTTTTTCTTTCACCATGTTGGTACAATGACTATAACCAAGAGAATTCCTCAATACAATATTACAATATCCCAGCATTGTTACAGAAATGTCAATGTAAAATTTATGTTACTCGGTGACAATAGACGAAGACGTTAGGGTCATTATGGGTCAAAATGGTCATGGGTCAGGGGTCAAGATTTATTGGGGCAAAAAATTGGGACATTGTTACTAAATTGCTTAATACTTTACAATAAATATTAGTCCGAAATAACGAATTTTACAGTTCCAATGTTTTTGTCACCTCTTGACCCGTAGTGTTCTCTGACAGTGCAGAGGTGACGGTCACCACTTACGTTCAGGTGGCCTGTCAGCTCGTCTGCCTACATTCCAATAAAAAAATCCAAAAAGGAAACCCTCTTCGGTGTTTCCCGAGCGCTATGACTTGTCCTGTTTCAAACGAGGCTTGAAGAGAGTCCTTAAGCGTAGGCCGTAGGTTGCGGTCCCATAATGTCTTCTGGCAATGTCCATAACCGACGGTAACCGCTTGCGATTAGGTGGGCCGTTAGCTCGTCTGCCTGCGTGGCAATAAAAAAAAAAGAAAATTTCGACTAGTTTTACTAATAGCAAAGTATATGCAAATCTTCGTAGATGCAAAGGTTATTTTTTGCGAAATGAGATATAACGTTATTTTCCTTTATTAAGTTATTATTTAATCACTCATTAAAAAACTCAATAAAAAACTAACTAACCTAACACAATCTGTTTCGACTTAATACACCTATTATTATAAAGAAAAAACACAAAAAACGTGGGAAAGATAATATCTCCACGTAGTAAAAAACACGACAAGTTAAAAACTGTTTTTTACCAACCTGCCTTACAAAACCCTGAGGGTGATCGCCCTTTTTATTTTTTTTATTTCGCATATAACCTCTATGGTGTAATGCGATAAAAAGGTGTTGTTAAAAACTGGGTGCATTACCCTATTGAAAGGGAGTGTATGTATATGCTACATCACTATTGGTTTTTTAAGATTTTTTGTTATGTTATTGATAGGTACTTATTATCAATAAAATAGGGGGAGAAGTTTTTTTACAAAAAATATTGTTGGGGATTAAAGAATGTCATTTTTTATTTTGCAATTGACTTGTAATATTATAGGTTTTTTTGAACCTGTTTTTAAAAATAGAACAAGTACTATTCTTAACTTTTACCTTTATGTGATACTTTCCCTTTAATAGTAATAAAAAATGATGCTTTTGCAAATAGGTTCTCTAGTGTCCTCTGATATTGCAGAGGTCCATGAGCGACGATAACCTTTTACAATCAGGCCCGTAAGATCTACCTACAAGGCAATTAAAAAATATATAAGCAGTTTTTTTTTTCACTTTAGAGATTTTTTTATTAAACACAAGAAATGCTATTTCTATAGTAATAAAATCAAATTTCCATTGTTTGTGAAGATTTGGACTTTTCAAATTCTATCTTGTATCTAAAGCTGCTACCTCCATTATGACCGTTAACAAACTAAAACTAAAATCGTTAACACGTGTGCTTTTTTCAGTTTTTGCATAAAAATGTAACTCGAAAACTAAAACAAAAAATATTAGAAAAAAAATTGGTACAATGCAAAAACTGGAGCACAAGCCTCAGCACGAGGCGCAGCTGTCGCTTCCTCTTCCGAATTAAAAAAAAAAATACGCCATATTGGAATACGCTGTCACCAGAAATATCAAAGACATAATTTTAAGTTTCGTTTTTGAGAGACTTGTGACGACAAAAACAGTAATTTAAATACACATTATACTTGAATTTTATTTGTACTACCATTTAAATTTGTTTTATCTTTAATGGTCATTTAAAGGACACTATTTTTTTATCTACATCCCTTTACAACTAACGCAAAAAGAACACCCACATCAGTAAAACTACGCAACCTTGAAAAATTACGGTAGCATACACTATTACGAACTATTTGCAAAAAGATACTGGCCGAAACAAGGACGAATAAAAAAAAATAAAAAAAGCGCGCGAAATATACAAATGAAGCCACAATGAGCTGGGCTACTGAACGCCCAGTGATTTATGACCAGCAGCTGAGTTGAATGTAGTCTACACAAAACATTAAAAAAAAGAATACTCACTTTCATAGGTCAGTTAGGTATATACAGCGAGGATATTATTGAAAGAAATAATCTCTGTTATTATTTATTTCTGTGTTTAGTTAATAAGATCATAATAATTGGTGGTGATTCCATAATCTAGTAATATTATTGTATTTTTTTATTTTTACTTTTAAGATCCTTGGATAATGTAGGCACCAGGTTGCAGAATAAAATGGGATAAAATACTTTTTCCCTATAATTCCTTTTATTGCACGACTATTGAACCAGCACAACTTTATCTACGTATTGAGAAAAGTACGTTTCCCCTGAAAAAAATATAAAAGAAAAAACAACCTATTCCTTGTCAGCTGTTGATTTATTTGTACACGTATACGGTCCACCTGACAGTAAGTTATTACCGCACTCATAGACTGCCAGGTTACAATAATAACATAAAATTTGACAACACCCTGTATCTAGCCCAAAATTGCACTTTCAACAACAAAATGGCGAATCTGTACTTGCATTTTTCGCAAAACAATAACGCAGTTCGTTCTGACAATAAATTATTTTATTCATAAAGAAACACTCTCGTTTTTTGTTGGTCGCCTACTGCTTCCAGGTACGAACGAAAGAAACACGGGATTTAAGACGAAATTCTATAAAGAATGATTACAATTTTGTATTTTTAGCAGTGGTAACTTTGATACAAAAGTAAAGTACAATGTAATGAGCTTCCAATATAAACAATTATGAACCCTGAATAAACTGTCAAAAAATAAACATTTAAATCGTTCGATTGAGGTAAAATAGATACGCTACTTAATAAATACCTACTTATGGTTACTTATGCATGATTATTTGTTAAACAATCTTTATACCTAAATTGGAGCGTATAAATGGCACCAACTAAAAGATCACCAAAATAAAAAACTTGAGAGGCGTGAAGGGACACCCGGATGGACCGAAGTTCCTTTCGATTAATTAGTGAGGGAATTGTAATAAAATTTTACTTTTTTAAGTTATTAATCATATAAAGCATTAATAATCATGCATTAATCATATAAAACAAAATAAGGAATTGTTTTAAAAGATTTTAATCACAGCGATAATCATCTAAAACAAAAAAAGTGTCGTAACAACTTTTTTCATAAGAATTTCCGTCTAGCCCCCTTTCGATAACGCGCGATAAGGAACTTCGTTCCAAAAATCCTGTTTTTTTCATATCATTCACTAATTTCATATTCTGTGTCGCATTATTCTTTGCAATGAATGTGTTTCTTACTTAGGTTTAAATTATTTTGATTTTTTATTAAATAATTTCTAGTATCGTACAGCATACATACACTAATTATCAATTTCCAGCAATTCAAAGTCCTTGCGATATACTTTATGTTCCACGTGTGGAAATAGGTACCTATTTAAACTTTTTTTTCCAAGTTTATTTGTAGAATGGAGAGTTTTATTAAGAGACACTATTTAGCTAACTAACTAACGTTTTGCTCCGACCTGTAATCACATAGTTGATCTAAATACCCGAGGAAAAAGAGAAATTAATTGTAAAATCTGAATAACAAAGCCCCATTTATCCTCGGCAATGTGACGGAAAATTACTTTGTTACCTACTAAATATGCTTCCCAGTTGTACAAACACAGGGAGTGTCGTGAATATTATCTGATGTAATATTTTTGGTTTCTCCGAACGTCTTTTTCCGTTACACATATATATGTTTGCATATTTTTTAAAACAGCACATGTTAGTACACGCGTAGTGATCAAAATATTATACTGTGTTTAAACAGATGGTTTAGATATGAAACATTCATGTCTTTTTTTCATTTTTAAGTTATTATTGCGACTCGGAAAGAGTATCAATGGCGATTCTCTTCGGCTTTTCGTACATAGGAACTTCTTGGAGAAAATTATAGTAATAAGTGTTAAGCATGTTTTGTACTATTTGTGGTACAAATTACTGATGGGATTTTATTAACTTAAAACTTTATGTTACATGTCATAACATAGGTGGCGCGACAATCGGCCAGAACAACATTAATTGAAATCAAATCGTGTAACATTATAACATATATACTTATTGCGGAGAACGAAACTCTTTTAAGAATAAGCAAACTATTCTAGAAATAGTGAAATAAAAGATTTTTTTATCAGGCGATTTATTATTCCATATTTATTTATAGGTTGATATTGTATGTGTCATTTTTCTCAGTATTGGTTACGTATTAGCTAAGTATGTCGCGTTTCCATATTAGGTCGCCAACGTCCAACACACGTAAAAAACAAATGACGGTGACCGACCAACATGTCAACGGGTTTTGTATGCATTGGCCGGCATTGATAGTATGTGAAACACCGTTGGCCTACCACTTGTCAACCAGTGTCACTTGTTGACCAGTTGTCAATTGCGTGCATCGGAAGTTGGCGAGATAATACGAAAACTGGGCATTACCTATAATATTGAGATTCGCAGAGAAAGAACTGATGGCCGATGGGGCTGAAAAGTTCCAGAGTGGCGACCACGAACTGGTAAACGCAGCGTAGGCAGACTTCCCACAAGGGGGACCGACGACCTGGTCAGGATCGCGGCAGGTAGCTGGGTCGATATCGCGAGGTTTGTGGGAGGCCTATGTCCAGCAGTGGACGTCTATAGGCTGATGATGATGATAGCGAAAGAAAGTATCGAATTATGAATATATTCCGATATATACTGTAATTGAAACTACAGTAAAAGTAGACAAGCCCCCGTCTACATATCAATTCGTCATATATTGTTACTATCTTATATAACATTATTAACACTACATGTTTAAATATTAATATGCTGTATATTGTGGATTGTTATATTGATATTAAATATCGTTTTATGTAAAAACAGTTGTAAACATATTTGCACTTTTATGAATTTATAATAAGGAATTAATTTGGAAGTTTTCACTTGTCATCTAATTTATTAGAATTTATTTCAAAATTTTACTGTAGCGGAGAATACATATATAAAAACTAATACAGTATGCCATTTTTGCATATATTTGTTCACTAAATACCTACACAGCTTATGTGTACCTATGCCGCGTTTGCGTATAACAATAACTGTTTTCTGGTTAAACCGATTTCGATTGTCTTTTTTGTTAGAAAATAGATACTTTGGACATAACCTAATACAAAGTTGACAAAGATCTGAAAAGAGACTGTAAGTACTATTCTTGAAAAATTTAAGTCCTCTGTCCTGAGTATTCAATTTTGTAAAAATTACCTCTTTTTTTATTCGACGATTCGATTCAGACGAGCTAACAGATCTGTACCAACCCATTACTGCCCACTGTTGGGCTCAGGTTTCCTCAGAAGAGGGATTAGGCATAGTCCACCACGCTTACCCAATGCGGATTGGGGACTTCACATATCTTCAAAAGATTTTTAGAGTCCTTTTTCTGATATGCAGGTTTCCTTCACCGTTTTTAGCCAGTGGTGTTGTGAAAAATTGCACATAAATCTTTTTCACATTTAGCTGAAGAGATAAATTCTCTTTACACACACAGTGGACAATTCGAGCTTTTTCGAAAAATTATTATAGTTGTTTTCATTTTCCTTTAAAGTAGGTACTATTATTATTGACTATTGTTGTCTCCATCGAAATATCTATTTATTTATTTTATCAAGGAAAACTTACAGCCTAAATACAAATATACAAAGCTATAGGTACAGCAATCATAGAGATGACATGGCCAAGAACAAGTTTTTACCAATGCACAAAGTCGCATTTTTGTTTAAAAGTAACAATATAAGAAATATAGTTTTAGAGACCACTTAATTTAATTAAATTCATAAATGCATGAGAAACATTTATACGATGAGTTAATTTTAAATATTTCAAAATATTTAAGGATTATGTATTCCATGTTTGACGTCATTGGATTAAAAAAATATGTAAAACCTAAAGTCTATTTACGCAATTATTTTGACTTCTAGACGTTTGACGGCCATATTTGACGTCTTAACGAAAAAAAATTGCATTAGAAACTTAATATGAGAATTTTTAACCCGTTCGTGCCGGACGAGGTCTTAAAAGACCAAGAGTTCTTCAGAACGTGAGTCTTTAAAGTAACAAATATATACGTATCGCTACACTTTACTATAGTGTAACAACTCATAGCTGCTTGCTGTTGTCTCAAGTCTCATCAGTAGCCTCAGCCCATCATGCTTGCCCATTGCGGATTGGGGGCTCATTATCTTCACATCTTTTTTTTTTTTTATTGCCTTGTAGGCAGACGAGCCAACGGGCCACCTGATCGTAAGTGGTTACCGTCGCTTATGAACCTCTGCAATGTCAGGGGACATTGAGGGGTCGCTACCTACGACCTAACTTTAAGGACCCTCTTCAAGCCTAGTTTGAAGAAGGACAAGTCATAGCGCTCTGGGAATTCTGGGAATGTCTTCATAGAATTTTGGGATTCTAAATGCAAGTTTACTATGTTTTCCTTCACCGTTTTAAACAGTAATCTGTAATATCAAAAATAGATAATGTACAAGTTAACTACTCTTAAAAATCGGGTAAAAGAACCATACTTCAAAAAGCAAGTTTCGTTAATTTTCTTTGGCTCGTGCCGTATCGCAAGATTCATTTTATAGATTCAAGTCATTCTTGGAGGGTGGGTAGGGGAGGGTGGAATGAGGGTCGGCCCTCCGCTCGGGATAGATTTGGAGGTACAATCATTTTTTATGCGAGGGGAAATAATGTCGGCGCGAATAAAGTTGAGGACACAACGAGGTTTACCATAAACCTTATACTTAAAACTTGGTTTTGTTAAATGGTGTTGATTGTCTTTGCCTAAAATTAAATTACCTAAGGATAAAAAGGCTGTCATTTGCTGACTTTGCTGTACTTCATCAACTGTCACTAAAGATAATGTTAGGTACCTACTTTAAAACAGCTCGAATTTTTTATTGTTTGATATCGATTCCTAGCTGGTACCTTTTCCGGTTTCTCCTTTGGCTATCAGTCTGTTCTGCAAACCCTATCATTTACTAATGAAACAAGCTTAAGTGGATTTGAGGTATGATTAAACCTCCACATTCAGAGCTCCTGTATACTCACGATAAAGTTTACCTAGTGTGAGAGGTAGAGTTCCATAATGGGCAAGTAAAACAAAATTATTCGAAGCCAAAAAACTGGATAAAATTGATTTCTTTGACTTTTAAGGATTGATCAGTACATAACTGTATTCTTTATTCTTAAAACAATAACTCGAATGCCACTGATTTCACTTTCAAACAGCCCACTTATCTCCCGCTATACCTCCAACTTTACGCGCTGTCCAGCCCCATGTAATAAAGAGCGTGTCCCGAAACTGCCATAAAAGCCGACCGCATTACTTTTTACTCGACGCGATAAGGGCGGTTTTCTGCGGGGCCTTAACTGTGCCGCATATTTCTAACGTACAGGAGCGGTGACCGGAAAATGGGAATTTTCTGCGGCCCCACTCGTAGACCGAAACCTGCGCTATTCGCACGAATGGACTCCAAATATATGGGTATAGGTACATAAGTGTTATTACTACATAAAGTACAGCAACTGTTGTAGATGGCACAAGAAAAAATCATCAAATAGGACAATGTTGTAGAGTAGTTAGTGTATGACCAACTTATACTTTCTGACAATAATAATGATATCATCTCGGTGTGCATCAGACGACCCCCAATGCCTAGCATTATGGAGGCACGTGTGTGATCGTAACCACTGACCATCAGGTGGCCTCTAGGCTTGTTTATCTATAATGCAAAAAAATAGCTTGATGAAGACCAAATAAATGGTTGGATTGATGTATGAGGCGTGTTGAATCGATCATCTCCAATAACTTTCGCTCCATACACTTTTTTTTCAGTTGGAGGAAATCACCGGGGTATGTGGGAGTTGAACCGCACTAAAACCTCCAACCGCGGCGCGACGTGTTACGCGCTCGGCAGTCTTTACCGTCGCGCCGTCCCCGTCGCTCCATACACTAATTTTATTTTATGGTCATTTTCGACCCGCAATATTTTAACTCTCGTTTCGTTCATGAACTCATCAGCGTTTTCAGGTTAAATAAATTAGCAAGTCTTTTTTCGAAAACTGATAATAGTAGTATTGTATTCTAAGTTGAAAAGTGGAAACTGGGGTTCATAATAGTTATATTTTTTGTCATATAATTGCCACACATTTGTCGAAAATACCTACTCTAAGTTAAGTGGCTGTTACTTAAAAAAGTTATTTTTAATCGAGAAATCAAAAATCATGTTTCAATTAGAGACATTAATTACTGTAATTTAGAATCTAAATCATTATTCTTAATCATAGCAGAATATTACAAAATTAACCAGTATAGTCATCATCATCAGACGTCCACTGCTGGACATGGGCCTCCCCAAAACTTCGCCACAGCGGTCGGTCCTGCGCTGTCTGCATCCCGCGACTTCCTGCGATCTTGACCAGGTCGTCGGTCCATCTTGTGGAAGGTCTATCGTTGCGCTTACCGGTTCGTGGCCGCCACTCCAGTACTTTTCGGCCCCATCGGCCATGCGTTCTTCGCAGAATGTGTCCTGTCCATTGCCACTTCAAAGATGCAATTCTTTGGGCCATGTCGGTAACTTGAGTCCTGGGCTTTGGTCATACCTGTTTAGTCATTTACGGCATTTTTGACGAAATTACCTCGTATTAGTAGTTCCCCAGTCTAAAGCAAACACCGTTATATCTAAAACAAGTAATAATGACTATTTTATTAAACTATTAAATAATAATTTCAAAGGTTAAATATAAATTAAGAGCAATAAACTATTCGTAGAATTTTAATTAGTAAAAAATAATTGTTAATCGTTAAATAATAGGAAAAAACATAAGAGCGGCGCCAACCTAATCACCGGTATGGTAAACAAAGTATGTGTGACATTTGTAAGTATGTAATTAACATTCGATATCTATCGTAAATTAATTATATTGATATTTTGTTGGGGTTCAGCATTTCTAGAATTTCTGTGGGTAGCATTTAATGAACATAAGCAATATTACATACACACAAGAGATCTTAAACATTGCAATAATTAACACAACTTTAATTTTTTGTTAAAATCAGCCGCCTTAACAGACAGCTGACCGCCCACCAGATCGTAAGTGGTTTGATAAATTAAACTATGATTGAACAGATATTTTCAATTTAAATACAACATAAAGATTTACAAAATAATGTTGAATACATCTGAAAAGTAATACTGACTAGTAACTGTTCATCTATCTATAGTACATAAAAAAGGCGATATATTTTAAATATGTAACACGGTTACCGTCGTTCGTAGTCTACATTAATTAAATTTAGTAAAACTAGTCCATTCTTCCCTTTGTGTCGCAAACAAAGTCGCGTGGGTCAGCTAGTCGTAAACAAAATTCGGTTGCAGACAAGTGTCACGTAGACAACAACAAACAAACAACATTATCTATATAACAAACAAACACAACTAATTAGAAATTACGCCTGGAATACGCCATGTTACGATGTCTGGAAGTGTTACTATGTTCTATATCAGTAACTAGCTTTAGCTTTTTTTTAATTGTAAAAAAAAAACTAGCTGATTTGAAGGAGTTCAGGCAACACTGTTACATTTTAATAAGACCTACAAACCCCTAGTACATCATTACTTCTATAAACAATAGTTTTCGCAGCGCGCGAAAATTGTTGGGTATTTTTTTCACACCTTCGCTTACATTATTGAAGTTTTAGAATAGGTACCTACTGTATTTTTTTTAAAATAAACCTAGCAAAATTAAAAGCAGGATAGCAACGGAATTAGTTTAAAAGTGCACCCTCTATCTATCAAGCTACTCTGTAATCAACGGAAAATTACACACAATCAGTACCAAATATTTATGAACTAAAATACTTATCTGCATATTTAATTAAAAACAATTAAAAATCTAACCTATAAATTTGTTTGTTTTTCCCTAGTTTACAAATCAAATAAATAAAAATGTGTTGTGTCCAACTGATAAAACTGGCGTCGTATTGGGCAAATATTGGTTATTAAATATAATTTGATACAACAACTGGAACAAACGTAATCCTTGAAATTGTAGGTAAACAATTGTAGGAGCCATTGTAACTGTTAGGTAAAGAGAAAGAAAAAAAAATGTGTGCGTGTACACACGTAAGAAGTGAAACTTTTTTAAGGCCTTATTTTTCGCAAAATGATCTATATGCAACTATCCAGAAATTGGTTAAATAAAGTTAAACTAGAAAAAGTTTAAATACAAGGATTTTATTATCATAGACATGAATACAAATAATACAATTATTTCACTTTAACTTTTTGCTACTAAGATTATTACAGCATTTCATTAATTGTAATAGAATCATTACTATCATTGTCATCGTTATTATATATTTTATCGAAATATGAAATATATGGTTTACATTCCACGAAATTTAGTGACTGCCGATAAAGAAGTTTCACTTCAAAAGGGCCACTGGTAGCGGCCTAAAGTAATCATTGAGAATGGAAATAAAAATAATGAAAAAAGCACAATCAATACCAGTTGAATGTTTTTTGGGTGTTATTTCTGTAAAAATGTAGTTAATTTAATAACATAATTTTATCTTCATTAAATTATTTAAACCTTCCATTACAAACTGTTTCATTAATATCAAGAATTAGCTTAAAAAATACAATACAAGTCTGGGAGGTTTTACAACCACCAGTGGTTAGAACTTCAAATTGAAGAGTTTTTGTGATGATACATACAGAAATAAACATATTTTAAATTTACAAATTAACAACACTGGTTTTCATCACAAACTAGTCGGGACTCAGCTTAATGCGCGATGTTCACTGTGGATTTACCACAGCAAACACCGAGCGCTGGTTTTCAGCCTCAACTAGCAGTGACGTCACAAAAATGGTCACCTCACGATAGGCGCCAATTATTATATTATCATATTATATGTTGTTATCAGTTGGGTACGTTTTCACTTTTATTTAACCTTCTAAACTATCATGAGCAGATATAAAACGAAATTTCCCTTTATATGCATTTAGGTATATAACTTCAAAAGACCCTTCACAACATAGACGTAAACAACCAGAGACAATAACACAGTTTCTTTTTTCAGAATTCGTATACAATAAAAAACGCTACCCCGTCTTCAAATAATTTAATTGGCCGCCGCGTTCGCCTAAAAAAAGTAAACAACGTTCTTTTTACGAATGCTGCACAGCCATTGGTTGTGCAATCGCGTAAAAAGGTCTGCCCCTTCGTGACTTATGGCTCGTTTTTTATCCGAACGTAAAAAACTACATAGCGGGAAACAGAGGGGACTTAAACCTCCACAGATAATAAAAGATTATGTAATGTTCCTCCAGAATATTCTAGATTCATTATTCATATTTCACAAATACAATATTAATGCGATCGTAATAACATAAAATTGGATTACATTTCCCTGTTTTCTGCGCTTTATTGTCTATTAATAGTTGTAGCGTATAACAATAACAAAGGTTGGGGATAGTTATTTTTTATTATTAATATGATAGCATAAACAATAAGTTAATAAGTGGATCCCCACCCACAATGTCTCGCGTCGCATTGGTTCCGATGGAAATAGGCTGGGGCGCCGACAGGGACAGATGTATGCGAAAATCTGCCCTCTCTCTCACACTAGAAAAACTCGCCTTCAAATACTTTATCGATGCTTCGAACATAAAAATTGACAGATTTTTTTCAGTTCATCGTGAGATGCCGAACCGTTCACACCGCTCTCTGCCGCGGAGCTGAAAGGACGCGTCTAATAAAAAACATTTTAAGTGTATTAGTGAATAGTTTGTGTATTGGATTTTTTTAATGAAAACAATTTTTGTGTTGTGATTTTTTTGCTGAAGTTACACTACAAGGGGAAGGTTTGTATTTTTTACTATTTGTTTTTTAATTAATTTAGTTTTACTCCGGTTACGTGGCAGTCGAATTTGCATTACACCTGACGGTAGATGGTAACTGTCGCCAATGGACATCAACAGGACAACGAAGTATTTGAAAGTGTATAAATAACTAATTTAATCTTTGATTTAATTTTATTTCATGAATTATCGTACGGTATTTTTTGAGTGCAAATAAACTCAACTGAACATAAGGATAAACTATAAATTAAATCCTGGAAATAAATTGTTTATTATCATTTTACCTATATTATTATCCTTTACGTATACTAATAAAATACACAGACACTAAGCATGTTTTCTATTAAATATATTAAGTGCAATAAAAACGCAACAAATAAAAATGGTCTTCAAAATAAAACCATGCTAAATTAAGACCCGAAACGCATAAATAAGCATTAATTTATCTATTTTTAGATTCATTAAGAGTGCACCATAAATTTTATACTTTCTAAAGGCTAAAAAAACGGATTTCGGTGTCTTTAATGTATTTTCGAAAGTACAAAACAACCGCTACACAAAAAGAAAAGAGCTCAATCAGCTACCGAAACTCTTTTGTGAAATTACACGACGGACGTGATGTATTGTTCCGCATTCACAAACAATGCGTTGTATGCATTTTTTACGTGTTTTTATTACTTTGCAAATAAAAATAACTGTTGAGTTTGCAAACGGTGGCGAAAAGTACACGCTTCCGTGTTTTGTATGATGGTTTTCGATGATGTAGATGAAAATCGCTATTGAGGTCAAATGGTGTCCTGTTGCAGTTTTAATTACCTTACGATGCACGGAATTGGGGAATTAGATAAATTAGTAATTAAGTTCAAATAAAAACTATACAATGTAGATGCATGAACATTGAACAGTCCTTTGAATGAAAGAAGGAGGAATAGTTACAAAAATCATCTTTTTTTTTTTTCATATACATGCTCCTAATAATCCGGTTATCCGGGTTATTTTCCGATAACATTAGCAACTACTTCTTTCTTATGATAGTAGTTATATTGCAAAGGTCCATGAGCAACGGTCACCAACCAAACAAATGCTTACGTGGCATTAAAAAAATCGATTCTCATTTGGCCGTATATTTATGATGTTTTACGTGTTTAGGTATGCTGAGCTGCGCCTCCCCCGCTGGTATGCCGCCTGCACCCCACTCGTCTCACCCCCAAGCCTGGGGACCGCTCCTGCAGCCACCGACAGTCGTGAGTCTCCCTTCATAATAAAAATACTACTCTTCATTTCAAAAATAAATCGTAATTTCTGGAAAAATAAGACTTGCGGTAAAGCTTTGTCTAGTTTTTTGATACATGCATTTAACAGTAACTAAAGAAACGTTATTAAATGAAATATAACCGATTGCATGTATCACGTATTAACGGATCATTTTCTTTGATAGAAAACGGAACCAATGGATGATGGAAGTTTCTCGAAGGACCAAACCAGCGGATTTTACTCAGAAGGATTTCACAGTGCGTCTCCCTCTTCCTCGAGTAAAGACTCGAACGGACACTCGCCAAGAAGCGTCGGTAGCGCCGGAGAACCGTCTCCCTTCTACGACAACATGCCTTTGAAGGCCAAAGCTAACTTGGGTATGCACTTGGACTCATTCCGTAACAGTTTACCATACAGTCTTTTGACTCCGCCGGGCTTCGACCCTCGCGGTAACGACGGGCGAGAACAATCGCCAAGCTATGACGCATACTCACCCAGGACTTTAGCACCACCTGCACATGTGTCCACTCCTCTGGGACGATCTGATGCGACACCACCTAAGTCGCCTCCCAGAACACCAACGTCGCCAGAACAACGGTCGTACGACAGATACCACGACTCTGGCTTCGATGGAGTGGGCCATAACAAGCCAGACGGTGACGATGGCCGAGATGGATCTGGTCTTGAAGATGATTTTGATGAGGAGCCAGGCCTTCGAGTACCTGCAGTCAACTCCCACGGCAAAGTCAAAACATTCAAATGCAAACAATGCGAATTCGTAGCAGTCACAAAACTCAGTTTTTGGGAGCACAGTAAAGAGCACATTAAGCCTGAAAAGATGTTGTGTTGTAGAAAATGTCCGTTTGTCACGGAATACAAACATCATCTTGAATATCACATGCGTAACCATATGGGCTCAAAACCTTTCCAGTGTAGCCAGTGTTCGTATTCTTGCGTAAACAAATCTATGTTGAATTCCCACCTGAAGTCACACTCAAACGTATACCAATATAGATGTGCAGACTGCAACTACGCAACCAAGTACTGTCATTCCCTAAAACTGCATTTACGCAAGTATCAACACAACCCAGCGATGGTGCTAAACTTAGATGGTACGCCAAACCCATTACCAATCATCGATGTGTATGGAACACGACGAGGGCCTAAACAGAAGCCCATCTCTAAAATGTTTGAACAACAATCCGGACCAAACACCAACAGTCCTCACTCTCAACCACCGCCGCAGACGCATCCGTTATTCGGCAACCACTTCCCAGTAAATTTGCCTTATCTGCCGCCACTCCTGCCACACTCTTTCTTATTCCCACCAAACAACAATTATGAACAAAAGTTGTCACCTAGAAGCCATGAAATGCAAAATGAGAAACCGCAAAGCGTTTCTCCACCACCGTCCCTGCTCCATCAACGTTTAGCATTCAACGAAGTACCAACAGATATGAACACATTGTCACCTACGACGAAACCACCTCAGATATCACCACATACGCCAACGCCCATGCGAGAACCCTCCCCAATACAAAATAACAACGATGCTCTTGACCTAACCAACACTAAAATGAGCGAAGCAGGTACTCCGCCCCCGGTTACAGAGAAACCAATGCCCATGACACCCACAACTGCCTTAAAGAACCGGCGGAAAGGGCGCGCCTTCAAGCTACAACCAGCGGCGTTGAGATTACAGCACGAAGACGAGAAAATGAGGGAGACAGAAGCTTCGGACACGGAATCAGAGGCTTCCGCGGATGCACATACAACCACTACGAATAGCTACACGTGTCAGTACTGCGATATCACGTTTGGAGACTTGACAATGCACACTATTCATATGGGTTTCCACGGCTACAACGATCCCTTCATGTGTAACAAGTGTGGAGAGAGGAGCGCTGATCGCGTGGCGTTCTTCATTCACCTGGGCCGGGCACAACACGCCTAGTCCCACATCCCCATCCGTGCCCCTAGTCAAAGCTTTGTCGTAACCACTTTATAAACGTTCGATGTAGAGTAAATTATAATCTCGTGCGTATTAGTTAAGCCAAAGAAATGCTTGTTGTGTAGAATTTCGTATTCACTAGTTCGAAGTTGGTACAAAATTCATTGTAAATAGTTTTTATCTAGTATTTTTAAACATTCGAGGGATAAAGTTTGTCGAATTAATAGTAACAAACAGGATAATATTACGGGAAATTTATTTATTATTTTAAAATTTGACATTCGAAATAAGATTAATAATAATTATGTTTACGTGAATATGGGAAAATAAATGTATAATGTAACAAACAAAATTTTAATTAATAATTTATATGTTTCTGGACTTTAAACCACTATTGAAATTAAGGTAAATTTTGTGTAAAATTGGAAAATATAAAGATAAAACATTATAAAGTCTATCTGTAATTGCACTAAATGGTGTATCTACAGATTACTATGATGTCGTTAGTTACGTCTGTTTACTCTGTGTAATCCTGCGTGTAGCAATTAGGAAAGTGTGACCAATGCGCAAACAAGACTGTATCTGTTGTAAGTAAAAAGACAACACTGCCGTACTTAAGCTAAAATGGGCTAACTCTCTTTAGATCGTTTTAAAGATGCTAAGTACGAAATTATGTTTTAACTTCGTAATGTAATAATGGCTATAACCGCCAGGATTTTAAAATCGATAAGTACAAGTTAACCCTTTTTAGCTAAACGGTACAAGACATTTTTTTGTTAAGGACCGCTGTATCAAGTAAAGTAATGCTCGTTTTATTTTCTTTGTTAGTGAAAGAGGTCCTAGTACGTTATTCGATGCTTTGTAACAAACAGCGATGGTATATTTTGAAAGGTTTGACATTTTTGTTTTTTTTAATTTTGTCTCATATTTATCGTCGCCTTAGTTGAGATACAACGTTTTAGCAAAATGTAGGTAAGATATTTTTTGAAAAATAAATGTTATAGCATTTTAAATATAAATTTACCTAATTAAATTTATATTTTATGCCATTTAAAAAACAGGTAAATTATGAAATGAAAATCTAATTTTTCCTTACACATTACCTACAGAGTTTATCAATCCCGGATGAACTCTGTAAAAAAACTGTCATACGTTTTAAAAACGAATTTCGTAACTAAGATCTTAGGCTACAGTTGTAAACATGTTGAAAATGCGACTCAACACTTAAATTAATAATTTCATATATACTGAAATAACCTTCAAATCGATTCTAAATCACATGACAAAGATATTTACTAAATATGTTAATATAATTTTTTGTTCACCATTACAGAGCAGTAAAAAATAACATCAAAGTTTTTGAAAATCGAACCCGCATCTTGAATTTGCACAGACTACAAAAAACGGTGTCATTTTTTAGGCAAAGACATATTAATCAAACCTGCCAGAGTATTTCATCGCTGTAACGCTAATGTAAATTAAATATATTATACAGGGTGGTTCTGTAACTTTGGTTGAACTTTTTTTTCTGTCATTGGAAAACGTACGACTATCGTTGCGGACTTCCATGATTTTTTTTTATCTAAATCCTAAAATAAAAGCGGTTCTAAGTTTTATTTCAACGGGTCATTCACCCCACGTCAGATTATCCAAAGTTACAGATCCACCCTGTATATATTATAATATATTACTAACGGTTTAGTTACCTATTAGTCATAGAAATTATATATAGATAAATTAACAACAATTTGTATTATATAACTGTAAATTACAAGTCAGAGTATTTTATTGAGAATATTATTATTTATTTATCTTTGTGTTATGTGTTTTTGTGTATGGAATTTATGAAATTCTCGAAATCATTTGGTGTAAGCGTATATTGTAACCAATAGTTCATCGATTGTCGAGTAGGTGTTTGTTTGTGTGCTAATTATGAAATAAAATAATATGATTGGACACTGTACTTATTATTTTCGACATCTCTATTTTTTATTCTTAAATTAATATCGATAAAAGAGGTTATGCCTGCTTTAATTTGACAGAAATTACACTTAAATAATTTTCATAATAAAAAATTCACAATACTTGTGTCACTACTCTGTTTGCTAAAAGTAAAACGTAATGAAGATCCGACCCTACATTGACCTTCACCGGGTTGATAATAGAATCAAACTTATTCTATATCAAACTTCGTAAATTAGAGCAAATTATGCATAAAGTTAGATTAGATGTGTTTTTATGCATGTAGGGTGGACCGATTTGGTTGATTTTTTTTTGTTTGAAAAGCGTTTCAACTGTATCCAGGCGCAATAAGTAGTTCTTTTAATTAGGAAATGCTGTAATAATGGAAATCGGTGATTTTAAGTATCAAAGATTTAGCAAGCTTATGAATATACTAACAAAACATGTACTTAATCAATATAAATAAACCTGATGAAATCAAATTATCGAAAATAGCACAGTTATAAATAATATTTATCTGTGTATTTAAAACAATTTTACCTGTTTTTCGTTTTATAACAATACTTAATATTTAATTATAATATATGCAAATCCGGTAGTAAAATGAAGCAAATTTTGAAAATGTTCTTTTAAAAATGGTTGAAAAATAGTTTTTAAAGTTCAACAGCATCGTATTTTTTATTCATTAGATTTTCAACATATGTATCAACCTTGCTGATATTTAGAATATTTGCGAAACACGTATTACATTTAAATCATAATATTATTATGTACATATTTTGTTAACCTGACTCTTAATTTTTAATAAAACAACATTTAGAAAAGAATACAAATGATATTCAATAGTCTACGACCCAACCTATCAGTGGTCAGGGCTCAAGAGAGAGGAACCTCCTCATAATACGCGCCGTGTCAAGAACGACCGCCTTCTGAATCAGGCCCTTTACCCAGCCGGGGAGCGAAAGCTTCTCAAGATGAATGTCTTAATAATTATTTTTAAGAAAAACAACATGAGTAAAATACCTGTGCAGATATATATCATTATGGGAAGTATGTGTACGGCGCGACGGGAAAGAGTGCTGTAGTGCGTAACGCGTCGTATCGTCCCGCATAAACCCGTGCTGAGTTCTGGCCTCATCCGGGGTTGGGACGTAAAAGGTGAGCGGAGGTTTTAGTGCAGTTCAACTCTCACATACCAAAAACGCGGGGCGCGTGCAACTCAAAAAAATTGAAAAAAAATTTGCACGGCTATCCGTAATGTATAAGTTCCATAGTCGGAATAAGAGACCCATATAGTTTCGCCATGAAGTCTGAACGTCCACTCGACGAAATTTTCTTGTAAAACTGTAAACAGAATAAAAAAAATTAGGTATATTTTTTGATTACAAAATAGATTAACGAGTTTGCGGCCCACTTGATGGTAAGCGGTCACCGTCGCTCATGAATCTCTAATGCCAGGGCAATGAAGGGCCATTATCTATCACCTACCCATACAGGACTTTTCTTAAACCACTTAATGTGTTATTTCAGTGAACACATTATTTTTAAAGACATTTCTATTGGTCATGGAAGAATATTTCCAACCATTTGTCGCTTTTTCAAGTAACTGTAATTTGTAAAAGATATCTTTGGGAAACTACATTCTCTCTTCGCTTCGTTAAACTAACCTTACCTCATAATATTAGACGATAACTAACTTTGAATAATGGGTGTAGTACAATTCTGTAGATAATGTACATGTGGCCCGAGAGCCGGCGCCATTTTTGGCTAGGTATTTCAGGCAAGCAGAAAACTTGGTCCATAGTTACGATACGATTTAGGCCCGCTACTCAGCAGTCAGGTCTGCAGTTACGAGTTGGGGTATACAGGGTGATTTCCTAGTGAGGGTACATATTGAAGGTCATGTTAGCTGATGGTTATATACGACCAGTAAAAATATTATTACCAAAGAATATGGCTTAATGCCTTAGTAATCGCAACTTAAAAATATCTAAAATTCTTGCAAAATGTTGGTTTTTCGACAGCTGATGGGTGTGGCGGAGGTGTGGGGTGCGCGAGATCACTAGAGATCATTAGTCAACACTCTTTAAGCTGAAATTGCTTATGTTTGAGGTAGTTTTGTCGAATTTAGATTTAAAAAATAAAAAAAATTAATTTTACTTATTTTTTGTAATATTCCGTATTAGAACAGAGTACTCATCACCCTCCTGCAATATGTACCCTGTCTAACAAATCACCCTGTATAAGGACCAAATTTTCAGCTTGCCTGAAATACTTACTCAAAAATTGGCGCCAGCTCTCTTACTAATAGATAAAACTGCAGATTTTGTTTGTTTGAACGCGCTAATCTCAGAAACTACTCGGCCGATTTCAAAAATTATTTCACTGTTGGAATGTCCATTTATCGAGGATGGCTATAGGCTATATTTTATTTTCAAAAAAATTATGGATCCGTATGAAAATATCGAATATGTAACACAAGGCAAATAATCGAAAACCTATTCATGCGTACGCTGCAAAAACTATTGACATTAGAACAAAATGATGTACTACGGGTTTTTAGGTCTTTGTAAGACAAACAAAAAAGTCCGCGACAGCATATATCTAACTATCATAGTTTAGTCACAATAACTGCTTTTATATTTAAAAAAAAATATTTCGTCCCGAGATTGAATTTAACGTTAAATGAGTATCGTTATATTAACCCTTATCCAAATTACATAAGTATTATATTATCAAGAGTATTAATGTAGAAGTAAATTACTTTTTGTTTTATTCCAATCGGACTTTTCGTTTAGAAGTTATCACGAGTATAAGACGCAATGAATATGTGGGTGCACTTCTGGCACATAATAACGCGACGGCATTGCGAGTACTGTTTGAACCCCTTTGTAACGCAGACGAAGTTGCGCGGGTCAGCTAGTAGTCGATAAAGGTAATGTAACTACAGGACATCTGAAAATAAAATTGCTGTTTATAAGTTAAAACTGGCATTAATGTGTAAAATTTCAACAACATCATTCAAACACTCTTCAAAGATCTAAAAATAACACACCTATTCTTTTGTGACAAAAACACATTTTGTTTGGTTAGTTATGATGAGGTATTTTTTTTTAAATAACAATGCAATTTTTATGTCACCGTTACGGCTTAAAAACTACTCATGAATAAAATATGAGCAGGTTACGTTCGAGTGTCGTTAGGGCTGGTAACACGGATGTAGATATTAAATGTTTACTACAAACTTACAAAATAACTAAACGTGTTCTTACCACGATTTTATTAAAGGAACGAAAAGAGGGTAGACAGATTTATCTGCTCTTAAGAAATCTACCCGCAGTACTCAGTCTTCCCGTGATCATGGCGCTTGCCACAATGTTGTAATATTGGGATCGCTCATTTAATAAAAATCGTGGTAAAAACCCGTTTAGTAACTGTGTAAATGTTGTAACTATATAACTGCGAGTGTTTAAAGAAATTTAAATTGATTTTGACAAACAAAGCCTACTGTAGAAAAAGGATTAATATAATATTAAACTGTCGGCGCAACTTCAGCTGCGTCTCAAGAGAAGCTACCGATGTAAGTAGATACAGCGTGTTAATTACGACATTATCAGATAAACACATAAACATGCATGTAACATATAATATAAGACTTATTCTGGAATTATAATCTAAAAATATTGTGTCAAAATCTGTTTCGTGGTTTTTAAAGATATGTATTAAAGACATCGGAAATCGACTTTGCATTTAACTATGTATTGTAGAGATGATGTGTTAGGTAATGTGTAACGTATATTTATATCTTCAACGATATTGGAACGAAGTTCCTTATCGCGCGTTACCGAAAGGGGGCTAGACGGAAATTCTTATGAAAAAGTTGTCACGACACTTTTTTTGTTTTATATGATTAATGCTAGATGGCGCTGTGATTAAAATATTTTATTTAAGTTATAATCATTAGTTAGTTTAAAACGTCTGTCTCTCTCTCTATTTTAGAAAGAGAGAGAAAAAAAATATTAAAAGCCCCTCACTAATTAATCGAAAGGAACTTCGTTCCATCCGCGTGTCCCTCGACACCTCTCAAGTTTTTTTATTTTATTACTTTTATCTTCCAAATAGAATGATCAGGTTTGATCCACCAACTCTCCACTCTTTTCTGGTATCTTAAAGAATCTAGATAAAGCAATTTGTAGCACAAAATTAAACCGTTCCGTTACTTCCAATGCTAAATAAAAAAATCCATGTTTTTTCGGCAACTTGACAACCCTATTTGTTACTAATGTGCCTAAATGAATACGTGGACTGAAAAAACGATGCGATAAATTTAGCTATTGGTTAATTGTTGGAAATAATTTTAAGCTTGTTATAAACCTTACAGATGGTATGATACTCTTGAAGGTCATCCTAAGTACGTCGCACTTTGCATGAGTTTGAGGAGGACGAGATGGTACTCCTTTGTATTGGTTATATTATTTTGCAAAATAACGAACATGACGTCACAAAATTATGTAATTCGTATAAAAAACACTCGTAGTATTTTTTTTATAATTTAAACTTATATCCTTACATTTTTGGATCAGGTTAAGATTTGATGGTGATTGATCTGAAAATCCATTCTTTTCCAT
The DNA here is from genome assembly GCA_030269945.2 of Trilocha varians. Lineage (NCBI taxonomy): Eukaryota > Metazoa > Arthropoda > Insecta > Lepidoptera > Bombycidae > Trilocha > Trilocha varians. The sequence goes on along the minus strand of AP028267.1, from coordinate 9,935,949 downwards.
CTAAACTTGAAATAGTGATCCATCTTTCCCCACTTCTTGATGTCCTCAGAGCTTTCGCCATAGGGTTTAAAAAGTTTCTAGGATATAATTATGGAATATATTACCTTTTACGAGGGAAAGAATGCCGTAGTGTGTAACGCGTCACGCCGCCCCGCATAACACCGTGCTGGGTTCTGGCCTCAGCCGGGGTTCGAATGCTGAGTGTGAGCGGTTTAGTGCGGTTTGATTTCCTCCAAAAAAAAAAAGATAACACTGACTTTACATTAATCATTTATACAAAACTTTACCCAAAAATTTAAATTTAATTTACCTAATTTTAGTTATTAATATTTTATGTCGTTTGTCTTGTGTTTCAAAATAGTTACAAATTAATTAGATACATAAAATGAACCAAGGATTGCTAAAAATACATTTGTCCTCAACCTTTTTAACCCCATTAAAACAATAATAAGTGTTCAGTTTATTATGTCCAATGGTTTATTTCAGCTATTTTTACACATGCTATTATCGGCGACAAACCGTGTATAATTCGGAATAGATTATTTCTGTTAACGTTAACAGTATGTCTATTTTTTCCAAAACTATTTATGCGGTTGATAACGAGTTCTATACTATGTTTTACTTTGACTGTCTTTTGTATATTTGGTTTTTCGTGATTGTTAATATAGGTGCACTGTATTTTATAGTAACAGAGTTGGGGCCTACTTTATTTTTCTATGCTAGAAATCGCTTTTCGCGGCACTCATTGCGATGAGTATGATTTATGATAGGTTAACTTAGACTAAGCTATATGATGGTAACTGACACGCATTGACCTTTACTTACATTACTTACATTATTACTAAACGGGTTCTTACCACGATCATTTTTATCATTGGAGCCTACTTTGTTTTTCTATGCTAGAAATAGCTTTTTGCGTCACTCATTGCGATGAGTATGATTTATGATAGGTTAACATAGACTAAGCTATGATGGTAACTGACACACATTGACCTACCCATTTGGTATATAGGCCTTTATGTATCTGTCTTCTTAATTTCTCCGTCCTCATCATCATCAATGATCTAGAAGATTCACTGCTTTTTTTAACCGAGGTTTGAGAAGAGTTCAATACCTTTGTGCATTTTCTCTCTTCAAAGAATTGCATCTTTGAAGTGGCAATGGGCAGGACTCATTGTGCGAAGAACGGATGGCCGGTGGGGCCGAAAAGTTAGGCGCAATGTTGGTAGACCCCCCCACAAGATGGACCGACGATCTGGTCAAGATTGCGGGAGGTCACTGGATGCAGATGGCGCAAGACCGGTCGATGTGACGAAGTTTGGGGGAGGCCTATGTCCAGCAGTGGACGTCTATAGGCTGATGATGATGATGATGTGCATTTTCTAAAACCCCGTTTATACAGGGACATGTCGGCGCTTCGGGAACACCGTGGACGTGTGTCCATTACAAATCGGATTGGTACAGGGCAAAAAGATGTTTTGAAATGGACCGTGGAAGAACGCAGCGGTTCCAAGTAAATGCGATGAACCTACTCTACCCATGGAGCGTGTAGGGAGATGAACGAATCATCTTAAACAGACTGTACAGAATACAGTCTTCTGCTGTGTTTGTGATAACGAAGACAACAGCCCCTTGAAGCCCTGGTATTGCAGAGGTTCATGAGCGACGGTAACCGCTTACCAGGCCGTAAGCTCGTTTATCTGTTCTGGAATAATCTAATATTGATCATACAATGTAGGAATTTTTTAAACATTAATCTTCAGTCTTAAAAAGTTATCGCGCGTTGTGAAAGGAGGCTAGACGGAAAAAATTCTTACGAAAAGTTGTCACGACACTTTTTTCTAGATGGCGCTGTGATCAAAACCTTTTAAAACACGTTCCTTATCGCGCGTTACGTTAGAAAAAAATAATATAAGATATGTTTTAATCGAAAGGAACTTCGTTCTACTCGGGTGTCCCATGACATCTCTCAAGTTTTTTTTAACTATTTATTTCATTCCACATCGAACACACTTTAAATACACCCGTACCTACACGTTTTATAATTACGAAAACACGACGAAAAGTTAAAATTTTCCTACATGTGTGTCCTCAAAAACACTACGTAGGCCGTGTCTGTTTTTTCTTTGAAACAATACGTCGTCAAACATATGTGTAAATTTTTATAACGAATTGATAAATATGTGTTTTGTTACACAAACAGCGGAAACGTTAAAAAGAACGCGTAATTTGGGTCACTTCTTGTTTTTCATAGTGTTTTAAATACGTGTATTTTTCTATACTAAAATCTATACTAAATAAATAGACTGTTATATCTATCCATATAAAAAGGAAAACTTCGTTTATTTAGTTGTATTGAATAGGTTTTTAACTACTGAACCGTTTTTTTAAATTCTTTCCTCACTCGAAAGCAACATCACCTTCTACTTTTTTTTTGGACTTAAGCTCTCGCCTACGAGAATGTCATACGAGACTCTCTTATGACATTATCGAAGGCGAGAATTGCCTGTGTTTGTTTAGACCATTCTAGAATCATGCTTACGGTCTAAACACGATCTCGCCTGACATTTTTTTGACTGACATTCGAGTATCGTACAAATCAGTTTGAATCGTTTTCAGTGCGAGAATTGCCTTTCGAGTTTACTAGTATGAAAAATGACAACAACTGTCATAAAACTCGAAATACGATTATTGCTTTGAAATTCTGTTTACACAGAGGAAACAATATTCCATAGCGAGGAAATTATGGCCAAAGGTGACGAGCGAGAAGAGTGAATGTTTAGACACAATAAATATTTTATATTCTTTCGATAATCGTATCTTCGAGGCGAGAAAATGTCATGGTACAAATGACGCTTTACGCTATTGGTGAGTGTCCATTGACTATATTAATAAAATCGAATCTAAGTAAAAACTGCCTCCCTTTATGCAGGCAAAGTCGTGCAGTTCAGATATCCATTTTAATTTGTTTTTTTAAAACCTCAGAAATCGTATGAAACACCTTGTAAGTTATTCAAGCTGTTTTAGAAATTTAGACTTGTCTGTGATTGCTCTGTATGGCAAATTATTTTTGACCAACTTCTCAAAAGGATCTGAAGGCTATCTGACAGGGAGGCAACGAAAGTTAACTGTTTTTGACCGACTTCCAAACAGGAGGAGTTACTTAATTCGTCTGTATTTTTTTTATGTTTGTTCCTCGATAACTTTAGTTTGGGTGGACTGGTTTGAATGATTCTGGTGTCAGATGAAAGGTAATGGCTGAACTTAGGTCCCATTGTTTTTTTTTAAATATTGAACGTGTACTTTTGGATCTGTGTTTAAAAATGTGTATTTTTAACAGACGCGCTTTGCGTGTATTTCCTTTTTATATGAACCGATTTCGATGATTCTTTTTTGTGATAAAGATCTGACTATTAGTTTTTGTGCTATGCTTGAGAAATGGAAGTCGGTCGTTTTCATTTTTGTAATAAAAATATTATTATTTATTATTTCCTTGCATAACTGTAGTTTCAGTGATCTAATGATTCTTTTTACATATTATTATGAATTTTTGCTTTTTTTTAGTTTGGTTTAATATTAAGTGAGGATTTGAAATATTACCTAGTTTTATGAAGTAGTATAAATAAATTTGAATTAAAACCTAATCTTGATAAATTATGTTGATTTCGGAAGTTATATTATTATTAATTCGTTAAGCAGCAAAAAATAATAACGTCAATTTAATAAAAACTGTTGTAAAACTAAACAAATTTATCTAAATTAATGTACCTACATCGAATTTTACTTTATTAAACTTAGTTTTGTATAGAACTTATAAACGTACGAAATAGAATTACCACGAGGCATACATAGAATTATTACATCTGGAATCAACATCATGAACAACAGAATGAAGCCAATTTAAAGTGCACCGATCGCGCGTAACTACACGATATTCTGGCGTTAGTGTACTGATGACACTCAATTCGTTTAACACACTAATAAAATATTACATACACATAAGTTATTTAAAATTCCACTTTGTTATTTGTGATGTTGAATCAAAATATCGTGTTGGTACGCGCGATCGGTGCGCTTTAAATTGGCTTCATTCTGTTAATTCCAGATGTAATAATTCTATGGAGGCATATTACAAAAACAGTAAAAAAATATCTCAAACGTCTGTTTTTTTTGGTCTATTACGTAATTGGATAAAATGACGTAAAAATGATGTAAATGTGAATTGTTCTTAAAATCATAGAACTATTACATCTGGAATTAACCTCATGAATAGAATGAGGAGTGTGGGAGTTCAACCGCAATAAAACCACCAACCGCTCATCCTCAGCGTCCGAACCCCGGCTGAGGCCAGAATCGAGGGTTATGCGGAGTGGACGACGCGTTATACTCTGCAGCATATTGTAATTGTGCACATAGTTACATCCAGCGAAAGTCAATATATATTATAAAGCTTGTAATAAATGAATATTGAATAGTATGTAACACACGCGCTTTTCCCTAGTGCGCACTACTTATTTAAGTCGAGTAGCGAATAACTTTGTAAAACTAAATGTGTATGAACACCAAAATTATGTCGAGTAAAAATGTCATATTATCATACATTTAGGTATTGAATTAATATTAGGCTAGACTAGGCTTATCTCGAAGCGAGTCTTCGAACTATCTTCCATCACCGAAAATGTTTGTACAAAGAACATTGTAACTGACAATATTACGTGGTCTCTTGCGCTCACACTTCGTCCACCACCTACGTTGTGCGAGAGACCATAAAATTACAACAATTTTAGACTATAAACTTATTCAGACACTCGCGGTTTTCTATAATACTTTCATGCATTTTCAACGGGTTCTTACCACGACATTTAATTAATTGAGTTGTCTCGATATTTCAACGTTGTTGCAAACGTAATGATCACGAGAAGACTGGATACCGCGGGTCGATTTAAGAGCAAACAAATCTGTCTACCCTCTTCCTCGTTCGCTTTTGGGTAGTACCACTGGAACTCGAACTCACATCACGACACACCACACTCACTGTATCTACAAGACTTTCTGAGCATCGTTTTAAGAACCCGTAGAAAATGCATGAAAGTAATTTTAGACTAATTTCATCATATTTTGCTATATCATTTTGACATATTGACTGATCGTTTTTGACCATAATTTGTCGTCTGTTTTTAAATTCAAAATTTCTTTCACAATAATGGTTCAAGTTGTCAGTATTTAAAAATACCTCAAAATCTAGATGTTAATAAAACTGTGTTTTAAAAGCTTTAAAATACTGGTATTCTATTAGTATAAATTAGTATAATTTAAGAACCGGGAGGCTTGTCTTTGCAAGGACACATCGCAAGTTTCGGCACGTGTGAGCGTTTTAGGGTTTATTAATTCACGAGCGGAAGCGATTAAAACTATATCATTAAATCTATTCGAAGATACATTGTACTAATATCGTAATAGGATCATTCAAAGAAAGTAACTATGTCAAAAAGTGAGGAAAACGTATGTTTCCCTTGGTTTTACGTACATCTGCTGCAGTGCATTTCCTATCTATACTAATATTATAAAGCCGCAGAGTTTGTTTGTTTTAACGCACTAATCTCAAAAACTACTGTCCGATTAAAAAAATTCACGGCAAATGAACGAGAAAGAGGGTAGACAGATTTGTCTGCTCTTAAATAACCTACCCGCAGTACTCAGTCTTCCCGTGATCATGGCGCATGCAACAGTGCTGCAATATCGGGACCGCTCATTTAAAAATAATCGTGGTAAGAACCCGTTTAGTAATAGTGTAAGTGATGTAGATAAACGCGAGTGTTTAAAGAAATTTAGTATTTAATAATAGTGATCTTTTTAGGTTGGTTATGTATATGTGGGAACTAAACCGCACTAGAACCTCCAAATGCTAACACAACGTCCGAACCCCGGCTGACACCAGTACCCAGCACGTCGTTACGCGTAGCGACACGACGCGTTGCGCACGCCATCCTTTGCCATCGCGACGCCCCCTAGTGACAGTGATGCCTAGCGAATCTTCCGCTGTCACTTGTCACTAAACGTGTGACTGAATCTAGAACAGTCCGTACAACGTGAAACAATTTTTTACGTTCTTTAAAAAACAATTCAACAATTATTTATGTACATGCATCAAATTAAGCAATTGACGTCACCAAACTGGTTTCATGAATATAAAATGTAAACTTCGACTCGTATTGTAAAAAAACTAGACTATTAAAATTGAACGTGTCTATATTTTATTTAATTTTTTTATTGTGGTGACGTAAGGCTACCATGTAAATTCGACTTTAATCCACTTGCTTTGATGTAATGGTTACATATTGGCTCACCAACGTCCGACACACGTAAAAACAATTGACTGTGACGGCCGACCAACATGTAAACTGGGGTTTTGTATGTATTGGCAGGCATTGACATTATGTCGCGTTTCCACATTGGCTCGTCAACGTCCAACTCTCGTGTGAAACAAATGACGGTGACGGCCGACCATACATGATGGCTTCGAAGGCATATACTAACAAAACGTTGAAATTTGACTCCTTATGTGACGTAGACAACGTTGCACCGCTCGTTATCTCCTTCGCAGCATCGACTGTAAGTTTTAATAATTTATTCAAAGTGTAACTTTGACATATTTAATGATGCCATTTTCAATTTGAAGAAACGTATTTGCGGGATAACGCATTCAGTGGATATTTTAATTACACTAAATTACAATATTTCTTAAATTTGAAACTATTTAATTATTTAATCGAATATTTTTGGTCAGTAATTTTTTATTTTATTAAATTTATCCTTTTGTTTTTTTGCATTATAATAATTATTATTTTTTTACTATTGAATTGGAGTTGCATGTTATGAATGTTGTGGACATCTGTAATAGGTATACATATTAGAATAATCTTATGTTGTAATAAGCAAAATGTGTCTGCTCAATATGTTATACTGTTGATGTTCCTTTAAACAAATAAAATAAATATAACTTCTAACCTTAAAAATCTTGGTGTCTAATGGTACCCCTATTTGATATATCAAATTCTCCACGTGCTATCGATATAGGATCTGTTAGCGACGTAAATAGGAACCTTGGATAATGCTAATTCGCTATAAATAATTATATTCCTCATTTAGATTTCTTAAAGTTTAACATTGTATATCTTGTTTTTTAATTAGTTTTTTAATGTTACCGTTTTAGAACGAAATTAACATAAAATTCTCGTTCTAATACGTTATATTATTTGAAAATGTTACATTTATAACGCAGCTCGTTAAATACACATTCGTCATGTTGAATTATTGCAAATATTGTTGAGTTAAAAATAGTATTATTGTGTATAGTATCTTTTTATACACAATACACGTTTATAAACTTATTCAGACACTCGCGGTTTTCTTTTTTTCATGCATTTTCAACGGGTTCTTACCACGATATTTAATTAATTGAGTTGTCTCGATATTTCAGGTATAGTGTACTTCCCATCTACACTTTTTGGGAACTTAACATAATCTTATAGATGAAATGAATCGCAAAATATATTGCAAAGCATCAATAACGCTTGGACAAATTTGGTCTAAACTTTTCTAAAATATTCGTTGAAGGTCAAGGATGGTTTTTACGGTGAAAAATATTATGGGAATACTTTTATTAATTTCGTCTTGTGTGACCCAAACGAAGCACAGGCCAGCTAGTTTCTATAGTAAAAATAACCTATCTTCAATATGCAAATTCACAAAACAAACACCAATACTTTATTCTAATAATATGTCTAAAATTCCACCTGATTCCGTGACAATATTTCAATATTATTGACTCAAAATATACATATGAATAACGTCGATAATTTTTAATGATCTGTTTTTGGCGGTCGACTGCCATGGTCTAATATCAAATAATTTACTGTAAATTTATTGCTCGATAGTTGACGATATATGGGTGTTTTAATCTTAGTAATCATTTATAATGGAAAGTATTAGATATTAGCGGGTCCGCGCAACTTCGTCTGCGTTACTTTCAATAAAAAATCCTATGTTCTTTCTCGGGGTCTGAAGATTGTCTATACCAAATTTTATCTAAATCGATTAAGAGGTTTAAGTGGCAAAGCGTAACAGACAGACAGACAAATAGACAGAGCTACTTTCGCATTCATAATATTAGTAGGGAATGTTACTAGAGATTTATTGTACAATCTTAAATCGATCATTCTGATAATAACCTTGAAGTTGTCGAAATGAGGTTGTGGCGACCAATAATAACGCGCGAGATCCTGAATCGTGGTTACGACATTTACATAAATCTTCGCGTATATACGACATCTGAAATCTACTACAGGGGGCTTCGGCTTGACCGGGCATACACTACCTCGCCCACTCGGAGATCTCCCTTTGGCCATAAGTCCACTGTACCCACAAGGTCTTAGCTTTGGTATTATATCATAAACCTGATCAGTAACTGCATTTTATACCATTTCTGATTATATGATAAACCGCGTGAGAACTGAAACCTTTACCTGAACCACAAAGAGAGTCCGTTGGGGTTACATTATTGAACTTTTAGTCATTCATCATCATCATCATCATAATAAGCCTGTATACATACGCTGCAGGACATAGGCCTCCCCCAAAGATTTCCAATGCGACCGGTTGGTAGCGGTCTGCATGTAGCGTGTTCCTGCGATCTTAACAAGATCATCCACCCTGCAACTTTTAGTAATGATAATTGATGATGGATTCGGAAGGTTGTCATAGGAACTCCTGTAGTACTAAATAAGATAGACCTGTCGTGTTTGGGAACATTTTGATATTCAGGATCTTAAACGCTTTTATTTAAAGTTTTCTTTAAATTAAATTATTGCATACCCAAGTACCTATTTGAGTATACTATGACTTTTCCTTCTTCAAACGAGGCTTGAGGAGGGTCCTCAAAGTTAGGTCGTAGGTAGCGACCCCTCAGTGTCCCCTGACATTGCAGAGGTTCATGAGCGACGGTAACCACTTCCTATCAGGTGGGCCGTTGGCTCGTCTGCCTACATGTTCATAAAAAAAAAAATACTATAGAAAATTACTGTATCTTACTAGTATTGAAGTACCAACTAAATACTGCATATTTCCCTTCATTGAGACTCGTGCAAGTTTTTATTGATACATGTATTACTAGGAATCTCTGGCGAACACAATTGTCGTTGACCCAAATCTGGCGGATGTTGCAGTTTTACAAAAAAAAACAACTTAAAAAGAATTCGGTTTAACTCCGCACCAGAGATACTTAGGGAACAGGAGTGATGTGGGGCGGTTAATGGCCAAAAAAAAACTGACATTGTAATTAAATTTTGTTCACACTAAATTTTAGATGGCGAAACTGGGGACTTCGTTCGGAATCACTACCTTGTATGAGCCTCTTTTTAAAAACATTTTTATCCAATAAATTTTGAAATCGATTTTTAATTAAATCTTATATTTTTGTAAATCTTTTTGTATTTTCAGCGAAAATATAGTATCTCCGTAAAATATGAGACGATTAAAAAATGTAAACAAATCACGTTTTAGAACTGTGCTCAATTTTGGTTCCTGCCACTGACTTGGCATAAGTAAACAAACCAATTTTGTTGCCGATCCCAGTTGAGTGGTTATTAAACGAAAATGAACTTCAATTATTCGTGTACATTTTGGAAACATCAAAAAATGTACAAAATTGAGTCGATCTAAATTATTTAGAATTAAATTATTTATTAAATGTCAATATCTGCTGCAACCAGGTAATTTATTCGACAAGAACAATTAATATTCTGATCCGTTAGTTATCAAATATATGAAATAAAAGAACCCATATATTCTAAATAGTTTAGATAGCAATAAATAATTTGAAATTTAAATATTATTGTAATGAAACGAAGAATTCAAAATGAAGCAAAAATAACACTTAATTCCAATTTCTCGAATGCAGCTCTTAATTTGAATACAAAAATGAAGAATTTGATTATAAAAAACCAAATTATTTCGAGACTTATTTAATTAAATACTTAAATTTCAATTAAACAAATATAAAACTACATACAATTTTGATGTTCACAGACCGTGTGATGACGTCAAGACACATTATAATTCCATAAAAAAAAACACATAAAATGACGTAGTAAAAGAACCTAGACATCTAAATCAGGTTAATTAATAAATTAAAATTTAAATCGTTAGTATTTCACCTGTGAGTTTTTCTAAAAAAAGAATTTTTTAGGGAAACTGATAATACTTATTTATTTGAAAACTGATTGAAATTCGTATGCACTTCGATCTTAACATAATGTTTGTAAATTGACTGGCTAAATAAAATGGAAATAACCTATGTGTTAAATATTTTGACTAGATCCTATACCTAATGGGTGGGTAATCTAACGTTTGCATTTTGAACTACTGTTTATTTAGAGAATGACAGCTCAAATGTCATTCAATTTGTGTTCATAATTTAGTTAAAGGTTTAACATTTACGAAATGGGACGTTTTCGGTTCGCCCAATGGGCAGAAGATCGTTTGGCCGAAGATGAGCATTTTTACCGAAAAATCGTCTTTTCAGATGAAGCCCATTTACACCTCGGAGGCTATGTCAATAAGCAAATTTGTCGCATTTGGGGGTCGGAAAATCCACACGTCACCATTGAGAAGCCAATGCACCCTCAAAGAGTTACGGTTTGGTGTGGGTTTTGGTCCAGCGGCATCATTCGAAAATGAGCAAGGAGCCGCCGTTACGGTCAATGGCGAGCATTACCGTGCTCAACGAATTTTTGTTTCCAAAAGTTGAAGAGTATGACATGGACGACATTTGGTTTCAACAGGATGGCGCAACATGCCACACAGCCAACATGACAGTCGAACTTTTGGAAAATGCAAACTTTATATGGCCCACCCCTTACATTAACAAAATCTGAATAGTGCATACCGCTTGCATAGTGTGGCTTAGATTTCACGATAATTCAAAGAGTAAAATTTAAAAATAGTTCCCTCAAAAGCGACTCCACAGCGTTCCTATGCCGGGCGCATTTCTCGAAATCATGAATCGGTACTGATCCAACCTTTTTGCAAGGTTCGTGCGCGCGCAGGTGGCATATACTCCAAAAAACCCAGAAACCTGCGTAAAACACGCATTCAGGAAGCGGCTTTATACCCATTGATATACTTTTATAAGTGGAACTCTAAAAAAATCGTATTCTAATGCATTGAAATCGAATCTTTTGTCGTTTTGAGCGTGTGTCGCTTCGCTGAAACTGTATGTTTTATTGCTAGGTCGTAAAGTCCTGTATCGGTAGGCGATAGATAACAGCCCTTCATTGCCCTGGCATTGCAGAGGTTCATGAGCGACGGTGACCGCTTACCATCAGGTGGGCCGTAGGCTCGTTTATCTATCTTGCAATAATAAAAAAGAAAAAAAAAAAGAAAAACTAATGGTTCCTAATGATAAGTGGTAACCATCGCTCATGGACCTGTAGTGTTAGGAAAAATAATGCTTTGGAACCATTCGCCTATCTATCACAGCCCATTACTGCTGAGCTCAGGTCTTCTCAGTAGAAGGATCATGAAATCTACCACGCTTGTCCAAAGTGGACTTACCAACCTGCCAGGAATACGCATTTTATCATAACTCATCATATATTTTTTGATTTTTCTATTACCATAAATAGATCTGGAGTAAACGGCAACAAAGAAGATAATTGAGAACACCATCGATCATTACCTTGACCATAGACATTTTTGGCATCAAAACTTAAAAAATTACAACGTTAAGCTTCATCAAAAGTCGGTGCCACGCTTTTTAAAGACATTCATCTTTTTAATTATAATTCCCAACAAAAGGTTGATAATTTGTGATTTTTCACACACTCCCACTAAAATTCTCTGCGAATTTGTTATAAATGTTCTTTTTGTCTGTCTGATGCTTAAAAAACCTTTATTGGCCGGCACTGTGATTAAGTTTTGCAAATTTTTTATTACATTTGTTAAATCCCGTTCGTCAATGTTTATTTGCAAAAACAATTTAACATAATTGTTAGTAGAGTACTTTTCTACAATAATATCAATACTTATACCTATTACATTAAAGTTGTGATTCTGAAATGATTTTTTTTTGTTATAAATTTCTACTAGTACTTAAGAGATCTTTGGTTATTTATAAAAATCCATTACTTTATTGATTTAACCTCAAAATTACAATGTCATTCAAACACTTCGTTTTTAATTTTTAACATTTTTGAAAGAACTCTTTTAACTTATTTTAAGTTTCTTTTTATATTGTACACAAAAAATTCACCACATGCTTTGGCCAAAATTATGAAAAAATCATACACATTGAAAATTAAATGTTTTATTACAAAGGTGGAATCATGGAGGCGTTTCGTAGGCGGCACACTCCTAACCTCAAAAGTGTGTAGTTTTTCTACGTTTTTTTCTCGTCTCAAGAAACCAGCTGCCGCCGATGACCACTCATACTGTTCACGTTTTTTTGGACAAAACGTGTTGTGAAGTGATACTTAGATTGAACTAAGGGCTACTGAGCAGATGTTCGCCAAGTATTTTTGGAAACCTGTCACCGCCAGTAGAGAAGTAAAAACTGGAAAATGAAATTGGCATCGTCTATGCAAAATTATGTTATTTTTTTACATAATTGATTTAATAATTTCCAAATAGAATTGGGATGATTGTCGGCTTTAATAAGCTAGGGAATTTAATAGGCTTTATTTAATGTCGCGCATTTTCCAAAATGCTACAAGATGTACCTAATTGAGATAAATCAAGTGAATTGATTACTAATTTTACTGTACCGCGACTTCGCAGGTTCCGATTGAAAGAAAGAAAGAAAATACTTCTATTCAGCACATACTTAAACACTACATAAGAAGTAAAAACAAAAAACATAAATAAAATAGAAGAAACTGTGCTTAAGTTGTGCACTGAAGGGGCGACCAGCTCAGCATACAGCTACATTGAGAAAGTAAAACCTTAACTATTTAGTCAGAATAACTTTTAAATAGATATTAGTTAGTAAAACTTAACGCAGAGAACATTAGTTCTAAACTAAAAGTTTATGGAAGTTATTAGACGAAAGCACAGTTAATATTCAAAAATCTTATGCAGAATGGTTTTACTTTATTTTTTACTTTTGGTTTATCACAAACAATTCCTTTTTTTTCTTAAAGATAATAGCTTGAATGACAGAATATAAAGACAAGGCACCAGAGCCGTTGTCTATGCCTCAACCAAAATTATTTTTTTGCTGCAGGATTAAATATAACAAAAAGTCTGCGTTAATCCCCAAAACATGCGCGCAAAAGAAAATATTGTATAACAAAATGCAATGCAAAGTTTGTTCGTCATTATTTTAGAAACACTTGTACATAGAGATTTTATTTTATTATAATTATTTGATAGGTATTCATTTAATACTTTATTTAATAAAAAAAATGATCTATATGTTAGTTAGTTATAACGATAGTTATGGACTACATGATTCAGAAATAAATATTATCATATATTGGTAAAGACTCAATTATTGAAAAAAATAAAAAATATCAAATTGATGAACAATTGCAGTATGAAGTTATACTGGCATGTCGTCAATGCTGTTCTCAATAAATACCTAAGCCAACTGCCATATTAAAAAATAAAAAAGAGAATCAACTTGCAAGTAAATCCATGGCTAACACTAAGCTTACCCATAAAAATCGATTTCACCCCGCTTCTAGGAAGCAACGACACTTGCTTAATCTGCCTTCGACACATGCCGTTACCACAGAATGATTTAACATACAGAAGTAAACCTTATGTATGTACCACATTTTTGACAAATACCTTTGACACTTGTTCTAGAGTCAACAAATTAATTTAAAATTGCATTTGAGTCGTTGAAAAGATTTAACCACTCAACTGGGATCGGCAACCAAATTGGTTTGTTTACTTTTGCCAAGTTTGTGGCAGGAGCCAAAATTGAGCACAGTTCTAAAACTTGTTTTGTTTACATTTTTGAATCGTCTCATATTTTACGGAGATGATATATTTGTGCTGAAAATGCAATAGCGTCATTTAGTACTAAAGATTTACAGAAAAATAAGGTTTAAATAAAAATCTAAATTAAAATTAGTGGAAAAAAATGTTTTTAAAAAGGGGCTCAAACACGGTATTGATTCCGAACGAAGTCCCCAGTTTCGCCATCTAGCGAATAGTGACGTTCCCAGCTGCGTGATTATGTACCACCCTTTTGACAGGTACCATTGACACTTGTTCTAGAGTCAACAATTCTTTAAAATTGTATTTGAGTCTTTAGAAAGATAGAAAAAGACAGTACTAAATTAGCGTAAAGACAAGTTTAATCATTACACATTTATAAATAAAAGCAACATAGCACGTAGAACCGATGGTCGTTGAAGCACGAAGGTTCTGGAGAGGCGCCCACGTCAAGGCAAGCGCAGTGTGGGAAGACCAGCTATAAGGTGGAGGGATGATCTTGTTAAGATCGCAGGAACACGCTGGATGCAGGCCGGCCAGATCGCATTAGAAGTAGTATCGCCCAGTAGTGGACCTTTACAGGCTGATGATGTTGATGAATTAAAGCACCGAAGACATACACAAAATGGGGAATTAATGAATAAAACCATTATACTTATTTTTTTATTTTCTTCTCCTGTAAAATAAAAAAAATCCCTGTCCTGTAAAATAAATGTTAAATTCTTTCCAGTGACGATAAATAACGTTTCTGAAACGTATGACACTCGTTATTGCACCTTTTTGGAACTTCTCTGTGAGAAATATCGAAGTGTAAGTTCGTAAAATATTTTCTAGACAAATTCTGGCAAAAAAACTTGTGAATACTCCTCACTTGACATTGGCGAATCATCCCCGGGGATGAGTATAATCAAAAGAAGAAGAAGTTCGTAAAAGTCATTTACATGAAGTTTTCACTCTGTATATTTGTTCTTTGCTAGTACATTATTTCGAGACGCGACACGTGCAGAGTTTTTTGCGATTTACAAAACAAATAACACAGTTTCCGATTGACAGATGCATATTATAATTGAACACGAGGTATAGATTTATTTTATGATTCGACGAACCACATATTTTGTCAAACTGTCTATGAAGTGGGCACATTTGAAGATTTTTTACCTTTTCACTGGATTGTAAGGTTTCATTTTATACTTGGTTTGAAAAAAGAAGTTCTTCAGGTATACCTACTGTTTTAGTAATCTTCTTTTTGAATTCGTTTTTAAGTTGTTTTATGTTAGATATCCTTAACTTAAAAAGACTTCTTACAAAAACTTGTTGTCAAAGATTATTTGTAAACATTACATGTTCGTAAAAAATGTAGATTGTATTAATAAAATGTAGATATTTTCTCAGGTTGTCCATTTACATTCAAGAGAGAATTGGCTCAAGTTCTTAAATAATTTTCAAAACATTATTTTATTTTTGTATTATCGCTCAATTTTTAGTTATTTTCTTAATTCATAATATTTTAATATAAGTGTTTTGTATCGTTTAATATTAATTTTATAATTCAATGATTTACTTTTCATACGACATGTTTTTTAATTATAAATTACTAGCTGACTCGGGCAACTTCGTCTGCGCCGAAAAAAAAAATTAGGGGTGGACTACCCCTAACATTTAGGGGATGAAAAATAGATGTTGGCCGATTCTCATAGGTACCGGATAAGCACAAAAAATTTCATCAAAATCGGTCGAGCCGTTTCGGAGGAGTTCAAGTTCGAACACCGTGACACGACAATTTTATATATTAGATTATTCTTTTTTGTACTTAGTCTAACTTTAAATTCAGATGTTATTATCTATTAGCATGCTGTTTCTACCTATTATTTAAGTGACATTTACTCATGTGTACTTTGATTGCTTCTTTATTTGTATGTGTTTTGGTGTTATTTTGTTGCTACAACTTAATAAATAAATATATTCTTTATCACCAAAAATAGTAACCAAAAAACAAGTGACAGTAGGTACCTTGTTTTCTTGTAACAAAGTCGTCACAACTTATCTGTCTGTCTGTCTGTACCAACCCATTACTGCCCACTGTTGGGCTCAGGTCTCCTCCGAAGAGGGATAAGGCATAGTCCACCACGCTTGCCTAGTGCGGATTGGGGACTTCACATATCTTCAAAGGATTTTTAGAATCCTTTTCCGACATGCAGGTTTCCTCACGATGTTTTCCTTCACCGTTTTTAGCCAGTGGTGTTGTGAAAAATTGCACATAAATCTTTTTCATATTAAGATTTAGAGGTACAAGCCGGATTTGAACCCGCGACCTCCCGTTCGGAAGGACGCGCTTCGACCACTCGGCCACCACGACTTCGCACAACTTATCATCACATTAAATCTTCACACAATATTTATCTTTCGTTCAATCGACACTTCCAAACTTCATCATGCATTTAACAGTGTGGAGGATTAAACTAATCCTTAATCTGTTGACTACATAATTTAGTGAATAAATAAGATATTTGTGAAGTAAAAGTAATCAAAGTTTTATAGTAGTTTTTGGAACGAAGTTCCTTATCGCGCGTTATCGAAAAATTCGCTAGACGGAAATTCTTATGAAAAAGTTGTCACGACACTTTTTGCTGTAGATGATTATCGCTATATGGCGCTGTGATCAAAATAGTTTTATAAAACAATTCCTTATTTTGTTTCATATGATTAATGCTAGATGGCGCTGTGATCAAAATATTTTATTTAAGTTATAATTATTATAACTTAAAAAAATAAAATTATATTACAATTCCCTCACTAATTAATCGAAAGTAACTTCGTTCCATCCGGGTGTCCCTTGACACCTCTCAAGTTTTTTTATTGAAAAATTTCTGATCACAAAAGATCACAATTGTTAGGATTTCTTTTGGGTTTGAGAAAATTGCCGGACTTTCAACTGTCCCACCGAATATGGGAGTCAGGATTAAAACCTCGTACTATTTATTCACTCTCAGAGTCGGAGGTGAGATGAAAACACAGCACGGGATTGTGCGAGATCACGGTATGACACGACGCATTGTACACTAAGGTAAACGTGTCTCTCTACCATGGCTCAACCACCACCACATTACAATTTAGTTAAATCAGAACCGTTTACCAGTTGAACTATCAATTTAGAAAGTTATGGCGTGTAAGAGAAGGTTGAAAATCATATGAAGGCCCTAAAATGTTAGCGTGGTAGACTTTACCGACCCGCGAAAGAAAGCCTCAAGTCAAATAGTGATACAGTTTGATTCGACATCATGAAGAAACCTGTTTATTGACAAAAGACTGGAAAACCTTTGAAGATTCGTCAAGATCGGGAACTTCCACAAGATCACAACATAAGGAATCAACATCATGAACAACAGAATGAAGCCCATTTAAAGTGCACCGATCGCGCGTAACAACAAGATATTTTTAATCAACATCATAAATAAGAAAGTGAAATTTTAAAGAACTTATGTGTATGTAATATTTTATTAGTGTGTTAAACGAATTGAGTGTCATCGGAACACTAACGCCAGAATAAATTTGCTTCATTCTATTGTTCATGATGTTGATTCCAGATGTAATAATTCTATGACTTTTGTATGAAAAACTGAGGCTTTTTTTTTACTCAAGCACAGCAGTGAGTCATAGTTTGGTTGAGACTTGATACAATACTTCCTTGTCACAATACACGCATAAGTATGTGGTCACGTATCTTGATTTATGTAGGAGTTCAGCAACGAATGGTTTTTTCGCTAACAAACACCATTCCGGGTCTCCCAATGACCCCGGTAATACATGCACTGATTGGAAATTCAAATGAGACTGCCCGAATTTATGGCCCTTCATCCCCCTCCTATCCACCCTTCGCTACTGCCATCTTTCTTTGTTTACGGATATGTAACGACTTTGCATCCCCACAAAATGTATCTTTTCGCCAAAAAAATGGTAACTCTAGCAATTATTATTTTAAGATGAATCCCTGTCAAGCGTTGTCGGGATTATTTATTTAAAAGAAAGTTTTTATTGTAAAAAGTATGGAGAGGAAATGCAAAAACTCTTTGTACCTGCCCCGGACTGTCCCTAAAGAGCCACATGCGCATTCCATTTTTAAAATCGTTGTTCCAGTGATTGCCACATCAAAAAAATACTTTTCATATCCATCATTGCCATACGAAAAAATCTTTTGTCAAACACGAAATTTCTTTGGTGACTCCAGAAATTGTAACGAAGAGCAAAAACTGACAACGAAATGTAATCCTTTTATGTAATTTTTTTATTATTACTTCACATTTTAAACTGCTCCATACAACAAATTTTTGTAATGGGAAATATTTATTTTAAAATAATATTTGCTTTGCTCTTTCTCGTTGCAGTCTTATGTTTTTGTGTGGAACTATTAATCTCTTCTGGCATATCTAACTTTAAACAAGATATTAAACTCTAAGAATTTTACAGTTCCATTCCAAACCTACTAAAAAAGCACATAACGTATAAAGAATATTATAGAAGAATGTTTACTTTGCGTAGAACACACTTTAAATTTTTTGAAAAAATATTTCGCCTACTTCTTTTTACAAAAATTTAAAATTTTAACTTCCGACCTTCTTACCTCTACTCAAAGTTCTAAATCTGATACAATCTTGATGATAAACAATTAGTAAAGATAATTTGAGGCATATTTTTAATAAAGAGCCGTTATCAATAAAAAATGAACCAAACATTGTACAGAAAAAAATTAATTACTCAGTTTCAGATTATCTAGACGATACGAACTTAAATAATATATAATTGATTCTGTTTCTAACGGTGTCCTCTTAAACTTTAATGTACCTACTTATAACTGACGACGGTGATAATTACTATTATCATCTGACACTTCATTAATATATTGTAAACCTATTGGTAGCACATAACGGAGCTTAATTTATCAAATAATATCTTGAATACCTATGTTGCACAATAAAAGATGATTTGATTTGATTTGAGGTGAAAATCTACGAAATTAGTCCTAACTTAGAATGTTATGGTTATTACTTTAAAACACTAATCAGCTGATGTGATGCGTACTTATACATAGAAGTACTTATGCTAGCTGTGTACAAAAACAATCTTAATTTACTTCTCGACCCGATAAAACAAACAAACAAAACATTAACAAACGAAACACAGTACATGACATTATCAAAAAATTCCCACAGATTTTATTGACAAAACGACAGAACGCACACAATATAAATACTATTCGTAAATAAAGTAATCTACGTTCCGTGAACACATTAAAACGGACAAACAGAGACTTTACCCGTAGTAAAGAACACACCATAGTTTTCTATTTTAACTCTTTGTCGTGTAAAACAAAAAATACGCTTTTACAACGACAACAATATGCAAATTTATACACTTGGATATGCAAATATTGATGCGACAAAAGGCCCCGGTACCAAAACAATTGAAGATCGTAAAAAGTTTAGAAAACCGTCGAAGTATGCTGTTCTAAATATCTAAGTAACGGTACGGCCGACATGCTTTGAAAAAAAAAGGGTTAAACATCAAAAGACGGAAGTTTTTGCGACTCGAAATCCTTTTAAGTTTGATTAATGAACAATAGATTTAATTTTTGGGCGCTTTGTTTAGTTAGGCGGTAACGGGCCTTTTTACGTGACATAAAAATGTTTTTGTAATGGAGGACATTGGCTTATTATTATTTTAACTGCACATAGCCATACTTTACATTTATTCACCCTTCAATAAAACTCACAGGTAAAGCTATTTAAATTGGTAAGGCAACTATAATCTCAATTACAATAACAGTATAATAGATAAAAACATCACCCTCCTCGTTTGCAACATTAAAAACTTTTTAAAGCTCCCCTCGAAACTTGAGCACTTGACACGAACCCCGTGCCTAAAACGCGCACGCGAACACCAAAAAACATTCATTGTTTATGGTCTTTTTATATTGAGGTGTGATACGGAAGCTTAGGGCGTTTGGCGGTTTTTTGTGGTTAGTTTTTTTGAAAAAAAGAACACGCGTCTCATTTGATAATACGATGTAATTTGCGGTTGAAGAGGGGAGAAAAATGATATTTAAAAATTTGTAGGTACTCTATTTTATGATTCATTTTGAACTCGTTTTTATGCTTTTTCCTTGTTAACGATGAGGTAAAAAACTTGATTATATTTAATTATATAAGTTTAGCTCATTTCGCATTCATTTTAACGATCTTTAATTATTAAACTTGTTCTTTATTTATTTTGTACATTTTGAGCGTGGTTTCGCACACAATTAGCCACTATACCTAATATTTTTTTTTTTTTTTAAAACCAGCTTCAACACACAGAATAAAAGTTCAAAATGTTAATTCATACTGCAAAAAGAATACTTTTGTACTAAGTAGGCTATTATTGCAATACAAGCAAATAAGCCAGCAGACCACCTGATGGTATGTAGCTCATGGACCTCAGCAATGTCTTAAAGTCTCTATTCTCTGTCTCGATTGAAGAATCACAATTCATATAGATCTAAGGAGCGGTGATTCCTGGAGAGGAGCTCCCGCAGACATAATGCGAAGCGAATGAGATCTCCTTATAAGCAAGTGCAGTAGAACATGAAAAACTAAACCTATACTACCTAATCAAAATCTTAACGTCCGATTCTCAGAACATTCAAATTAACTAGTTTTACTGCCAAGGAATGATAACCCCTTACCATCTAGTGTACGTATCTACTACAGACTAGAAAAGAGTTCCTTAAACTTTTTCCGGATGCAAAAGAACTTCGCAAATTAAGTTATGATTTAAATAATAAGTAAAATAAATTATTCTTAATGAGAACCGGAAACTGAACTCGAAAATTTAAAAATGGAAACAATGAGAATGCACTTCGCGTTATAATAGAAATATATTAAAAAGAAACCAGTATTTTTGACCACAAATTAGTCTAGACAGAGTCTAGTCGTATAAATAAAAAACTTCGCATAATTTATTGTATAACGTTTTTAAAGCAGCACTTAATACTTTATCTTTCGTTTCCTTAATGTACTCATGATTTTGATAAATTTTAAATTCAAAATTTTCATTTTTCAACGTTATAAGATATCTTCCAAAAATGTAAAGAGAATTATTATTAAAGTGATGAATTATTTAAGTAAGTCTTCCAGTTACAATGACTGCTTTTATCATGCATTGGTAGCTAAAACAATCTAAAGAATGAAGCTTCGGCGCTTCGACACGGTATTAAAATCTTTGAATATTAAACAATTTCTTTCCAGGCCAGGTTAGTTCACTGGATAAAAGATAATAATAATATGCTGTTTTAAAATTGTATTGTTTTATTTTACTACAATACAAACATTAAATTACTTATGCTTATGAAAGTTAAGAAAAAGTTATAACCTCCGTGATCCAAAGTCACAGCAATTAAAAAAATGAATGACCATAAACAACTATCAATCAAAGAGCACAGATTAAAAAAACATTTTCCCGCCAATTCGCGCCAAAAGATAAAGATCACCCACGTCGCGATCACGACATACCACAGATAATAAAAAACTAATGTTTTAACACCTCAATGCTCGTACTTCCGTTGACAATGATCGTTTTTTGTACAAAAAACCATCCCCTTTGTGTAAAATAAGGGCAATTTAGATATGGGTAGTTAAAAAGTAGGGTGATTTTTTATCTGTGGCTTTTTGTTAATCTACAAATTACAGGTTAAATGGTGTTTAACTTGTATGTAAACTATTAAGGGGATCAGTGAAATTCCTAAGGGGTAAAATATATTTTTAACCACCCTAAAAAATGACAGTGTTATGTGTTTTACCTGTCTCTGTGTATCGGCATCATGGCTCCTATTAGTAGTAGTTCCCTCATTTATGAAAAGTTCTTAGTTATATTTAATAAAACAGCTCCAAGATCATTAGATTGATTCTTCAGTGATACAAAATTCCAAGATGGC
The DNA here is from genome assembly GCA_030269945.2 of Trilocha varians. Lineage (NCBI taxonomy): Eukaryota > Metazoa > Arthropoda > Insecta > Lepidoptera > Bombycidae > Trilocha > Trilocha varians. The sequence goes on along the minus strand of AP028267.1, from coordinate 9,913,982 downwards.
GGCCGCTACAAAATTGTGAATTTCATAATTTTGCACTAATAGGTATTTAGAGTTGAACTTAACTGTCGTGTCAATATTTTAACATATTGAGTACATAATATATTTAAGATACGAGTATTTTGTTTATATTTTGACAACAGATCATAAAAACTTCTTGCTTTTGCAAACTTAGCAAGTTGATTAAATAAATAGTAAAAATGTTAATCTTAATAAAATTAAATTCTTTATGCTATTTAAAATGTATATAGGTACTATCTATCACTTTGTTAATTTATTTTTGCTTAGATATGTTAAATTAATTGCGATACTTAGTTAATTAAGTCGTACAAAAAACAATTACCTGCCTAATATTTTATTTTAACTTGTTAATGTTATCTAACTATGTTTTGCCTAAATTTATGTTTACGAAGAATACAAATTACCAAACTATTAAATATTATTAATGTTGGTTTAATAGTCGTGGTAGTGATTGAAGTACTTGCCTCCCGAGGTCGCGGGTTCAAATCCGGGTATCTTGTAAAAGTCGTAATGCGAAAAAGATTTATTGTGCAATTTTCACAACACCACTGGTTAAAACGGTGAAGGAAAACATCGTGAAGAAACCTGCATATCGAAAAATCCCAAAACCCGCGCAACTTCTTCTGCGTCACAGAGGGATACAACATAGCTTCCTCGATAAAATAGACCTTCCAACATTGAAATCATTTTTCAAATTGGACCAGTAGTTTCTGAGATTAGTGCTTTCAAACAAACAAACTCTGCAGCTTTATAATATTATAGTATAGATTATAGATGGTTCAAAGGCACATGATGGATCCTTATTAACGCATTTAAATTAGAGATAGATAAGATTTTTATACTTTGGGACACTTTAACACCTAAAGCGTAGACGACGTTCCATTTTCAAACATCGTTTTTTTTTCACATTGATAACTAGACACGTGCCACTGAAGCTGAAACTTAAAATTTAAAGCCAATTTCACGAGCCGTCAGCAGTATTTCGATGTTATCAATGAAATTTAAGTTATCGATTCAGCTAACCGTCGCCCGTGCCACAATGCCAGCCCCTCGACCATCAAGACGTTAAATATGAGCGCAAAGAGATTTAAAGTTGTAGAATGGACAGTCGACAAATAAAAAAGTAGTAGGTAAATGCAATAGAACATCTAGTTCTGTCACGTGTAATATGTTTTTTAAAAATCACACCAACGAATATTTCAAACTATTCGTTATCTTAAAATTGCATATGAAATCACTGTAACAATTGTAGGTAAGGTACACTATATAAATGTATGTGTGTAATGTATTATTATTATGTGAACATAAAATGTACTAAAGAATAAATTATTGAAAAACTATTGTAGTCAAGAAATGAATGAGGTATTTATTTTTGCTTATCTTTTTTCAATTACCCTAAATGCCTTGTTATTTGAAATTGAATAATTAACTTTGAATGAAATTAAAATAATTATTTACTCATAAATTTTATACGTTTCAAGCAATCGAATTACTTATTTGTCCAGTCTAAATGTTATTGAATATTCTTTATCGATAATCCTCCGTAATACTAAAAATTTATACCTCTATACGGTCAGTCAACAGGCCCTTTATATCATTGTCCGAATTTTTCGACTCCATTCGTACAATGCGGGAATTATCTTCAAAAACTGACCCCAAAGAGCACACAGGATTGTATGTGGATGCGGGAATCGTGCGATCTTTACAATGCTTACAAAATACGAATAAAAAAAAAGTAATCGGCCATATTGCTTTTTTGTTCCGATACAGCGTGCTCTGTTCTGTTTATTCTTTGGTTTAATGTGGCCTTATAAATAAATATATGATTATGTATGTATAACATTTAGTTTCTATTTTATATTTTCTATCTTGAAACTTGTTTGATGACAATATTGCATTTTTAAAAGTCGCGACCAATAACACTAAAAATAGATTTAAAAAATATGTAGATGCAACTTAAATTTAAGAATATAAATAATGTTTAATTAAAGCGTGGGTTGTTAATGTTAAAAATGCTTATAAAAATGGACTTTGTGTGTTTTATTTTTTGTTTAATATTTTATACCTTAAATCTAAAATTTTCACACTTTGGTTTGAATATAAACACAGATCGTAGAATACAAATATTTTATACATTATTCATTACAAAATAGACTAATCAAACATAAATAGTTACATTTTTTAAATGTTACACTATACTGCAATAAATAATACACACATAGACGCAGTTATTTATTTACAAATAATGACTTAAGAGACTGAATGTCAAAATATCAAACTGAATGTCAGACACATAATAGTGTTTAATTATAAAAGAGGTTACATCCAGTCTTTAAAAACAAAACATAAATGATAATCAAATTCCGAACATCGAGCGACCTCTACATTATTTTAATGTAAACCAGAATATAAAACTATTCATTTTGAATGGTCATTAAAAAATCGCTAATTTAAGTCGAAAAATTATGTCTCAAGATAAAAATTTCAGTATTTTAGCTATGCTAAATATTGTACTAATTTTAAGTTAATGTTAATTTCAAGTTTTTCGTCTACAGATCTAAACGCAAAAGCCTAAAAATATTTGAATATTCACTTTTTTTTTTTGTTTTTCAGTTGGAGGAAATCACCGGGTATGTGGGAGTTGAACCGCGAGTGAGATTTTTTTTATTTGATCGTCTAAAATATGTACTTTTTTTATCAAATTTACATTTCACATCATCTTTAAATATCTCTGAAAGCGGTACACATAATAATATGTACACGCAAACTTGGGATTTTCATAATTTTAAATAGCTTCGAAAAACCTGTCCTTCTGGCAATTGTTATAAAAACGAAAAAGATAATTAAATGGAAGTAAATACTATTATTTCGCACCTTATGAACAAACATACCACGTTAAATATAGATACTGTACGAAGTCATTTTTACTTTTAGATTTATTTATAATATTTAATGTTTGAACAATTGTTTCATTCGTGTGACGTACTTTACATGAATGTGGCTTCAAGATGTTTTTTATAATGAGATATTTCTTAACGCCTTTATTCGCCTTCTAGAAAAAATGGTCGTCATATGAAGTGCTATAACTACCGATCTACACGGTTGTCTTTACATACATTTGTGTAATTGGTAATTACAAACAATAAAATTTGATTGAAAAAAAATGACAATAAATTCCTCATCTACAAAAAACATATCTACACTAGGCAGTATTTCTTCTATTATAAAGTAAAAAACTGTAAAATGTGCCACCCTGTATACTACGTACAATGTGTATGATGGGCCCACTCTAGTACAGAGTAGGACGCAGCTTGTCCCTTCGCGAACCGATGACCGCGTGCCATTCTGCGACACACCTGCTTTAAAAAAAAACAGAGTTCGCAAGAAAAAAGTTATGTCGTTATTGGATATTTATAAAATAAGATACTAAAAATAAATTAGTATATTAAATAGTCAGACTAGTTTTATAGCACCGATACATACGGAATAGGTAATTAATTTATTTCTATTTTTAAATGTGCAGTATTTTAAATAGAAAATTGCTGACAGTTATCGAAATATACAAAGATGTTAAAACACATTTTATTATGTCGCCTCGTTTCGATTGACTTCATTATGCAACATTTTATATATTTCGATCTAAAATAATAAAGTAAATTAGCGAATTCGTGCCATAAACGCTGGTTTAAATAAACATACATATTCTAATTTTGATTAATTTTAAATTCAAAAGTTTTTATTATTAAAAAAACAGCAGACTAATGACTTAAAAAAACTTCATCCAAAAACACATTTGCATTGACGTCATAAATCTGAATTTTAATGCTATAATAAAGTCTAAATATCAAAATCTGAATTTACATTATACTGTTAGGTATGAAAGATCTCGTCCACATCGAGTTGTAGCCGGATCGATATCTCGGGTCGTTTCATCACGTCGATGGGAAAAAGAGGAAAAAATACATAACTTTTTAGGGGCGGCTGTCTTCCCGGGCGACCTCCCCCGCCCCCCGACCGCCGGGGAGTCACCCTCCGGCTCGGGATCGCAAAAAATATATAAATAAAAACTAAGCAGCGCGTGCTTGCCGCCATTTAATATCGAATTTATAAGGGAACTGTCATTTTGCGCGGGAAAACATTTTTTTTTATTTCGGGATGGGGCCTAAACATCTTTAGCATTATGTAATGCTCTTAAATGACCTACCCGCAGTTCCTCAGTCTTTCTGTGATGATGGCGCTTGAAACAGTGCTGAAATATCGGGACCACACAATTAAAAATAATTGTAGCAAGTACCTACCCGTTTAGTAATAGTCTAAGTGATGTAGATAACCGCGAGTGTTTAAAGAAATTAATTAATACTTCTGTTTATTAATCACAATTTCAGTCTTAGTTTTTGTCATGTCGACTCGATGAAACTTTCAACTTTCGAAAATTAAAATTTAACTATTCCCCTATTTACAAGTATTAAATAAATGTTCTAGTCTTCTGGTAGGCATATAATATCTACATTTTGTCAAATTATGTCCTTTCTATGTGTAATTACCAACCTACCTATTAAATCCTTTCCGTGCCTATATTTTCAGAACCTACTCTTATCTTTACCAAAATAACTAGTTAGTAGTTTAGACGTCTATTTATAGTTAACAGACAAACAACTATTACGTATAATACGATGTAGTGTGTGATGCATTTTAATTAATTCATGCCAGTTTTAAATTTAATTACTGAATGCACACATGTTTCTTTCTCGCAAACAAAACCTTCATAGGAGTGAAGAGTACAAACTTTTTTTTCGCTTTATTTATTAAGACGGGTGGGTAATAACATGCAGTAAAGTGCAATACAAATAAACATAATAGACTGCCACCCACTTTTATACCTAGAGTTTAATAAAATTGTACGAATCTAGAAAAATCTAGAAAAAATAATTAAAATATTTTTAAATATGATAATCTGGTGACGTACTTTATTATATTAGATTAGTCATAAGTAAGTTAAGTAGCTAGTAAGTTTTATTTTTTAGTTAGTAACTTTGCATGCCAACTCGAAACAAATACATTTTCATTTGTTTCATAATAAAAGTAACTTACTTTAAGGTGCTACGGCATATATTTGGAGTTGTCGAGGAGGATGGGATATGGCTCATATGGCGTAGCCGATTCAATCATGAGTTATAGCTACGAACTTTTTAGGGAACCTACAATAGCTGAGTATGTGAAAATCAAGCAACTGCAGTGGGCTGGACATGTCCAACGGATGGAAGATTATCACATTCCCAAAAAGCTGCTGATTACAAAACCTGTGGGCCGTCGAAGCAGGGGAAGACCAAGGCTCAGGTGGTTGGACGGAGTTAAACGAGACGCGCAAATTATTGGTGTAAGGAATTGGAGAACGGTGTCTCTAGATAGGGAGGTCTGGAGGAAGAAGCTAGTGCAGGCATGATGATGACCATTTTACCTGACTTTACCCAAAGACTTTTTGTGGGTAAGATTTGAGAAATATTTGTAAATCAAGAAACGAGGTATTTACGTAGAAAATCAACTCACTTTTTCTCGAAATTTCTCACGTGATTATTATGTTCATACTGCTACATTTGTAATGAAAATTAATGTCAACACCTGTTTTCACCAGTTACTAACGAAGTATTCGCATATATAAATATCTATAAAGTATTCGCATATATAGTATCGCTGCTCTGCAGAGTGCGGGACAGTCCAAACAGCATTATGGCGATGATAGCCCAACGTTACAACTCACCATACATAGCCCATTGCTTGGATGCTCATGTGGGACGATGCGAATGGAAGCGTGGCCTATGATATATTGCTTAAAGTACGTTCTATTATTTTGTCACTAACACTTAGATTAAGACTTACCTTACTTAACATTTTATGTATTGTAATGTGGGCCCTTGTAGCCACTATGTTAAAAACTAAATAAATAAATAATTTAGTGTATTTCTTAATTATAACTTTACTTAGGTACCAATTGAGCCGCGCATATCGTCTACGTCACAAAGGAAGGGATCAGAGAGGAGACAGCAACAGAGAAATATTGTGTTTATTTAACATTACACTGCCATACAAAAGCTCTAAACTTATCAATGTTTTTCTACTTAATTATGCATGTATTATGCATATTATTATTCTGTCGTGTACAATATAGTATTAAAGTTTTAAATAAATTATTATAAACCTTCCTCTTGTATCACTCTATCAGTTAAAAATCACTGCATCAAATCTATTATATGGTGTTTTAAATTCGAGTGGAAAAATAGCGGGAGGCGACTTTGTTCTATAACCATATTCTATAATTTGAAAAAAAATATTGCCATAATAATGAACTTAATACGGCGGTCTTTCTTGACACGGCGCGTATTGTGAGGAGGTTCCTCTCTCTTGAACCCTGACCACTAATGGCTTGGGTCGTAGACACCGCCTGCAGTGGCCCTCTGTTTTTTATATTGTATTTTTAAATTTATTTTTTCGTAAATGTTTTTTTTTAATAAAAATAAGCTAATAAATGAATATGAAAAACTTAATACTTTAGAAGAAGATAAATTTGCAATAATTTCGTGCTGTCGCGTTCTTTTTAAAATTCATATTTTGCTTGAAATCGAGAACACGCAATAAAATTATAAAAAATCTATTTCTAAACAACTAGGCAATAAATATATTTAAATACATACAGCTTATTTAAATAATATTAGAAAATATATCGTCATATAGGCACTAGGCTGTATTTAGAATATTAGGCCACGAAGAAACATAAAATAGTTTCACAATATATTTTATTTTGCATCGGAAAAAAATGTCTAAATATATTTTATTTTTGAGTATTACTCAACTTTAAGAAATAGCTTTGCTAAATCTACTCTCAATATTATGTGTAATAGTATTTTATGTGTAAGAAACAAGTCTTAAAAACATAAAATTAAAATTTGGAAGACATAAAATTTTTATTTTAGTCTCAAATTAAATTTATAAAGTGTGTACAAAATCTATGAATAGCATATTTATCAAATACAATTAACTTAACCTAAAGCAGATACCATAAAGTAGGTTTGTTATACATATTAATTAGTGCTACTGAAATCTTTGAACCGATTTTGAATCTTGCATTACAACGAACTGTTTAGCTACTTGGTGTTGAGTTAATACTTACTAGAGTTCATTTTAGTCTTAAAATAATGTTATTAAAACCGGTTAAGTACATAGATTACACGTGTTTGAGTAAGTTTCAAATAAATGATCGGATTTTGTATGCGAATGGTAACGCGTTGACAATTCATTTGATTTTTAGTGAACTTATTCCATGAACAATGCTATGTCGTATTGTAGAGTACTTCTCACAAACCTCTGTTTGAAAGACAAATTAACGAGCCTACGGGTCACCTGATGGTAATGATGAGTCTACAACGTCAAGGTATTCGAATCAGTTATCTACTAGGTACCTACACAGGATTTTTACTAATTAAGAGAAAGATGCCATTCAAATGAATAAGTTTTCTTCAGCTCAAATCTCTTTACATTCTTCTTCATTTTCTTAGATTAGGCTACTTATATGTAACCTTAATAGTTGATTGGAACCATATTAGTTGCGCTGTATAAACTTATGAGTCACTTTAATTTGTGGAAACTTTGTTGGTCGCTGTATTATTAATATTCATAAAATTATCTGTAACTTTATGACTGTTTGTTTCCCAAATAAATAAATAAATAAATTTATTCCTAATCTAGCAAGAGTCCTTTGTCACGCCGCAAATTTTCATATCCTCTTACACACAATCCAACCAATTATTTTAAGCCTTCCTCTCCTCTTACATCCATATACTTTCAATATCTACATTCACTGTGAACTTTGAATTATGACAAATAATTGTTAAATATCTTATCTTATATATATAAATCTCGTGTCACAATGTTTGTCCTCAACGGACTCTTAAACCACTTAACCGATTATAATAAAATTTGCACACCATGTGCAGTTCGATCCAACTTGAGAGATAGGATATCTTAGATCAAGGTCTGATGATGGAGCTGGAAGGTGGCCACAGGAACTCCGTCAATAAGCAAGATAACCTCATCGTGCTTGGGCTCTAATGAAGCGTCCTGATGAGTACTTTGCGTAGAGAATGAATGTGAAGGTCTGATGATGGAGCTGGAAGGTGGCCACAGGAACTCCGTCAATAAGCATCATCATAACCTCATCGTGTTTGAGCTCTAATGAAGCATTCTGATGAGTACTTTTAGAAAATTCCAAGGAACAATTCCTATGCGACGCAGACGAAGTTGCGCGGGGCAGCTAGTAGATAATATATTTTTATAAACTTATTCAAATACTCGCGGTTTTCTTTAAAGAGCGAGAAAGAGGGTAGACAGATTTGTTTGCTCGTAAATCGACCTGCAGTATCCAGTCTTCTCGTGATCATGACGTTTGCAACAACGTTGAAATATCGAGACCATTCAATTAAATATCGTGGTAAGAACTCGTTTACAATGCATGAAAGTATTATATATTTTAAATGATACAAGGGAAGCCACAGTCAAACTTAATTCACATGCTTGTAGTTTTTTTTCCTTTTAAAAAATGGCAGCGGTCATGCTATGCTAATCATTGTTAATTATAATTTTTAATTAAAATACTAAAGCTAAATAAATTCACATTGAGTAGACTAAATCTTTTTGCTTATACATAATTATAATTTTATATTGTTATTTTCAATATGGATAAAAAATAAAATAAGTATAAGGAACTTAAACAAAGAAGGTGTTTAAGTTAACAAAAACATGTCGAATATTATTTGCTTAACAATGGACAATTTTTTTAAATGGATTAACAACAACGTAAAAACCTAGAAATTTATTATTTTTATATTTTAAATAATTATTTAATTTATATTTTTTTAATTATTGTTAGACAATAGGAAAATGTTCTTTAGAAAAACTAAAAAATTCGAAAGATTGTAGAGTGTATTAAAGTGACGAATAGGTACTTACCTACGTATGTTTTTACCGACTTCCAAAAAGGAGGCGACACTCACTTCGTCTGTTTGTTTTAATGTTTTACCTCGTTTGTTTGGGTGGACAAATTTGAAGATTCTGGTGTTAGTTTAAAATTTAAATTGAACGGGCAACGATATTTTTTTTTTTATTGCCATGTAGGCAGACGAGCCAACGGCCCACCTATATTATTATTATTCGATAGAGTCACTAAACTATAGTGTCTTATAATTAATTAATCTTTCTAAAAAACATGATATATTAAATGAAAAAACTACGTAATTAAAATTATAGTCTTTCACTTCATCAAACGACCTACCAAATAAATTCTAATAATTAACAAAAAAAGCATTGATTTCATCTTTTCAGAAATAACTCAAGAATTACTTTTAAGATCTCGATAAAACTGAAACAAGATATCAGAAACATTGTAACCTTTCATATTTAATTTATCTATTAAATGTTCATAAACTTAACCACTCAACTGGGATCGGCAACCAAATTGGTTTATTTACTTTTGCCAAGTCTGTGGCAGGAGCCAAAATTGAGCACAGTTCTAAAACTTGTATTATTTACATTTTTTAACCGTCTCATATTTTACGTACATGATATATTTTCGCTGAAAATGCAATACAGCGTTGTTAAGTAATAAAAATTACCAAATATATAAGGTTTATTTAAAAATCAAAATTAAAATTATTGGAAAAAAATGTTTTTAAAAAGGGGCTCAAACACGGTATTGATTCCGAACGATGTCACCAGTTTCGCTATCTAGCGAATAGTGACGTTCCCAGTTGAGTGGTTAAAGCGTTCTAAACGTTATTTCCGAGTACCTAATGTAACGGAAACAGTCCTCAAACAGAACAAAGGTCATCAAAATTTCAGTAAGTATTGTAATGTTGGACAAAAAATATCAACATCTGGCCATTGTCTAGTAGGTCGCGGGGGTGTTCTACTCATAGATTATGTATGTGTAGATGAGACTTTGCAGTTATACAATTTGTCTCTGAGAAGCTTGCGTTTACAATTTATTTTACAAAACTACTGATTGGATGGATAAACATTTAAATATCTATTTCGTTAGTTAAGATTACACTAAACAAAATGTACAAAAACAAATAATTTAAATTTTGCACCTAATAATAATATTTTGTAATATGCGGAAAATATAAAATTAAATAAAAATAATCAAGCCAAATACTTTATCTATAATTATCATTTCGGTAAACTAAAATCAATATTTTATACACAATAACATTAGAATAATTAAAATGGAATTAGCTTATTCTGATATCTACAAAACAAAATGACGCCATTACTGATGATTATATTTACACAAATGTTTTTATATAAAACTAGCTGACTCGCGCAACTTCGTCTGCGCCGAAAAAAAAATTAGGGGTGGACTACCCCTAACATTTAGGGGATGAAAAATAGATGTTGGCCGATTCTCATAGGTACCGGATAAGCACAAAAAATTTCATCAAAATCGGTCAAGCCGTTTCGGAGGAGTTCAAGTTCGAACACCGTGACACGACAATTTTATATATTAGATATAAAGTCAATATTTTATATAAAACGAATTATTTACGAGGTCTTTCAAACAAAAAATAGTTATTTCGTCGTCAAGAGCAATGTTTTATGTTAATCTTTCTTGTTAATGTATTTAATTAAAACGTTAAACAACCCGTTTACGGTCAAAGTATTTTTCATTTGCAAAATTGTATTTACTTTTTATCCTTGTCAATACAAAAACTTCTTTAAGGTAATTGAAATTAGGTAAAAAATTAATTAAAATGGCATATATGTTAATTATTCCAAGATAGGTAATAAACAAAGAATTTCAATAATTACTTATGTATTTATGTTTATTATGTATGTAACAAAGCTAATAAATTCATAGGTTGTCTTCTATTTTACAATTTACAACTAAAGTTTACTAACTAAAGGAAATTTACATTTTAATTAAATAGACTTATACCCAGTTTCCTAATGGGGACTTGGTAAAGTGAGATTATTTATTTATTTTGAAGAATAAAAATAAATGCATAGTAACACCTAGTCTATCTATTATAAACAGGTAATGTGATGTTTGTGAGGTTACAAGGGGTAATCTTTAGATCTACAGAACCGATTTAAAAAGTGTCATGGGCTAATGAAACTATTTATGAGACACAAACTAGGATTAAATATTTATCTTAAGTTATTCTAATAATATCAAACCTCTACATCTATACTAATATTATAAAGAGGAAAGGTTTGATTGTTTGTTTGTCTCGAATAGGCTCCGAAACTACTGGTCCGATTTCAAAAAATATTTCAGTTTTGAAAAGTTAATTTATCGAGGACAGCTATAGGATATATTGTTTCCCTTTGTGACGCAAAATTGCGCAGGTCAGCTAGAATCAAATATGCAATAATCAAACAGATGTCCGTTCTGAATTTTAAATATCTTTGACGTAAAATGAAAAGAACAGAACGGTTGGTACCGCACGCGTCGCGTCATTATTTAGGTACGATTGACAGGCACTTCCATTCGACCGGCAGAGAATGACTCGCGGCTGCGGTGCGCGACACCCGTTTCAATATTATTCAATAATACGCCTACTTATTGCTCCTGAGCAAACTATTGAAGAGGATAAAATATCTTGATACTAGGTTATGATGTCAGCTGATATAGTACATGCATCAGCCTTTAGTTTTGGGCTATTGTCACCTTAATCTAAGATTGCCACATGCAATCACATGTCTCTGAAATTATTTTTTTCTTATGAAATTATCTAGCTTAAGTAAAACATAGATTGCGAATTTATTTGGTTTAAGGAACTTCGGTCTCTTTACAATGTTCTAATTTTTTCATCTTACGAGATGTTACCTATTACGTACTACTGCTATATTGTGGCAATGGTATTTGTCAGTTTAAAGAGTCGTATAGCCTCTGAAATAAATTTGAATTAACTTGAATGCACATGATCTTAGGTACTAACTCTCAACTATAGTATGAGTAGTCCGAGACCACCTAAGATATTTTAATCAATCGAAAATTAAAAGTTTTTAAAGTATCAACATTATTTATAAACGCTATTCAACAAAATCATAAGACGTGTGCTATCGTGAACAACGGTGGCGAATCGCAAAACTTCATGAATAAATATAAATTCGATATTCCTTTTGAATCGAAACGTCGAATAAAAAGATGATCTATCATACGGAACTATTCAGAATGATCTTTTATAAGTTTTAAATAAACATCGTTTTTGGGATGACATACAAAATGGTCCGTGGCGAATATTTGTTTTTTTTTTCTGAGCTCGTTTTTACGTTGCAATTTTGAAAAAGGAATCTAATGAGTGGCGGACACCCACGCAAAGCGATGACTGTACATTTTCTATTTTTTGTGATTTATACTTAATGCGTCTTGAGAATGATATTTGTACCGTTGTACGTAGTATTTAGTTCTTTAAAGATAGACTCTACGCCTTTAAAGATAGGTTATAGGTAGCAGTCCCGCAGTCTTGAGTCACGGTAACCACTTACGAACCGATACGATATCCGTTAAATCTTCTCGTCTGCCTAAAGGGCAATAAAAAATGGTGTAAACTAGTCTACCTGCTATTCTAGAACTTTTTTGTACCGAAGGAAATCGCAGGACTTCCACCCACCCTGCTTGTAGTGTATGTGGGAGTCGAACCATACTAAAACCTGCTGCCGCTCACGCTCAGCATCCGAACCACGGCTGAGGATAGAATTCAGCTCGAGATTGAGCGGAGTGCTGCGACTGCGTCAAGGCTTACTTCTCGCATGAAATTAATAAAACCGTTATCGCACAGCAGTGTCTGTAGTCAGGCACTCCAGAAAACATGGACAATAGATTATTATCTAAAAGCTACTGATGGAGATGCCTATACATTCACCTTTTTTTGTAATAAACTTCATTCAGTAGACCTCACTGCCTCAAAATAATTAATCGGATCGTTAGTTCAAAATTAAAATGCAAGTGATCTATAATACGTAGCGCTCACAGACCATACATATATATGTGAGACTTTCGAAGGATTCGAAACCCATTTATAAATCTAATTGCCTAACCAATCCTGAAAAAAACTGAAAGGGCTTGTGAACGAAGGGTTATTTCAGTATTACGAATATGTATTTAATTTTCAATTCATTCATACTCTAGGCCAGGCGAATGGTGAAAATGCTTCAGCACCAGATAGTTATACATAGATATGCCCAACATAATTTTAAAAAAATGTTATATATAGGCTGTTTACTAATTTAAACAAATGTCCAAACTATTAAAAAATAAGTTTTAATTTTTTCTATCTTGAACGAAAAATGGTGATGCGAAACAAAATCGATCCATCAATCGTATTTTTTTAATCGGATACACATTCTGTTATTAAAATTTTAATTATGAAAGCAGTAGAAAACGCGGAGTGTATATTAAACTATAATGATTACATAGTTATATAATTAACGAAAAAGTCCTTAATTAATAATATAGCATAGGCATTGTAAAATTATTAATATTAATTTTCCGATTAATATTATTTTTTATTAAATGTAAAGGCATATTTTTGGCACATAGAGCTTCTAGTTTGTAAGTATGGATAACTAGATAGATGTTTGCTACTTTTTTAACGAATAAATAACATATTTTGCTACGTATATATTATAGGCTTGGTGGGTTGAGTAGGAATCGGGTAGAATTACATCTTCTGGACCTCCAGGATAATTATTATTACAAAGAAAATTAATAAAAGAACAGCTCATAACAGATCAAAATGTCCAAAAAATTTCATGGTTAATTTAATATAATTTCATCATTTAATGCATTTTTTTAAATTTACTTATTTTCGTGTTTAAGAAGCAAGTTCTTCACTTATTTTAAACTTATATTTTTATGCTAAGAAAATAAATGAAACTAAATCGATAGTTAATTTTAGTCAAACCGATAGCACTCTCTCTCACTCTCACTCATCTCTATTCCATTGACAGACGATTGTTAAATGACGTTGACACTTGACAGTAATTGAAAAATTCGATACGTCCAAATTCGACAAACCAATCGTGACTTTCAAAAATACAAACCGAATAATTTACTAAATTCGTTTAACAAAAAAATTATAACAATCATTTCGGTAAGTTTAAAACTAAATCATTATTCAAAAGAAAAATCATTGGCAGCTAGCAGTTTACTTCAATACATAACCTACAGAGGATGACGCTACAAAACAATACAAAATTACGATAACTACAACAAAATTAACTAAAACTGATTACCAACTTATTGAATAAACGGCTTATAACAACAAAAACCACTCCTACAAACATTAAAAATAATTCAACAATAATTCAACGTCAACTTGCAGAAAAATGGCGACATCAGTGATCAACACATACACGGATCCCTGCTTGCCGGATTGGATGAGTGCACCTCACAGCACGGGTACCTCGATCATGGCGTGCGAGTTCGATGGTGGAGTGGTGATAGGGGCTGACTCTCGGACCACCACCGGCGTTTATATCGCCAATAGAGTCACTGACAAACTGACCAGGATCAGCGATCATATCTACTGCTGTAGGTCGGGCTCCGCTGCCGATACACAGGCTATTGCCGACATCGTTACTTATCATTTGAGTGAGTACCAAAAAAATACTTTGATAAAGAGACTTAGTTAAAAGTGATTAAAAGTTTCAAAAAAAAACCTTCAAAAGAAATACTTTGTTTTATCTGTTACTTTTATATGTTGAGTAGTACCCAAGTCATTAAGGACTCTATACCTTGGGCTGTGTGATTTCCATAGCTCGGTGACTTAGCACCAATTAATATGGTTAGGAAATCTAAAATACAAGTCTCTTGTGAACTTAATTTCCGTTGAAAATGAAAAGTTCATGAGTTCAAACTCAAAATAACTAAATACCATTATTATGTGTTCTGTTATAGACTTCCACAAAATGGAATTGGGTGAGCCCCCACTAGTTGAGACTGCCGCTGCAATATTCCGTGAACTCTGTTACAACTACCGTGATTCCCTGATGGCCGGTATCTTAGTTGCGGGATGGGATAAAAAGAAAGGAGGTAAACATTTATTAGTATCAATTAAAATGTCTTTTAAACTTTACTTTATATCCTATGTGAAGCTGAAAATATTTCAGAAAACAAGTGATAATGCTGTTCTATTATATTGCACTTCCACACAACTTAAGTACATACTTAAAATTTGATCTTGTCTGTGTCCTATTTAGTGGGATTAGACATAGACATAACTTTATTTATGGCGGAAACACACATACATTGTAATACATTCATCCATCTATATAATTAAGTTTTTAATGTCATTGTGTAAATAATAAACCATTTCCAGGTCAAATCTACTCAATTCCCATCGGTGGTATGGTCTCACGCCAGGCAGTGTCTATCGGAGGTTCGGGTTCAAGTTACGTCTATGGCTACGTTGATGCTAATTTCAAACCTAAAATGACAAAGGAAGAAGCCAAAAAGTTTGTAACAGACACATTGACACTGGCCATCTTAAGAGACGGATCATCTGGTGGAGTGGTCCGACTCGGTGTGATCACTGAGGCTGGTGTGGAACGCTCCGTGGTCCTTGGAGATCAACTACCCAAATTCTATGAGGGTTAATTTTGTACTAAGGTTTAATAAATGTATGTATTCATAATTTGTGACTTTTATTCTGAGAAATAGCAATGGATTCTCTGGAGTTCTTTCATTGCCTTGTTACTCTGGTTTTTAAATTCTTCCTTTAAAGCACAAAGTATATGGTAACCACTTACAATCATTTGGCTTGTGTGTACGTCAATCTGTGGGTATAATAATAAAAACAGTACATCTAAAAGAAATGTAGTATTAATACAAGATAACCCCAACATTTAAATTCTCAATCCATAAGTTTCGAAACAAGAGACTTATGAGCTTTGCTAAATGTGCTGAATCCAGTACTATATACAGGGTGATTTCCTAGTTCGGGTACATAATAGTACATATTGAAGGTCATGGTAGCTGATGGTTATATACGACCAGTAAAAATATTATTACATATGGCTTAATGCCTTCGTAATCGCAACTTAAAAATATCTAAAAATGATGGTTATCTTGCAAAATGATGGTTTTTCGACAGCTGATGGGTGTGGCGGAGGTGTGAGGTGCGCGAGATCACTAGAGGTCGTTAGTCAACACTCTTTTAGCCGAAATTGTTTATGTTTGAGGTAGTTTGTCGAATTTAGGTTTAAAAAAAAAATGTAATTTTACCTATTTTTTGTAATATTCCATTAGTATTAGAACAGAGTACTCATCACCCTCCTGGAATATGTACCCTCTATAAAAAATCACCCTGTATACGAATAAAATTCAAAATTAAATTTATAAATATTTTATTGTTCACATTTACAATTCAACTTACAACTATTATACAATGGTTTAATAACTAAGTGACGAGAGCCAACTCTTCCATAGTATCGAGATCTCGTAACAACATCTGAACAGTTTGTTTCGTTCGGGGAAAGTAATCCGCAGTCTCGTCGTCTTCAAATGATGGATCTTCGGATTCCAATTCTGTAATAAAGGAGAGAAGTTCAACGTAAAAGGGGTTGAGGCAGTACTGTTAGATTTTAATAAGACCTACAAACCTGCAGTACATCATTTTTTTCTATAATCAATAGTCTTCGCAGCGCACGCGATGGTAAAAAGTTTTTGGGTATTTTCTCGGACCTTTGTTTACATTATTGCAATGTTAGTACGGATATCTATTTTTTTTAAACTAAGTATAGTCTATTTCACTCAGGGATAAAAGATTTTCTCTTTATAATAAGTATAGATATATAAGTATAGATAACAGTAACTAACCTGCAACCTGTGCCTCTATGGAATCTAGTCTCGCGTCGAGCAACGCCTGGCACCGCGTGATGTGACGTAACAGTCGTTCTCGACACACGTTGTTGTCTATGGCGGCTTCCGGCTGAGGCGCACGAACTAACTCTTGTTCTGAGAGCAATAACCATGATTTAAACACGAATTTTTTTTTATTACAAGATAATTTCTTTAATGTTAACCAGCCAGTTACATTCTCGGAAATTTGCAAGCTTATTGTCGTACAACAATACAATATTACTTACTTTACTGGCTCCTACTTTAAGGTGTATAATATTAAAATCATACCTTCCACGGATTTAGCCAATTTTTCAAGTTCGGAAGCGCTCAGTGGCAAATCTAGAGACGCACCTCCAGGACTCGATAATAAACCGCTCAGCATGTTAGATACAGTTTGACCTTCACGAAATCTGTAAAGTAATAATGAAGATATTACAGATGAAGTTACAGAAGACATTAGTACGTTTTCGAAAGTCCTTTAAAATACAAATATTTTTTTTATTATTGTTACTTAACACGTGTGTTTACCTGTCACCATCATCATCGGAAGTCAGTCGAACGTCCAAGTCCTTCATATCATCCGGCTTTATGGGCATGTTTTCTTTGCCCAGAGCACTGATCATGATGTTGAGATCTGAATAATCAGAGTTGAACTTCGCTTGAGTTTGCGCGATGTCATTTTGATCCCAGTCCTTGGCCCAGAGATATAGTTTGGGATGATTCTTTTTACTGTAAAAATAGTTTGTTTTCATTACTGATTGTTAATGATGCTAATGTCGACGAATTGTTTCATTGAGACGTACGAGGGCACACAGCTAGCGACAGCTTCGCGTTTGTAGCGATGCTACGACGCGACAGCATCGCTTCAAAAAATCGCCGTTGCTATTATGGTTGCCCATTTATTTTGTTTGCCAGTACATACCTGGCCACGTGATAGTTGAGTGCGAGCGCGTGCAGCGAGTCCTGCAGCCGCAGCAGGTTGCCGGACAGTTCGTGCGCGCGTCGCAGCGAGCACAGCGGTTGTGCTGCTGCTGTACATACCTGGCCACGTGGTAGTTGAGTGCGAGCGCGTGCAGCGAGTCCTGCAGCCGCAGCAGGTTGCCGGACAGTTCGTGCGCGCGTCGCAGCGAGCACAGCGGTCGTGCTGCTGCTGTACATACCTGGCCACGTGGTAGTTGAGTGCGAGCGCGTGCAGCGAGTCCTGCAGCCGCAGCAGGTTGCCGGACAGTTCGTGCGCGCGTCGCAGTGAGCACAGCGGTCGTCCTCCGGCGGGAATCCCGTTGAACACCATGTCTTGTTCGTGCGCGAACCGCCGCGACTTCCGACCGCGACGCGGGTTCAGGCAGATGCTGCACGTGTACTTCTCAGGCACCTGATACAATCATCAGACAATGTTATTACACGTTGTCGACCTTCACCCAGTTAAGATATCGATGAGCCTGCTGATGGAAGTGTTTAAATAAAGTGAAGTCTACGATGCGTCACCAGTTGCGATTCATGACTAAACTAATTTGTTCCAAGATACGAAAAGAGCTATACAGAAATTCACAGAAGAAATACCTACCTGTGATTCGTTTTGTATGTTATGGCAGAGCGCGTGTTGCCAACATAGGCACAGTTCACACTGCACCATCAGCCCATCCTCCTCACGGAACCCGCAGTGACAGTTGATAATCTCTTCACGTTTCATGTGAACTATCTTTATCTTTTCACCACCTGAAAATCATGAAAATTCCTTTATTATGAAAAAACAATGATACATAACATTTTGTGTCGACTAGATTCAAAATACATTATTCAGTTATATCAGAAAATCCTTTAAAGTCATAACCTCAAATAATAATTATAGGATGGTAGCTCTCAGATTAATACTCACACTCATTATATGTGTACATATTGCTATCCTTCTCTTCATTATTGGATTCCGAGGACATTGCCTGATGCTGTTTCACATCCATAGTCTTAGAATCAGGCGTCCCTGACCCCGGGAACGTTGACCTCGTATCCACATCCGAAGCCACTAGCCATTCCTCATCTTCGCTATGTTTCTGAGACACGGTTGCAAACTTCATGACCTTCTTCGATTTGTCCAATAGAGGCTTGGTCACTGTGTGGGTAGATATGGCGGTTTCAAAGTCCAATGGTTCAGCCGGTGGAATGCTTGGATCTGGCACAGTCTCTTGTAAAACTTCGTCATTGTTTATCAAGTCTTCCGGTCGACGAACGGGCAACAAAACTCTTGGACGTTTGACGGGTTTGCTGCTAAGAGCGTCACGAAGTTTAGGAGAGTCTTGCAGTTTATACATCATCTCCGGATTGGTCGGTAAAGTGATCTCAGACTCAGTTTTATCCAGCTTCATAAATTCTGGTTTTCGTTTCGGTTTCAGGACTCTTGGCCTCTTTGGTTTCTTTTTGATTTGTCCTTTGATGGGAGTTGTTCTTGCGTAGGCCAGGTCTAACACTTTGGGCGTGATTCCCAGCATTGGTTTCAGTTCTCTGTGATAATGTTTAATGTGCATTTGTAGGAGGTTGCTGTTCCGGAAATTCTTGTTGCAACCCTCCATTGGACACTGAAGTAGATTGTCTACTATTTGAACTTTTAGAGAGCCAACGTATACTGAAATGGGCAGACATTGTTTTTAATTTGGTTTCAAAAAATAAATTGTTTAAGCATGGCATTTTATAGCTAATTTTTTATGGGAAACTGTGGTTAGCTAGTAAACTGCGCAAGCATAAACATTTATAAGACAAGTTAGCTTTCCCTCGGGTTTTCCTGGGCTTCACTGCTCAGAGTCATTACGATGGTCGCCGCCTTGGATCCTGGCTACACAGGAGTTACAGTGGTGGGAGTGAGAGGTGGGCAAATAATAAAACTTTTATAAGATCTTACCATATCCATCTTCTAGAGGCGGTACCTCTTGTTCTGGAGCTGGTTCGTTTAACGGTACCTCTTCACTCACTACACTTGTATCTACGACCTCATCATTCTAAAACAAAGTACTTTTACTATGTAATTGAACTGATGACCTCATTCTTCATTTCATTATCAAGTTCAATTTCATCATTACAGAACGACGATTTCAAATCAAAATATTGTAACATATCGAACGACTTAGATTTTAAATCTAGACCTGACACTTCTCCCATCATTCCTTCAAATCACTCCCTTATTTTACTTACTTTTTATGCTTCCTTATCAGACAACAATGATTATGCTTAGAAAAATCAAATGTTAATCTCATGAAATCTAAGAGTGTGTTCTTGAGAGTGATATATGGCTTTATCATAAAAAACAAATTGTATAAAGGTGTGATGTGTTTATGGGCATGGGAGCATAAGCATTATCTTTCCTTGCATATACACCTAATGCGCACTTTCTTTAAACTTAAACCAAATCAAAAATCATCTAAAATACCCTAGACACTGTTTTATCTACACTAAATTAAACTAGCTACATATCTACTCACAGTTTCAGCAATTTTCATTCGAGGTATCTTCAATTTCAATGTAAACCTCTTTTTATTTTTATCTTGAATGCCTTTCAATTTTTTATTTCTTTTAACGATTGGTGACGTAACACTAAGAGCACCGGAAGTCTGACTCGGTCCTTGAGCGACTCCTTCCGGTGTATGCGTGATCCAACCAAGGCGACTGGATAGTTTCAAATGTAATCCAAAGTCTAGGAGAGCATTCTCATATGGCTTGAGAGATTCGTCATTATTGTTCTCCAAGAAGTTACGCATGTCCGTTTTGGTATGGAAACGACGATTATTCGGACTAGAACAAATGTTTTAAAGTTTTAATGTTGGATAAGAATGATCTATAAAAACTTGAGAAGTGTCATGGGACACCCGAATAGAACGAAGTTCCTTTCGATTAAAAGATATCTTATAAAAAATATTTCCTTTCGTAACGCGCGATAAGGAACAGGTTTCAAAATATTTTGATCACAGCGCCATCTAGCGATAATCATCTAAAACAAAAAAAGTGGTGTGACAACTTTTCGTAAGATTTTTTTCCGTCTAGCCCCCTTTCGATAACGCGCGATAAGGAACTTCGTTCCAATATTTATTTATTGTTTCATTTTAAAATAAATTGCAAAATGTGTTGGTAAGGGCATAACTCAACAACGCCTGGACCAATTTTGAAGTTCAGGGATGATTTTTACGGCGTGAAAAATTTTATAATCTTAGTTGATAGCAACTAAGATTATAAAATTTTACAGATTAAAGACATAGGTCTTTAAGACTACTAAGATTATAAAATTGTAAAGACATAGGTCTTTAATCTGTACAATGCCAAGACTTGCAAGTGTTAAAAGCAAAAAAACACTATTATTTTGTGTATCTTACCTTACTAAAACAACGTCCCATTTACCAGCAGAGTGTCCCAAACTTCTTCTGACCATGTGTTTCGTCCAACCGGGCGGTAATCTCTTATCTTCTACCTACACGTTTAATACAACATTGTTCAATACTTTTTGTTGACTTTTTTTCCAATTAATGTTTTTTATTTTCACTTATTGTTTACATTACATTTAAAAAAAAATTAACAAAGAAATAGAATTTAAAAATACAATATAAAAACAGAGGGCCACTGAAGACGAGGTCTACGACCCAAGCCGCCAGTGGTCAGGGCTCAAGAGAGAGGAACCTCCTCACAATACGTGTCGTGTCAAGAACGACCGCCGCGCTGAATTAATGCTATTATTAACCCATTGATGATATTTATTTATTTATATACGGACAACCAACAGCACAATGATATAATAATGATTTAGAATGCAAGTTATCGATGCACTTATTTATGAAAAAAATGCGATAAAAACTATTACGTCTAGATAACCAAATCTACTACCGAATGCTATTGAACACTAGTTCTACAGTACCTGAACACTTCTCCTGGGTAATCCTGGTTTCCCATCAGCATCAAGCTTGGTGTCTCCAGCGATTTCACTGACAGTTCCCACCGGCTGACCATCCACCCACTTACAGCACCATTCCCCGGGCAACATGAAGCTATCAGGCAACTGCGTCATCAGCAGATGCTGTGTCTTCTTCAGCATTTCCTTTCTCATGCGTTTCATTTGTTTCTTCATAACTTTCAGCTCGCACCTCGCTTTTTCAACTTCTTCTTTGACTGCGACTTTTTCTTCCGTTATGTTGTCGACACTGAGCCCGCTTATGTCTGTGTCTGTTGCTGTTGTGTTGTCATCTTGTCCTTCAGTTTTAGTTTCTATGGTAGATACATCTTCTGGAATTGCTGTTGGAGTTTCTTCGTTAATTTCTGGTTTGGGCGTAGATGGTTTAGGTGTGGATGGTTTAGGAGTAGAACATTTAGGTGTCGATGTTTTTGATGTGATGTGTTTGGGTGTAGCGGGTTTTTCGTAATTCAACCCATCTTCTAATTTATTGATAACCTCTTTGATCCTATCTATAACTTCTTCGTGTTTAGAATCGTCAATCTTCTCAAACTTCTCGAGTTTAACCTCTTCCTTTACGACCTGTATGTTAAAGTTAAGTCAATATTTTCAAGACTAAGCTAATTAACTACTACAAATAACTACGATTACTTACTGGATCAAAATCTGATTTATAACCATCGCTATCAAGTGTGCTGTTGTGTTTAGGGCTACCTACAGGTGTACTAACGTTTGTGTTGACCTCGTCAGAAATATCCGATTTTGTTGCGTCTTCGTCTTCTTGTTTGATATCTTCAGTTTTCACTTCAGTTTCTTCATTTTTGTTGAGAGTACCGATTATAGATGCTACTGCGTCTAAATAAGGTTGAAATTGTTTTACGATTTGATTTGAGAATTAAGTTCGAAAACTTTGCTGTATTTTCATTGTGTTAAAAAACTTACCCGGAATTTCAGTTTTGACGTTAGCTTTTTCAACATTCTTTTCAACAGCAGTCTCCACCACATTTTTCTTTTTAATTATCTTAGGTTTCTTTGGCAACTCTTTCGACTTGTCTTTTTGCATCTTCGGCCGTTTCTGACCGATGTTAAATATCTCTTTTATATTAAGCTTCCTTTTCATCTCGCGACGTTCGAGTTTCGAAGTCAAATAGTCCCGTTTTGGATCAAACAAGTGGCTATTGTAGGCTGGGTTGGGAAGCCCAGTTGAGTTGATAGGCCCGCCTGTTTGTATGGGTGAGTTTAAGGATGTTGTCGGTGAATTCAAATTGGTTTCCACTGTGAGGGAGTCGCACTTGCCCGGTTTCCATTTGTACAAACGTGACGTTGAACATTTCCATAGGAAACCGTCATCGAATACGATTTCGTAGGCACCTGAAGACCAGAATTATATGATTTGTATATGATTATGAAACCCGAAGATTTACTAAATTGAAAAATGCTAAAATGAAGCTCTTAACATGAACAATATTTAGGTTAGTTCAGAAAATAAGGACTAACATTAAAATTATATTTTCATTCAGTCCTACAAACAAATACGACTCTCACCATTCCCCAAAACCTTTTGTATAGTCGCCATAAATCTCTTATTGTCTCTCCAACGAGCAAGGCACCTCTCCCCCTCAACAAATGTAGGTTTAGGCTTGTCATCCTTAACTTCCTTCGACTCAATGTTGCCAGTATTCGGTTTTTCATCGCTGGTAGATTTAGTGACCATTCCAAACGGTCTCAGGCGAGGACTGTTCACACTGATCCACTCGTCGTGTTTTACAATGCTGGTAGGATAAGTTTTTTATAAGCTTAAAGGACCAAAGCTGTACCTCAAGTATTAGTAATTAACTTACCATAAGGAATCTTAAAAGGCTAAATATGGGACAATACGAAAACGAAAACGTTTCTTTAAGGTGGTTAGGTTCTTTTTACGATAGCTACCATTTACTGTCAAGTTGAATTTTTTTACGCTCATTTAGCTTGTGAACGATCAAATACGAATATTGTTAGTTTTAAGAAAAAATGTTTTTCATTCAGAAAATTACCTCAAATTACAAGTATCGACAGAAAAACTTCTACCACAAAGGCACAGAGTAGCAACTAGGCACAAAATAGAATACACACTTCTTAGTTTCTACTAATATCAAAATGCGTTACAAATGTAATATCGATATAAAAATATTTTTTCAACTTTTAGGTTTTAGCTTTGTAAGCGTATTGTTACTACAAACAAATAACGTTGCCATGGTTACCTGGCGTCTTTCCGCATCGACCACCTCGTTTTGTATGGATGAGACATTTTCCACGAAAATTATATTATTTTATAAACAGAAATTTCAGAACAAAATTTCCTAGTTTAATAACTTAATTTTAACTTAAATACTGAATAAATTCACTCTTTAAAATAAACTCTGAATATTTTCTCAAGAAGTACGACTGACGTTAATAAAGACAGCTGACTGTCTAGGTCAGTGTTCATTTTTTCTTTATGAAACTTTGTTATTGATTTTAACCTTCTTGGATGTTACTACGAAAAAGTTTTTACTACGATGTACTTTTTTTTTTTCAATGTAAAAAAATATTTTATCCCAATCAATAAAGTTTACGTGGAATAATAGTAAAAACGAAAACGATTATTTATAGATGAAATTCTACGCTATGTGTTTGATTAAAATCAGAAATTGCATCGAAATTTATTTCTGTTAGTAAAACATTACCTACTTTAGTATAACAACTGAACTATGTATAAATTAAATTTTGTAAATAATATTAAATAATTACATACCCCGTTGAGTCCTGATCGTAATGTACAAGTACTTCCATTTCATCGAAATCAACCTCCTTGATTAGTGCCGAGTGCCAGTTGTAAGCGAAATCTCTGGCTTCCACCTTGGAGCCCACTGACAATGCCACACTGCCGTTACCTTTATCAAAAAAATATTATCTAATAACGTGGTAAAAAATTAAAAAGAAGATAAAGTAAATTAAATTACTATGCCTTTTGCGTTTGCCGCCAAAACGATCCTACTAGTTTTGGCGCCAAAGCCAAAGCTTTTTACTGTTTTACCTACCTAACCTACCTAACGTACCTTTATCAATGGGAGCATTTATTTTATTAATTTCTTTATCATTTTTACTGAAACCTTTCTCATCAGTATCGTCTAAAATATTCATTAAGTTCGATGTACTTGCTACATCTCTCTCTATAGCAGTAAGAGAAGTGACATCTGGTTGCTTGTTTTGACACTTTTTCATTTCATTTTCAATGTCCTGGATCTCTTTCTCTTGTGTTTCGATGTATTTGCGTATAGCTTCCAAGCTTTCCTCTGGTTCGGGAGACATTTTCATTTCATTAATGGAATTTTCCGGAACAGTTTCGGTGGCGGGCGGTTTCGATTCCGTGTCGTCCATTTTTTTAGTTTTTTTGTTCCACGAAAATATTGACGGTATTGCATCTGAAATGTTTTTAATTTAAATTCGGTATATTATGGTGACTTTTTGAGTATTTGTTTTTTATATTTTCCACTTAGCCTCAAGAACAATAAAATAAGGATGGGAATAAAGGTAAAAAAAAATAAACATTTTTTGATTTCTTCTAAAATCTACTTAATACAATCTTAAAAAATCGAATAAAGTTTGTTTTTATTTTATTGGAACAGTAATACATCGAATATCCAAGTTATTCAACAAAACTAATGAAATATCGCACACACAAAAATGTATGTTTCTAAAGTTAATATTCTAAAATCGTAGCTCCAAAAAACAATTTATGAATTTGACTATGAATTGTGTATGTATGCTGTCTATAAAATCTACTTTAAAACAGTTCGAAGTTAACCTGTGATTCACTAATCTTAGGTTTCAAACAAATACATCATGGAGCCCATTCATGCTTTAAAAAATATGTATTCAAATTGCAAATATTGTCATTTTTACACCTGCAATCATTATAATGTTTGAGAGCCAATCAATAAGCAGAAAATCATAAAAATAAAAAAACTATCTACAATGGCTGCAAAAAAATACAAACAAAAATCTATGCATTACAAAACTCCATACAACTTGCAAGACATTTGCTTTGTACCTGATTTGAGTATGTACTTAGAATCCTTATAAATCTGAAAGTCTGTTTTACGAAAGTGTCTCGAACATACATAGGTAGGTTCGTCTTTGATCGTGCAACGAGTAACGGATGCCCAAGCACTTTTCAAAGACATATTTTTAGGAAACTTGTGGTACGTCACACCAGCATCCTCTTTTCTTGTTGAACATGACTTACAATTGTCTATACAACACTTTTTTACAGCCATTCTTTGTTGTTAACTGTGCTAATTTTAGGTGAATAATAAAATGGAAGTGTTAGTAATGTTAAAGTAGTGGTTATTAAATCAGTCATGTCAAACTGTATAGAGAAGGTAGTGTGCAATATGGTTATAAATGTTACTCTTAGTAAATATTTCACTGGTTTTCACCTATTAAGATAGACATGACTAATTTTAACAAATGATAATTTTAGTAGTAAATGAATTAAATTAAGAGTATTAACACTTTGTAATTATTTTGTATGGCATGCACTTACAATGGATTTGTGTCAAGTAAGTATTAACATTTTCATAAAACAATAATTATTTCTTAAACACAGGAAACTAATGAATATTTAGAGAAATAATCAAAATAAGAGTTTTACACTAAATATAATACACTGAAATGAACTTGTTATTTATTCTAGTTTTGATTATGTTCATTTATTTTATTCCATTTTTATTTACTAACACCTAGTTTTAAGTTATTTTTGTTAATACTAACAACTTGGACCACTGATGTCCGAAATAAAGAAATTTTGAATTTGAATTTGAACTGAATAGTAGACCAGTTTTATTAAATTGTAAAAATTTATAATAAGTTTCATCCTTGGATAGACCAACACATGAAAATATACATCAAAACTTTTTATATTTCTAACCTAAGGAACAACCAGAGTTTATAATATTTTGGTAATGTGCGATTTTATACGAAAATCGAGTAATAAAGTGGGACTTCCAATTCACACAAGTAATAGAAACACGAGCTTAAATGACTTGAAATAGTTAAATATTATGAAACAATGAGAACGCATTTTGGTGGAAACTTACCGGATGAATATTAAACTAATATCAGACATACAGTAGGCATAATATACACAATTTCATTCAGAATGTATTAACGAGTTTAGAGGATAATAAAGTTAATCATAGATATGAGTTTTGCTATTTATTTTTAATGATTTATTGATTGTTTGGAGTTCACACCACAGATGAGAACAGATTAAAAAAATACAAATTCACGCTTCCTGTCTACTTCACAGACTGTCAAATGTCATTTTGAACAGTGAAATTTCTCATCTTTTGGCATTGAAAGATGACAGATGCTTTACAATTTATGACAATTGATACTTGATGACATGTCATGTACTTGATTTTCCCGAATCCGATCCCAAGATCCTCAATTTTCACAAATCACAATATTTTATTTACATTTAGCTGTAAATAACAAGGAAACGAGTGAATTTCGATTGTAAAAGTAATATTAACAGTACAAACATATTGTTGAACTTTTTTTGTTCTTTATTATAGAATAAAACATCACTTTCATTGTAAAGAAATGTCTGTAGCGGCTGATTCAGAACATGCAACAGAAAAAATTACAGAAAATGAAAAAGATTACCCATCGAATACTTTAAAAGGAAAACTGGACGACTCCGGCGATGAAACACCCAGCAAAAAACATACTAGCGTTGTAGCAGAACACTACAATCTGCTCGAAGAAAAGGGTCTCAAAGAACGCTACAACTCTCCGATATTTCACCTCAGAAACTTCAACAACTGGGTAAAAAGTGTTCTAATACAAGAATTTACTGATAAAATACGTGAAAAAGATTACGGGAGACCTCTACGCGTTTTAGATATATGCTGCGGGAAAGGCGGTGACTTAGGGAAATGGCAAAAAGTCAGACCGGAGCACGCGATCTTTGCTGACATAGCCGAAGTTTCAGTACAACAATGTGAAACTCGTTATGAACAGTTACGTAGAAGGTGCGGCCGGCTCTTTACGGCCGAGTTTATAGCAGCAGATTGTACTAAGGACACACTTAGGGATAAGTATAAAGATCCATCCATAAGTTTTGATGTAGTTAGTTGCCAATTTGGCTTGCACTACAGCTTCGAGAGCTTGGTCCAAGCAAGAAGGATGCTAACCAACATATCAGAATGCCTTAAACCTGGTGGATATTTCTTTGGCACAATTCCTAATGCAAATGAAATTGTGTCAAGAGCTCAAAAGTCAAAAGACTACACTTTCGGCAACAGGATCTACAGTATAAAACTGTTGTTTGACCCCAAAGATGGTTACCCACTTTTCGGTGCAAAGTATGACTTTCACCTTGAAGGAGTTGTAGATTGTCCTGAGTTTTTAGTAAATTTTGAACTGTTAACTAAATTAGCGGCAGAGTATGGATTAGAATTAGCGTATAAAGCTAGTTTTGCAGAATTTTATAAAGACCACATAGGTAGTAATAAGCAACTCTTTCAAAGGATAGGCTGTTTTGAAACATATCCTGCGCAGAAAGGTAAAACTCTTATGGGCGAGGAATCAGAATATGAACATGCCAAAACTTATTGGGACAGTAAAGAGTACAAGACTGATCAAAACTGTATTGGTACAATGAGTACTTGCGAATGGGAAGTGGCAAGTAAGTATGCTGCGAATCTGTAGTCTAGGAACTAGTAAATAAAATTAAAGGCATTCAAGCTTTTGCAGGTTTTCCAGATTATTAAAAAAAAAATTGGTTTTTCCTTAAATAAAAGAAATAACCTGTTATGTATCTGTATGGTTAAGTACAACATTGGTTTTAACAAAAATTGTTGTTAAGTAATTTTTATCAGACCCCATCAAACTTATTTTATTATTATAGCTAAGTAAATTCATACACAAAAACAACATACTTTAAATTTAATATTTAACGGTAATGGTGTTTTACAATTTTGTAAGTAAATCTCATATATAAAATTACAGTGGCACAGTTTTCGTTGCCATACTCCTACGAAATCGCTTTTGATGACATTTTTTGTGCTTATTCGGTACCTATGAGAATCGGCCAACATCTATTTTTCATCCCCCTAAATTTCTTTTTTTTTTTTGTGCAGACGAAGTTGTGCGGTGCAGCTAGTTAATTATGTAATTATTTCTGTTTCAGCAATATACATGACGTTTGCATTCAAGAAGTTAAAATGTACACAATGGAGTGCAGATGGAAAACCTACGTACACAGTTTCCAAAGAAACAAATCAAACCACTAGTAAATAATATATAAGAATGTTGTAGATTATAACAATAATTATTGTATTTAAGTTTAAATAGATAGATACATTCAAATAAAGAATTATTAAATTTAAGACTAAAAAGTAATTGTTATATTTTGAAAAATTGTGTTCCCTGTAAAATGCAGGATCATGAGTGAAACTTTTCAGTATTAACAGAATTTTAAGTATTTCTAATACTTAATGAATATCTTGCAAGAAATAAATAGACATACCACTGAATTGTTTCTTACTTATTTATGTTTGTGACTAAGAGAAGAGGTATGTAATGAATATTCACAAAAAAAAGTAAATTTGATAATAGTTGTGTGGATGTAGAGGAGGGAATCTAACAGCCAAAGTATTGGTCTCCATCTGCTCTTCTAAACAAGCCCATACTCAATGAGTCTACGACCTTCTGTTCTCAAGATAAGTTGCGGGGGTTTGTTTTGTGGGGGGAAACCAAGTACACCGACCCACGCTGGTTCTGACCTAGCGGGGTATTCCGTGGGAGGGTGACACGCGGTCCCATCTTGGCGGCCTTCGGAAATCCCGCGCGACGGTAAAGAGTGCAGAGTGCGTAACACGTCGCGCCGTCCCTCATATACCCGTGCTGGGCTCTGGCTTCAGTCGGGGTTCGGACGCTGAGTGTGAGCAGGAGGTTTTAGTGCGGTTCAACGCTTACTTTTAAGTGGTTCATAAGACTGTATTAGTCAGGACCGAACAGTTGCTAAGGATTAAAGATAATTCAAACTTTGTTTTAAACTCATTTAATTTCAAACTTTTTGGTTTTAACTCAATGAAATCGATTAGACACGCGGGTCTTGTAAGTTTGCCTTTGCCAAGTTTATTTACACTGTGGTTTACTTTTTTAAAAGTCATCTTTGTGTTTTTACCACATTTATTAGAGGAAATTATGGAATTTTTCGGAATCACTTCTCACGGTCCTCAAAATTATATCAAAGAATGTTTACGTGAATCATATACAGAACCGAGGACGAAGAAAGAGAGTGTGAATTTGATGCACAAAATTAAAGAACATTCGTTACTTCCCGCTACAGTAAGTTATAAACTATCATTAGGAACGCAGGATAACCTGGGATGGACCGGCATCGGCATCGACAGGAAACAACGCCCTAGTGCGTATCGCATCATGTCGCGACGCATAACTCCATGCTGATTTCTGGCCTCAGCCGGGGTTTGGACGCTAAGCGTTAGTGGTTGAATGCGATTAAACTTCCTTATTCACCTGCGGGGCGAATGGAAACAATTTCGTCAAACTAAAAAAAACTGCGATTTTACCAACAGATTAATAAAATATACCTGGTGTTGAATGTCTTTGTATTTTACACTTGAAACCGTTTGTTTGAAGATGGGGAGGCTTAGCTTAGAAATGTCCAAGAAGCCTATGAGTCTCTAGGCACTAGGGCGTATAATGTGAACTGGAATTGTAAAACAATAGCAGATAACACACTTGTTAAAATTTGTCCAGTCTTGCATAATTTAATTTAA
The DNA here is from genome assembly GCA_030269945.2 of Trilocha varians. Taxonomy (NCBI): domain Eukaryota; kingdom Metazoa; phylum Arthropoda; class Insecta; order Lepidoptera; family Bombycidae; genus Trilocha; species Trilocha varians. Next base: position 9,883,312 of record AP028267.1, on the reverse strand, counting down.
ATCTTTGTTTCTAGATTGAAAGACCCGATTTCAATGCCATTAGAATAATTGACTGCTACATTGGAAGAGTTGATGGATTTGCATATGGATCCATTGAGAGATTTAAGAAAATGAAAAGAAAAGGAGTCATCAAACCAGTTGGACCTTGCGATATGTACCGAATGCCAATTGTTTCTTCCATTGAGGTGATATTTTTGGTTTGAGTTACGCAAAACTTAAAACAAACAGGTAGTTAAATTCTAGTGATTATAAAATATTATGTCTCACAGTACGGATGGTTTATGCATGACCCAGAAGTAATGAATGCTACGTGGTATAAATTGAAAAAGAGATTCCCGCAACCAGCGTCTCCGAATACATTGATACTAGACAAAGTTCGAAAAAATAATAAATACGCTTCCTTGTTTTAACCATAAAATGATCAAGAAAAAGTATGTCGTCTCAACTAAAGAGAAGAGTTTGAGAATCCAAATTAATTTGTGCAAGGTTATTTATGTTTCAATTTCACGATACAACTTATATATTCCAGAAAAGAAATAAAAATAGTAAGCTTGGAATAAGGAAAAAAATGTGTAATTTTTTTTTTTTTTTTTTTTAGTTGGAGGAAATCACCGGATCCCCGCCCGCGGGGCGGGCGGGCGGGGTATGTGGGAGTTGAACCGCACTAAAACCTCCAACCGCTCACACTCAGCGTCCGAACCCCGGCTGAGGCCAGAACCCAGCACGGGGTTATGAGGGACGGCGCGACGCGTTACGCCCAAGGCACTCTTTCCCGTCGCGCCGCCCCCTCCGGACGCCGAACCGGTAGCCGCCGGCGATACGGCCACCGGCTCTCTCGGTCGGCGGGCTATCCGAAGCCCGCCAAGATGGCTGGACCGCGTGTCACCCTCCCACGGAATACACCGCTGGGTCAGAACTAGCGTGGGTCGGGGAGCGCGGTCCGCCATCCCCCGGATGCTCTAACGCTAAGGGCGTGCTGAGCGAGACACGACACCTTCTTGGGTCCCCGCTCGCACTCGAATGCGTTGGGGACCCGAACCTTTAAGGGGCCAGAGTCCGGGCGAGATCCCGGTTCTGACCCCTTGCTCGACGGCGGCGTCGGGCAATCGCAGGGCGGAGGGAGGAATATACCCTCTCCCTCGCCCACGACGCCGCCTGCTTCTGCGAGATGGTGGACTCGCAGAAGTCGAATGTGTAACCAATGACAGTGCTTAACCAATAAACAGTGAAAGAAATCGATTTCAATCGCCGATTTCAATGATTCGAATAATTTTGTACCACCATCATTAATTTATTAATACCGATCAAATGTTTACTATAAAACCTCTCAAAAACTAGGGGTTCTATATAGTTACTAATTTTTAATAGTAGTTGACCATTATTAAATTTAAAAGTATTTTTTTGGGGAAATTGATTGAATTGAATTAGTGCGGAACTTAAACGAAATCGCTTCCAAAGGAGATCCTATTAAACATTCACTCTGTTCGTTCGATTCGATGACATCAACTCATTCATTCGCTTCATTCTTTTAGTTGCCAATCTTCGAAGTGATAGGTGGTGGTTTCCCAATAACCAAAAATGTCGTAAGTAATCCAAAAATATTTTTAAAATCATGTTAATTTCGAAATAAATTTTATGTCACCCGTATAAAATGTATTAAAATGCATAAATAAATATAACTATTTGGACAAACCAAGATTAGAGGTTATTTATAACCCCACGTTAATGTTGACTAACGCCGAATCTCATTGCTTTTTAGGTCTAAAGTGTCTCGTGACACGCTCTACGAGTGCGTGAACGCCGTTCTCCAATCCTCAAAGGACAAGAAACGAAACTTTTTGGAGACCGTCGAACTTCAAATCGGTCTGAAGAACTATGACCCACAGAAGGACAAGCGTTTCTCCGGAACTGTAAAGTACGTTTACCTGAAAGGAGCGTTTTAGTGGGATATTTTTATTATAAATTCCACCAGAATGAATCTGTACAGGGAGTCGGTGAAAACTGACGGGACTCGACCCAGAGTCTTTAAATAATGGGCAGGTGGCTTCGGCCAACCGATATGTTCGGATATTGTATGAAGCTACTCGGTGAGGTACGCTTCGTTGCTTTATTATCTAGTAGTTGAACTAGGTTTACTAAACATTTTGTTTTGCACTTCTTACACAGTATTTACAATTGACTGAATTCATCAGATTGTTGTAGACATAAGATCTGTCCTGCTAGACATGTGGCGTAGAAGAAATATAATAAAACTAAGATTTAAAATTGATTATTGGAAATTCTAAATGATGTTATAATTATGCATGTATTATCTGTTGAAATTGATGACATATTACAACTGATTTATCAAACAAACTACAAACTCATATTGTTGATAGAGCAGCAGGGTCTGATGAATTATTATTTTTAGGTTGAAGTACATCCCTCGTCCTAAGATGCAAGTTTGCGTTCTTGGAGACCAGCAGCATTGTGATGAGGCTAAATCTATGAGTGTACCCTGCATGGACGCAGAGGCTTTGAAGAAATTGAACAAGAACAAAAAACTTGTCAAGAAACTGGCCAAAAAGTGAGTAGCTAGTTTTGTTATTTAGTTTAAAACTTATTTTTAGATAATGGCTATTAGATTTCAAATAAATAACACACTACCTGGTTTGTTGTATTAGTTATTGTTTATAAACTAGCACAATTTCTGTAGATTCCTTTAGATAAGTACCATGAGAGATTTATAACAATAAATAACTAATCTAACTGATTCAGAAGGCGGTAGTTCTTGACACGGCGCGTATTGTGAGGAGGTTCCTCTCTCTTGAACCCTGACCACTGATGGCTTGGGTCGTAGACCTCGTCTTCAGTGGGCCTCTGTTTTTTATATTGTATTTTTAAATTTTATTTCTTTAATTTTTTTTTAAATATAATGTAAAAAATAAGTGTAAATAAATGAATACAAAATAACTAATCACAAATTTTTTTTTAAAATATTCCTTTGGAATTGCAATTTAATGTCCTTATCATATTAAGGCTTATCTAATTCCATTCTGTTATGCTTGTATATCAGTTCCAAAATAATGTATATATTTTTCAGATATGATGCTTTCCTTGCATCTGAATCCCTGATCAAGCAGATCCCCCGTCTGTTGGGTCCTGGTCTGAACAAGGCTGGAAAATTCCCTGGTCTCCTCTCCCACCAGGAGTCCATGACACAGAAGATCGATGAAGTTAAGGGAACCATCAAATTCCAGATGAAGAAGGTATGGATGTAATTTTTGACTGTTTAATTAACAAAGTTCAATTTGCAAATACATTTTTAACATAAAATTGCTGTCAAAGCTTTTTTCTGACTTTCATTTCAAGAACGATAGCTATTGAAATTAGTCTGACAATCTCACTTTGACTGCTGCTTGCAATTTAAAAAAATATATATATTTGCTAATTACAACAATGATAATACAACATTTTTTGTTTTGGTAGCTGCTCCATATCAAATAGAAAGTGTCAGGAAGTCTGCTTCCCAACCTGTATTAATTATATTAAACTTTAAATATGTTGATAAAAGGACCTTAGAAATCAAAATGTTACAAGACTCATAAATAATGAACCTCCTTATCTTTTACCTACTTATAAAATTAAAAAAAAGAAATTTTATTATGTGGACAAAATTATTAACAAAGTTTATTTTTCTATTTCAGGTACTGTGTCTATCAGTAGCTGTTGGTCACGTTGACATGACCCCTGACGAGCTCGCCCAAAATGTGCATCTTTCCATCAACTTCCTCGTGTCCCTGCTCAAGAAACACTGGCAAAACGTGAGGTCGCTCCACATGAAATCCACAATGGGACCGCCCCAGAGATTGTACTAAATTGACATAATAAACCTTTACTACATAATTTTTGATTTTCATTTATTTATGCTTGAAATCAGTATGGAAATTAGGTACAATATATTAGTTAGTAAAGAATGATTATAAGCAGTCTTGGCATATTCAATAAAAGAAGACTAGCAAAAAATGTCAACTGATTTTTGATGTTGAAACAAAAGTCTGATGAGTTTATTCACTAAAAAGAAATTGTTAAAATTTGTACTCATGAAATTAAAAATTTTTGTTTTTCATTTGAATATAACAAATAGTATAATGCCTCCTTTTTGGAAGTTGGTCAATAACTCTATTATGTATTTGTAGTCTGTGGTCTTATTATTAAAAAACTGAATATTCTGTATGACACTTGATGTTTCAATATTATTGACGTTTGAGAAACTTGACATTTGGCAAAAGAGATGTCCGTGTATTTATGTCTGTGATTTATTTTGTTCTCGTTAATTTTATCCTCTTATTTACCTAATTAAATTTAAAAAAAAAGTGATAACTAGAAGAATGAATCTAAATATTTCCAGTTTGGGAAAATTCGTATGGAAATCCCAATCAATAGCCGGAATTGGAGTAAGTTTTTATTAGAGTTACATTTTTATCTTCATAATTATCCGAATTTGCACATTATTATAGAATTGTTAAGATACACATTTAAATCCACTATTCAGAAGAAACATAATTATTCAGTTTAGATCTGAAGTTAGTACGAAAAGCTGTTAGTTACCTAACCACAACATAACCTCACTTTTAGTATCAGCAAGTCCGTAATAAATGGGCTAACTGGCTCATGATTCGTGATGTAAAACGACGCAGGCTTAGTGCAGAGAATTACTTGGAACGGACCAGAGTTAACGCGCTGAGGAAGAATGATATACTGCCAGTTGAAATCAGAGAATTAGCTGATAAACAAATCAACGAGTTTGAGTTGAATGCTGTTCCGATGAGAATTAATAACAGATGTGTTATAACTTCAAGGTAATATTTTAATCACTTAAAGAACACTTATTTAAGCTCTACAGTTAATGTAATTTCTATTGGTATATCAGATTAATATTTTATTGATAAGTTTCTATGATAATAATGTTCATCATTATTTTTGGCTTATTCTGTTGATGAAAGTAAATGCTGTTGAGTTTTTATTATTAAGAAAACATTCTAAAAAATTCATTGATTAGTAGTGCTGTATTTATTAGGTTCTAAAATTAAAATATAAGTAGCATCTATTTAAAATTTTAACAGTTTTTGTTTACTTAAAAGGACAAAATACTCCTTTATTGGAATAACTATTTATTATAATTTTCAGGCCACGTGGTATAGTGAAGGAATGGCGTATGAGTCGTATTGTGTGGAGGCATTTAGCAGATTACAACAAACTCTCAGGAGTACAGAGAGCAATGTGGGGTTGATTTATTATTAAAATTATGTAAATAGATAACTTATAGAATAAAATATTTCATTGTTTAACTTGGGATACTTCTTTTTTTACTTGATAGATAAACAACCTGGGCTATTTGATGGGTTGTTTCTACATAACTTATTTTCCTATACAGTATCTGATATTAAAATATTATTTTTTATTAATAGATTATCAACAGCTTACATATTGGTTTATGTAAGCAAATAAATTAACAATTCTCACTTGTGTATATTCCTCATCATCAAATCTTAGCAATGAGATTGCTCAAGTTATAAGTTTCTAAATTCATTCAAAACATTCATCACAAGTATTCTGTAATAAAATCTGCTGAAAGGGAATTAAAACACAAAAATGTTTGTTTTACTTATATTTATAAGGTCAGTTTCTTATAACAAAAAGCTTTACAAAAGCCGAAATGGAATTTTATTATTTCTTCTTCATAATAAAGCTTCTTAGTCAAAGAGACCTGAAACAAAGACATCACGGTATTAGTTATATTCCAAATTTAAAAAGTGTTATTAAAAACTTTTTTTAATAATCTCAGTAAAAAATTTGTCAATCAAAAGATTCAGTAGCTAATACATGATCAAGCATCATTGTAAATCCTAAATTTGAAATGTCCACAATAAATTCAGATGACCACTTTTTTTAGAAGTGCACACTTCATTGTTAAGTTTGCAGTTTGCGTTAACATTCATTTTATCCAAAAGTTGTATTTTTTTTCAAAATAACAGTATTTATGGAGTTCCATCTTTATTACTTAGTTAACATTTCATAAGCTTCCAGTTAGAGGTATAATATTGTGTAGAAAGCAATGGGTATTGGTAAATGTAGTATTGACAGTAAACTTACCGAAGCCCATGTCATCATCAGATTCCTCGGGTTCTTCCTCTTTCTTTTCTTCCTTCTTCTCCTCCGCGGGTGCTCCGGCGGCGGCAGCGGCAGCTGGGGCTCCACCGGCGGCTGGTGCGGCACCCACGCCCGAACCGATGTTGGTGATCAGATCACGGACATTCACGCCTTCCAACGCCTTGGCGAATAGACCTGGCCAGTAAGGCTCGACATCTACGGCCGCGGCTTTCAGGATGGTGGAGATTTTCTCACCCTACATCAATAAAATGAACACTGAAATATTGTTTACAGCTGATACGAAAGTCATCGCGCCAATTTCAGTCTTTAACTTTGGGAAGAAAATAAACGCGAATTCGCAGAAAGGAGATATTTCACATTGATGTGCTTTGAGTTTTTAAGGGATGAATGGAGATTTACAGGGGATGTACGTGGATTTGTTATGAAAACATTCACTGACATAACCTACAAGTGAACTGCGGTTTTATATTTGAGTTTAAATGGCACTATACTTACAGTTACGGCGACATCATCATCAACCAGGATGAGAGCGGAGTAAACACACGCTAATTCAGCTTTTGACACCATTTTTAGTTTTATACGTGCAAGTTGCCGTAGGCCTTAGCTCAAGAGAGAACAAGCACGTTTGGCTTCTGACAACGAAGAGAAAAATCAAACAATTTTGACAACCATCTTTGACACTTGGATGACGTTGACGTTTGAAGATGTCAATAAAAGTTCTCTTAAAGCCAATATTGCTAATGAACTTGGAAATGCACAGCTTATTAACACAAGTAACAAAAAAAATATTTTTTAAATTTATTTTTTTCTACCACATACTTATTTTGTGCTATAAGTAAAAATAACTTCACTTCACTGCTTGAAGAATAAAGTCTGTCATGAATTAATTACGTTTGTATTTTTATTGCCCTTGAGCCGAGCGTTGCTAGGTACTCGGTGACCACTTAGCATCAACTTGCTCGTCGACTTTGTCCGCATGAACAGGCAGGTTGGATATCAAAATTAAACTAAACAGGAAAGTCTGTGTGGGAGTCTTACAGCACACCACAGACCATACATATATGTATTTGTGAGACAGCACACATTCAGCGTCCGAACTGAGGCTAGCACCCAGTGCGGAGTCATGCAGGATGGCTAGATGCATGACGTACTAGGCATTCTTTACAGTCGCACTGCCCCCCCTTAACTATAATACCAACGGGTGAAAAAAATAAACTCATTCAAATAACTTAGTAAACTTTATGTACAACTGTAATACAATTTATAATACAAAGAAGATATTTTACATACATAATCCATACATAACCTCGCGAGATCATTTTTTAAGAATGTTACATTTGCTCTATTAATAATAATTATGATAGATGGAAATTGTGCTTTACCCAAATGCAAAAAGTTAGTAATAGTCAATTCTACTAGGTATAATATTTTATGTGCATGATTGCCTAGTATTTTAGCATGAATTTTAAACATATTTCTTTCTTAAATTCTTGTATATTATTAATGATTTGAATGATTTACAAATCCCAAGAAAAAAGATGGTGCTTCACTAGCATATCTCGAACGCCCTCTTTCAAAGGTTGGTTTTGCGTATCCTTTTTCAAGGGTAGCTCCCAATCTGGGTTTAAATTGAAGCCAAACTGAGATAGTATCCGCAGTTCACACTTGATCTGAACCCAGCCAGGAGAGTTTATGAAGGACCAAGGATGATACCATTTCTGTACAACATCTACGCAAGAACATAATACTTCGAGCCATAAATGCAAGGCTTCTTCATTTAAGCCCATGCAAATTAAAGTGCGTAATTTGACGTCCATTTGGGCGTGCGCGTTATCGTGCGAAAGATTTATAGCTTGCACACATCTGTACAATAACTCTTCTGGAGTCAAAACTTTACCATCTTCATCCAATCTATAAGTTTTACAGAGAACCAAACGACTGTAGACTGAATTAAAATCTTTTTCAACTTCACGTGACGATGCCTCTTCAATGAACAACCAAGGGTGACATGGCCCATCTAGAAAGCTAGGCCTCTTTATGCCATGCAAGAGAACCCTTTTAAATGCTGGAGCCAGCACACCTCTTACTAAATGTGCTGCTTTTTCAGTGACAGAGTCATCGCCAGCCTTGCTGTATTTTACGCCTTTCTCATCAAGTAATTTGACAAATCTAGCAGGGAACCAGCCCCTGAGGCCGTTGAGTTCTCCAATCCAGCAGTGCTCATCCCTAGAGCTTATAACTTCAATGACATCATTCTTTCTGAAGCCTAACTCATCTCCATCTCTCCTCTCAAAGTCTAACAAAGCTTTTGCCCTTCTCCTTTTGCTTCTAGATACATTGACATATCTTTCTCTGTCAGCTGCATGACTCTGCATTGTGTAGTCTGCCGTTAATTGTACTTCTGAAGTGAGCTGCGGTTCTAAAGCTAGGAAATGTCGAGCAACTTGTAGTATTGCTTCCCTCAGATCTACAAGTATCTCGGTTTGTTTAACATTCTTTGATATAGCATCTTCACTGGTGCCGTCCTCACCAAAAAGTATGGTTTGGATGACAGACTTGCTCTTCTTTATTTGACGCCTCTGTAACTGTTGTTTCGGCAAGTTTGGTACGGCATTTGGGTTGCCTACTAAAGCCCCCTGGTCAGCCATTAGATATGCCAAATGTCTTCGTCTGTGTGTCTCTATTAATGTAGGACTTAAGGTGTCACCACATACTTCGTCAATTGTTTTTATAAGTAGATCAACATCATCTATTTCTCCCGGTATATCTGAGAGAGCATTAAAGATTTGTGCAGAGTTGGATATCTCTGTAAATCTGTTTTCTTTGATTTTCAACATTGCCAATGTGACTTTGAATAAGATAATAGAGCCATCTAGGAAAAAGAGATCCCATATCCTTAGTAAAATTTTCATGTGCACAACATTGGCATATAAAGTTAAGAACCAATGCATAGTGATAAGGGAAAGCTCAATATCATGAGCATTAAGTACTTGGTCAATACCAGGTAGATATGTTGATATGAGACTTCTTAGTACTTTCTGATCTGCCTGGATTCCAATTAGAGTAGATGAATAGTATGAAGCAGGTAGGAGATCTTCTACTGTTGTGCACATTATCCAGAAGGCTTCCTCTTCTTCCATCAACAGAAGCAGTGAGGCAGCAATCATGCCTGTCCCTTGACAGTAACCAATATCTGGATACAGCCATGCCAATGCCCGAAGAATTCGTCTAAGTCGAGGCACACCAGTACTAGTTGGATGTGAAAAACAAACATTATTAGGCAGAATTTGGACTAGATCCTTCTCTATTTGCTTACTAGTAACTAAGCCATCGTCACTTGACGCCCTAACGATTTCATGATATGTGATTTCTGTTGATGCTCGTTTCTTATTGGCCCCGCACAAATGCATCCACACCTGAGGCCTAAGGGAATGAGGTACACCATCTTTGACCATTTTTTGCAATTTATCCGATTTCTCGAGTTTACCGTCGCCTTCCGAAAAGTTGATTTCTTTACTGTAAAACTCCCACTGTAGCCTGTGTTGGTCGTCTTCTACGAAAGCACTGGCTAGTAGCTTGTTTGAGCTTTGTTCTGGGCCATCCTCTTCCTCAATACAGAAGCCGAATTCGTCGAAGCTGTAGTCGGGTAGGCCGCCGCCGTGACCTTCTGATTCTGGTTGTGCTAACTTAGCCATAATGTCTTGCGGTACCATGCTGGGTGTAAGAGCTGAAAACGGTCCTCCTGGTGATGGAAGCAGTTCATCCGCGATGTTTAATCCTCTGATTGCGTCGATCACGTCTTCCGGGTCGTCGTCTGCCAAAGCAGCACTGATTTTGCGTTCGTGGTCCTCACGGCCGACATATCCATCATGATCTCTTGAACTAAACAGAGATTTAGCAAGATCCATTTTGTTTATGATAACATTTGCTCACGAACGAACGATGATTAATATTTATTTCCAAAAATTTATGAGAAATGGCACGTATGCAATGTTTTTATTTGCAAAATGTGAATTGATTCGTTGTCATTTTGTTATCATTTTCAGTTTACGATCTTTGACAATCAATGATTTTTTTCCTCGGTGGACGTCGACGTCCGAATAAACATGTAGGGATGTGAACAAAATACATGAATTGGATCATTGAAAGTCATTGAATTAATCCACACAGATTGTCACAGATGTACACTATTGATTGTTGTTGAACATAGTTATTATTCAAAGTTGACATTGCTCTGTCTGTATTAACAAAAATCTATGATTTGAGAACAATTAGCTATTGTAATGGTTGTTTCTTTTTTTACAATCGGTCTGAACTACAAATAAAAAAAAATTGATTAAAATTATCCAGTCATAATTATAAATGTGAAATGAGAGCCAAGTTTAATATTATGATAAATGCTGTTGACTTCAATGACAAAAGAAATTATTATATTTCATGTATTTTTTACTAATAATACCAATAAACATATCACTGGATTTTAACCGTTGAATCAAAGATTTATCAATATGAGGTTGAATTGAATTCAGATGGAATTCATTCGGTAAGTAATTACAAGTTTTGGCTATCATCTTTTTTTTTTTGACCCCATCGTAGATTTATGTGAGGGATATAGCGTGTAAAATTACATACGGTAATACTGATTGTGATGTCTTTTTTTACTTCACACCACAGCTTCACACATTGTTTCCCCTTCCTAGTTTCTATTACTAATGTCATTAATTGTCAATGTCATCAAGGTCAAGTTGTATTGACAGTTTTGCTTTATTGTCATTGTCAGAAAATTGTGATTGATTGTGATTGCACCATAGGAAAGCTCGGAAGTTCAAATCAGCTTTATTTTTGCGTTTCTTATTTTAAAAACCTACATTGACGTCAGTATTACATACAAAATTGTTTGTAATTTAACGATAACTTTAGTAAGCTTCAGTGTTTGGATGCAGCTAATTTTGATACTAAAATAAGTGTTCCAACATCTGCATTTTAACAATCTTATCAGCAGTATTTGCATTGTAAATAATACACATCAGCATGGATATGGTGAGATTTTAGTCATTTTGGTTCGATATGACTTTCCAAACAGAAATTCTAACTTTTAATCACGTTTCATCACCATAAAACCATTATATGATATCATTCTATTTAGTATGCATTGTGTGATTCATTTTAGGATAAACCGACATAACCAGCTGTGTCCTTACTTAGAAATACCGATTGAGTTTTAAACTGAAATTGGGAATCGGGTCATATTTTGACCTTTAGTTAGTGATTGCTGCCAGAAAAATTGTCATAGCAAAATAAAGTAATGAAATAAAATAAATAAAATAAAATGATTTTTGAATGCTAAAAGCCAAAAGTGTGGTTATAAATGTGAATAACGAATAACAAAAATTTTACCTAAAATGAATTTCTAATTATTTTTCTAATAAGCATGATCTTAAAATTACACAATTAATAAAGTAAAAAGACACTTGTTAAAACTACATAAAGTTTATTTTTCTAATCCATATTTCAGTTTGGTGAGATAGAGAAGAAACGGCAAGCTCCACCAATGTTGAAGAAAATATTGCAGTACGATGTTCAAATCACCAAGAGATTTGTCGATAGAGCAGTACGGGTCACTGCTCTGAGGTCACTACGTACCCACTCTCAGTTATTAGAGGTATAAATGTGCACAAACAGTTTTTAATACAAAATTAATTTTACCAACTGACATAAAGATAATCTGGTATTTCAAAAATGGAATGGCACCAATATTTTATATTCATAGTGTAAAGATATCTAGATACTATTGATACAGCCTAATATAAAATTAATTACTCATCTCTCAACTCTCAACTCAACTAACACATCTTTATGAAATTTTGTGTAAATTTGATCCATCTACCATTGATATCTGATACGGAATTTGCCTAAATACAAAAAGGACTAAAACCCTTAAAATATCAAAACTGCTAAAATAGTCCTAGACAAATATTTTACCATCAAACTAAGTGTTCAAAGCTGAAGTCCATAATGTTGTACAAACTATTGTTTTATCTGTAAATAGTGAAGGTCATTTCTTTGTAATCACATTGTATTGTGTTGGTACAATACTGTCTATTGATTTTTATGTCTGTTTGTTGCACTTCATTTGTTTTAAATTTGTGAATCAGCAATGATTGTACACTTATGTAAGTGAAAAAGTTGATAGATAAACTGTTCACTCTTCATTTAATAGATTAGTATAATCAGTTTTTGGCATATTTTTAATTTATGAAATTTAGATTGAATATAGTTTATAAAAAAATAGCACATTTCAAGTTTTTAGCTGTTAATTAAAAAGATACTTGTTGACTTCAATTGTCTTGACATACTTAATTAATTGCTGATTTAGTTGATTGACCTCAATGAAAGTGCAATGCATCTACATAAATTGTACTAAAATAAATTCCAAATATTTTTAGTTATGTAAAATTCATCTTTGATTGGCATGTTGCCTATTTGTACTATGTACTGTTTGTGTTTCAGATATCATGTCACGGCATAGTATGGCTTGCGGGCTGGCTTACTTTCATATGGCTGTTCAATAATAAAGAGCTTTATCAGCTCCAAGTTAATACATTAATTGGTAAGTACTCTCTTATAAGTTACTATATATTAAAAAACTAGAATGGAATAGTGCATTTTAGCCAGATTTACTATGTCCACTAATATAAAGTATAACAGAAGAAAAAGCTTGGTTAATAGAATATTCCATTCTTTATTTAGTGTCTTTTAATCCTTTAAGAAGAAAGAAAACTAAAATCTTAAATCAACATTTCTAAAGTTTAATCATTTTTTGTTACAGCTCTCATCCTGGACATAGTTGTGGTGGCTGTTTTAAAAGCTTTCGTCAGAAGGCGTCGTCCGACACCAATGAACAAGCTGACAGACATTGGCCCAGACAAGTTCTCCTTCCCCTCCGGTCACGCAAGCCGGGCCGTTCTTATTTCCTTCATTTTAATGTACTTGGATCCCGTCTCTATAATATTCTACCCACCACTTATGGCTTGGGTGATTTCCGTGTGCATTTCTAGAGTGTTGGCGGAGCGTCATTATTTATTGGACACAGTGGGAGGGGTAGGTCTCGGGATCCTTGAAGGCCTGTTCATGTCTTTACTATGGTTATCTCAAAGTTCATCTGCTAGTATTCTGTCATCGTTGTCGGATGAAAAATTGGACGGCGGAGAATATCATGTGTGAAAAAAGGATTCAGGAGTTTATCCGATTATTGTATTTTTAATACAATGTTTGTGTTTTAATAGTGTTGTGTCTATTATTAATATAGGATGTAATTGAATTTAATTAGTAATTTTTATTCAGTCCGTTTGTTTCCTAACTTGAATGCTAATTGTTGTAGCTAAGAAAATATGTGATAAAATTATAATATAAAAATAATTTATTTAAATAAGTGGGTGTTTTATTGCCACGGGCCACCAAGTCAATTTGAATCTGCGGAGTGAAGAAATAGAAAAATAATAGGGAGCGCAGAGGTAAACATTTCAAAAACTTAAAATGTACATTAGCTATTTAAAAAGATTCTAAAAGTAATGAAATTGGCTGTATAAAATTTGTTTTCTTTGCCTTTGAACGATAAAAATCCACATTGTTTCATAAATGACAGTTGACATTTTATTGAATGACAACTCATCACAAACACAGATTAGAAAGTATATTACAGATGCAAAAAGAATAAGTCTTTGGAAAACACTGGTATGTATATGAAGGATGACTACCCGCCTGCCGTGCTACAAAAGCGTAAGGAATTACAAACAGAACTAAAAAACAGAAGATTAGCGGGAGAAAAAGTTGTACTACGCTATGACAAGATAATTACATTGAACCGCCAAAATCGTGCATACCCTACTAATAATAAAAGAGTGCTATCAGAATCACCGGAGGAAAAGAATTACTCAAAGACACAAAACAAAGAAAATTCAAAACAAGTTCACAAAAAAAAAAAACAAACCACAATCTATAACGAGTTTCTTGCGCCCGTCACTATTGAATCCTAACACTACAGCAACCCAAAGCTCAGATTCCCAAACTCAAAAAAATTAGGCATCGCCCCTCCTCTATTGGCACCTCTCCCAACAAGGCCGGTCACCGTGGGGGATGTAGACCACAACCCTCTTAAGAAAACTCTCACAAATGACGTAGAGAAGAAACAATTTTGTCTTGCATCACCTGAAACAAACAATGCTAAAATACTATCATCATATTCTCGATTGATAGTGATAGAAGACCATCTTCCAAGCCGGCTGGTCACCGTGGAAGATTACGACCAAAACCCTCCAAAGAATCAAACAGAAACAAAAACAGAAACAAAATCAAAAGCAAAATCAAAATCGAAAACAAAATCAGAAACAAAATTACATGTAAAATTACCAACAAAACTACCTTTACCAACCAATAACACCCCTAATAAGAAGAGATCATCGGGGAAGCTGCACATTTTAACATATAATGTTAAAACACTCTCAACCCACGAGCGCTTAATTGAATTAATTGAATCTTTATCAAACATTAAATATGACATAATGGGACTGGCTGAAATAAGGCGTATGGGAGACAGAATAGAAGAATATGAAAATTTTATCTTATGCCACACAGGTCAAACGCCTGGCTTGTACGGTGTAGGCTTTTTGATTAAAAAATGCCACAAAAAAAATATAGAGAGCTACATTGGCCTATCAGAAAGAGTCGCTGTTTTAAACATGTCATTTGATAATAAACGGTTATCAATTATACAACTTTATGCCCCTACGGAGAAAGCCAGCAATGACGAGTTAGACAAGTTCTACTGCACACTAAATAAAGCGATTGATATCTCATATAAAGACTTTATTCTAATGGGAGACTGGAATGCGAAAATTGGCAAACCTAAAAGGGAAGAATTTCTAATCACGAAACCGAACGGATATGGCGAGAGAAATGAGAGGGGACAGCGGTTGATAGACTTTGCTATGGAAAACAAATTGTCAATAATAAACACATTGTTTAAAAAAAAAAAACAAAAAATAGATGGACATGGATCTCACCCAATAAAAAATACAAAAATGAAATTGATCTTGTTCTATCGAACCGTCCCCATCTATTCCAAAATATAGAAGTTCTGAATGTAAACTTCCCCTCAGACCACAGACCCGTCCGAGTAACGATATTACATGCACAATCAAAGAAATGTCGAACAAAGTACAATAACCAGCAGAAGAATACAGTGACGAACGAAGACGATATTTCCCAATTCAACGAGCGCTTAACTGAGTTATTGAAAGCACCGTTACACAAAACAGTACAAAGCTACTATGACAGTATAGTCAAAGACATCATAAGTAGCCTGCAAACAATTCAAAACAAGAAAAAAAAAAATAAAGCACATAAAATTTTGTCAGAGCGTACGCTACAGCTGATGGAAAGACGGAAGGAACGCCAAAAAATAAAACCCAAATCAAGAACAATTAAAAATGAGATATCGGCACTTTGCAAGCTCATAAGTAAATATATTAGAAATGATTATTCAACCCATAGATACAACACTATCGAAAAACATATAATTCTAAGTGGAGGGACAAAGAAAGCATACAAAGAGTTGCGAACACAAAAAACATGGATAGGAAGTTTAAAACAGGATAAAGAAACATACAACAACCGTAAAGATATAATCACTGTAGCAACACAATTTTATGAAAAACTGTACAACACCAGAGAAACAACAAGCAAGGACGATAGAGAACAATACTTAAATTCAAACAATAGTAATCCACGAATACCCCAGATAGATATAAGCGAAGTAATAACGGCAACAAAAGCTCTAAAACCAGAGAAGAGCCCAGGTTCTGATGGCATCACCAATGAGGCACTAAAAACTAATTCAGCATCTCTTATATTTCATTTGACCGAACTGTTTAACCTTATTCTAGAAACTGGAGTAACACCATCCCAGTGGTCAGAATCAGACATTATCCTAATCTACAAAAAAGGCGACCCCAAGGACATAGGCAACTACAGACCAATAAGCCTGCTACCTACAATCTATAAGATCTTCTCCTCAATTATAAACAAGAGAATATACTCCACACTAGAAGCGCGTCAACCTGTCGAGCAAGCCGGGTTTAGAAAGGGATACTCAACGATCGACCACATACACACGCTGGAACTTCTGATTGAAAAATATCGTGAGAAAAACAGATCACTCTACATTGCATACATTGACTACAGTAAAGCATTCGATTGCGTATCACATAAATCTATATGGGAAAGCCTAACGACGCAAGGGGTGGAAAAGGAATACATTTCTGTAATAAAGAGTCTATACAACAACAGTAAGAGCAGAATAAAACTAGAGACAGTTGGACCATGGTTTCCGATAAAAAGAGGAGTAAGGCAGGGCGACCCTCTTTCACCATTGCTGTTCATAGCAACACTGGAATCAGTAATTAGTCAACTTAATTGGAAGGGTCGCGGTATTAAGATGAATGATGCATACCTAAGTCACTTAAGGTTTGCAGACGACTTAGTCCTCTTTTCGGAGTCAGGACAAGAAATCCAATATATGATACAATCACTTAATGATGCTAGCAAAACTGTAGGTTTGGAAATGAATCTGTCAAAAACAATGTTGATGACTAATAACGAAAAGAGAACAATATATGTTGGTACTGAACCTCTTGAATATATAGACAGCTACATATATCTGGGTAAACAAATTAGCCTTCACCACAATAGTAACGATCAAGAAGTAGAACGAAGGACACAGCTTACCTGGAACAAATACTGGACGCTGAAGGACATATTCAAAAGCAGCATGCCGACCAACATTAAAACAAAAGTATTAAACTCGTGCCTATTACCATGCCTCACTTATGCCTGCCAAACGTGGAAATTTAACAAAAAAACGAAGGAAAATATAATTAAATGTCAGCGAGGTATAGAACGTAGCATGCTAAATATAAGAAAGATGCAAAAAATAAAGCACACAAAAATTAGAAACATAACCAAGGCAAGAGACGGATTGGAACACGCTCAGTCACTAAAATGGAGTTGGGCCGGACATGTGGCGCGTCTACGCGACAAGAGATGGACGAAAACGGTGACCACTTGGGCGGGTCCACAAGGAAAAAGAAATAGAGGCAGACCGGCGGCTAGTTGGGAAGATGACATCAAAAAAGTAGCTGGCATCAATTGGCTTCAAACAGCCCAATCTCGAGAGGACTGGCAATCTTTGGAGGAGGCCTTCACCTATAGAGGAGTTCTCGCAGAATGAAGAAAATAACATTAATCTAACACGGCATAACATAGAAATAGGAATAAACTAACAATATTAAAAAAAAAACTAATTAAATTAAACATCCAATATTTCTTTGTGTGTTAAACTGTGAGAAATAAAAGGCTTTTTTATTTTTTATTTTATTTATTACAGATGCGACACTGTTACCGTTTGAAGTTTATTTAGTAAAGAGGTACGAGTCTCAGACGCTCCAGTAGAGGGCGCCAGCATTTGTTTTTTCTGTAGAATTTTTGCATTGCTGCATAAAACAAGTTGGCATTTAATTTCGGCCATTGGTTAAAAGGATTATCTATTACATTAAATTAATGTGACTTCTTTGGCCCAAATGGAGTATATCTAATTCTATTTTATTCTATTTTATTTAAATAAAATAGAATCAGGGTGACTAACCCAAATGCTAGGCAACTTTCGCCTATTTTAGAGGTGACTGTCCCACTCAGTATAAGATTTATTCCGCGACACCAATTAAATATTTGTAATTGCACAGTTGTGAAAATTATGTAAAATTTCGACTTTATGGGTAGGACAGCCCAACCATTCCAAATCCCTCCCAAGTAAATATAGGTTTTTAATATTACCTTATAACCTTTTTTCTTATAATTATAGTTCAAGTATGCATTCGTTGCGTCTGTTAATGCAGAAAATGC
This sequence comes from Trilocha varians, assembly GCA_030269945.2. Classification (NCBI taxonomy): domain Eukaryota; kingdom Metazoa; phylum Arthropoda; class Insecta; order Lepidoptera; family Bombycidae; genus Trilocha; species Trilocha varians. Next base: position 9,865,201 of record AP028267.1, on the reverse strand, counting down.
TACAATAAATTGTGTAGAGGGTTATTTTATTCTTTTTCTTTTTATTTTTTTTCGTTCTCTAAAGATAATCAATTGATGAGCTCTTCAGTTGTTATACTTTTTTCACATTTTGTACATTTTCTCCCTCTACATAACTTATGTACAACATATCCAGCCGTGAACCTCTAGCGTTACAGTTATTTTTTTCATTAAAAACGAGTTGGCTTGAAAACTCAACTGTAAGCGTGCCCGCACACCTAGAAAAGTATTGTCAATATTTAGAGTATTGACAAGACTATTGTAGATTTGCGGGGCATATCGTCAATAATGTTTAAAATATTTGTAATCTTGACAATATTCGGGTATTGCCAGATTTAAAGCAGATTTATTCTCGACATCAAGTTTTAAAACAAGAAAGCCCGAAATGTTATTTTGATGCGGCATTCTTATAAATACTACATGAGGAATGTTTATGTGTAACGGAAAATAAATATAAATGTGAATGTAAGTTTGTTTGTTACGCTTTCACGCGTAACCTAATCAACTGATAAAAGGTTTTTTTTTAATTGTATTAAATCATTTTTTGTTATTTCTGCATAATTTTACTACACATTTTCTATTTTTTATCAAGCACAAAAACAATGATAATAATAACGATGTCATTTACAGGGTGGAATTTTTAAACTCTTATCCAAGAAAAGTGTAATGCTTTTAGCATTCTAAAATTTTAAATTCCCAGGATTTTTTTTTATTCGGATTGCGTCCAAACCTTGAATATATAACGTTACAAACTGCCTAATTTTAAATTATTATTTTATTAGTAAATCATTGAATATAATTATTGACAATTATTACTGTAAAAAATACTATTTTGAAACACCTATTAATTATAAATAATTTTGAATTATTTTTTTTTTTCAATGTTACCAATAATTGGACATCACTCTTAAATTGGTTCGCTACTCTACTCAATTCCGGCATCCCCAGTTTCGTCATGGAGCGAAAATTTATGTTCCCAGACGAGTGGTTATACCTAATATTCTTGTAATTATTTGTTCTTAAAATGGGTACGCTGTGATACATGTTGGATCAAAAAATATTATCTAATCATAAAATAATAGACGATAATAAAAAGTAAACAAAACAAGTTTCTGAACTAATGTGACGTCATGCTCAATTTTGCCTCCTGTAGTCCTGGCAGTTCCACGGACTTGACAAAAGAAAAAAAACAATTTTGATGCCGATTCCAGTTGAGTGGTTAAGTTAAAATACAAGAGCAAGTGGCAGTACATCTCCCATGCCCTCCACAACCGCGAGGAGGGCATCGCTTTCCTGTCGGCGCGCAACCTTGCCGCCGGCATTCAGGTCAAGGTGGCAACCTCCCAGGACCACCGAGCTCTCTCCAGCTTCCTCCGTAGGGAGCGTATAGGTTTTCACACCTATACTCTCCAAGAGGAGCGCGATCTCCGGGTTGTGATCCGCGGACTTCCGAAGGAGATTGAGGTTGACCTCATCAAAGAGGACCTCATCTCCCAAGGGGTCCCAGCGGTGGCCGTACACCGGATGTACAAGGCCAGAGGCAAGGAACCATATAACATGGTCCTTGCTATCGTCGAGGCTTCCGATCGCGGCAAGCAGATATTCAAATTGAAGACTGTCTGCCAGCTTTCGGGTCTCAAATTTGAGGCCCCTCATAAGAGGGACATGCCCGGGCAGTGTCACAACTGCCAGTTATACGGGCACTCGTCTAAAAACTGCTTCGCGCGCCCGCGCTGCGTGAAGTGTTTGGACGACCACGCGACAGCCGACTGTCCACGGCGTAGGGACACCGCGACGGAGCCCCCGTCGTGCGTGAACTGCGGAGCTGGCCACACGGCCAACTACCGCGGCTGCCCGATGGCTCCGAAGCCCAACCGACGCACCGCGCGTCAAAATAAGATTAGGGCTCCCCAACCGCCGCCGGTGGAAAAATTCGTCCCGGCACCGCTGCTCAAGACAAACGCGTGTCCCCTTCCGGGCACTAGCCGTTCCTCTCGCGCACCCGCAGCGCAGTCAACATCACGCGCGCCCCCCGCCGCCACCCTGGCTCCGCCCGCCCTCTTGGCACAACCGGTGCCCCGCGCCCCCGTCTCACAGCGCCCGGCGCTCTCTTCCGGACTGATGAAAGAAAACGCCGCGTTCTTTCACGTGCTTAAGTCGGTAACGCCCGAGCGTTTCCTTGAGTTTATTGAGGCGCATAACGCCTGCAACACGGAGGGAGACCGTATGGAGGTGTTCCTGGCATACATCGATGTGTGGCAGGCCTTCTCGTCCGGTCTCCATAATAATAACCAAAACGCAGTCCCCAGCACATCCGCTCGTGTGCCTAAAATTAATTAACTTTGATTATGGGTAGTACACCGCAAAGAAGTAGGCCCCACGCCCTCACCGTCGGTCTTTTTAACGCCGACGGTCTCTACTCTCAACGCGATCAAATTGCTGACTTTTTACGAAGTCATCAAGTTGATATTTTCTTAGTGCAGGAAACGTTCCTCAATCCTTCGACGCGTGACCCCCGAATCGCGAACTACGTCATGATTAGGAACGACAGACTCACCTCATCCGGAGGTGGGACTGCCGTCTACTATCGGAGAGTGTTGCATTGCGTGCCGCTCGATCCCCCCGCGCTCGTTAACATGGAAGCGTCAGTGTGCCGCATCGCACTGACGGGCCACTCGTCCATCGTCATCGCGTCCGTCTATCTCCCTCCCGACAAACCAGTCTTGCAAAGCGACCTCGAGGCGCTTCTCGGTATGGGGAACTCCGTCATTCTGGCGGGGGACTTCAACTGCAAGCATGCTAGGTGGGGTTGCCTCGCCACAACCCCGAACGGCAGACGTCTCGATAGTCTGATTGACGTCCTGGAGTTCGATATCGTAGCCCCTCTCGAACCGACTCATTATCCGTAGGCTCCAGCATCGGCCGGATATCCTGGACATGGCCCTTCTCAAGAATGTGACATTGCGCTTGCATTCTATCGAGGTGCATTCTGAATTAGATTCGGATCACCGCCCGGTTATCATGCAGTTAGGCCCCCCGCCTTCAGCGGAACCCATCATGAAAACCGTCGTCGATTGGCACGTCTTAGGCGCCAGCCTGGCGGACGCCGTTCCTCCTTCTCTCTCTGAAGGCCCGGATCAGTCCACTCCTTCCCTTCAGGAAACCACAGAGGCGCTTCACGCATTCACTTCAGACATTAAGTCTCACATAGATAGGGCATCGAGGCAGGTCGAGGCGGATGCTTTTCTCCGCTTCGAACTGCCCGATGAAATTAGGGAGCTCATCCGAGCTAAAAACGCTTCGATCCGAGCCTTCGACTCCTACCCCACCGTGGAGAACCGGGTTCGCATGCGCGCCTTGCAGCGTGATGTGAGGCGTCGCATTGCAGAGCATCGGAACTCCAGGTGGGGTTCCTTTCTTGAAGGAATCAAACCCTCCCATCTAGCGTACTGGCAGTTAGCTCGGACTCTAAGGAACGACTCGACTATGACGTTGCCGCCTCTCAACCACCCCGTTGGTGGTCGCGTCGCGTTCGATGACGATGAGAAGGCGGAGCTGTTGGCGGACTCACTGGAAGCCCAGTGTACGCTCAGCGATGCCACCGCGGACCCCGCTCACGTCGAAATGGTGGACAGGGAAGTCGCGCGCAGATCTTCCCTTCCGCCCACGGTCTCTTTACCCCCCGTCACCACCGACGAGGTGAAAGATCTCATTAAGTACTCGAAGTCTCGCAAGGCGCCCGGTTCCGACGGCATCTCCAACAGAGTTCTGAAACTCTTTCCCGCGCAACTTATTTGCTTCCTCGTCACCATTTTCAATGCCGCTATGACACACTGCGCCTTTCCAGATACCTGGAAAGAAGCAGAAGTTATCGGCATTCCTAAAATCGGTAAACCCCGTAACGACCCGAGTAGTTACCGTCCCATTAGTCTCCTTCAGTCCCTAGGTAAACTGTATGAGCGGGTGCTCTACAAACGCCTTTGGGACTTTGTGTCTTCCAATAACCTCCTCCCCGACGAACAGTTTGGATTCCGCGCCAGACATTCGTGCACCCAACAAGTGCACCGCCTCACGGAGCACATCCTTTCCGGTCTGAACAGTCCCGTCAGGCCCGTCTACACGGGCGCTCTCTTCCTCGATATCGCGAAGGCGTTCGACAGAGTCTGGCACAACGGCTTGTTGTACAAGCTGTACGAACTGGGTTTGCCAGATCGTCTCGTGCTCATCATTCGAGACTACCTGTCGAATCGCTCCTTTCGGTATCGATTGGAGGGCGTCCGCTCCTCCTCTCGTCCCATTAACGCCGGAGTCCCTCAGGGCTCCGTCCTAGCCCCCCTACTCTTCAGTTTGTTTACGAGTGATATTCCTCGTACTTTCCCCACCTCTCTCGCTCTCTTCGCCGATGACACTGCCGTTTTCTATTCTGATAGAAACAGGGCATTCATCGTCAAACAACTTCAGGCAGCCGCCACAGCATTAGGTCATTGGTTTCGGAAGTGGCGCATCGAAGTGAACCCTGCGAAGAGTACAGCTGTGCTCTTCGAAAGATCCTCGAGGCGTCTCCCGACTGCGGAGTCCCGCAGTCGCACTCTCCGGAGGAATGAAACTCCCCCAGTCACTCTCTACGGTCGCCCCATTCCCTGGGCCCGTCAGGTTAAATACTTAGGTGTCATCTTCGATCGTGCCTTGACCTTCCGTCAGCACATCAAAGCCGTGCGCGATCGCGCCGCGTTCATCCTCGGTAGGCTCAACCCCATGATCTGCAAGCGTAGTAAATTGTCACTTCGTAATAAGTTGACTCTTTACAAAACCTGCGTCAGACCCATCATGACTTATGCAAGTCCAGCGTTCGCTCATGCGGCGCGTTCCCACCTAAACTCCTTCCAGGTTCTGCAGAATCGATTTCTGCGGAAGGCCGTCGGTGCTCCGTGGTATATGCGGAACGTCGACCTTCATGACGATTTCGACCTCGTCCCCGTCTCTAAGTTCTTGAAGCAAGCTTCCGAGCGATACTTCAAGACCGCGGAGGATCATAGTAATCCTCTCATCGTAGCCGCCGCGAACTACGCGCCCGAACCCGCCCACGCCCGTATCGCGTCCCGCCGACGCCCGCGACACGTTCTCACGGACCCTCCCGACGCGCTGACGACGCTGCTCGCTGACAGCCCTAACGCTGACAGGCCGAGACGGCGCCCCGGATTCCTCACTCGTCATCGTCGAGCTCGACGCAGAGTTCAACGTGCCCCATGAAGCGTCATCATCATCACCCGTTTCCTGCAAGTTCGTTTTAGTTTGTTATTTAATAAATTATTTTCTGGTGTACTGCTTTTCATTATTTGCACGCCCGCTGAGTTTCTTGCTGGTTCTCAGTTGGGTCGCGTTCCGAATCCAGTGGTAGAATCATTATGTGCTAACAAGTTGCCTTGCGGCGACTTTTAGCAGTCCTTTCCTACCCTTTCTCAGCTGAGCCCCTTCTGAGCTCGCACCTCCATCCTGGCGAAGCTGTAAAGGCCTGAGGGCCAACAGCAATTCCTCCTATCCCAAAAAAAAAAAAAAAAAAAAGGTTAAGTTAAAATCTAATAAAAAATTTTATGGTAGAATTATTTTTAAAAGATACCCAAACAAAGTATTGATTCCGAAAGAACTCTGGGCGAACGAACCTCATCATCTATAAGTGAAAATTAAAGTTTCCAGTTAAGTGGTTCAATGGGTCGACCACGCTGTATCCATTTCAGCCCCAAGTGTAAAATTAAAAGCTCCACATTGGCAACATCGGAGCTAAATCCTTATAAAAGTATTGTCAATAGTATTGTACGTATGCGGGGTATTTTATTGACGAAAGTCTTGTCAATACTTGTGACAGAAGTATTGACAAGACTATTGATAAGTGTGCGGGCACGCTAAAGTGACGTTTACATTTTGGAATATTTATATTTTTTTTTTCTTGTTTCGTCGCCTCAGTGCTTGTTTGGCTTATCTGACATTGTTTACGAAAATGACTTAATGACTTTAATGCAGTATTATAAAGAATTAAATTTCCATCCTATTGGTAAAATATTTTTTTAAAATATTCAATTCTAAAATAATAAAAATCTCATTAGTTTTTTACTCAACACGGCACTTAACGAAAATTCCGTGCTTGTTTGCTGTATCGGTATTAGGTTGACGCAGGACTAGGTTGGCCCAATACTAGGTTGGCGCAGGACTAGGTTGGCGCAGGACTAGGTTGGCCCAATACTAGGTTGGCGCAGGACTAGGTTGGCTCAATACTGGGCTGGTGTAGGACTAGGTTGGCCCAATACTAGGTTGGCGCAGGACTAGGTTGGCCCAATACTAGGTTGGCGCAGGACTAGGTTGGCCCAATACTAGGTTGGCGCAGGACTAGGTTGGCCCAATACTAGGTTGGCCCAATACTAGGTTGGCCCAATACTGGGTTGGCCCAATACTGGGTTGGCCCAATACTAGGTTGGCCTAATACTAGGTTGGCCCAATACTAGGTTGGCCCAATACTAGGTTGGCCCAATACTAGGTTGGCGCAGGACTAGGTAGGCCCAATACTAGGTTGGCGCAGGACTAGGTTGGCCCAATACTAGGTTGGCGCAGGACTAGGTTGGCCAAATACTAGGTTGGCCAAGGACTAGGTTGGCCAAGGACTAGGTTGGCCCAATACTATGTTGGCGCAGGACTAGGTTGGCCCAATACAAGGTTGGCCCAATACTAGGTTGGCCAAGGACTAGGTAGGCCCAATACTAGGTTGGCCTAATACTAGGTTGGCCCAATACTAGGTTGGCCCAATACTAGGTTGGCGCAGGACTAGGTTGACCCAATACTAGGTTGGCCCAATACTAGGTTGGCCCAATACTAGGTTGGCCCAATACTAGGTTGGCGCAGGACTAGGTAGGCCCAATACTAGGTTGGCGCAGGACTAGGTTGGCCCTATACTAGGTTAGCGCAGGACTAGGTTGGCGCAGGACTAGGTTGGCCCAATACTAGGTTGGCCAAGGACTAGGTTGGCCCAATACTAGGTTGGCCCAATACTAGGTTGGCCAAGGACTAGGTTGGCCCAATACTAGGTTGGCCCAATACTAGGTTGGCGCAGGACTAGGTTGACCCAATACTAGGTTGGCCATATCTGAGGAGCAGATACATGATGGGTTATCTTTGCACTTGAATCTCTTCAAGTACGCCGAAAACCCACCATGGAGGAAAGGAGATATGGAGGAAAGCTCCCTTCACATTATATTAGATTGCCCAGTGTATGCACAAGAAAGACAAGACGTTGAAATAAAAATAGATACAAACATAGAAAAACATACACTAGCAGACATAATTAAAGACGATGCCAAAAGACCCGAATTTGTTAAATTTTGTACAGCTGTAGCTTCCTCCGTCATAAAAAGAAACAAATAAATATAACATACAAATGTAAATATGTAATATAGAAAAAAAAAAAAAAAAAAAAAAAAAAAAATTGATAAATACACATTAATATTGTATCTAGTATAAATTTATTGTAAATAGTTCGTTAAGTATCCCGCATTTTCGCTCAGACCTTTACATTAAAGGTCAACAATGTATAATTATATCATGTAATAATTCTTGCATACTTTAACTTATAAGTCCTGTACATAGAAAACTGCACATATATGCTCTGCATGTAAATCTCTGTGACACCCTGAGACAGAGAAAATCTTGCATACAAATAAAAAAAAAAAAAAAAAAAAAAATACTAGGTTGGCCCAATACTGGGCTGGTGTAGGACTAGGTTGGCCCAATACTAGGTTGGCGCAGGACTAGGTTGGCCCAATACTAGGTTGGCGCAGGACTAGGTTGGCCCAATACTAGGTTGGCCCAATACTGGGCTGGTGTAGGACTAGGTTGGCCCAATACTAGGTTGGCCTAATACTAGGTTGGCCCAATACTAGGTTGGCGCAGGACTAGGTTGACCCAATACTAGGTTGGCCCAATACTAGGTTGGCGCAGGACTAGGTTGGCCCAATACTAGGTTGGCCCAATACTAGGTTGGCCCAATACTGGGTTGGCCCAATACTGGGTTGGCCCAATACTAGGTTGGCCTAATACTAGGTTGGCCCAATACTAGGTTGGCCCAATACTAGGTTGGCCCAATACTAGGTTGGCGCAGGACTAGGTAGGCCCAATACTAGGTTGGCGCAGGACTAGGTTGGCCCAATACTAGGTTGGCGCAGGACTAGGTTGGCCAAATACTAGGTTGGCCAAGGACTAGGTTGGCCAAGGACTAGGTTGGCCCAATACTATGTTGGCGCAGGACTAGGTTGGCCCAATACAAGGTTGGCCCAATACTAGGTTGGCCAAGGACTAGGTAGGCCCAATACTAGGTTGGCCTAATACTAGGTTGGCCCAATACTAGGTTGGCCCAATACTAGGTTGGCGCAGGACTAGGTTGACCCAATACTAGGTTGGCCCAATACTAGGTTGGCCCAATACTAGGTTGGCCCAATACTAGGTTGGCGCAGGACTAGGTAGGCCCAATACTAGGTTGGCGCAGGACTAGGTTGGCCCTATACTAGGTTAGCGCAGGACTAGGTTGGCGCAGGACTAGGTTGGCCCAATACTAGGTTGGCCAAGGACTAGGTTGGCCCAATACTAGGTTGGCCCAATACTAGGTTGGCCAAGGACTAGGTTGGCCCAATACTAGGTTGGCCCAATACTAGGTTGGCGCAGGACTAGGTTGACCCAATACTAGGTTGGCCCAATACTGGGCTGGTGTAGGACTAGGTTGGCCCAATACTAGGTTGGCGCAGGACTAGGTTGGCCCAATACTAGGTTGGCGCAGGACTAGGTTGGCCCAATACTAGGTTGGCCCAATACTGGGCTGGTGTAGGACTAGGTTGGCCCAATACTGGGCTGGTGTAGGACTAGGTTGGCCCAATACTAGGTTGGCCTAATACTAGGTTGGCCCAATACTAGGTTGGCGCAGGACTAGGTAGGCCCAATACTAGGTTGGCGCAGGACTAGGTTGGCCCAATACTAGGTTGGCCAAGGACTAGGTTGGCCCAATACTATGTTGGCGCAGGACTAGGTTGGCCCAATACAAGGTTGGCCCAATACTAGGTTGGCCAAGGACTAGGTTGGCCCAATACTAGGTTGGCCTAATACTAGGTTGGCCCAATACTAGGTTGGCGCAGGACTAGGTTGACCCAATACTAGGTTGGCCCAATACTAGGTTGGTGCAGGACTAGGTTGGCCCAATACTAGGTTGGCCCAATACTAGGTTGGCCAAGGACTAGGTTGGCCCAATACTAGGTTGGCCCAATACTAGGTTGGCCAAGGACTAGGTTGGCCCAATACTAGGTTGGCCCAATACTAGGTTGGCCCAATACTAGGTTGGCCCAATACTAGGTTGGCCCAATACTAGGTGGGCCCAATACTAGGTTGGCCTAATACTAGGTTGGCCCAATACTAGGTTGGCCCAATACTAGGTTGGCCCAATACTAGGTTGGCGCAGGACTAGGTTGTCCCAATACTAGGTTAGCGCAGGACTAAGTTGGTGCAGGACTAGGTTGGCCCAATACTAGGTTGGCCCAATACTAGGTTGGCGCAGGACTAGGTTGGCCCAATACTAGGTTGGCCCAATACTAGGTTGGCCCAATACTAGGTTGGCCTAATACTAGGTTGGCCAAGGAATAGGTTAGCCCAATACTAGGTTGGCCCAATACTAGGTTGGCCCAATACTAGGTTAGCGCAGGACTAAGTTGGCGCAGGACTAGGTTGGCCCAATACTAGGTTGGCCCAATACTAGGTTGGCGCAGGACTAGGTTGGCCCAATACTAGGTTGGCCCAATACTAGGTTGGCCCAATACTAGGTTGGCCAAGGACTAGGTTGGCCCAATACTAGGTTGGCCCAATACTAGGTTGGCCAAGGACTAGGTTGGCCCAATACTAGGTTGGCCCAATACTAGGTTGGCCCAATACTAGGTTGGCGCAGGACTAGGTTGTCCCAATACTAGGTTGGCCCAATACTAGGTTGGCCAAGGACTAGGTTGGCCCAATACTAGGTTGGCCCAATACTAGGTTGGCCCAATACTAGGTTGGCCCAATACTAGGTTGGCCCAATACTAGGTAGGCCCAATACTAGGTTGGCCTAATACTAGGTTGGCCCAATACTAGGTTGGCCCAATACTAGGTTGGCCCAATACTAGGTTGGCGCAGGACTAGGTTGTCCCAATACTAGGTTAGCGCAGGACTAAGTTGGCGCAGGACTAGGTTGGCCCAATACTAGGTTGGCCCAATACTAGGTTGGCGCAGGACTAGGTTGGCCCAATACTAGGTTGGCCCAATACTAGGTTGGCCCAATACTAGGTTGGCCCAATACTAGGTTGGCCTAATACTAGGTTGGCCAAGGAATAGGTTAGCCCAATACTAGGTTGGCCCAATACTAGGTTGGCCCAATACTAGGTTAGCGCAGGACTAAGTTGGCGCAGGACTAGGTTGGCCCAATACTAGGTTGGCCCAATACTAGGTTGGCGCAGGACTAGGTTGGCCCAATACTAGGTTGGCCCAATACTAGGTTGGCCTAATACTAGGTTGGCCAAGGACTAGGTTGGCCCAATACTAGGTTGGCGCAGGACTAGGTTGGTCAAATACTAGGTTGGCCCAATACTAGGTTGGCCCAATACTAGGTTGGCCCAATACTAGGTTGGCGCAGGACTAGGTTGGCCCAATACTAGGTTGGCCAAGGACTAGGTTGGCCCAATACTAGTGTGGCGCAGGACTAGGTTGGCCCAATACTAGGTTGGCTCAATACTAGGTTGGCCAAGGACTAGGTTGGCCCAATACTAGGTTGGCCAAGGACTAGGTTGGCCCAATACTAGTGTGGCGCAGGACTAGGTTGGCCCAATACTAGGTTGGCTCAATACTAGGTTGGCCAAGGACTAGGTTGGCCCAATACTAGGTTGGCCCAATACTAGGTTGGCCAAGGACTAGGTTGGCCCAATACTAGGTTGGCCCATTACTAGGTTGGCCCAATACTGGGTTCGCCCAATACTAGGTTGGCCCAATACTAGGTTGGCGCAGGACTAGGTTGGCGCAGGACTAGGAAATGAAATGAAATGAAATTATTTATTCTCAACGTTAATAAAATTTTCATGCTTGTTGATGTCAAAAGGCTACCACCAGTTCGGAAAAAGAAATAGCCACTGTCCTGAGAAGAACTGGCAAGAAACTCAGCGGGCATGTCTTTTTTTGTATTATTAGGTTGGCCCAATACTAGGTTGGCGCAGGAATAGGTTGGCCCAATACTAGGTTGGCGCAGGACTAGGTTGGCCCAATACTAGGTTGGCGCAGGAATAGGTTGGCCCAATACTAGGTTGGCGCAGGACTAGGTTGGCGCAGAACTAGGTTGGCGCAGGACTAGGTTGGCCCAATACTAGTTTGGCGCAGGACTAGGTTTGCCCAAGGTTGTAATTAATTTTACAAACAAATCCGAGATGCCGTAATCAGTGTCAAGTCGTCAATCGCAATGAAATAGTTTGAAAGTGGTTCGAAAGAAATGAGCAGATGTGAGTGCGAAGGAAACTGTGACTACTCTGAAGGAGAGTTGAAATAATGATTGAAATTTGATTGTAATAAGATTAAAAAAATAAAATTTTGGAATAATAAATAAGAGAATATGATATACATATATTATAAATAAGTGAAAAATATATTAAAATTTGCGAAGTTTACGGGCACACATCTTCTTTTTCTGAGGTAGAAATAATTATGAAAATCACCAGTTTCTGTTTAATGTAAACTACTTATGACTTAAAATCAAACTTTGGTCCTGGAATAATTATACTAAAATCCAAAATTCAATTCAGTCGTATAGATTCTAAATACCCCATTAAAAATGATTTAACATAGATTCTGAATACTATGTTCATTCATATTTTTATAAATAAGTAAAATATAAATAATTTAAAAGACGATTTTTTTATAATAATTATATTAATTCAAAAGAAAGCGTTTATTTTTGTCGCCAAAGCCAATGAGGACTAAAGACAAAAAATGGTGGCGCCCTCTGCTGGATTTTTCAAATTCCGTACCGTTTCCACTAAGAACTGTCAAGTTTGTATGGAATGTCATAGCCGTGATCACAAACTTGTTTGCTATGTAGACGTGTTTATTTTTCAATTTAGTAAAATAATTCGGTTTACATATTATTTTGCGGCTTCGTTAACATCAAAAGGTACATATTTAAAAACAATTTTAAATACCGTAATTTATTAAAATTCATAAAATGTATATTGTTTGTGTTTGAATATAGAAAAGATTTGATTAACTTGCGTCAATAAAATGTTCTAGAAGTTAGTTTTGACTATATATTATTTGTTTACAGAGCAATATGAGGAAACTCAAGGGTGCAGTTAAAGAAACAGCCCGCCAAAAGAGGGAGAGGAAGCAGGAATTCGCTCAAATGCGCAAACAAATCCACACAATAGTTTTGCCGACAGTCGTCGTAGTATTTTTATTAATTTGCGTGTACGTGTACGTTAAGACGAGACCATCGACAATGCACGACGTGTAAAAAAATCTAGTTTTAAATACTTAATTTATTCGGGGATGGGTTTGACTGGGACTTGTTAAAGTGTGAGACTTTTTAGATTTTTATGTGTGTTTATTACAGAAACATTCCACGTTTCAAACATATCAAAGTGTAGATTATAAAAATATATTTATTTCAATATAACTAAATATTATTTATTTACAACCCCCCACTATTCTACATTCTACAACAGTTGAACAAATAAGAAAATGCAAATGTGTTCGATAAATTTATTATGTAAATAATATGATAACAAATTATGTAACAATATATATTCCTACAACTACAACTATCACAGCCTAACTTGTTATAAATGCACTAAAGTGTAAACTTAACTGCAGAAAAAACAATTTTCAAATTAGTCACAGTAATAAAACAGACATTTGTAATGGCTGCACATGAAAATACAGTTTAAAATCCCAACCTAAAATTACATTGAAACGAATTAATTATATAAAATAATTTCTCATGTTATGTATCCAAAAAATGCATAAAACATTCAATATCTCATTCTAAAAAAATGTCTAAAATATTTGAGCGAATTTCATTTTAATGAGAATTACCTAAAAGTTCATTCAAAAGTGCTAATCCACAAATCAATCTACCAGTAGAGGATTATTATGACAAACAATAATATTTGAAAATATGCCAACCAATATAAATAAAAATCTGAAACACATAAAACCTAAAATAAATAGTTTATGAAGAATTGTACAATTTTTATCACAATACTGGTACTTATTTTTATGTATCTATAATTATACAATTCAATGAAATACTTCATATCACTTACATCAAATGCATTCATTTTAAGTACAATATAATTTATACAGATCATATTAAATATAGTACAAAAAAAAATATAAATAGGTATAAAAAATCCATATTTAACAGTACTGATTTCAATCAGAAACAGATAAAAGAAAACATCTGTCATATTAATTAAAGGGGGCGGCGCGACGGGAAAGAGTGCCGCTGGCGTAACGCGTCGCGTCGTCCCTCATAACCCCGTGCTGGGTTCTGGCCTCAGCCGGGGTTCGGACGCTGTGTGTGAGCGGTTGGAGGTTTTAGTGCGGTTCAACTCCCACATACCCCATGATTTCCTCCAACTAAAAAAAAAAACCGGATGTCAAAAACTGTCTAGTAAAAGGGTCACCAATTGATGGTTACTGCAATCATTTTTATTAGAAAAAAAATATGTCAAACACAGTCTGGATTATGATTTTAAAAGATAGATGAAATATATTAAGTAAGTCTTAAGAGTCATAGACTAATTCATATGTTAATCAAAGGAAAACCTACCAAATAAGAGGAACCTACAATGAAATTTTACAACTAACCACATCCGTGATAATTTTCCATCATTTAATGATTCTATTTTACCTGTCAACCTTTAAATCAGTTCATACACTCAACATAATCACCCACACATTCAGACTACCGTAGTCGTAATTTTCTTCTAAGTCATATTATGTGCAGTGGTTCATGCAACTGTACTAGCGGCGGATCAAACCGGATTTTGCGATGTGGAATCGCCCGTCAAAATGTTTTTTTTTTTATTGCAAGATAGATAACGGGGCTACAGCCCACCTTATGGTAAGGGGTCACCGTCGCTAATGAACCTCTGCAATGCGAGGGCAATGAGGGGCTATCTATCGCTCATGCCTGCATATTACAACAGTTTCACTAGTAGCAACTCATTCTTAAATGTTTAATCTTCACTTAAACTAGCATTCTGTTGCCGTTTAAAACCAAACTTAGCTACCCATCCGATGAGCCAACAACTGGCTAAAATAACGAACAAAGCACTCAAAGTGTAGTACTGTGTCGTTATATGAAGGTCCATGTTTTGTATCATTATGTAGGTGAGAAGAGATTGTAGTGCTGTTCCCACGAGAGTGTTGATACCGAATATCAATCCGAAACAGCTGTCGTCGCTCAACTGGCCGGCTATTTTGGCGCTGAAATTGATTTTTTTTTTAAAATATGGCTAAGTGTAAAATTGGAAAAATGCATCTGTCAAAAATTTTATTCCAAAGGATGTTGATGTGTCCGTTTGTAAATGCATTAAGTAGTTTTAGCGTCATTGATTAAATGTCGTAAATGGATATTCGCATATCTATAGAAACTGGCATTGACAACAACCCTAGTTGATATTACTTAATTGACATGTATAAAAAAGATACAAAAAAGACTCACCTCGCCAAAGTAATTATGAAGTGGAAAAAGGCTCCCATCACAATATATCCAGTGTACGTAGCAAATATATACGGCATAAATGTTCCAGGAGGTCGAGGTCTACGATCCGTTATATTAGTCCTGGTAGGGACGTAAGTGGCCAAGAACAGAGCTAGGCCTTGCGTGGCCGCCACTAGTCCCGGAGCCCAAGGCTTTAAGTTCATTGAGGCTACGTAGGCCGCACCAGCGCCGAGTAACGTGGTCGCAGCTTCTGCAGCACCGTTGTAGAGCGTCTGAAAATTTAGCGATTTACTTATTTAGTTTTAGATATTTGCTGTTAGAACTGTATTATATTTCTTTTGGCCATCAAAATCAAATCATTTAAGCTAAGTGAAGTGATTGAGATGTAGGCACACATACACTTCGAAAGTCAAGCAAAAATACTACCATTGTTCATGTAAGATTCGCACGTACGTTATGTTACGTTTTAAGACATGAACTACAAATTTAGGTACCAAATTAGTGTGGCATAACCTACCTGATCCGGTTCGTCCTGTAAAACGTACTCCCATAAAACTTGTATGTATGTTTGTGCCTGAACGAATAAAGCCAAAGAGACCGCGTACAAAATGCTCCATACAATCAACTTTGGCCGAGAGTAGGCTGCCTTCACGTGTTTTACTATCAAACTTGATGCATCGACCAATTCAGTTTTGAATTTGCGCTGTAAAGAAATATTTTACAATTATTTCAATCTTAAAATGTATTTTTTTCGTAAATATTATTATGTGGCGCCCAACGTGGGGCATCAATGTTACGCTAAAAAGTGATAATAAGCACACTACAGTATTATTCCCTATAATATATTCGATTCTAAAAACTATGCACAAGTTCTATGTAAACAAAGTTACCTTTTCAGAGCTGTTATAGGATTTGTCAATGGGAATATTCATCAGCGATGTTCTTCTGTGGAAGTATATACCGTACTTTACTGAAGGGAGCCATAGTGCCCAGAATGTTGCTAATATCTGTGCTAAAACAAAACCGAAGCTTGTAATTTTAATAATAACATTACGACCTATCAATAATTTAAAATTATGTGCAAGTGAATTATATTTTTGAAAGATTTAAAGATTATTGCTATGACGGTTTATTTTGGGTCTTTTCCAATTAAAATATTTACACTTCAGATTCCAACTGGAAATGTAAATTTTATGTAGGCTATGTATATTTTAGGATTGTTTTGGATTTCACAAAATTACCTAAGTTAGTACTGGCGCGGAGCATTAGCGTTAAAAGTAACTTCATCATATTGGATCAAAAGGTGATTTTTCTACTACAGATGATTTGACTTCTAATTAAATAACAAATAAATAATGTTCCAATACCTGCTAAAGTTATGTAATTCAGTTCCCTGTAGTTCATCAGTTGGAAATAAATGAGTATTTGTGAACTCACGCCAGATAGGAACCGACCGGATAATGATGCAATCCTTGTGTATGATGAAACAATGGGATACTTTTTTGGGTCTACCTGCGCATAAACATAAAATAAAATAAGAAGATCCTCTTATTAGACAGTAAAGGATTGTTTGCTCACGGCAACTTTTCAACAAGCGAAAAATTTAGCTCCATTCAATATTATTCTCCAAGTCTCCAATATAATGATGAAAATGCAACTCAATAGCACAAAGATACTTGTTTATCGACATATCAAGTAGTGTTGCATTTTAAATCTTATCCATATAAGCTTTGAGTATAAAATTGAACAGTGCAAAATTTATCGCGAAATAAATTAAACTTCAGTCTAGCATTATAAGTACATAACTAAAAATTAAGTCACATGTTGATGCCTTAAAATGTGTGATTATGACAAGGGTGAATAAGCTGTCATAAGTATTTGTATCTCATGTTTAAAAAAAGTAAATACTAAATCTAATATATATTATAAAGGCGAAAGTTTGTATGGATGTTTGTTACTCTTTCATGTAAAAACTACTGAATGGATTTGAATGAAACTTTATCACAATATAGCTTATACATCAGAATAACACATAGGCTACAATTTTTGAACCCCTTTGTAACGCAGACAAAGTTGCGCGGGTCTCCTAGTTGTATAATAATAAATCTTGTGTGTGTGTGTGTGTGTGTGTGTATGTAATAGTACATACTAGGGATGTAACGAATATTCGCATTCGAATTCGCAAAAAATCATGCGAATGTTATGCGAATATTTTAACAAAAGTAAGGAGGATGTTGTATGGATGTAGAGGGAATCTGACCGAGCCAAAATAAAGGTCTTTAACTGCCTTTTAAAATGAGCCCAAACTCGATGGGTCTACAACCTTTCGTTGTCCAGATAATTTGCGGGGGGGGGGCGTTCAATTATTTGGTAGGGGGGAGGTTGGTACCCCCTTGACCTTGAACTTGTTCGAAAGGTCAACATTCGCGTTCGCGAATGTCCAAAAATCGACATTCGCAACATCCCTAGTACATACAGGATTCATGAATAGGAAACAATAAATACATTTACAGATAATAAAGTGTAATCATAATGTCATAAGATTAATCTGTATAGATAAGATTACACTACTAACAAATTTGTATATTACAATTACTGGCCCATTACTTTTACATTACAATCTTGTAAATGAAACAACACCAAAGCAAACTAAAAAAAATATACAAAGTAGTTTTTATTACTTTTCATGTAATTCTTGTAAGTTTTTATGATGTTAACTTTGTACTACAAAATTCTAGAAATTGTAGGTGTTATATCTGTTAATATAGTTATCTCAATGTAATCATAATCCAAATATAAGCCTCAGACAATCTCATAATTGTAATTATTCTTGATAATAATTCAAATCAAAATGACTAAATCACTTATTTATACTTCAATTAGATACAATGTACATTTTGATATATGTTAAACATCAAATAAATTAGGCAAAAGAAACCATTATGTTTTTTAATATGCCTGTCTATCTGTGAACATACTGTATAAGGTTTCTTTAAAAAGTCATGATTATCTACTACTACACTTATACAATTATTAAACAGTTCTTACCACTATTTTTACTAACACTTTCACGCTCAAAGGAAATATTTTTCCCTTCTACAAAAATCGTTATTGATTATTATTAAATCGATAATTTTTAATGAATGTCAAACGTAGGTATGTTGTGTTAAAATGTTTCCCATGAAATTAATAGGAAAATTAAATTTGTACACCCTACTATGTTTTTCTAGTGATATCTCTTACTTTACAGAATAACTTAAATATTGTGTAGTATTCTCATGTTTAGTGTCAGCCATCTTATTGTCCTGAAAGAGTTAAATGACTGATCCTGGTATTTCAACACTGTTGCAAGCACCATGATCACGGGAAGACTGAGTACTGCCGTAAGCTGTTTAGTAATTGTGTAAGTATTGTATGAGGTCGTTTTTCTTTTGAAGGATATTCAAAGAGTGTGGGTAGAACTAGATGTTACCACTTTTTTTAAATATATAATAAAGAATGTAGTAAATAAGTACCTTAGCATAAATATAAGTGTAGTATGCCACCTCTGTTGCCATGTACAGTCCGTAGAAGAATTGAGTGACCTGAAGCCATTCTATAGAAGTTGTCCATAGTAATATACAGTATACCGCTATTCCACTTAAACCTGAAATTTAGCATTGACTATAATATTATTTTGTATAATATGTGACAGACATTAAAATAGATTGTTGATTTTTTTATGTTGGGGTGGAGTAGGTTCACAATTTGGTCTATTTCCAAATGTTTATGTAACTGCGGCAAAAAAAGCTGATTATGTTAAAGCTAATTTAGCTTCTAGACTACTAGGATTTTTCCTAGTGATTGTTTTCTAAGAAATTAAATTATTTACTAGGTAATCTCTATGGGCCCCTAAAAAGATTATTAAATTCAACTTAAATTGGATACATACCAGACAAAATGATAACAGGTTTAAATCTCAAAAAATCCGTTATCAGGAACACCAGAACGAGTAGTGCTAAGTAGGAATAAGTTCCCACGGGATAAACATCTCTCACTACTTGCTCCATTGTGACATTTCTCCATTCTCCAACTAAAAAGTTTGTAACGAAAGGCTCCGAGGGCCTTATTTCGCGAAGCAAACCAAATAAACACAATATAAGAGTTACTCTGATCCAATTTAGCATTGTTAAACGATTCACGGAGCCGCAAATTAAATTATGAATGTCCTTGTTGTGTAATTGTACCGGTTTCTTCAACACTGTATTGGTTTGAATTTGGACACGATCTTTTTGGAAGTTTCTTGAGTTTTACAGCCAGTAGTGAATTTTTAACGTAGTCGTGTATGCACTTTACCGAGTATTTCAAACTTTATTAGTTATAATTTCACTTTTTCTATAATAATGAAATAAAATGCAAGAAACTTGTGAATCTTAGGAGACGAACAGCGTGCGAACAAGAGTCAAGAACTGCGACTGCGAACAGCTGATAACCACAGATTAGGTATCTTGCATTCCTGTCAATTTGAAGATCTTGACATTCAAATAAAAACATATTGTGACAGTTGATAACTAAAATTTTGAGCGATATGTCAATTTCAGCTGATTTTACGATTTATTGTGATGTGTTGTGATTTCAGCAATTTGGATTATTTAGGATTCGCTTAGTCTATGTGGAGTTGTATACACGTGTTCTGAGCAAAATTCAAAATTACCTTCCAGTTTGTGTTATATTTTTTTTATATTTTTCCTATAAGTGTTTGTGTGTATATTTGTGTACGGGGTAAGTCATAATATGTCTAATAAAGAACCTCCGGATCCCCCAGATCCGCCCAATGTTTTAGCAATGGATACTGATAATGTAAACCATAGAAAACGTCCATTACAGACCGATAACAATGCGGATTCACTGCCCAACAAACATATCTACCCTCCATCGTCATCATCACAACTAATATTCACCCTACCTTCTTTTGAATCCAAAACAAATTATATTCCCACAGACATCGGTCCATTTATTGTATATGTCTCACGAACTGAGCCCGATCCTGCATCTGGATATTCCACCCGTCCACTCAAAATTGGCCAATTACTCTACCAGAAAAAGGTAGTAGGCATCGTTCAAGGTAGCATCAAACAAGTTGGCCGCAATCAGGTATCTGTAGAGTTTAAAACATCCTCCGACGCTAATAACTTTTTAAACAGTAATGTCCTGGCTCAGATGAATCACACAGCAGCTATTCCTAAATTCCATCTAGCTAGAATGGGTATTATAAAAAATGTTCCTATTGAATGGTCGATGGAAGAACTTGTACTTGCAGCAGAGACTCCCGGTGACTATGGTCCAGTCGTTAAGGCACGTCGTCTTAACAGGAAAGTAATTCAGGATGGTAAAGCACAATGGGTCCCGACCCAGACAGTAGTGGTCTCTATTCAAGGTCAGCGTTTACCTGACAGGCTATTCTGCTTCCACAACTCCCTGCCCATCAGTATTTACAATCTTCCAACAATCCAGTGCCTGGCATGCTGTCGGTTTGGTCATACTAAAATACAGTGTAGGTCAAAGCCACGATGTTATCGCTGTGCACAACCACACAAGGGAGAGGAGTGCAGCCTAACAGAAGACAAGTCAACTTGTCTGTTCTGCTCTGGCCCACATTTCTCAACCAACAATAAATGCCCTGAACAGTCCAGACAAAGAGCTATAAAAATAGTTATGTCTGAGGAAAATCTACCCTACAATGAAGCTTCCCTCAGATTTCCAACTCCGCTTTATAAGCGGTTTGCGGATGTCGCTGGAGCTGAATCCCAATCAAATCTTTATCCTGTTCCCTCCACCTCGTCCATACATACTCTCCCATCTTCCCAGTACAAAACAACATCCACCACACAGAGCTCATATAAAAAACTATTTTTATACCAAGGTCTTCAAGACCTAATCTTGATAAAAGCTACAATAGAATTGCTCACAATGATATTGTATCTACCCCTCTCTCCTCAACTCCAAATGGCTGTGCTCTAGGTGCACGATCTATCCCTGACCGAGAAGTTATTACCCCAAACGACAACCTAGTCGACCTCCTTTCATCTCTACTCATCAACATTGTAAGTAAATTCAATGATGTACTACCGAACAATGTCCTTGAACAATTAAATAATATAATCTCATTAATCCACTCTAAACATGGACCAGATAATCCAGTGGAATTGTAAGAGTCTATATTCCAAATTACACGAAGTCCTTTACTTAATTAATCGATACAAACCGACCGTTTTAGCAATCTCTGAAACTTGGCTGAAGCCGGGCCGACCGATCCGGATCTCTGGATTCTCTTGTATCAGGGAAGACAGAGAAGATGGTTTCGGTGGCTGTGCTTTGGTCATTAAAAGATCTCTTACCTTCTCTCACATTCCGCTCCGATCTCACAATCCCAATTTTAATGTTGTGGCGGTGAGAGTGGACCGGACGACCTTTGTATCGGTTTACATTCCCCATCCTAATCGCTCTATAATCACAGAACTTTTTAATATTATTGCTACGCTACCTCCTCCCCTTCTTATCCTAGGTGATTTTAATTGCCACCATCCCATGTGGGGCTCTCACCGGGCGTGCCCTAACTCCCACCACCTTATTGATATTTTGGACTCACTCAACCTTTGCATCTTGAATAACGGTATGCCGACTCGCAGAGTTCATCCATCCCAAAACCCTAGTGCTGTTGACATCACTATCTGCTCTCCTTCTCTCAGCTCTCTCCTAAATTGGAACACACTGGTAAGCACACATGGAAGTGATCATTTCCCAATCCTAATTTCTGCTCCTTCCCGAAACCATACTGAAAGCATTCCCACCACGTTCAGATACAAGCTAGATAAAGCTAACTGGTCCATTTATAGGAATATTCTTGATCATAATGTTTCTTCATTGCCTCCATCATCACCATCCAATTTTATTTCTGTCTATCATAAATTTGTAGATGCAATCCTTTCTGCTGCCAACTGCTCTGTTCCTCAAAAACCTAATGTCCCCTCTCAACGAAAATCTCCACCGTGGTGGGACTCTGAGTGTTCTGAAATCATTCAACAGCGGAAAGATACAGAAAAGCGATATAAACGGAATATGTCGGAGGAGAACTTTATATCCTGCAAAGAAATAACTGCTCGCACAGCTCGAAAACTAGCGTCAAAAAAGAAAGCTGGTTGGCAATCTTTTTGTGAAAGTCTCTCTCCCCGCAGTGATTCTTCTCAAGTATGGAGAAAGGTGAATGCATTCCGTCGAGGTTTCGACAACGCCTACAACATAACTTCTAACAGCCCTTCAGTTTGGATCGAAGGATTCACCAATAGATTGGCGTCACCCTTTGTCCCTTCCAAAGAACATCTTCCTGTGGAAATCCCACTAATTTCCACAGATAAAATGGACTCTCCATTTTCTTTTGAAGAGCTACATAATACTCTCGTCAAGCTTAAGGATTCTACCCCTGGTTGCGACAATATTCCTTACTCATTTATCACTAGAGCATCTCCAAAGTCCCAACGGTTCTTTCTGGAAATACTTAATAATATTTTTCATCAACAAATAATAATTCCAATCCTTAAACCAGGAAAGGATCCCCAAGACTCATGCTCCTACCGACCTATTGCGTTGTCATGTACCTTTACTAAAATATTAGAACACCTTCTCAAGAACCGTTTAGAGTGGGTAATTGAAAGTAGACAAATCCTTCCTGAGTCACAATTTGGATTCAGAAAGGGTTTGGGTACTATGGACAGTTTAAGTACATTCATCACAGACGTAAGGACTGCATTTTCAGAAAATCAACATGTAGTAGCAGTATTCCTCGACATTAATGCTGCCTACGACAATGTGGATCTCCCCATACTCAGGCAGAAAATGCATGATCTGAATATCCCGGCGAGATTAACGCACGTTATATGCAACCTACTATCTGAACGCACTATAACTGTCCGACATCAGGGAACACTCCTCCAGCCCAGACAAGTCTGGAGGGGTCTACCTCAAGGATCTGTCTTAAGCCCAATGTTATATAATTTATACACATACGATTTAGCCAGCACAGTAGAATCCTTTTGTAGAATTTTACAATATGCGGATGACCTGGTTTTGTATGTTCCTTCTAAATGCCTTGCTACTGCTACCAACCTTTTGAACTTGGCTTTACGATACCTCTCTACATGGCTCACAGACCACGGCCTTAGCCTATCTGTGAACAAAAGCCAAGTTATGACCTTCAGTAGAAGAAGGACCTTACCTGATCTACAGATTGAAATCGATAACCTCCCTATTCCTAATTCCACAAACGCAAAATTCCTTGGCTTAATCCTGGACAGCAAACTATCCTTCGTACCCCACTTCAACAATGTAGTCAATAAATGTGAGAAAAATATAAATATAATCAGATCCCTATCAGGTGTCTGGTGGGGCTCTCATCCCTATACCCAAAAATTAATCTATAATTCTCTTATCCGCAGCCACTTAGATTACGGATCGTTCTTATTCGAACCGTGCAGTAAAATCTACCTAACTAAATTAAACTTAATCCAAAGTAAGTGCCTTCGAATCATTACAGGAGCAATGAAATCCTCACCCATTAATGCCCTCCAAGTGGAATGCGTGGACCCTCCTCTATCACTCCGAAGGCAATACCTATTTGACTTTGACTTTGAGTTAAATCTTATACCAGCTACTTAACTTTCCAAAACTCTATTGCACAGTCTCCCATAAATCCCTTATTCACTGTCTCGTATGAAACACTAATCTACCACCCTAAAATTGTTCTCGACTTAAATATAAACAAAGACAATCCCGGTGCGAACGTTATTTTCAACTCAGAAGTGGAGGAAAGATGGCCAGGCTGGTTGTCAATTTTTACAGACGCGTCCAAAATGCCAACTTCTGACTGGGTTGGTTCAGCTGTGTGGATTCCTCATTTTAAAATCATCCTTAACTTTAAGTGCCCTCCTCCAGCTACGGTTTTCACTGGAGAATCGCTAGCAATCCTAGAAGCCCTTTCTTATGTAGCATCTCATAAACTCTCTAACACCGTGATATTTTCGGATTCCTTGAGTTGTCTGCTAGAGATTTCCAACATCTCTTCCCAGTCTAAAAACATATCTTTACTAAACCTCAAGTCCAAGGTACTACTCTATGAGTGTCACCAGCAGGGCATTAATGTAGTTTTGGTGTGGATCCCAGGACACTGTGGAATTGCAGGCAATGAGTCCGCTGACCTGTTTGCAAGACAAGCTATCCAGCTAGGTATAAACCACAATAATATATATGCGGATGATATAAGAACTCTATCTAGGACTACCTTATTCAACGAATGGGACAAACTCTGGAAAGTTTCCAAGGTCACTAAAGGCAAAAACTATGGTAATATTCAAACAGACCTTCAAACACGACCATGGTTTTTCAAATGGAAAAACGTAAAGAAGAGAGTAATATCCACAGTTATTCGAATGCGTCTGGGTCACGTTACTTCACCAGTATTCCTTGCGAAGCTAAGGGTACGGGATCATTCTATCTGTGAGTGTGGTCTGGAGGAAGGTTCTACAGATCATATATTTTTTAATTGCTTGAAACTGACAAGATCATTTTATGACTTGATCCCCAAAGATATCCCGAAACCCATTAATATGTCCTATCTCCTCACTTTATGTGACACTCCCTTTATTTACAAAGTAATGAAATTCATTGAAAGCAATAATATCAAACTGTAACTCTTAAACCTAATTATTCCTCTCACTATATACTTAACGTAGAATTGTGAATTGTTTAGTCCTTATACTATTTCATGTAAATAATGTCTTTCATACTATTATTTCCTTTTATTTGTGTGTTCTGAATTTGTATATACTGTGAATGTCCTGTGATTGTCCTGTGTCCGTTGGTTTTAGATCTGGAAACCGAACATTTTCTAGACAAATTCTGGCAAAAAAACTTGTGTATACTCCTCACTTGACATTGGCGAATCATCCCCGGGGATGAGTCCATAATCAAAAGAAGAAGAAGAAGAAGGATTATTTATATAGTTCCATATTTATTTACTTAGTTTTACCTCTTCAATATCTCTGTTTCTTGATAACATTGAGTTTGTTGAATGCATAACTATTTTAGGTTAAGATTTTAAGGAATTATTTGGTTAATACTCTTTAAATCAAAATACCATGGCAGCTGATCAGAATGAGGAGTCTACAAAAAAATTAAAGTGTTCTTTGTGTTGTAAACAATTCAAATATGAAAGTGAGAGAAAGAGACATGAACAAAGTCACTCTCTGCAGTTTCAATGTTCATTTTGTCTAAAGAAATTTAATTTCATGTAAGTATTAACAAAGTGATCAGTTTGTTTTTAGATCATTCCTAGCTGCATTATAATCATAGATTATAAAATAAAATGTTTATTATGTAAGATTTGAACTTCCCGTCTGCCTAAATTACAACAATAAGTACAAAAACTATATATATTACATATCAGCATGAGGAACAAAAAGTTTAATACATAACTTTTTAGGAAGTCAAAATTTTGAAGCTGTATGTTGTCACAATTTTTTTTTGTATTTCTATTAAATATTTTGCAAAATTAGGCACTCAGATGCTTAATTTTATAGACTAAACAACTTAAAGAATATATGTATTTTATAAAGGCTTTAAACAATTTTGTCTAAATTCCTGTTTATTTCAAAAACTTATTTGTTATCAGATCTGCTTTGAGAAGACATGAGAAACAACATAACAGAAAAGGTAGTGTGCAATGCAAAGAGTGCTCAAGAAAATTCAGAGATGATGTTTTACTAAAACGACACATTGATTATGCTCATAAGGGTATGTAGTGTGCACTACAGGAGAAAGTATGTATTTAATCTGTATTAAACATGGATACTTACCAAATGTTTAAGATAGTTGAGAATAGACCCAAAAATGTCTATTTTTTTTTCAAGCTCACATACTTTAGTAAAGTATTTTAAAGAATATTGATGGAGAAACATGAAAAAGTTTATTTGGTTACCATCTAGGCAGATAAACTAAAAATAAACAGGCTACCTGATTGTAAGTGGTTTGCGTCACTCATGGATTTCTGACATGTTAAGAACTCTTCAGAGCTGTCACTTATGATAATACTTTTTACTAACCCCAAACTAGTTTTACAGTTCAGCTCGAGACCTCTGTTCAAGAAATTTTCATTACCTCTTCTAACTGTATTTTCTTTGTAGGTACTTTTATATGTGAGGAATGCAGCACTCCATTTAATAGTAAAACAGCTCTTCAAACACACTTGAAGACCCACAGACCAGAATCAGAGAGACGGTATAAGTGTAGTCACAAAGGATGCCACAAAACCTTCAATTTTCCACATCATTTGAAACACCATGAGTTGACACATACTAATGAGAAGCTGCATTTTTGCAGTGTTTGTGGCAAAGGTATGTAATTTGATTTATATAATGTGTGTTAGGTAAAAACCACATGATGGCCTCGTGTTATAGAGTTTCATCAGTGACAGTAACCACTGACTATCTTGCCATATCTATCACTGACAAGAAAAAGCTGTAAAAGAAAAAAAAAACTAGTATCCTAATCATTCTCCAAGGGTGTACTAAAAATTTTTAAGTTGCAAAATAGCATTCGGAAACACTGCCCATAAAAATACATACAATTGTAATTGAATAATAAATACCAGTAAATCTTTGATGCCTCTAGCAATTAGTGTTTGTCCTAGTAATATTAGAAACTATTGAGATTAAATAAAATAACTATACAACCAATGCTCTGCATTATAGTCATCAGATTTGTTGATAAGATCTGGCTGTCTCCTTTATGTTTTCACACTACCTATAGTCTATGGAAGGCACGTAAACAAAACATGCTCTTTATCTCAATTGATCTCTCACAATTCCATATTACATATTTGTTGTCTATTTTACAGTTGCATTAATCCAGTATTTATTTTTTTAGGTTTCATACAATCTCATCATCTAAAGGCCCATCTAAAAACTCATGATCCTGAAACATGGTACAAATGTGAAATATTAAATTGCAAAAAGAAATTTATTTCGGAGTATGCTTTGAAGAGACATCAGGAACTACATAGTAAATACATAAAATTATTATTAATGAATATACATTTTGAAACGCAATTTGACTTAAAATTCTTTTTTTTTTCTAATTTTAGTGAAAAAACTTAGTGCCATTAGTTCTGATGCAGAATACAAAATTTCGTCAAGTCCTCCAGAATGGGAAGATTCGAAACCTTCAAGCAAAGCATTATTTGAATCGACTTGTTTAGGTATGTTGAATTATTTTCTCTTCTAGCTAACATTACATTCCCAAAAAAATCTATACTCTTAAATTAATGGAATATGATGATAGGTAGTCTAGTGTATTTCCTAATCATAAAAATGTTTTTCCAGATACGACTGCATGTCCTAATTGTGGTGTCGTCATATTTGAGGCATATTACAATGAACACACGGTTATCTGTAAAGGCAATAATAATATCGAAAACAAAACATTTGTAGAAATATACTCACATAGAGAAGCTATCAATGACAGTCATGATGATAATATAAATGTCATAGAAAATATAAGAAACTGCAAAACTGTCTTGGGCGGTTGTTTAATAGAATCAGAAGGTGGAAAATGTTTGTGTGAGCAAATGAGCAACAGTAATGAGGAAGTTGATAACGTTGAAGATTTAAAGCCTATTTTAAATAGCAATGATGTTATAAAAGTAGAAGGTGATGTGAAAAAAGTGCCACAAAGTAAATGCGATGAATGCGAGTGCGCTAAGACATGTGTTATCAAAGATACAGGGCTCAAAAAATCTTGTATGCAGAATACGAAATCAAGAAGTTCTAATGAAAATAGGACTGTAGAAGTTATAAATGGTGCTATCAAAGTCGTGGACAGTTGCGATTTACTGATACCAAATGCAGATAGTGATGCAAGTAAATTTGAAATTCCCAATAGCTGTAAAGACATGCTTGGGGAATGTATAGTGACCGATGAAGGATGTTTATGTGCTCAAATGAAATTTGATCAGATAATCGCAGAAGAAATAGCCAGCATAACGCCACAACCAAAAATAAATATGTGATATTATGTTAATGTGATATATGATTTTAAATAATAAATGTATTCTGATATATTGAAAGTTGTTTTGCCAATTTGCATAATAATATGCAAATGTTTTCCTTGATTCTTATATACAATGCATATTTATGAAATTACTTATTATATACTATTTTTACGATGAAAGAAAACACGTTTTTAATTATAATTAACTTTAATTATTCACAACATAATTCTTTACAAGGTCAAACATCTATACAAGTATGTCTTAGTTAACAAATACTAAATTAATAATAATAATATTATTTTACAATTCAGACCTCACTAAGCACAAACGGAATGATTGTGTGCGACATATCACAACAGAATGGCAGAACATTCAAATTCTCATCACAAAATCTACAAAAAAAGATAAAAGAATTGCGATTATCATTGTTTAAAGAGATATTGTTTTTTATCTAATCAATCTTTTGATTTTAATGGTAACAATCACAATAATTTTCTCTGTATCAATAGGATCAAATAATAAATAGGACGAAACTGATAAAAATGTGTATCTAGAGAAAAAACGAGATGTCTTCTCTCGAAAATATGTACATATTGATAAATTTCTAACGACATTTTTAAATAAAACATTACAATCCTATGGATTAGATATCCGTAAGGAGTGTTTTAGCAATTATCTGGTTAAACATTATCTAAAAAATCCAAATGTAATTGCGACTGACTTATAGTTAAAATTCTCGTGTTAGAAAAATAAATCGTCGCTTATGGTTTTTAAATCTAAATCTAAATTCTTGACTTTCTAGTTTGACTAGTCAATAAAAATCTATGAAAGTTTAAAATGTTGAATTTCCGCAATTTCCTCATGTAGGGTACTTCATTAACTTACTGATTATTTGGTCCACATACATCTAACGCATACATCACAGTAATCTAGAATAGCACTATATACACTTAATTGTCTATACCTAATATAACTTTACGATTTTTATTATTTTTTGTCTATTGTTCTAAAGGTACCTAGACTCAGTGTTATAATTGGGCTTTAAGGTAAGACTACAGAATTAGGACCATCACATTCATTCAAGTTTTAATTATTGTTAACGACGTTTATCTTGATAAATATCATTCATATCTTCCAAAAACGGTAATTCCGTTGGAGCAGCTTCTTGTTCAGTTGACGGACTGGCTATTTTGATGGGTGTAATAACAGCTGGTGATGGAGACGCCTCTGTTTCTGGAATAACCATGGGTGTTAATTTTTCGTAAATCTGTATCTGTGGCCCTTTACTCGTTTGTTCGTTTTGTGTTTCTGTTGTTGGTTCTACGGTTTTCGTATCGTTTGATGTTGTTGATGTGTCCTGAGATGGTACGAGGTTTATTGTAGGTTGTGATTCGGTAGTTTCTTCCTGATTCGACGACAATGGTTCTACTGTTAACGAAAAGTCTTCAGATGTTTCCATTTTTGGCCCAATTACAGGAGTTGCCGCTGTTGTTTCTTTATGATCTTCCTCGTTTTCTAATTGATGTGACTGTGTTGTTTCTTGAACGACTGCTGGCAGAGGTTCTACGGTTAACGCAGAATCTTGAGATATATCCTGATTTATTGACGATTGTGACTCTGTGTCGATGTTATTGGCAGAAGAATGTTGATCATCATTTTTAACTGCTGGTTGTTGCTCTGCTGTCGAAGAAGGTTCTGATTGAAGTGTTGTTGTTTCTTTCACTTCTTGTTCGTTAGATAGTAAATGAGATTCTGTTGTTTCAACTTGATTGTTTGATGAATTCGAATCACTTATTTCTTCATGGTTAGGGAATGATCGTGATTCTGTTGCATCAATTTGGTTTGTTGCTGAGTTTGGGTGTTCCTCATGATTTTCTAACATTTGTGGCTCTGTTGTTTGTTCTGAATTTTTATTGGATTGTTCCTCATTATTTGATGTCTGGGCTTCGGTAGTTCCTTCCAAATCGTTTGAAGATTTAGATTTTCTATTGCCCATTATTTCGCCAGTTTGTTCTTGGTTCAACAAAGGTCGTGGTTCTGTGGTATCCTCTTCATCTGCTGATAATTGTATCTTTGGCTTTTGTGGCAATTCAGTTGATGGTGATTCAGGAGCTTCTTCGTGATCCATCTCCTCATGCTTTGACTCTAATTCAGTTGTATCTTCTGGTAATTCTGGTTCTATGGTTGGTAAAACTCCTCTAGCCCATTCTTGAATCGCCAGTGGTTGTGTCTGAGTTGTTGCACCCATTTCTTTTGGCTGTTCATCATTCGTTGCTGCCTCTGTTTTATTGGATTCTTCTTTCGAGGATTCTTGATCTTCGGACGGTTCTGGTTCAATTGTTGGTGACATAACTGGAATATCGCTCTGAGGTAGTTGATTTGCTTCCTCTTGATCTGAAGCGGGTTCTGGTTCTATTGTAACAATATCTTTAAATGGGTCAGGATTCATTGGGGGTTCCGCTTCTACAGCTGAAACCATTTCATGTGATGGTTCTTGGTTAGTTAACCATTCTTGTTCTGTTGTTTCCTCGTGATTTACTGATAATTCTGACTCAGTGACTGGTACTAATTCAACGGGTACCTCCTGGTTATTTGATCGTGATATTGTTGGTATTATTTCCTTTATCGATGGTTGTGAGTCGATTTTCGATGCAATTTCTTTAGGCTGAACTGATTGATCAGTTGTTTCTTCATTCATTGGTTCGGGTTCTATTGTCACGATTCCTCTAAACGGTTCTTCTTCGTGCATAGAAGCATGTTCTTCTGTGGTATCTTCAGAATGAATGAGCTCTGGCTGTATATTTGGCATTCCCCGAGCAGATTCCTGGTTT
The DNA here is from genome assembly GCA_030269945.2 of Trilocha varians. NCBI lineage: Eukaryota > Metazoa > Arthropoda > Insecta > Lepidoptera > Bombycidae > Trilocha > Trilocha varians. The sequence goes on along the minus strand of AP028267.1, from coordinate 9,834,510 downwards.
GTTGATAATTCTGGTATAGTCGTTTGTACCTCCTTTATTGATGGTTGTTGTGGTGTTGTTGTTGCCATATTTCCAGATAAATAATGATGCACAAACGATCCTAGTGGACTGTCTTCGTCATGGTTGATAAATACTTGTGGTCTTGAAGTTGTTGGAATATCGTTAGACGATTCATCGTTTATTGATTCTTCTTTTTCCGTTACAGGCATTTCTTTAGCTGGTTCATGACTCTGGGATGGTTCTTGGTCATGTGCTGATTCTGGTTCTATAGTTGGTGCCATTTCTTCAGATGGTTCTGGCATTACAGTAGGTATCTGGTTAAACTGAACTGGGTTTACTAATTCCGGCAACTTCGTTGGAACTATCTCACTAGAAGAATCATGGTTTGATGACTCTTGTGTTGATGCCAATTCTTTGGATGGATCGTGCTCTGCAAGTATCATATGTTTGGAAGAGTCATCATTTAAAGATGATTCTTGATCATTTGAATGTTCATCGTTTATTAATGACTCCCGTTCTGTAGTCGTTATTACCTTAGAGGGTTCCTCGTTCAAGGGGTGATCCATATCAGACGTAGGTGCTATGTCTTTAGGTGCTTCTAGGTTTGGTTCTGCTGTTGGTGATGTTTTTGATTGTGTATCATGTGATGAGTGTTCTAAATATTCATCTGATTGCATTTCTTTCTGTGGTTCTGTAGTTTCTTCCTCAAAAGTATGTTGCCTTTCAGTTGGTGGTATCATTTCTTGAGATGTTTTGTGATATACTTCTGGTATTATCTCACTCGAATGGATTTCATGTATTGCTGGTTGCTGTTCTGTTGTTGTAATAGATTCTTTAGATGGTTCTGATGCGGGTTCTGGAGTTGGTTCAGGTTCGGGAGATGGTACCACTTCTGTTGATGGTTCTGGTTCTGGGCTAGGTACTGCTTGTTTAGGTACCTCTGGCTCTGCCAATGGTATCGTTTCTGTAGATGGTTCTGGTTGTGACGCTGGTTCCGGTTCTGAAGCTGGTTCTGGTTTAGGTTCAGGTTCTGAAGTTGGTTCCGGTTCAGACGCTGGTTCTGGTTCAGATGCTGGTTCCGGTTGTGAAGCTGGCTCTGAAGCTGATTCCGTTTTTGAAGTAGGTTCGGGCTCAGACGCTGGTTCGGGCTCAGACGTTGGTTCAGGCTCAGACGCCGGTTCTGGTTCAGATGCTGGTTCTGGTTCAGACGCTGGTTCTGGTTCAGATGCTGGTTCTGGTTCAGACGCTGGTTCCGGTTCAGACGCTGGTTCAGGTTCAGACGATGGTTCAGGTTCAGACGATGGTTCAGGTTCAGACGATGGTTCAGGTTCAGACGCTGGTTCAGGTTCAGACGCTGGTTCAGGTTCTGCCGATGGTTCAGGTTCAGACGCTGGTTCAGGTTCTGCCGAAGGTTCCGGTTCTGGTGATGGTTCCGGTTGTGACGCTGGTTCTTCATTCATCATACGGTTTTCTGTGAAGATAAAAACGAAAGTGTTATAATTGCAAGAAATGTTATGTTTCCTTTCAAAATAAACTAATTTTCATAGTGTATGTTTTTTAATTAGAACGGTTTTATTACCATGATGATGAGTGTGGTTTGATTCTTCTGCTTCTATTGGGAAGATTCCTCCCAGAGCTCGCGCTGAACTGATCGATGTGTTGTGTTCGAGATGATTTTCGGGGGTTGAACTCGTAAATCCTATTCCAGCTGAAACAGAGAACATTATATTAATCTATCGGCTTTAAAGTGTGTAAATAAAAGAGGAAAGGTGAATACTATTTTTTGTTTAATTCTACAAGTGCTGGACATGAAGATGAGACCGGCGTATAACTGCTGATTCATTATTGATAACATTCTACTTAATTATCATGTAGTATTCCTGACAAACTTTATGCTCAAAATAATATAATAGTCGTTTATACATCTAGAAGTTAGAGTCGAAATCATATACAAATTTCACCTGATGACATGTAACTGCAACAAATCTCTCAAATATTTGTATATCATGATATCCTTGACTCTTGGCACAGAAGTTTCACCTGTGTACTTTTCCACATTAAAATGTCAGGTAAAATCCTTGTGCAGCAAGTTATGCATATTAATATTTATTACAACACTAGTTGCTAACCTGTTTTCTTCTTCATCCCTTTTTTTCGCAATAAAAGGTAGTCAATGTTCTTTCACAGGGTCTTAAAATTGTTTGTGTCAAATTTTATCAAAATCGGTTGAGAGGTTTACGAGGAAAGCGTTACAGACAAACAGTTACTTTCGCGTTTATAATATTGGTAGGGATTAGTAAGGAGTAACGATTAAGTTATCTAGTTAATCGTAACTTACTTGCTGCCAGTACTATGATAGCAACAACGGCGGCCACTACAAGCGCCAGCAGTGTCCAGCAGAGTGGTCGCTTGCATCCTCCTTTGTCGCCGCGTTTGTCCGCTGTTACGTATAATTTTTCACCTCTGGAAATAAGAAAACATTTTCAGTTAAAAATGTTTGTTTTATAACAACCACAAAAAGTACAAAAGCTATCAAGTTAGGGAGCAATCGTTGACCTGATATAGTGCAGTGAGCTTAAATGGTGGCCAAAATCCAGCAGTAGATATTTACGGTTCGTTCGCGACTGATAACATGTTCATGACTGATTGGTCATCAGAAAGGACATACCTCCATTATTACTTGAAATAAATTCAATAATAATAATTGATTTAAGGCTAAATACTCTTTCCGTTTAATTCTCCAGCCACAAGATGCGATGTTATTCCAAAATATGGACCACTTAGTGAAAAGTTGGAATTGTTAACTGTTCACCTATTGTGTTCATCTTAAGTACGCGGTCCGAAGGTATTGTCCGGACTACTGAATATGTAACAGCTTTCTAGAAAAGTAATACTAGTTTTGTTTTTTTGGAGGCGAGATGTCTTTTTGAAGTCTTTGCCGGATTTCAGACAATATGCTTGTGTAACCAGAGTACGCTTTTCTTAAACGTAATTTGAAAGTTCAGGAAGCGAATTGAGGTTTTTAGTTTATGATGAATGTTTTTTTTATTTCCTGTTCATTTATCATAATAATATGGTCTTTTAAAAGTGTAATTTATTACCCAAAGGGACCTTTAGCAATGATATTAAAAGGATATCTCTCATGGCCTATCGTATTTCCTTTGTGGAAGTCATATTGTTCTTTTTTATTTTTAATTTAAACAATGAGTTTACGGAAGAATATCAGGATGTCATTAAACATTGCAGATAGTTACACAATGTTGTATTTATCATTGTTTTTATAATCACTAGTTTGTAGACGTCCTAAGAACGCGACTTCTAGTCGTACGCAGTAGGCATCTAGTGGACAATCTTATGTAAACTGTACCTATTCACTGTAGTGATAAGTAATGTGTTATTTTAATGTTAACTTTGAGGGTGTCTAGACATATAATTTAAGGCTCATCTAGTAATTCGAGATCACCTTTTTCTAACACTAGATAGATCAAGATGAAATGTTTTGTTTGTGATGAAAAGTTAACTTAACAATCATAATTAAAATCTGCTTTATTCATAGTTTTTGAGATGATTCATTGCCTCGTGACAAAACAATTATTTTAAGAAATGTTAACCTTTACATCAGTATTTCCTATTACGGAGTCTAATAGTTTAATAAGAAAATATTAACTCTTTAAAGAAGACGGTTTCCGTTGCTGCCTAGAAAGCCTACTAGAAATGTCTCCAAAACTGTCTTAATGCTATTTTTTCTTTCACTAGAATGTACTACTTCTTAATAAAAGGGATACATTTACAACATGTAGGAGGTTACTTTGCCTAAGGGCCTCAAATTCCAAAGTTAACATCGTTAACGAAGTCTAAGCCGCGGTGAACACTAAATCATTTTTACAAAGCTTGTTTTATCGAGTGACGCCAATTTCTGATTCAACGGCCCACAAGAATGTGTCGCCCATAAAACGTTACTAAATTTGAATAAATAACGCCTTTTGGTTCAAGGTCAAGGCCGGACTGAGCTTGGATGGGCTATTTTAAATCGTTATAAGTTTGAATTACATTAGTTTTAACCGAGTTATTCAACCAAGCATGCACCTGTAGCTTTGTAGGGGAGAGTCTTCACTTTAACATAGATGTTTAAATAGATTTTCACACGATATTTTTATTATTAATGTAAATCAAGCAGGGGCGAAAGTTAATTTGAGTTTTATATTTAAATCACGAGGAAAGAGATAGATATGAGAGGATTGTGTAGGTGTTCAACTGTTTCCGGGATAAGTTCAAAAGCTCTCCTTCATGTAATTTTGTTTATGTTGTGTTATTTCTGGCCTTTCAGCTATAAATATTTTTTGAAATCTGTATATATGGCACCAATTGAGATCCGCAATTTTGTTACAAAACTCTAGTAAATTAAATAAATGGTTGAAACAATAATGAAAATGGTCTTAGGCTCTCTCAGCAGAATTCTATTGAAACCTACTTATTTTGCTTATCAAATGAAGCTGTAATATCGCTATTATCTTTCGAATGTCGGTATTTGCGATGTTCCTGTACGAAACGGATCTATGACTAGCGCAATTTCACACTAACAACAGCAAATAGCACATTATTACGTCGGATGTGAAAACAATTGATTAACAGTAGCTATCAGCAACGACCTTTGGTTTTATACTCAAGAATAATTAAGAACTAGAACGTGTGAAACTTTGATAAAGTGCTTGTATCCCTTTATTGATTAGTGAGAATCGAACCGATTATTCAATTCATGTAATTTATCATTGGGGCTGTATTAGAAAAAGTAGCTATGTCTACTTATTAATATGAATCGGGAATTATCTGTGTAAATGATATGTGATCAGTTTTAAATTAGTAGGTAAAGTAAATACATTTTTTTTTTATTGTTATGTAGGCAGACGAGCCAACGGCCCACCTGATAGTAAGTGGTTACCGTCGCTCATGAACCTCTGCAATGTCAGGGGACACTGAGGGGTCGCTACCTACGACCTAACTTTAAGGACCCTCCTCAAGCCTCGTTTGAAGAAGGACAAGTCATGGCGCTCAGGGGTTACCGAGGACAAAAAAAAAAATGGCGAAGATTTAGATTTTTTTTCCTAAAGAATAGTGAGGAAGATCAGAAATATTGATGGAATACGACTTCGTTTTTTGCAAAACGTGCAACTGTCTTACGTTTGTACGCTTTTTGTATTCCGCGAAATCTTATTTGTCGCAGGAGTCGAGTATTGAAGACAAACGATTTGTCGATTTCACAGTCACATTTAAAACTTCAAGGACGACACGAAGCGGGTGTTAGTGACGCGGAAATAGGGGCCTGTGACCGATTGCTCTGTCATGGTCTAAATTAACTTAGCATCGGAATTGAAATGTATACGAGCGTTGCTGCTTATCAACGATTAAGAAACACACACAACCTGTCAGGAGTACCTTTTTTTAACGATCAAATTTTATAAATATTTGGTTCAAATAGCACTCGTTCACTGTTGATCAGCCGTTACTGCTAACGTCATGACAAATTGTTTTCCTCTACAAATAGTTTCTGATATATGAGCAATTTCTATTATTTTACTGAGGGCATCTTCACCACTAAAGTTGATTATTTACCCACCTATCACTTCCACCACTGTAACTCTTGTCTAGGCAGCACCGAGGACGTAAATGATTCAATGACTCTGAGCAATAAAGCTCAGGAACTCAAGGGAGAGCTGACTTGTTTTGGGTCTCTCAATGAACTTAACCAGGGTAGGATAAGTAGGAAATATGAATGATAGGTTAGTAATGATGGTGGGTTAATAGATAAATACCAGTTCTCTATGTGTGCATACGAGCTCTATCACGTATGCGCATCGAATCAATCAGAACTAACAATTGCCCTTTGTTTGTATCCCGACGCCCTAACGACGCTGCTCGCTGACAGCCCTAACGCTGACAGACCGAGACGGCGCCCCGGATTCCTCGCCCGTCGTCGTCGAGCTCGACGAAGAGTTCTACGTGCCCCATGAAGCGTCATCATCATCACCCGTTTCCTGCAAGTTCGTCTTAGTTTGTTATTTAATAAATTATTTTCTGGTGTACTGCTTTTCATTATTTGCACGCCCACTGAGTTTCTTGCTGGTTCTTCTCAGTTGGGTCGCGTTCCGAATCCAGTGGTAGATTCATTATGTGCTAACAAGTTGCCTTGCGGCGACTTTTAGCAGTCCTTTCCTACCCTTTCTCAGCAGAGCCCCTTCTGAGCTCGCACCTCCATCCTGGCGAAGCTGTAAAGGCCTGAGGGCCAACAGCGATTCCTCCTATCCCAACACAACACACGCCCTTTGTTTGTATTGCATCTATTGCCGATTGTGTTCGGTACAATTTGGTACATGCACACGGTTTGTTTACCATATAATGTAATAGGTACTTATGGGGTTTTTGTAGATTTAATTGTTAGTTCTCAAGTAGGATTAAAACCCAAAAATGTTTTCAAATATGTTCAGGAAATAATAGGTAGATAAGGAATGATAGTTATTGCAGTATTTTGTATCTAATTGTCATCATGATCCATACCTGTCTTTCAGGTTTCTAATAGTTCGAGGATTTTCGACACTATCCAAGAGCATGGCACATAATTCACATTGGGAATTTAACTATTTAATAGTGTACGTGTTGACCCGCATATAAAGTTAAAACCTAATCTATGAACTGAAATTTATGCACAATTAATTTAAACTTAAATTAAAGCACATACCTCATAAATTTCCTGTGTTCATTGACGGGCACGAAGTATTCATCGTACGGATTAGTACCATTCATATCAATTTCTACGTCCTTCTTCTTGGCGTTGCCATTCTTGGGCGCCAAGTTCAACAGCTCCAGATTGACTGCTTCTAAAGTCTTCGTGTCTCCATTGATCTGGTTCTGTGTGCCGTTCGAAGCGAAGGATTCGTTGTGGTTGGGGTCCGACTCATCGTGCTGGAACACTTTGTTGTCGTAGCCTTGAGGAGAGGGCGGCGATGGTGGCCTCTGCTGCGGCCTCTCCCGCGGCGATGCCGATCTACTGTGGCTATCCATCACTTTTGGAGCGGATAGGCATCTGTAAATAAACAATTGAGGTTAGCGAAATTTATTGGTGGATTGTATTTTGGATCTTCTTAGTTCGTAAATGTGGGTAGTGATAATATTTTAATTTGTGATGCCATTTTACTCAAGCAGTGGAGGAGTTTTAATAAATTAATTAGATTCGTTTGTATCGATAACGTAAATATACATAAGTAACTCTTCGCGTATCGTTTAACAATCCTGTTTTCTTCTCTGTGGTTTATTTTGGGGTGAAATATAATTTCTATGTAGGTACACGTACGAATTTCTTAAATAATTCTAAGCAATATATAAAAAAAAAATAAGATGGTTTGTAACGACATGTCTAATCTATATTTTATGTGCATTGCTTAGGATATTATTATATCTTTTTCTTCTGCGTTCTAGAAATATTTGAGCTTTTGTTTTTTTTTTCAGTACAATATCGTGAAATCTCACGGATGTGTAGAATTTAGTAAATTTTGTGTTTTATCATTTAAAACAATTTGTATGGCTTCAAGATTTCAAGTTTTGCAAACAAAACCTGACGTGTGCCTAATACAGCGTATCGGTCTCGCTATATTTACTAACAATACAACACTTACATATAACTTTTAAACTAAACAATATCTGGCTGAAATCACAGGACAGATAATAGAGAATAGAGAGATCTTTCTTTAAGGTAGTTTCTGTCTCATTTTACCTTTTTACACTATGTACTTATACTTCATAGAATTTAATAACATTATATATAATAAATATTAGCATTTCCTACTGCTGAAGCTGAAAACCGAACAATACTTTGGCTTAGTGTCTTAAAGACCGTGTATCTGTCTCACTTGACATTGGCGAATCGTCCCGAGTCTTGGACGAGGTCCAGAAAAAAAAGAAGAAGAAGAAGAGATCTTTCCGAAATTTGCTCATTCATAAAATATTTATCAATACAACGTCATCATACTAATGTTATAGATCGCTAAGTTGATTTCTGTAGATTTTTAGTGAGAATCCGTTGTAAATAAAAATAATAGATAGAATAGAAAGATAAATTTAGCGATTAATTCGGATTTGTGTCTAATTAGAATTAATGATGAAAAGTTAATGTTGTAGAGATCCCTCTCTTGAATATTAACTTTTTATATCTGAAGCTGACAAAAACAAATAATTAGGTATGTTTTTGCGAGTTAATTAATAAGAAAATAAGAATATTTTAAAGTAAATTATTCATTACTCAATTTGTGTGTATGTACTAGATGTGACTAACCAAATTAGTCGAGATCTTTTTGGATTTGTAATCTTAGCCATTACCAGTGCTGTGCTAAACCAAAATACTTTTCAATTATCTCGATATGTCTCAGACCGAGTCTCACCTCATTTGACGTGCATATAGTCTTCGTTTTACCGGAGATTCTAGCACCAAGGACTTCACGGTATACCGCGGATGACCAGGTCGAGGAGTTCGCGGTCTTTTGCGGTACCTTCCATGAATAATAAGGTTACCTCCAGGCATTACGAAAGACCAATCACTAATCGATGAATTACGAATTTAAGTCATATCGTGTTTTTACGTTTTAGTTATTTAAGACCACGACTCGTTCACGCAAACAGCCTAATTTAACACGCACATAATATGGAAAGACAGGTCTTGTCGTCAGCTTTGAGCGTTACTGACGCGCGAACAATAGTACTGTTACATTCACGAGCCTAAGAAAGCAATAACATCAACAATAATATTTTTGTATGGGATGATGTCAATCGTAAGCGGTCGTTCGTAAATATTTTACAGATACAGGTCAATGGATGTTTATCTTTATTTATCCGAGATTATTATGGCATATGAGACTGTATTTTTTCGTCATTCGTAAATCCAATCAGGGCATCACAATATTATGTAAATAAAATATGCATCATTACACTACGTGATGAGACCAAGTTGGTATAACACGTATTAGGTGGAGCTTAGAGAGAAAAAATATAATTGGATGTATTTGTAAAGTTTTTCTGAATAAAAACAAAAACTCTTAAAACGCCAATTTATGTGTTAGGATGACGTGAGTAGCTCATCAAACGATGAAAAGTTTAGCTTTAGTTTGTTATAGTAAATTATAGGAGACTACCATTCTCTTCTCTTGAAAAGTATTTTATATTTAAAGTATTCGACAAGGAAATGATTTTGTTTTAAATCTCCATACAAATGAATATAATTATTGTATTGGGATTGCATAGCACTTTCACGACGAAGCACGCAACGTATTTCACGTTACGTGTTCTTTACATGCAATTTTAAATAACAATTCTGTAAGATTTACTTAAATACTAACAGTTGGTATTAAGTTTATCGTGTGTAGAAACAAAGCGAACGAGACAATAAGTAAAACTAAAATGAAAAAAAAAACAATTACCTAATATTCAAAGTTATCTTTAGTAACCATTTTATAATCCTCTAAGGGACTATGTTATGACGATTTGGTATGGGACCGTCTGCCTTGCTATTGAAAAGTTCTTTGATGGTAACCTACTGCTACTAGATGGACTCGTATAGCTATTATACTTTCATGCATTTTCAACGGGTTCTTACCACGATATTTAATTAATTGAGTTGTCTCGATATTTCAACGTTGTTGCAAACGTCATGATCACGAGAAGACTGGAAACTGTGGGTCGATTTAAGAGCAAACAAATCTGTCTACCCTCTTTCTCTTTCGCTTTTTGGGTGGTACCACTGGAACTCGAACTCACATCACGACACTCACTGTACAAGACTCTCTGAGCATGAACCCTTAGTGATTTATAGCTATTATCACCTAGCGCGAATAATATGAATATTTACTAGTTATAATTAAATTCTTATCTTGTTCTGTTAGGAAATAAAAAATATCTAGAAACAAACTTCTTTCGAATTCGTCCTTAATTAACAAAACTATTTGGCAATAGATACTATGGTACTGGTATGCGCAGTTTTCACCTTCATCTCACACACAGAAAGTGCTTCTCATTCTAAGAAAGCCGTTAACAGGTTTCCACGGTTATAAAGTTAAGTAACCAATTTACAGACCTTAAATTAATTACAGCTATTGTTGAAGATTTCTAAATTAACTCGTAATGAGACATAATGTTTTCGCAAACAATTTTACGTAAGTACGATTAGATGATCAACGATTCATTTCAATGTTATAGTTTCTCTGTGGCACTTAGGTACTTGCAGTTGATAACAATGAAAAAAGAAAAAAGTAAGAAAAGAAAGGAAAAAATGAGAGACTATGATCTATGCCGATCAACGATGTGTGACATGTAAGACTGGCATGACCGCAAATTAAAATTTTTGCGAGTTTCGTATGAAAATTTGTCATACGAGATGTAGTGCTATCTTGTCCGATTTTTACCATTGCTTTTATATTTATATGCATATTTTTGATTAGCAGCTACTGGAAGTGCAACTAAATTCACTCTATCTGCAGTTCACTAAGTCAGCATTAAATCGATCAGAAATGTTGGTCAAATGTTTTGCAAATATTGCATTGGATTTATTTATCTATTGTCAAACATTGGAAGGTTGGTTGGGTAACCCATAACTAGTATCTACAAGGCATGAAATTCAGTTTGTTACCAAATGTTTGTAAAACGTTAACGTGCTTGTAAGTATGCTTGTGAAATGTATCCGTGTGTGTTTTACTTAACGAGTTATAAGTGGTTTTTTATTTATTTTGTTACAAACATGAAGGTTTATAACATTCTACAATGTTGGCGGAGAACATCAAATTTATTATTCCTATTCATTCCCAAACATTGTGACTCTCAGTTTTTCTGTGTTTTGCTATACCTCAGCATTTTAAAGGTTTTTCTTATTGTCACGTAGGCAGACGAGTTAACAGATCACTTATAAGTTACCGTAGCTCATGGACCTGTACAATTTTGGAGAATACTTTCATAACCTAAGACTCTCTTCAGCCTGTTTTGTAGAAATAAAATTAAACTTTATATAATAATACTATAGAAACCAGTTTATTTCGCTTATCTAGCACATTATTCAAATCTCAGACAGACCTTGACCTTTAGTGTTTGAGTCATAATACTTACATTTTGATTTGAACTAGTCTACGCTGTCTAATCCACAACTAAGATGCGTGGGCAAGATTTTATGTGTTGTGCTATACTTTTATCTTAAACATATACGTACCTTTTGTACTTAAATAGGGTTTTTAAATTTTCTGTAGTTTGTTTATTTGCGGTTCTTTAAAAAACGACATTTATTTAGTGTTGATCGCCCGTTGACAATAATATTATGTATTGTCTAAACAAGGCATTTAAAAACCAAAAACTTATTTTCTTACTTATTGCAAACCAAACCAACGTCATGGCAGTATCTAGCAGTTTAAAATACTGGTTTCATTAAATATTTTGATTGAAATAACACCTCAAATATTTTTCGTAATTCATAGTTTCATCAACAATTGTTTGTAAGTAGTATCTTTGTAAGTAAAATATGTTGTATTTACATAAAATTGTAAAGGTCTTTGTAATGTTAAACCAGTGTTCGTTTCGGTTCAACAAGATCGCATCTTGGACGATTACTTTGAACTCGCGATTTAGTTTTTACAGTAAACGTCAATGAACTCGGACTTTAAACTAAGGACATACTTGTTACATCGTACTTTCGTCTATTTTTTGTTCTGTTACAGTAGGTTAATGAAATTTTGAACCGAATGAGAAGTATTCGGGTCTGTCACTCGCCAAACGACTACACCAAATAAGAAACAAACAAATAAGGGACAAAGTTATAATACCAAAAACAAGCTGAACAAGATTTTTCACAGATGGACGGGAACAGAAAACGAATTGCTTCGAAGGTGTAGTGACATAGAATGTGCACATTAAATCTGGCCGCAACAAAACGCATCGGGCGCCTGAATCCTCTCATACATTTGGTATGAATTAATGTAGGCAGGCCACAATTGAATGACAGATTGGCGCTCTTATAACCAAAGTCACTTTTTTTTGGGTATTTGCCCACCTCTTGCGTTATGACTCTAAGCACTGAAGCCCAGGAACCCCACATACACGACTCACGGGGCGAGCGGAAGTCCGGCGATTTCCTCCCGTTCAAAAACAAAGTCCAGGAACCCGGAGGAAAGCTAACTTGTCTAACCCCGCAACGAATTTAATCAGAAGATGATAGAAGGAGTAGGAAAGAAGGAAAACCAAAGAGATTATTCTTCTTGAGCTTTAATAGAAGAAGAGATTTAAGAGATTTAAGAGTAGAATGTTAAAACTTAAAACAGAGGTATCTCGGCGTGAAAATATGAACGGTTCATTTAATTGTAAGATTAGTGAACCGTAATGGCGATGTGTTTTGTTTTACAGCTTCGCACCGAGTGAAAGGCAGTCATGAGGTCACGTACAGAACTGAGATGTTCTTCCTTACTAGTGTAATGATGCTTTGTAACTTCATGGATTTCCTGTTTACAAATCTCTGAATGCATCTTCTGCAAATTCTTAAATGAGGCTTTATATTTTTTACATCAATAGAAAAAACACTCGTCACAATTAACTACCGTTTACTTATAGAAAAAATATCACGTTTAAACACTTACTGGTGGCTTTAAAATATAGAACACCTTTTTTGAATTTAAAGTGACGCAAGTATCAGCTACTTAATAAATGCCCCAGCAAAACGAATACAAAATGAAAAGTCATCAAATGACATTGTGTTTTTACCACATCATTAAAGGAAAGACCAGTTCGGAAACAAGATCTGAAGTGGAAAATCCTCGTGACTCAAGCGAGGGCCTTAGGTACACATAATAAGCTGCAAACCGGAAGGCGTGGTCAAGTATGAATTTATTTTTCCTGATCTTGTGACGGTTTAGAATTATTCATGGCGAGGACAAAGCGCTGAGTGAATTTTAAACGAATAAGGAAAGTAGTTTGCAGATAGTTATTTACTTTGTCTATGAAGGCTCTGTATAAGTAGATTTATGCCTTTAGATATTATAACAAGTTGTAGAATGTGGATTATTAACAAAGGAAAAATAAAATTACTGCCTGGTTGTGTAAAATTAAGAGCAGGATCTATAGTTGATGGCTTTATTCAGGTTGGAAGCTTTCTCAGTATAATAGTTTCCTGGATATAGATATCCTCGCCGTCATAATATATCCTATTGAATTAAAATTGATACATTTTACAATTAAAATTAATAGAATCACTAACAATCGTCACATCGATTATCGATTTGATTGATAGCGACATTTAATCGATTAACACGTGCAGCCCTATCGAACCGATTGTGTGTAAACGATTCTGTGGCGCAACGATATCGATATTGCCCAATGTTGAGCATCAAGTCGAATAACTTATAGAGTGCTTAACGTGCATTTGTAAACATTGTCGATTGGTACAGGGTGGCCTTGAGCAGACGAGTGTTGAATCCGTAAAATGACCATAACAAATACATGGAATCTACGTGATGCTTTTGAAGAGGTGTCAAAGATAAACGCTTGTACAGAAGGGATAAACAATGGACAAAAATTTGGTAATTTAAATCGAGATTCGTTTTGATGTTGAATAGCATGCTTAAAATAGATGTTGGGGTTTGAGTACGATTTCACCAAAATGTTTTAAAGGGTCATTCATTAATGCTAACAGTCTACAGGGATTTCATTAGATACACGATAAACAGAAATTCTACCGGAAAACCTTAAAGGTAGAAAAGGTAAATTTATGGTATTTAGACTATTGCACAACACTTCTATTTCTTAAACTGTGATGCAAAGGCGTAAAATATTAAAGTCGCAGCGGGTAGCAAATTATTGTGACATTATAGTAAAACTCTTAATTAAAATTAGTGTCAAAACCTAAACCAATTTAGTCATACCTAATCTGTTACCTCATACGCAAAAACATTGAACTGATTTGGATGTTTGATTTACAGAAAACTTGAATCTTGATGGATAACTATAATTGCTGAAAAATAATGAACTGAGAATCATTATTTTGTAATTCAAAGATTATTCATTTCTTGATGATCAAAAATTTTCCAGTAGCGAATTGTCATTTTTTTCTAAAATTTGCCGCCCTAGGCTCCAGCTTATTCGGCCTACTAGTAAATTCGTTATTGCAAAGCCCAGTCTGTTGTTTTTACCATCTTTGCTTTATTGTTTTATTTATTGTAGACCGTGAACTTATTTGAATAACAACTTTTATTAACAATTTAACTTTTATTACCGAGTTAAATTGATAGATATTTAATCTTTATGATTTCCATATTCACTTTAATGTAAAGTGTAGATATAATTGCTCATTAAACTGTTAATTTATGTGTTGTCACTGAAATTATAGTAATTTATTAGATTACAATATAATCATAAAATATTATAAAAATAATAGCGTTTGGTTAACTCGAACGTTTGTCGTTTTCTATTTAGATATTTTTTATTTCTTATAAGTTTTGGATGAAAATAAATATGCATTAAAATAAAATGAAAATAAATTTAAACCTTTAAATTCTTTCTCCAAATTTAGGGAATATAGAATGATTTTGATCACAAATTTAGAGGTTATAAAATTCAGGCGTTCAGTTAAAGTTTCTTATTCTGCGTCGAGTTCAAAATTAAGAAAAGAATAGATTTATTTGTTAGTATTAAATACTTTTTAGTAACGTACTGGCAGCTTGAGCAACCACAGCAGAATCAATTAGCAACAGGTCTTGCAATAGCGAAGGTTATGTTAATTTAGACCGAGTATTGCTATGACCTAATTAAGTGAAGTATTTACCAACTTTCTAAACAAGTTAAATACCTAAAGGTAAGAGAAATTGCCTTTTACGTGAAGTAGATGTGTAAATAAAGTGAGTATAGGTACTTATGGTTCAAAGTTACGGCGTACATGAAGTTGACATGGAAAACAGAAAATTTTAAAAATCTAATAACCTGTTAATTTATTCTTTGAACTCCCAAACAAAATTATATTTATAACAACACAATCTTTTTTCTACCAACATTGCGCCTACCGGTTCGTGGCCGCCACTCCAGAACTTTTCGGCCCCACCGGCCATCCGTTCTTCGCACAATGTGTCCTGCCCATTGCCACTTCAAAGATGCAATTCTTCTTCACAAGATGGACCGACGATCTGGTCAAGATTGCGGGAGGTCACTGGATGCAGACGGCGCAGGACCGGTCGATGTGGCGAAGTTTGGGGGAGGCCTATGTCCAGCAGTGGACGTCTATAGGCTGATGATGATGATGATGATGATGAATCTTTTTTCTAAGATTTTTTGAAATTTGCAGATCTTTTAAACATTTAATTATATTTTGGGTAAAATATTTCTACCCCGGAGACAGAGTTGGTAACTTTAGGAGCCAGAGAATTTAAAATTCAGAATTTTTATTGAAATATTTACCTGAAGTCTAACCAACTTCTATAATTTTATTGACGATAAACTAGTTAATACTTTACAAAGAATCTTATTACACTTAATTACTTCTTTGTTAAATTAGACAATTGAATTTGATGCAGAAAATTACCCAAAATTACGCAACTTGTAGCCAACACAGATTATGCCGATTAACATTCTAATTCGCAAGGTTTACATTTTAATTAGATGTTGTTGTGCAAAATGGACCAAATCTATGATAATTGTGTCACTTCCGAATTGAGATTCATTAATCTTAACGTTGTTGTGATTCCATTTTATTTAAATTAAACATCAGGTTTTCTTATAAACTTGTTCTTGTTGTCTATGTGTACCATAATGAATTAGATTTAATATGTTTATTGGTGATTCAATTCCATTAAAAGCAGAAAGTAACTTATTCTAGGTATAATTTTGATGTTATTAAATATTTATAATTTTGTTTTTACTTGTTTGTTTTGTTTTTACTCGGAACACTATTCTTCAAATTTTATTGTTTAAATTTGCATGCAGTAGTTTTCTGTAAGTAAAGACGCACATACTCTTTTTTGTTGTTGCTTATATAATCAATGTATTCTTTGTAGAAAACTCATAAATAAATAAATGAATGATTTATAAAATGACCTAATGATACATGGAAGTTAAAAGATAAAGATTTTCTATTTACAGTTTTAAAACCACAATGATAATTCACCATATTACGTTTTAAACAATTTGTATTATATAAATTAAACAGCATCAAAAAGTTCTACGATATTATTGTTAGTAAATGTTTTTTTCGTAAATGTTTTAATAGACTTAATCTTTCATGCATAACTGCATCTTATTATAATAATTAAAATACAGATTAATTAAAGTATAATAAAGTGACACAGAGTAATTTCTTTTCGTACAAGGTTGCCTGAAAGAGATCGCACTTGATAGGGCAGTCCATTGTATTTGCTACAATTGTATCTATTGTATTAGTTTTTACGAATGACGTTAGTCCTTACAGATTTACTAGAGAGATGAGCACTCAGATGTTTTTTATTAATCTTCTGCACTGTATGAGTTCGACTCTCCTTAATAGGAGCACTCATAATATTTTTTACTTCATAAATACTGGTTACAGCAAAACTCAGATTATAAATGTGAAAATAATGTGAAGAAAAAGAATATTTGTGTAGGCATCAATAAACTAATACTATTATTCTGTATTTCCAAGTTTTATTTCAGTCATAATCAGTATTATATTTAATTATGTGTTATATATAAAATTTTATATTTCAAGTGTCATATACATAGTCCATGCTGTTAGAGTAAACTAAAATAAATTCTTTGTAACTAGATATAAGTAGATTTAAATAGTGAAAATGAGTTGTTTATTTGTTAGGGGAGGTCCTGGTGTCCTGAAATACAGGACACAAACCTAGTTTAGGCACCAGTCTCCCACAATATTTAATGTACTGTACTGTAACTTATTTTAAGTCTTAAATGTATTGTGGTGAGAAATAAAAGATGATTTGATTGATTGATTTGATAATAATTGTTTTTCTCACAACATCTTAAGTAAGGGGATGAACAATACTCTCTAAAGCCAAACACTGCCTCGTTTCATGCCTTTAAAATATAGTTACCATATAAAGTTTAAGTTAAACTAGGCCAAGCTGAGTCTTTGTCACAGGTAACAAAAAGGAAACAATGTGACTGCTCTTTGGTACAATATGACAATGAAATAACATTTATCTGTAGCAAGAACTGACTCACATTCACACACCCAACTATCGCTCAACCTTGATCATTATAAAGTTACTCATTCAAAAAAAATCTGAAGAAAACTTTATACATACAAGCTTTTAAGACCCTGGATATCATAAAGTAGTAGAGTGCTAGCTAGGACATGTAAAACGAGCCCAAACACAATAGTCAAGTCTGTCTTATTTAGTACAGGAGTACTACTACTTTCCGATTTCATTTTCAAATCAACTTCATGATACTATATTTTTGCGTGAATTAATAATGTGATTTAGCTCATGAAAAAATTATCGTAGTCAAACATCAATAAAGTATAGAATCAATTCTTTTGCGAAATTTGTAATTTCTCGGCTACAAGTCCTAAAATAAATAACAAACCTACTTATAGGTACCTAAACATTTAATAAATTTAAATACCACTATTTACATAGCCCATTACATTTTTTCTAAACTTTAATTTACCTGCGGAAACATTTACGAAAAAAAAATCGATTCTGTCCGAACGAAAAAGAACCTTGAAGTTCCGGATCGTGATTGAAATATGTCCTTTTTAGTGAGTTAGTTGTGTTATGTATAGGAATGTCGTGTCGTAACACTCGCCAACGTAAAGCTCTGGTGACACTCGCCGACCTCGATTACAACGATCATATCCACATCAGCTTAAAGACAGGGTTACACGTGCAAGTGAGTACGCAGCTTTATGACTTGATGAGCTTTTACCAACAACATACTGGGTGGAATTTTGACGAAGAGAAAATACTCCAAATTGAGATTTTAGAATTTTTTGTTAATAGGAAACAATCTTTTATTTTTAAAAAACAATAAATGAACAGCAATTAAAAAGATACCAGTCATATATTTTGATTAATTTTAAGCGAGACATCATCAAGCCTTTCAGATAAAATATCTTTAAAATCTGTTCCATCCTATCTGTAATGTACTGCGTGCTTAGTAGACCGATATTGTACACGTCGTAAAGCTCATGGAACGTAAACGTCGCGTGATTTCTTGCACGTGTATCACCCAACTTAATTCTTATGACACTCGCCGACTTCAGTAATAGCGATCATATATGATTATATACACATCAGCTTAACGCATTAGTCAAGCTAATGCCTTCTGTACGACATTCAACTTGATTTGATGTGTATTTAAGATAGAAGCTAAGCTTTCATTCAAAAAGAAGTTATATATTATGAATTAGATAATAGGATAGTTGTATGGTGGTAAGAGAGTATTAAACGTTGCGGGTAAGATATAGGTGCTGTTTCTTCCAGTTTATTTGTCGCTGGAACTAATTACTGAAATTTCGATAGACCGAAGATTAACTTACAGGCTACATAGTAAAAGTATTTATAAAACACTTTTTTGTTTCACTTCTACTTAAGAAACTGTGTGTCCTTTATTTAGTAGAAAAACTTGTAGATAAGAATGTAACATCAATTTCTTTGCTTCATTTTTATCAAAATTCATGTTAACTACAATTACCTCAATAAACACTACTTCAAACTAAAATACATGTAGTTCTACACTAGAAACATATAATCTATGTAAATAGATTTAAATAAACACCTAGCCAAATATTAGCATTCTTAAGAACATAATTTATGTTGTAACCAGAGACAAATGTTTATTTACATGCTAATTGGTCAGCAAAATGCTACTGCGTGTTACGAATATAATAAATACATCTTATTAATATGTTAATATTTTGCATAAAATCCTAAGATAATTGCACATTTATGACAGTGAGCATGACGTTTTTTTTTTTTTTTTTCAGTTGGAGGAAGTCACCGAGTATGTGTATCTCACACTCAGTGTCCGAACCCCGTCTGAGGCCAGAACTCAGCACGGGGTTATGAGGGACGACGCGACGCGTTACGCCCAAGGCACTCTTTCCCGTCGTACCGCCCCCTCCGGACGCTGAACCGTCAGTCCAGAGGAACCGGCTCTCTCAGTCGGTGGGCTTTCCGAAGCCCGCCAAGATGGGACCGAGTTTCATCCTCCCACGGAATACCCCGCTGGGTCAGAATCAGCGGTTGCTCTAACGCTAAGAGCGTGCTGAGCGAAACTATAGACTATTATGAATACTAAAGGCAGGTTCGGAGAACATGTACATCACATCAAAAATCTTTTAAATTATTGTCAGTGTTTCTGTACGTGTGTATATATTATGTGTATTGTGCATTCCTCTTGAATTTCTCTATCTATTAAAAATGTCGCTTCAAAATCCATAGCCTACTTTTCGAAATTCAAGCATACATAGAAAAGACATACAACGAAAAGGTACTTAGTTTTATACTATGTAGTTTAATGATTGTAATGAAAACATAAATGGCACGAAAATAAATAAAAAATGGTAAATACTATACTGGTAAATACGGTAAGTGTCTGGTTTCCTAGTTAAATTGTCAATGATTACAAAATTATACGTATGGATTTTAAAGCCTCAGTAATTTGACACAAATATTATGTTAATTACAGGTATTTTGAACTAGTAGGTTAGGTTCGACGAATGCATTAATTTCCGTTTAAATCTCTTATATATAAAAATGAGTTGCTGTTCGTTAGTCTCGCTAAAACTCGAGAACGACTGAACCGATTTGGCTTATTTTAATCTTGAAATATTCCAGGGAAGGTTTAAACGGTCAGAAAATTTCCTTTTGTGACGCAGACGAAGTTGTGTGGGCCAGCTAGTTTTTAATAACAAAATCTTTAACTTGAAAATGTATCTCTGATCTTTAGGCAGGTAAGTTAAGGAGAATGCTTAGTTTCTGTACAAAGAATGAATCACGTTCAATTTTAAGAGTTATAAAAGAGGTAAAGTTGTAGATTGATCGCTAATAAATAAATGGCAGAAGATTATTTCGTAAGAGGAAGTTATAATTGTCAGCTGATGTCGTCTATGGTCACGTAGACGGAAACGGTTGCGTGCTTCAAAACGATTCGGTATTGTAACTGTTGTTTACATCAGGTGCGAATTTGGGAGTTGTTAGCACGTGCGAGGTTGATGACCTTATAATTGTGACGTCACAGATTTAACTGGTACATTGATTTGTAGATAAGATTCCTGATTGTATTGTCTGTTCCAGGAGTTTTAATGATACTTTTGTCTGTGATTAATTGACCTGCGCAACTGTAGGAGGTCTCACAAAGTATTTGTAAATGCGAAGAAATATGAGCATATTTACGATAATTAAAAGCCTTTAAAAGCTACATTAAAATTCATTGCGTTGTTTAAGAGATTAGGTGTTACAGATATCAAGGGAGAGACAGCGTGAAGCTTTTATCCACTCAACTGGGAACGTCACTATTCGCTAGATCGCGAAACTGGGGACTTCGTTCGGAATCAATACCGTGTTTGAGCCCCTTTTTAAAAACATTTTTTTCCAATAATTTTTAATTTTGATTTTTAATTAAACCTTATATTTTTGTAAATCTTTATTACTAAACGACGCTATATTGCATTTTTAGCGAAAAGACATCATCTCCGTAAAATATGAGACGATTAAAAAATGTAAACAAAACAAGTTTTAGAACTGTGCTCAATTTTGGCTCCTGCCACAGACTTGACAAAAGTAAACAAAACAATTTGGTTGCCGATCCCAGTTGAGTGGTTAAATACCTACTATGCAGTTGTATGTAGTGATGATGTGCGTTATAGAATGTTAAAATTTCTGTCTCAATTTGCTTGTCTTGCCTCTGAAGATTTTTTATCCTGATTTTCAAACTGACTAATTAATATTATTGAGTCATAGAGCCTATTTAATTAAAGTACCTAAATAAATAAAACCCAGGGCTATTGTTTTTTTAACGGATTACTCCATTAATACATCCGAATCCCTCTCTGTGTCAAGCTCCTCAGTAACAGGCTAGGGAATTAGGAGTAAAGGTAAACGTACTGGCAAGCGTGGGAGGTACACTTGATTTGCGATGAATTGTCTACGTCCGAATAAACAGTATATTATTTTATTATGAAATGGTACTCATAATTTACTTCTCTACTTCTTCTACTACTTCTAGCGGGATCTCTCATTTAATAAAAATTGTGGTAAGAACCCGTTTAGTTATTGTGTAAGTGAAAATTTAGGTACTTGTCCGGTAAGTAATTCGTAAGAAACCTATTGATTTTTCTTTGGTAGAGATCATTACTATTACTACAATTATTGTAGAATATCATTACCTATGTATTTACTTAAAACATGCAGCATCATTTAATTAAATTATGATTGTTTCCAATAACTCCATGACATTTTCTATCTTCTCGTGTCTCGAAACGTGAGCTCTTCCACTGCAAATAAACTGAAACCACGTTTTTTTACAAAACATCAGGAACGTAACATTCAATTGTTAATTCTGACGCAAATAGGAAATTATTTATAACGATTTTCATTGTTATAATTCAAAGCGAGGTCGAGACTATCATTTTGTTCTAAAATGGTTAATATTAATAGATTTATCGTCAGTAATTGCTTTATTAACTATTGTTTTAAATAAAAAGTACGTTTTATGACTTTCCCGTTGCGTTTGAATTAATTGAATTCATGTTAGTGTTTAACGTGATTATTTTGACGTCATTCGTTACGTAGTTACAGTTATTGTAAGATTTTTTGTTTCATATGTTCCGGTTCGTGGAAAACTTAGTGTAATCCTGCCGTACTTTAAGGTGTACTAATTACAGACATATCGTCTTAAAAATTGTTGCTCGTTTCAAATATTTGTCTACTTTTTTTATTGTTGAAGTTGCGAGCAGTAACATTATTCTCAGATTGGTTGGTATTAGATATTACTAATATGAAATTAATTTGAATAATTCAACAGTTTTCTTTTGATTTGTAAACCCCTTAACCACTCAACTGGGATCGGCAACCAAATTGGTTTGTTTACTTTTGCCAAGTCTGTGGCAGGAGCCAAAATTGAGCACAGTTCTAAAACTTTTGTTTACATTTTTTAATCGTCTCATATTTTACGGAGATGATATATTTTCGCTGAAAATGCAATACAGCGTTGTTTAGTAATAATGATTTATAAAAATATAAGGTTTAATTAAAAATCAAAACTAAAAATTATTAAAAAAATGTTTTTAAAAAGGGGCTCAAACACGGTATTGATTCCGAACGAAGTCCCCAGTTTCGCCATCTAGCGAATAGTGACGTTCCCAGTTGAGTGGTTAATTGTAAAATCACACCCAAATATTTTTAAAGATACATCATCTATTCTTTTTTTTTTGTATAATGACGCATGGTTCTCAGCGTAATGCCTATGTCAGTGAAGAGGAATCCGGCGGTTTTGTTTGCCATTTTACAAACCGAATCGGCACAATGGACTCACTTCCGAGAACACCTTGACTAACTTAGGCGATTAAGACAAAGAATATTTAAAGAAAAATCCTTAGAATGCGTTATTTAAGATAAACTTGGGTGCTTTGAATGATTTAGTAATAAGGTAGTTTACATAGTTTTGTTAGATTATATTACTTTGTATTACGGTAATGAGTGTTTCATTAGTCAAGTCAAAGTATACTTAGTTCAATAGTTACGTAAACTTAATGTAAATGAGTTTGAAATTTTTGGAGTTTTAAAGTTAAGGTTAACATTAATTGTCGGTATATTTTACTAATTTTAGTTTTTTGAAAATATATCTAAATTTTTTAAAAATTAATTGCAATTTGAGTTAAGTTTGATGTAGTTTTATGATTGTATTCTCTCAGATGGCTTATTCTTCTCGTTTAAGGTGAATTTAAATTATGGATTGAATGAAATATTACATACCTACATAAAGTACAACATTTAATTTAATATGAATTTATAAAAAGATCAGTTCCGTTAATTCCGTTTCGATCACAGAAAATCGATTTTAATGGGTATAAAACGAATTGAATCGTACCCCACTAGGAAATATCAACTTTTACTTGACAATGAATCGGTAGTCGTGGTCAGTTCAACCTCGAGCGAGCTTGATTGTCGAATACCGAACTTGTTGGATAAGGTTCCTTTGCCCTATTTAAAAAAAAAAACTTATATAATCTGTGACACGAAAAGCGCGGCAAACGAAATGTCAATCGTGGCTTTTCGACTGTTAAATTTTATGTTTGAAAATGGAACATATAAATTTTTCGAATAATTTATACAGTAATATGGATGTAATGTACAGAAATAATACATTTTATGAAGGATTCAATTCAGTAAATACATTTTTAAAATATTAAAAAAACAGTACCTACTTGAAAAGTTTCTGCAATAACAATAAGTTGTACGAAGACATAACTATGCACCGTTATATCCGCTGCAACCGGATGTAGAATGTAGCGGCCATCTTAAGCAGTCGCCTTCGTAATGAGATTATTTAATAATTTTATTGCATCGCTGCGTTCATGAAGTGTTTTTGTAATCGACCGGTTATTATTGAAGTTGTTTCAGTAATACGTTTTCACTTTAATTTGGATATTACGTTAATTTAAGGTTACGTTTTTAAGATGTTTAATGCACTTACGATAATGCTGCTTTTAAAACGAATTCACTACGATTTTTTTAAATAGCTTATTCACGTAGGTACAGGTAGTTGCTTATCCTCTTTCGAAATACAACGAACACAGCACCACATGGTATGAACGAACTTCTACTATAAAAAAAACTATTGGACACTCTTAAATAAAGACTTGTCAAAAAAGGAAAAGTAATTGGCACAGTCGCAACTTTATTTAGGTAGGACATAGGCTAAAAAGTTTCTGACTTCATGAACGACGGTAACCATTTATCACCAAGGTTATAGCAATTAAAAAAATGAAATTAATAAATATAACAGTTAATTTATTCTCGTGTAGTTTTTAATTTGTTAATAGCGACTAATCGTCAGGCATTTGTTAGTCGGTTTTGAAATCGAGAGTGAACTGTAGGCGTGCACCTTGAATGTTACTCTAAATAGTAATGTGGACAAGAAAAAGGTTAAGTTTTCATATTAGTGTTATCTACCTACCTATTTTCCTTTCTTAGTTGAGTAATATAAATTTTAAATTTAGAGTTTTTGATGGTCATTTCGGTCAAAATGTAGTAAAGTAGTAAAATTTGTTCACATTTAGGGTAAAAAGCAAAATGATCACACAAAGAGTTTTGTACCAGTCATTGAGGAGTTAAAATAAAATAAAATAGGTAGTTTATTTTAACAAGGATTATTTGAAAAAATTGTGATATGGTAAGGTTGATGTCAATAATGTATTTCGGCTATAGCTAAATACAGGGAATTTTGAAATGTTCCCTCCAGGTAAAGTACCTACTATTTGGTTAGCCTTGTATACCTGGCAGTGACCATCAATAAAACAATTCACAAACATAATAAGCAGCTTACTTAATTACAAATTAAATGTACAATTAACATGATAAATGATCGCTTGAGTACGATACGACCCACGTTTACACAAATATGTCGAAATTGACTGTTTTACGACATGCCTATTGCTGATCTGATAACGGTGACTGTTCTTAAAATTATTTTGTAATTTTGGATAGACAGGTTAGGTGTGTTTGTTACCTTTAAGTAGCAGCTTGATACGTGTTTCTATGTCTACTCTATGATAACTTAATACTCATGTTATCAGCTAATTTGTAGGGAAATATACGATATCTTGAGAAAATATAGTTCTAATTATTTAAAAAGAAAACGATGTTATAGTAAAATATAGTTAAAACAAAAATACAATTTATAATTACAAGAGATAAAGTAAGAAAACATGAAATGCAGAGCTCGGTATTACTTTGGTACGCGACAATATTTTATGTGGCAATATTTTTCATTGAGTATGAAATCTTCACAGCCAGAATTAAATCCTAGACCTCCTAGAATAGACTTTGACGTTTAATAATAGTACAAACATTTAGAAGTTAATAGCGTATATCATCTATTGGCTATAACTTAACGGTAGATAGCTCAGCTGTGCCTCCGGCATCGATGGTAATAATGAGTAATGAATTACTCACCATGTGGTGGACCGTAAGATCCTATTCAAGGTAATAAAACGTTTGTAGGTGTCGAAAGTACAGTTAAAGAAGTTCTTCTTAGAGTTTTCGTGTTATTGTTGAAGACGGAGGTATTAAAGAGCTTTTCAAGACTAACAAACTGTGGTATGATATATATTGGATTCACTTTTTCGGTTTCACTTAATAATATATATAGTGGAAATTGATATGATAGTATTAGTTTTTGATCTAAGCTGATTCATTGCTTATTTTACGGTACGGCTTAGTGGTTATTTCTAGAAATTTAACATCAAAAAAGTTTTACAGTAAAAACGCTCTCAGAAGCCAAGATAGGGAATCTTGGTAATTCTGGTAGGTTCTAGAAGTTCTAATAAGTGCATGCCAGCGAGAGATGATGAGTTAGCTCTCACATTCTCTATTAGCGATAGTAATCTTGTAGATGCACTTGAATCTAGACTGTAATGAACCATGCTTCTATGAATTTAACTTGGGGCGGCGCGACGGGTAAGAGTGCCGTGGGCGTAACGCGTCGCGCCGTCCCTCATAACCCCGTGCTGGGTTCTGGCCTCAGCCGAGGTTGGACGCTGAGAGTGAGTGGTTGGAGGTTTTAGTACGGTTCAACTCCCACATACCCCGCCCGCGGGGCAGGCGGAGATCCGGTGATTTCCTCCAACTAAAAAAAAACAAATGAATTTGACTTAATGTAAATTACTGCTTATCTATCTCTTTCTTACATTTGATTTAGAAGAGGACGAACGAGATATCACTATGTTTCAGTCAATGTACACCAAATGCCCTCCGGGTAGCTTTCTTATAGCCTCTCAGTGTGGGCGCTTTAAAACTAATTATTTGATACACTGACACAATTTGTATAATGATATATACGGTATTTAACGGTTAAAGAAAACGTTACTTATCCCAATGCGAATATCTGAGATACAGTACCGACTATGTAGGCAAAACTGTACCTGTATTTTTAGAGTATTGATATTAAAGGTCTTTGCCATTCTAGATGAATTTAAGTATGTTCTATGAGTTTATAGATACTTTTCCTTTAATTGAATATTACTTATATAAGCGCAAAGCTAAATGACAGGATTAGAAGCACATATATCAGAAGAAGAACAAAACTAACGGATGTTTTAAAACGTATCGATCAACAAAAATGGAGGTGGACTGGTCACATGCTTCGATGCAGTACCAATTAGTGGAGTAAGCAGGTAACTCTCTGGTATCCCAGAGATGGAAACCGAAACAGAGGACGCCAAACTTTAAGATGGGAGGACGAGTTGAAGCTCACTCTGGGACCGATCGAATATACTGGAAGGAATCGGAGGAGGCCTATGCCAAAAGGCACACCGAGCTGCGAGATATATTATAGTTGTAAGTTAAATTGATGAACTTTGTTGCATAAACTCTGAAATAAAGGCTATTTCATTTTATTTTATTTTATTTATATAAGCGTTATTTAAGTACTCATACTTTTTAAAGTATTTTAAATTAACACGAGTAGTTACTTCGTGTATTTGTGTTCAATAACGGGTTCAACAAACCTAGAGTTTCTATCATTGTGTACAACATAAAGGAATCAATTGCAAAACATTCTATCTAGGTTCACAACAGTACATTTTAAGATAATTTCCAACTTGTCCGGTTTTCAACTAGCACGGAAATATTTTGCAGTAATTTCGATCGTATTTGTATTAGGCTAAGTATCAATATCGTCTGTATTTTCATCGTTATTGAATTGCAGTTGAGTAATTGTATCGTACAATGCGGTTTGGCGGTAATAAAAAGAAATGTTGCTTTATTGTGATGTACAAACTATTGATGATTATGCATTCTATGCTTTTGCTTTCGTTGCTACAACATTGTCATGTTAGCTTAAATTTGTTTGATTAATATGGTTTAGTATTTATACTGTCGATTTATTACTGTTAACTAAAATGTTCATAGTGTAGACTGTTTTTTAAATGTTAACATTTCGCACCCTCGGTGCGACACTGTCACTTTTGCAAAAAATGAAAAAATGAGTTAAATATCTAAAAATGATCCTAGGATATGTAAAGGGGGGCTCTTTACTTGATGAGATAACGTTACTTTTGTAGTACGCATAGTTTCCGTATGAGGACGTGAGTGTCATTGCGGTTTTGGTGCAAATCACGCATCGCTGAGAGTTTTAAATGCTTCTCCTGAAAAACTAAATTTTTGCAAAAGTGACAGTGTCGCACCGAGGGTGCGATATACAGGGTGATTTCCTAGTGAGGGTACATATTGAAGGTCATGGTAGCTGATGGTTATATACGAGCAGTAAAAATATTATTATCAAAGAATATGGCTTAATGCCTTAGTAATCGCAACTTAAAAATATCTAAAATTTTTGCAAAATGATGGTATTTCGACAGCTTATGGGTGTGGCGGAGGTGTGGGGTGCGTGAGATCACTAGAGGTCATTAACACTCTTTAAGCCGAAATTGTTTATGTTTGAGGTAGTTTAGTCGAATATAGATTAAAAAAAAAAAAAAAATAATTGTAATTTTACCAATTTTTTGTAATATTCCGTATTAGAACAGAGTACTCATCACCCTCCTACAATATGTACCCTCTCTAACAAATCACCCTGTATAACACTATTATTAACAAATAGTTTAGTAACTTGCACTAGATGTCATATCGATTGACCTATGTAAGTTTGGGTGCAAATTGGAATCTCGCGAGTTAAAATTTACAAACTTCCTTGTTTTTGCACGCTTATGTACCATGTCAAATTGTCCTATACCTACTTATGTATCGTAATTATTCTATCCCATTCAATCATTCTGATCTCACTGCCAAATATAGTTCAGACTTAAGTAAGCAAGAAAAATAAGAAATCATTTACTTCAAATTGGATATGTAAATTATTTACCTTCCTTTACTTAGCACCAGCCAAATATATTGTATAATATTATAGCTAAAGATATTTGTTTACGAGAGAGCCGTGTGATGTAATGTTAAGTGAACTTTCTACGTGCATTTACGTATGAGTCGATAATTCGGTCGAAATGAAAAGTATAGGTTATCAATCATGTTCGTACATGTGTCAAAATGCAGCGAATGGTTGGTACGTATTACGTGGCAATGGGATACTCTAGTTTACAATTTTATCTTTATTATTTATTTAACAAAAATCCACAGCTACAATTACAATAAAATTCAAATTAATATTATAAAACAAAGAAGTGTGTGTGTGTGTGTGTATGTGTGAGTGTGTGGGTGTGTGTATTTGTGTGCATGAGAGTGCATGTGTGCGTGCTTGTATTTAATTATTAAATCTATATCTCTTCTCTTGTACCTACTTATTGTTCTCTCTGCTCCACCCTTGGTTGACTGGTAGATAATGCCTCAGGCATTAAGTCAGCCATTGTACTTATTTTTTTGTACAAGAATTATAAATAAATTAAATAAATATATCTATACTTAATATTATAAAGCTGCAGAGTTTGTTTGTTTGTTTGTTCGAACGCGCTAATCTCAGGAACTAATTACTGGTCCGATTTGGTAAATTTTTTTCACTGTTGATAAAGTCCAGTTATCGAGGAAGGCTATGTTGTATCCCTCTGTGACGCAGACGAAGTTGCGCGGGTCACCTAGTCTATAATATTTGCAATGATCTAATTATTTCTAGTCTTTGCATGGGTTAGCTTTTAACATTTTTTGTATTATTTGTGATCTAAAAAACCTTTTGATGTGTGGTTTGTATAATTATTAGATAACTGTTTGACGCACATTTACCT
The DNA here is from genome assembly GCA_030269945.2 of Trilocha varians. Lineage (NCBI taxonomy): Eukaryota > Metazoa > Arthropoda > Insecta > Lepidoptera > Bombycidae > Trilocha > Trilocha varians. Next base: position 9,805,559 of record AP028267.1, on the reverse strand, counting down.
GCGCTTCAAAGAGAGTTTTTACCAAATATTAATTTTATAATATTACATGCAAATAACGTAGCTTCCTACTAGTAAAATAATTTTTGGAATTGGAATACCCTACATAGGATTAAGTACGATTTGAGCATTACTAAAAAACAATGATCATTTTCAAGTAATGATTAATTTATCCTGCTTGTTTTAAACAAAAATCAAGCGATCAAAGTCGCGTTCAAAATTAACTACGTAACTAATTCTTAACGTTATAAAACTAATAAGATTGTACAGAGAATCTAATATACTTTTTATGTAAAAATAAACTAGGTACCTACTCTAGGTATTAGCGAGAACCAGACAGCGCAAATGAAAGTGAACGGAGTTTGTGTACGACAGCTGTTAGTCATTTCTTATTATCGGCCTGTGTTATGCAATGTGTACGAAAAAATAATTACTTGTTTAGATAAGGAAAATAAGATATTGATATTTGTTTAAATAAAATATTTGATATTGCTTTGATTTAGTTTTAAAATAGGTACAATCTTTAAAGATCTTTCTTAATCATGTAACATAACACAGATACATTCAGCGTAAGCTATATAAAATCTTTTAAAAATAACAGTACATAAGTCTTTTTTCTTTTTCTGCCTTTCATTTTGTAGTAGATTTCAGACAGATTTCACTAATATCGGTTCGTTGACATCGTATTTTAATAAGCATAAAATAAGAGCTTCCAAAAGTTCCATTATTGATAAAATTCGTTAAATTTCAGCATTCGTTTCTAAGTTACACCGTTTGTAAGATATAGGTAGGGGAGGTTGTTAGTGAACTAAGTACCTAATTAGTTTAATAAATTTCTTTAAACACTCGCGGTTATCTACATCACTTACACTATTACTAAACGGGTTCTTTTCACGATTATTTTCACTACACTACCGAAACTGTCAGTGTAGTATGTCGAAATGTGAGTTCGAGTTCCAGTGGTACCGGCAAACGAACGAAAAAGAGGGTAGACAGATTTGTCTGCTCTTAAATACCTACCCGCAGTTCTTTAGTCTTCCCGTGATCATGTCGCTTGAAACAGTGCCGATATATCAGGATCGCTCAATTGAAAATAATCGTGGAAAGAACCCGTTTAGTAATAGTGTAACTAATTAGTTTAGTTTACTTTTCATATTTGTTTGTAGGAGACTGATATAAACATGGAAATAATAATAATTTATTAGCAAGCACAAATAAAGTGAAGGTCCATGATAACCTTCCAAATGTAGTTTACATGTATACTATTTTCATACAAAAACTGATATAAAACAGATCACGTGTATGACATTGTAATTTTCACATGTTACATATGACGGACATGTAAAATTGTAGAATCACGAGCTGAACAATTGTACGACAAGCAGGGTCATAGCGTAACTAGCGACCGCGAAATTTGTACAATATTTGTTTTCAAACGTATCACCGTTGGCAAATAAATACATCTAAACTAATATGTAAAGTTGAAAAGTTTGTTTTATCGCGATAACCTCGGGAACCCAGTGGGACAGCACGATGCGTTAAGCATTACGGTATTCTTTACAGTCACACTAAAGTTGAGTTGGGTTTGACCTTCTTCTTTTGAGTTGTATCTCATGATTGTCTACTAATTACTACTAAAAGCCGATACAAAGTTGTTCAGCAGTTGCTTCCATGTGGCTCTGTGTTGATGCTCTCTGAGTGATGAGGTAAAGTCAGATAGCTCCCGTATCTGGTCAGATCACCGTGTAAAAAGAAGCGATTTACAATCAATCGCTCGTTATCCAATTTCTAACATGGATTTTATAGAATAGCTACGATTTCTCTCTGAAAAAAATTGCGACACGAGAAATTTGTTATTGAAATACGCTAAAGAAGTGTTCACGATTTACATGTGTTTGCAATCGTGATTATTATTTAAAACGTTTACGTAAACAATATCGTTTGAGTTGATAAAATATGTATTTTGATGTAATGTAACATTTTGTAATGTTTCACACAGCAGTATATGTGAACATAATCGAAGTGTGTAGATGTAGGTGATGACAAAACGATATTTTATGAAATACGCAACTTTATCTGCGCTACAAAGGGTCATTTTTACATAATATTTTTTATTGGAATTATTATAAAATAGTCTTTAACACTGACATATACTATATTGTCCTATTGTTCGAAAATTTGTCGAAATTAGTTCAGTAGATACAATGATTTACCCCTACGACGTCACAAAGATTACATTATATTTGTTAATAAAATCTCCAAAATTAGCATAGTGACCTACATTGAAACTGAACTATATTCTAGGATTAAAATTCATATCGTAAGATCTACGAAAAGTCGGATCATAAGTTGGTAGCTAACTATATAACTGCTACTAATAGTACTAACTCACAACCGGGCAGTAAAAATACTTCAAAGTAACAATCGAGAAAACATTTAAATATTCGAAATGCAATACTGTTTTAATACAATCTACAGCTTCAGGTGTGGTTGACAAGTGACAACCTGTCCATACTCAGGAAAGAAAATAAACCTTATTTGGTAAAGCTACTTCCATATACTTTCAGATGTCCTGGTACCTCGAACGAGATATTTTTATTGCGTAATCATTCTGTAGTCTTACTTCATTTTGGTTTTCGATTGGTTTGAATGTTGGCAAATTTCTATTTAGAGTGTGAAATATTTTGTAGTAAAATATGGAAATCTTGAATTACTATAAGTAAACCTAGATTATTTGAAATTCTTAGTTTAACCACACAACTGGGATCGGCAACTAAATTGGTTTGTTTACTTTTGCCAAGTCTGTGGCAGGAGCCAAAATTGAGCACAGTTCAAAAACTTATTTTGTTTACATTTTTTAATCGTCTCATATTTTACGGATATAATGTATTTTCGCTGAAAATGTAATACAGCATAGTTTTATAATAAAGATTTACAAAAATGTTAGGTTTTATTAAAAATCTAAATTAAAGATTATTGGACAAAATGATTTTAAAAAGACGCTCAAACGCGGTATTGATTCCGAACGAAGTTCCCAGTTTCGCCATCTAGCGAAAAGTGATGTTCCCAGTTGAGTGGTTAAGTTGCAAATGGATGGGATGAAAAAATGGAATGCGTAATATTTTCTTATTTATCATAGACCTATGTATTACCTACTTTCATAAATGATATATTTATAATTATATTTAAGTAATTATAATTGATAAAGATTTATAGGTGGATTTATAACTTTCTATAATGTAAATAGATTATGTAAATACACTTCAATCGGGCACTGGTTAATACTTATACTATTTTAATCATGGACTACATTTTTTATTGTGTTTGTCTGTACAATTCCGGTTTCATGGACTAATTTGACATAAATATCTCATAAGTGAAAATTGATTTGTATAATGCGACATGTTTATTACTTCGTTAAGCATATATTATTTGATTGAAATATTATTCAAAAGGTAAAATACGGGTAAGATATCTTTGTTTTCTGTGCTTGTATAAGACAGCATTACTCAATGTTTCCCCTAGAGAATGTATAAATTGCAACTTTTTAAAGTAACCATCTATTGCTAAGATGTGTAAAGTATAACCTTAAAAACTAAATAAACAAACTACATTTTTTCAAGTTTAATTTCCGGAAGAAATCAGTCAGTTCATTAATGTTATGGTATTTACTGTCCAATGTTTAACACAATTGAACCGTAAAGTCTATGGCCAAAAAAAGAAAAAGTTGGATTGACCATCGACAACTCTATTTAATCAGTGGACAGTTTTTTGCAGTTCCACAGGTCGATGCTCCAAGATGTTTAGCAAATTTGTTTCTCGTCCGATTTGTGCTGCTGGTTACGCCACGGTATCACCACAAGAGTTGCTAAGTAATATGATTTGTTGTTCAATAACTTAACCACAATAGGGGTGTGCGAATAATTCGAACTCACGAATTATTCGTTCCGAATCGGATACGAATATTCGATTCGAAACTCGAACTCGAATAATTCGAATTTCGAATAGTATCGAATTCGACTACGACGACAACGACTATTTTGTAGACATCTTGCCCATTAAAGATATTATCTACTAAATACAGTTTTGACATCAACAAGCATGAAAATTTCATTAACGTTGAGAATAAATAATTTCATTTCATTTCATTTCATTTCATTTCATTTCATTTCATTTCATTTCATTTCATTTCATTTCATTTCATTTCATTTCATTTCATTTCATTTCATTTCATTTCATTTCATTTCATTTCATTTCATTTCATTTCATTTCATTTCATTTCATTTCATTTCATTTCATTTCATTTCATTTCATTTCATTTCATTTCATTTCATTTCATTTCATTTCATTTCATTTCATTTCATTTCATTTCATTTCATTTCATTTCATTTCATTTCATTTCATTTCATTTCATTTCATTTCATTTCATTTCATTTCATTTCATTTCATTTCATTTCATTTCATTTCATTTCATTTCATTTCATTTCATTTCATTTCATTTCATTTCATTTCATTTCATTTCATTTCATTTCATTTCATTTCATTTCATTTCATTTCATTTCATTTCATTTCATTTCATTTCATTTCATTTCATTTCATTTCATTTCATTTCATTTCATTTCATTTCATTTCATTTCATTTCATTTCATTTCATTTCATTTCATTTCATTTCATTTCATTTCATTTCATTTCATTTCATTTCATTTCATTTCATTTCATTTCATTTCATTTCATTTCATTTCATTTCATTTCATTTCATTTCATTTCATTTCATTTCATTTCATTTCATTTCATTTCATTTCATTTCATTTCATTTCATTTCATTTCATTTCATTTCATTTCATTTCATTTCATTTCATTTCATTTCATTTCATTTCATTTCATTTCATTTCATTTCATTTCATTTCATTTCATTTCATTTCATTTCATTTCATTTCATTTCATTTCATTTCATTTCATTTCATTTCATTTCATTTCATTTCATTTCATTTCATTTCATTTCATTTCATTTCATTTCATTTCATTTCATTTCATTTCATTTCATTTCATTTCATTTCATTTCATTTCATTTCATTTCATTTCATTTCATTTCATTTCATTTCATTTCATTTCATTTCATTTCATTTCATTTCATTTCATTTCATTTCATTTCATTTCATTTCATTTCATTTCATTTCATTTCATTTCATTTCATTACAGTGAAACCTGGTTAAGTGAGACATCAAGGGACCTGCAATGTCGTTTCACTTATAGAGGTATTCCACTTACCCAGTGTCTCAGATATACAGGTATAAATAAATATCTGTCTCATTTACAGAGGGTTCCATTACATTTACGGATATTAACTTCAGTTTTTCACGTAATGATAACGATTGTAGCTTTCGTTTTGACATTTTTCAAATAAACATCTGTATGATAGTAAAGCGAAACTAAAACTGAAGGTAATTGAAGCTTAAATTAAAATTGTACTTGCGTATTTGGAATTACGTGTGAAATTTGTGGGTAGAATAAGAATGAGTAAACAAACAATGTTATCTCAGTTACAGAGGTTTATGCATATAAAATTTACTCGCTGTCTCAGTTATAGAGGTAACTATCGAAAGAAGAAAAGAAAGAAAAGAAAAGAAATCCCAGGTATAGAGGTTTACTTCGTCCCACTAACAGAGGTAATTCAGTTCCAAAGTGTTGGGACCTCAGCATGAGTTCCAGTTATGGAGGTTTCTCACTTATCCAGGTCCCACTTAACCAAGTTTCACTGTACAAATTCTTGTCCTATTTCCGATGCATCGTCGTAGTCAAATTCGATACTATTCGAAATTCAACGAATATTCGAAACTTTTCGAATTATTCGAAATTTTTCGAATATTCGTCGAACTTCGAATAATTCGAAGATTCGAATTATTCGATTCGAATTTCGAATCGAATTTTAATATTCGATTCGATTCGATTCGAACGATATTCGCACACCCCTAAACCACAATTGTTGCTAAGCATCTCACTAGCCATTAATTGTATATAATGGGTGATTTTTTTGAGGTTAGGATTTTCATGCATTAGTATTTGCTCAGATTTTTTGAGGTTATGATTTTCATGCATTATTATTTGCTCAGTATGCTTTGACATTTCATCATGAATAGACTTACTAACGAGCAACGCTTGCAAATCATTCAATTTTTCAACATTGAATTTTATTACCAAAATCAGTGTTCGGTTCGAAATGTGTTTCGCGCTTTACGCCCGATTTATGGTCTACATAATCGACCAAGTGAGCAAACAATTAATGCGATTGTGACCAAGTTTCGCACTCAGTTTACTTTATTGGACATTAAACCAACCACACGAATGCGTACAGTGCGTACAGAAGAGAATATTGCGTCTGTTTCTGAGAGTGTTGCTGAAGACCGTGAAATGTCTATTCGTCGCCGTTTGCAGCAATGGGGTTTGTGTTATTCGACCACATGGAAGATTTTACGCAAAGATCTTGGTGTAAAACCGTATAAAATACAGCTCCTGCAAGAACTGAAGCCGAACGATCTGCCACAACGTCGAATTTTCAGTGAATGGGCCCTAGAAAAGTTGGCAGAAAATCCGCTTTTTTATCGACAAATTTTGTTCAGCGATGAGGCTCATTTCTGGTTGAATGGCTACGTAAATAAGCAAAATTGCCGCATTTGGAGTGAAGAGCAACCAGAAGCCGTTCAAGAACTGCCCATGCATCCCGAAAAATGCACTGTTTGGTGTGGTTTGTACGCTGGTGGAATCATTGGACCGTATTTTTTCAAAGATGATGTTGGACGCAACGTTGCAGTGAATGGCGATCGCTATCGTTCGATGCTAACAAACTTTTTGTTGCCAAAAATGGAAGAACTGAACTTGGTTGACATGTGGTTTCAACAAGATGGCGCTACATGCCACACAGCTCGCGATTCTATGGCCATTTTGAGGGAAAACTTCGGAGAACAATTCATCTCAAAAAATGGACCGGTAAGTTGGCCACCAAGATCATGCGATTTGACGCCTTTAGACTATTTTTTGTGGGGCTACGGCAAGTCTAAAGTCTACAGAAATAAGCCAGTAACTATTCCAGCTTTGGAAGACAACATTTCCGAAGAAATTCGGGCTATTCCGGCCGAAATGCTCGAAAAAGTTGCCCAAAATTGGACTTTCCGAATGGACCACCTAAGACGCAGCCGCGGTCAACATTTAAATGAAATTATCTTAAATGTCATGTACCAATCTAACGTTTAAAATAAAGAACCGATGAGATTTTGCAAATTTTATGCGTTTTATTGTTTAAAAAAGTTCTCAAGCTCTTAAAAAATCACCCGTTATTATGAACTAGCTGGCCCACACAACTTCGTCTGCGTCACATAAGGAAATTTTCTCACCGTTTAAACCTTCCCTGGACTTCTACGAATTTTTCAATATTAAAATAAGCCAAATCGGTTCATTCGTTCACGAGTTTTAGCGAGACTAACGAACAGCAATTCATTTTTATATATAAGAAGAAGATTACACTTTGACCACTAATTACGACACTAGGTACTTAATAATGTAGTGTATGTGTTGTGATTTCCATTTTTTTAATTAGACATCTACAATAATGTTTACCGGACGAAAATGTGGTAATTGGTATAGGTCTGTCTGAAACTCACAGTAATTTTTCGTTAAATAACAAACACGAGTTTATTCCCTTAAATCATCTTTTTAGTAAAATGAAAATTGAAATAAATTCGAAAGTTATGTGATATTTCTAAAACTGTAATATGTTTATTTCAACACACTCTATTTAAACAAAGAGGCCCTTATAAAACTTTTTACTATAAACCAGGATTAGCGGATAGATACTGCTATTTAGAATTCAATTCGACAATGAACGTTATTTCTATGAGCAATAAAGGTTATTTTATCTTATCAAATTACTGCACTATTTACAAACCACAACCTTTTCATTTATCGCAACGTGTTGGTTGCTCATAAATTTTGGTAAAAACTAGATGATCGACCTCCGTTGCGCACGGGTAGTTTTCTTAAAGCAATTTGAGTTTATTGAGGTCGATATATTACTTTAGAGGTTGCTAGACCCTTCGTTTTATTGGTTTAAGCATACGTTCATTAACTAAGGAGTATGTACATAATTACTCCTTGATTCCAACATATGTCTACTAAACAAATTACGAATTAATTAAAATTTGTTGGAGTAAAAAAGTATATCACCATCAATGTAAAATTTTTCTATAAATTTATTCTTCATGCATAAAATCACATGCATGATAGACTTAATCCTTAAGGAAAATCTAATTTTAATTTTTAAGTAAAATTGCATGTAAATGTAATACCTATTTGAAATGAAATGAAATTTATTTTAAACAAATGACAAAAAACAATAAAGATTTTCAGTGAACCCCGCACTAGGATAACCCTGTGTCGCGGGCGATCTTTAAAATTGTACACAATACTGTTTAACAAATAAAACGCCAACGTCAACCGTAAAAAACAAAATGTAAAAGTAAAACAAAAAAAAAAAGATGTAAAATAAAAGTAAATTTATAATAATGTTCATAATTGTAAACATGTCATTTTGTAGATGATCCAAATGAATAAATAAATAAGGAATTCTCTACCAGTCACAAAATAAATTTCAATTCTAACTAAGAAATTGATAATCTATTTTGCATATACCTAGATAGCAAGGTCAAAGAGCGCTAGATTAGACAAGCATATTGCCATTCGTATTCAGCGGTACCTATTTACTTGCAATCATCCGTTGTGGAAAGCTCGACCCACATCCAGACCAACCTGTTTCGATTTTATATAACGATCACGTTAAGGAATATTCCGAAAGTATAAAACCTGCGAGAGCTCGACTGTTTATTAAAATCTGTGAAAGCTACAGTTTTTGTTAATTCTAAAAAACACTTATCAATATGTAACGGGTAATAAGTAATCTTTAGAATAGTTAATCTACATCTCTTTAAATCAACAATGCGGATACATTAGATATGTGAAATTATGATATAAGAAACTCATTGAATAGTTTTTGTATTATATTCTTCTTGTGTAATAACTTTGAAAAACGAAAGAATTAAAATCACTATTATTTCTACAATTACTTTAGAATGTATTTTCAAACATTCTTCAATTCAAAAACAACTTCAAAAACACGTGACATTTCATGCACTGCAAAACCATTAGGTTCGCAACCACACAGTCCTGGTTTGCGGACTGCATCCGAACCGGTTCTGCACACCGGAACCAATGCGAGCCGACACGTTCACCTTTCACACAAACAGTCCCAAGTTCAATTATTGTGTACGAGCTTGCAGTACCCTTCTTTGAAAGCGATTATAACGGGTTTAGAAAATATATTTTTGATTGCACTTGATCTTATAAAGGCAGGTTAAAAGCGTTTTGGAAGTTAGTCTTTATGTAATCTTGAAGTCATTGTAATATTTCGCAAGAGCGATGACTTCGTCTTCGCAAAAGGTTTAAGAGCACTGAAGAATCCTATGCAGTAGACGAAGGTCTGTTAACCTAGATTATCTAGACCTCACGTTTATTGGTGATAACTTTAAAAAGTGCCAACTGCTTCAGAAAAACAATTTTAAAAGTCGATCCTATACCTATCGATCAGAATTGCTGAAAATAATAAATAAACTATTGACTAATTTCAGTCATTTCCCCACTCAATCACATCAATAAAAGAAAGGTTCGTAAAAACGAGATTAATGCCAATAAAAAAAAAAGGAATGATACAAAAACACTAAAGTGTCTCTGTACGCATCATTGTTCATGGTATCATTCTCTACACCCTACACTTTCGCTCCCACGATGCGGCTCACCTCACACATTACACGGGCCACACGCATGTTTGTGACGTCATATGATACTGCATCAAAACTAAGCCACGTGGCATTGTATTTTTGTTTGGTCGACAAAAAAATGCGATATTAAATGCTGAAGCTAAAATAATTAGGCAAGTGGAATATCGTATTACGTTGTTGCATTTTTACACGTTGTTTTTGTTGATTAGGTTTATTTTATCAGAATCTTGTTAAGTGCCAAAGATTGAGTAAAGGAATAATGCCTACCTACTATAGTTTGCACCTTTATAGAAAGTGAGCACGTACCATGTATGCCTTGTATTAAGATCTCAAAGGTACTTCAATTAATGAACGATTAACTCTACTAGTGTCGTAATAAGTAATCAATAATCCTAGCGATTTATTACAACTCTTCTCAACGAAGTTATTATTAGAACTCTAAAATGCAATTCGTTTAAGAAAAAAACGAATTCGTTTAAGCAAAAGCGTCTAATAGATCGTCATAAGATAAGTGTAGAAGCATGTATAAGCGTTTTTTTGTTATTTTCGGGCTGCTTTCTCACGGTACTTAGAACGATTTTGGAACGACATGTGAAATGAACATCTTTAGAAGATTCGATTTACACACGGACACTCTCGTCGCTTTAAGTGGTTGTGCTTAGCTTGTAATTATTTTCATTTAGCTAAATTATGATGATAAATGTGTATTTTTTAGTGTTTCTCGGGATTAATTGTAAATCTTCAATTAATCATGAAGCATAATTATTGTAAACGACAGTTTTATGTAGGTATTTACAAATGCCCATTATATCAAGTTCGGTTCACATCGTCCCATGGTGGTAGATAAGTAGGTGTCTGTGTAAGAAAATAATGTATGTTCCAAAATTATTACCTAACTGTCTCAAATACCGAAATATGAAAAATACAACGTGCTTATAAGAATGACTACTTGTAGGCCATCCAGTATTCAATGAATGTGAGTACATCAATCAATTACTTAAAAAGCTGCTTTTCTAAGCCACAGTTAACGGCGTATTAAAAATTCTCACGCCACTTACAAATCAACGGTTAATTTAATTATTGTATGGTGTTTATTTAATTGTTTCCATTAAAACTATGCCAAATGTTTTCAAACTATTTTGAGGTTATGTGCGAAATTTGTGATTGTCACAATGGTTTGTAACTTGTTTAAATTCTCTGGGAATTACAATAATGCCGTAATATAACGCTAAATAATATAATAACAGAATATCATAATACTGGGGTACATTGGAAATTAAGTATTACTAACCAAAAACTTTTAAATATTATTGTAAGATAGATAAATAAACATCACCCATTCTGACCCATAAATCATTGTTTGTATTGTTGAAGTACTTGTATGCGGAAGTTGTATGTTTTACTTGTCATCGCTTCACTTCGATTCATAGGTAATAAATAAATAAATAATATGCTAGAAAACTAGCAATGATACATTATATACAAGCCAATATGTCAAATGCGTATCTTAGGAAGGTTAGGTTACGGTTTACCAGTTTCTTATAGATCAAAATAACTTACATTATTACTAAACGGGTTCTTACCACGATTATTTTTAATTGAGAGGTCCCGATATTTTATTGAGGTTTCTTCAGTCTTCCCGTGATCATGGCGCTTGAAACACTGCTGAAATATCGGGACCTCTCAATTAAAAATAATCGTGGTAAGAACCCGTTTAGTAATAATGTAAGTGATGTAGATAACCGCGAGTGTTTAAAAAAAAATATCAAAATAACTGTTATAATTCCACAACACATGGCCAATATATTCAGATTGAAAATCTTCACGAGAAAAATTCATATTCCACCTTCAAAACCTTGAAACGAGTTCAAAGACTCGTTCACTACTACCACCATAAAAACCAGAAACAATTAGCCTCAGTATTGTATCATCGTAATCCAGGCATAATGGCGTGTGAAGTCTCGTGTCTATGGCCTTGTCACCACGGTACAAGGTCGTGTAATGACATCCGACACGCCGGAACAGCCCCATCACCCGTGGACTGCGAAATCACCGGCCGATATTTTGTATAATTACGATTGTACAGAATAACATTAGAAGTCAAGTGTGTGTTTAAAAACTTATTCAAAAAGCGACCTAGAAAGAGGGTAGACAGATTTGTTTGCTCGTAAATCGACCCGCAGTATCCAGTCTTCTCGTGATCATGACGTTTGCAACAACGTTGAAATATCGAGACAACTCAATAAATTAAATATCGTGGTAAGAACCCGTTCAAAAATGCATGAAAGTATTGTGTCTGTTTAGTTCTGTACTCCTGAATTTTTGGCTGACAGTACCAAATACTTGATCTCATGTTGTTTCCAAATATTTCGATTTAGGTACCTACTTATAATAGAAAGTAAAAGAAACCCTTGTACGATTTTGTTTTTAAAGCACGAATAGCTATAGGGCTGAAGTAGCATGAAGGAGCCAGGCTTCGAAGTAGCCATTAGCATTTTTTAGACGTTTCGCAATGTATTTATGACGAGTTTTTAATCACTCAACTGGGATCGGCAACCAAATTGGTTTACTTCTACACAGTTCTAAAACTTGTTTTGTTTACATTTTTTAATCGTCTCATATGTTACGGAGATGATATATTTTCGCTGAAAATGCAATACAGCGTCGTTTAGTAATAAAGATTTAAGAAGAGAAAATATAAGGTTTGATTACAAATCAAAAATGTTTTTAAAAAGGGGCTCAAACATGGTATTGGTGCTGAACGAAGTCCCCAGTTCGCCATCTACCGAATAGTGACGTTCCCAGTTGAGTGGTTAAGTGACAAAACGTAGTTTCTGTCACTCACTACATTTGATAGTACGCCGGTGTATTAAGACAAAGTTTTTGGTATCGTTCGCATCCGTATCAGCAATAGTGGCGCAGACTCAAAGTTACCTAAAATACCCTAAATTACTTCCTAAACTTTTAACTACAGTAACAATTACCTCCAAGAAATTAGATAAGACTTTTCTTTTAATTTCCTATTGGCAAATAAGAAAGTTATTAAAATTTACTTACCAAGGCAATACAGCCGATTAGTTTAAATTCCGTCCAAGGTATGGAAACACTAGCACACACAGTTGTTAGTATCACTATAAACTCGTTAATAACTTATGTATGTATATAAAACTATCACATTTTACGTCCATAAGCCATGGGTTGCATCTTCTGAAACAAAAGAAAGTCAAATTAGTATTTTTCAAAAATAGTCTAGTGATTATATGACATTTTCAAGTTCGTGTACATTTCAAAACAAATTTGATAGTGTTTTTTTTTGTAATTTTAGGTATTGGATTACTGTTTGCTTATGTAATTGTAGGAATTGCTAAGTAAAATCAATGTCTTTTTGCTGTCTAGACATTGATTACTAGTTTGGGCAGTAATTTGATTATATCAGTTAAAAATTTAGATTATACAATTACAAAACTAGTTATAGAACTTTACGGCTGTTTTGATGATACCTAATTGGCTCTGCAATACCTCTTTTAATACTTCATGTTGATTGGAGTTTTTTTGCAACAAAGCATCTTTGAAGTTTTTGTTCAAATACATGATTAGTTCGTTTAAAAGTTCGCATGGGAAGATTTACGCTATATTTTTGACTATTTTTGAACTAATGTAAAGAGGTTTGTAACAATTTTTGTGTGGTTGCGATAGATCCATCTACCAAAGAGGTCTCCATGTCCTGACATTGCAGTGGTTAATGAGCGATCTTACTAATAAAAGCAACTATTCGGTTAAGAATTCTTCAATAGCTTCAAGTAATTATATTACATTGTTTGATCGACTTAATTAGTCGTAATACGTTATACGATACATATATTTTAGAAATTACACGTATTTATTAGTTTTTTTAAGTAGGAAAATAAAGTTAGAGTAATTATTTAACACGCAATCTGTTTTATTTTTATAGATTTACAGGGTAATTGGTTGCACAATAAAAATGCTCTTTCGCGTTAGAAAAAAATATTGGTTTTTTATTTTAAACAAATTACTAAGTAGAAGACCCCACAGGGTGTGATAAGATTCGTTACAAACATTTACAGAAACTATACAACGTATGTGTTATGACAAGTAGGCACACAAGTTATATAACAACTTAGCTTTTGGATCATCTAATGAATACTGTACTGTACTGTAACAACCCACTACTGCCCACTGCTGAGCTCAGGTCTCCTCCGAAGAGGGGTTAGGCATAGTCCACCACGCTTGCCTAATGCGGATTGGGGAATTCACATATCTTCAAAGGATTTTTAGAATTCTTTTCCGATATGCAGATTTTCCTTCACCGTTTTTAGCCAGTGGTGTTGTGAAAAATTGCACATAAATCTTTTTTATATTAAGATTTGCAGGTACAAGCCGGCCAGTTTTGAACCCGCGACCTCCCGTACGAAAGGCAAGCGCTTCAACCACTCGGCCACCACGACTAATGAATACACCAAACTTAAATCTGTAGCCTCGATGTAACTTGCACGTGACGTAGCGATAAATACCAGATTGTGGTCACGAGTTGATGGAAAGGTCGACGGAAACATTCTTAATTCGAAGGCCTATATGTGTTCTGAAGCTGAATTGTTACATACGTGTTTGTGATTTGCTTTGTGAGGAGGTAATTGATGAATTAAAAACGTGTTAGTATTTGCGATGCTTCTATTAGTTAAGTTTACGAGTTAACATAAAATTGACCTATAGTCCAGGCGTCTCGCTACTATTAGTAAACTATTTCTCATTGTCTTGTGTGTATATGATATTGATGTTTTTCATATGAATGTCCACTACTGGACATAGGCATCCTCTAAACCTCGCCACAGCACCGACTGCATACAGTGATCTCCCGTGATCTTGACCAGGTCGATCTTGTAGGAGATCTGCCTACGCTGCGCCTACCTTCGTGGCCGCCACTCCAGCACTTCAAAGTGCAGTATAAATATTATTTTGCTCATTCTAGTAAAGTCTGAGATTAATATACAGTTACAAAATGAGGTTAAGGAAATTTCAAAATATAGCTAAAATGGGTGTTATATTACATACAAATTAGGACTTAGATTCTGATGTAACTGTAGTAAGACACAAATTGGTATTTACAGGTAACCATTTAAAACTTTACGAGCGAACCAGTGTTGCTACAATCACAGTTAATGTACATTCTTGTCTGTAATTACCACAAGCGTCCACTCATTTACTAAATGAGTTGTAATTACAAAACAATTAATGCATTTAGAACTTCATTCTTTCACTTTGTTGTGGTCTTGGTACTTGTGTCAACTAGAGTACTAATGTGACGATGTGATAATGTGTACTGATTCTGTTTCAAAATGAGAGTCACTCTTAAATTTGGAGTATTTCAAAGTTACCACAAATTCTTGCAGACTGCTTCTCAAACGCATTTTTATTATTTTACCTACTATGAAGTACCTTGTTGAGATAGTTTGTTATTTCACAAAAACACACTTAACTCTGCTCTACTCGTAATTTAAGTCAGTTAAAGACAATTTTGATTAACTGACAATTATCTTTTTTTACCCCGTATCTCGCAGAACCCTGGGTTCTGATTCTTGATAGGGCCCAGCCATGAATTATACAGGGTGTTCACATTTTAAATCATATACACATACTTTTGAAACGGAGATAGTTACTTTATTTTCCCATACAAAGTTGAAAAATTATTATTTTGTATTATTTTTGACAACCCTACCCTGACCTACATTTAGCGTGCTATATTTATTTTCTCGTACACAGGCGCATGTATCCTGTTTAGAATGTGATTTTTGTCCCGTGTATTATTACAATGTTCTATGATACAGGAGGTGACTAGCCGGCTTAAGCCTTAGCTGTTGGTGTAGGTCAGTACGGTAGGGTTGATCATGCACAAATTAACACGTAGTTTTGATTAGTGATAACTTATGATATATTATGCCTAGAAAACCCAGACTTGGTGGATGGCTTCTACATCAAGTATACTATTTGCTGTGAAAGTATTGTTTCGTCGGATTTTAACACCCTGTATATAAATCGATTTAAAATAGTTATCTAAAAAAATCATTAAAATCGGTACACATAGAAAAGAAATACACGCATAGCAAATCGTGAAACATTGTCCGAAAAAAATCTTCCTTTTCAGTCAAAAACAACCAGGAAATGGTTGGTAAGTTCGTAACAAACATGCTCGTCTACCGATTGCATGTTGCTATCAGAATTTAGCGGACGACTGCAAAACGATACGTTGCAACAATGTACTAGATACATAAACTGATGTATCGTAATTGTTGTGAAGCAGACTTTCTGTGTCATATAACGAAATTTAACGCTAATATTCATTAATTGTGTATTCGAGGGAATGCTGTGTTTTGCGATTTTTATGATATTATTGGAACGAAGTTCCTTATGGCGCGTTATCGAAAGGGGGCTAGACGGAAATTCTTATGAAAAAGTTGTCACGACACTTTTTTTGTTTTAGATGATTATCGCTAGGCGCTGTGATTAAAATCTTTTAAAACAATCCCTTATTTTGTTTTATATGATTAATGCTAGATGGCGCTGTGATCAAAGTTGTATTTTTTTAAGTTATAATAATTACTTAGTTTAAATCGTCTGTCTCTCTCTCTCATCGTTCCATCCGGGTCCCTTGACACCTCTCAAGTTTTTTTTTAATGCAGTTTTTAGTTTTCTTTCACTTACATAGTCGAGAGCTATTTTGTAATACATAGGTGTTTAGTAACAAATACGAAAGTCGCAGTTTAAAAAAAAAACATGGTGTTATAATAGAAAAGATACGAATGATTATAACTATGGTACATCACTAAGTATAAGATTCATAAAAGAATATTCACATGGCAAAATGAAAAATATTGATAATAAAAACTTGAGAGGTGTCATGGGACACCCGAATAGAACGAAGTTCCTTTCGATTAAAAGATATCTTATATATTTTTTCCTACGTGTTTTAAAAGATTTTGATCACAGCGCCATCTAGTGATATCATCTAAAACAAAAAAAGTGTCGTGACAACTTTTCGTAAGAATTTTTTCCGTCTAGCCCCCTTTCGATAACGCGCCATAAGGAACTTCGTTCCAATAATATTGCGCATGGTTAGACTGTGGATTAATCTTTAATATTTAGAAGGGAGGACATAATCACACTATTTATTTATTTCACATTTAAGACACACTTCTCTACTCTATAAGGTCCGCTTACCACCCGCTGTTCTCTTCATTCAAATACAAATACAAATAATTTATTTTCAAACATAGAACATTACATAAGGGGTTCAACAATGGCCCCCGCACTAGGCTAGGCCTGTATCGCGGATAACAATATTACGGATCTAATTGGTTCTTCAAAATGTAGTCTAACGTGTTCAATATTAAAATAGGTTGATTGGAGACGATACGAGATCGAAACGATTTGAATTTTAATGTCAACACTAATTTGGTACATTATTATATTCGGAAACCGGTCAATCGGGAAATGAGATTCGTGACAATGAGTATATTATTGAAAAATGTTAATATTTTTGCGTTCTCGATGTGTTCAATTATGATACAGTTTGCAGGAATGAGATATTAAATAGTCTAGAAATGGCAAAGATTCAATTACCTGAAGAGGGAAGAAAATAATCTTACAAAAATTGGTGAATTTGGTTTTCATTGTACGGCCATTACTGCTCTAAAATATAAAGAGTTTTTAGTGCAGTCTTTTACTATAGCCGAGAAGGAAGCCGATAGGAATGGAGCTGTACAGAACCTCCGTCACTTCACTCTGGTGATTTTAATCACACATAATTTCACATACATCCTATATTTTCAAATCGTCCTCGTTATATCTGTATTATACAATCGACTATACACAATAGGTCAAGAAGGCAGGGTCATCGCACATAATTTGCTCATTTTGCGAGCTCTCGTCTGCCAAAATGTCATACGTATGTGGCGGTCGACCTCGGCACTGTTTTCCGAGCCACTACTAACCACACCTGCACGATGAAATTCTTTACGTAATTAATAAAATTATTTGTGATCCATTATTGAGTACAACTCGATTTTACTGCCATACCTACTTCTTTCCTGGTAGTTTTGAACAGTCATTTTAGATTTCATATTTTACAGCTAGGTCCATCTTAGTTCATATTGTAGACGCAGAGTCACTGGCCTTTTCTTATAATAAAAAGTGATTCCACAGACTTCGAGATTTAAGTGGTTTGTAACTGTCCATAATTCAAAATTCGGGTAGTTCAAAGAGTATCCGTAGTATCAACTATGATCCTAGGGGTACTCTTTGGTTTCCGCCATATTATACCATTTTACCGCCTCAAGTACGATCTGAAGTACATTCTCAACATGACATCTATTGAAATAGGTTGACGTAATTAATCGTATACGTGTAATATTGTTGACAGAGCTTAAGAAATCTATGTGTAAAGTTTACATGTGTAATGTAGATTTCACTTGTGTGTTGTTACGCAATGTTTGATGTTAGATCGATTCGTTTGTTGTCAAATTTGATGTCAACGACAACCGGTAGTGTAATGTATTATGTGTAGTAATGTGATTTGTTATCGAATAGAGGGTGAATGCGTTAAACTGTTTTGGATGATTAATAATGTTTATTTAGTATTGGCTAAATAATTAAGAGATTTAGAAGTGCATCATTAGAATCGGTTCACTAAGTACAGTGGTATCATGTTACATATTATGCAGGAACATTAAAAATGCAGTTGAATTGAATTTTAGAAGCCATTGGCAAAACAACAAGAAGATTTTAAGTCAATACAAAGATGACATTTTTTTTTTTGGAAATTCAAAACATTAACTGAAATAAAGTATTATTAATATTAAAACATGTTAATTTAATTATTCTTTTCACAGACAGTGTTGGTCATAATTATTTTAAATTATAGGTTGATATAATTTTATTTGTACATACAATATACAGACGTTTAATATATGACGTAATGGTACACATGTATTTAAATAAAATGAATTAAACATGCAAAACGAGTTACATACCAGCTTGCCATAAAGTTTGCACTGATCGCAGGAATCATTATAGATGTGGGAGAAACAATTTTATTTCTAACTTGTATTACTTTAAGAATGTTTATATATTACTTAAAGCTTCTATAATTTTCTATAGTCAGTATTATCTTGCACTAGCATTTGGTGTCTGTAGGTACAAATATGCCATGTCCATGATACAACAAACCATAATTACATCGCGCGTAGAAATTTTGCTATAATCAATGTAACGCCGAACACCCTGCAGCTAAGGTCGAAATGCAATTTGATATAAACACTTGTCGTGTGGTGTTGCATTTTGAGCATTATGCCATTAGCGTTAAGTGTTTTGTTTTTTTTTTTTTTTTTTTTTATTGCCATGTAGGCAGACGAGCCAACGGCCCACCTGATGGGAAGTGGTTACCGTCGCTCATGAACCTCTGCAATGTCAGGGGACACTGAGGGGTCGCTACCTACCTACGACCTAAAATTAAATTGAAATTGTCACTTTGTAAAAGACTGCAAAAAGACGCTGAGTTAACGACAACTAAAATGCTGCAATGACCCGGTATTTGTAGGTGTAAGATTTTGTTCTTCTCTCTCCTGTTTGAGATTAAGATTCTACTCAAGCTACATTATACTCCATTTTGAATTTCACGTGAAGGTCGCGACATGAAGTGTCGAGTTAAACGAGATCGGTGAAACTAGTAGTGACCCCGAGCGAAGGCAGGCTACATTCATTCAGTTCACGTAACAAATAGGTATACGACTAATAGGAGCACGAGTTAAATAAGGTAACATTTAACTTATTGTGTTTCTGAGGGAAATAAATTTAAATGGGTTACAAATAGTTCAGTTATGGTTTACGTAATAGAAAAGCACGTGTGTGGCATAAGTTTGATAGCATTTCCAATATAGCACACCGTATACTTACTCCTTGCCGACATTGTTTGAGGGATAAATGCAATATAAATTATTTGAAGATTAATTTTATCGAACTTTATACCTTGGCCTTTATAATTAGTAATCTGACATTTTGGGTCTATTTTGAGTTGTTCAAGCTACAGTGTGCAATTGTGTAGGTTTTGAATATTTAAGTCGCCCTTCATTGAAAACGTATAAAAAGCTGCAATAACATATTATAATTTTCTAATATTACTATGACAACACATCGTTATCCAATCTTCCAGTTAAGACCAGTTCTCGTCATAACGTTTGACAACTGAACGGTGGGTGTTCCGTGGCTGTTATTTAGAAGTCCAAAATGAGTGGCTGGTCGTGGATGCAATGCGAAAGTAAGCGGCGAACGAACCGGTCGGTACAAGGCCGGCCGCAACCGCATTCGTCTAACTTAAACGATTAGGGTACGGGCGGGAGCGATTATGTATATTGTTATTGGCTGGGTCATGCATGTTTTAAGTAGATCACATTTTTATTTGTATTTCATTTTAAATTAATCATATAAATGAGACTCGTTTAAAAACGGTTCATTAAATATCGGTAAAGGATAAAGTTACATGCTTAATGCTCTAATTCAACTTTAAATTAAATTAAAGACAATTTACGTAACGCGACATTAGCAATTACTTAAAAATCTTTGCTTGATTTTCTTTTCCTCTTGTATACAAGTTTGTTTATTTTAGGATACCGGTCCGTATCTAAACACATTATCTACAAGTTGGAAATGTTGTATCGTTTCGCTAAATCAATAATATCAATTGAACAATATCGATTTACTTGTGGATCAAATTACACAGTCTTCAAGACTCATCGACGTCATTCAAGCGAAACGATGCGTCGATTTGATTTCGCGAATACCAAAAAAGTGTCATATTAGAGAAAAAAATCATAGAGACCATTTTTATAAAGAATTTTAAGATCTACAACTTTGCTCTGAGGTACTTTTTCGATAAAACTTAACGTTTTCGAGAAAAATCCAAAAAACCTAAAATTTTTACCTTGGGCCCCCAATAAGTCCCTAAGCTCACATGGGACTGATGGGGACTTTTGACACTTTATTCCTTGTGGTAAACCTAAGGTCTCTACGAAGATTTGGCTTTGTCGGAATTTTCTTTATTTGATCACTATTTTTATGTCTAAAATGACCGGACTATCAATGTCTCACTCGCATATTTAGATACCATTTTTCTAAGACAACTGGATTCAGTTGAAGCATCTGCAGATTTCAAGCAGATGCCCATGATATTGCAGATTTTGAAGGCAATTTCAACCTGAATAGATAGGTTAAAAATTCATTCTCTCATCTTCATCATAATTGTTTGTGGTATTTTTAAGGTTTTTAGTACGTGCATGAGTATGAAGCTTTAACAAACTTAGCCGGTAGGAAGTATTGGATACTTCAAAAAGTCATACAATGTACCAGTGCCTGGCATAGGAAGTTGACATAGTTGGATACTTCAAAAAATCATACAATGTACCAGTGCCTGGCAAGGGAATACCTACAAGATCTAATCTTCCTGGTCCAAGAGCAAATGGCAAGGTGCCTCAAACACATTACTTGAATTAAAAATAAAACATTTTAAAAACGTAGGGATTCATTTAGCCCCGCTACTCAGCAGCCAGGTCTGCATTTACGACTTGGGGTATAACAATAGAACTATGTACCAAGTTTTCCTCCAATCCTCAGAATTTGCCACTAGCTCTCGGGCTATTCCGCCTCCGCCTATACCTTCCATTCCGGGTTAAAACGCACGAATGCAGCGACAAAAACGCATACAGCACCACTCCTTTGAAACTAAGCCCGCTGATTGAAGTCGTAAACTGTTAACGATCTAAACTCGATCACAGATAAAGTGATAAAGAACAGGAAGGAAAAGTAACACGTGAATGTAAATTGTGTATTTTTACATTTACTTTGAATTAACAATTACAGTGGCGAAGGTTTTATATAACTCCATTCCTAACGGGTTCCCTTTAATAAAATAAATGATAGCACTGGGGACTACTCTTTCAGTTTACGATAGTGTAACAAAAATTTAATTCAAAATATTATCAGCTTCTGTCTTTTTAGTAGATCGCCTTCTCGTCACTGGTAGTTAGATAATTATTTCAGAATTTAGCGTTCTAGATGTATTTTCACTTTTCTTGAAGTCGAATTCAAATATTTAAGCTTAGCTTGCTGTTTTTTTATCTTCAACTAGCTGGCCCACACAACTTCGTCTGCGTCACATAAGGAAATTTTCTCACCGTTTAAACCTTCCCTGGACTTCTACGAATTTTTTAAGATTAAAATAAGCCAAATCGGTTCAGTCGTTCTCGAGTTTTAGCGAGACTAACGAACTGCAATTCATTTTTATATATAAGAAGAAGATTAGATGCTGTTATTCGATCGCTTTTAATAAAATTATAGATCAATTATGGTTATCTACAATAATGGTGCTGCAATTATTTTATTTTAAAGCAAAACTATGTCGGTAGGATTATTAAAGCTACAGTTTCTCAATATTAAAGTATAGTGCGCGGAGGATTCAACTAAAAAAATCTATTTATAAGGCTAATTCTGCTTCTAAAAACTACAAATAAAAAACAGTAAACCACAAAACACGCTTCACTTGTTAAATATCTATTGATAACTAAAAACATATCCGGCTTAAACATGTTTTAACGTAAAAAGTGAAGAACCAATAAATAATATTATATAATCAATGCGTGAACTAAAATTAATTAGTTGTACATTATTAAGAGGAACATTGAGTACCTATATTATTATTTATTTGCATAACTTTAACGAAAGTAAAACTTGTTTATCTATTCAATTCTATTCAGTTTCGTCTGTCATTCCGATTTGTGATGCAAGCATAGAAAAATGTGTTTGTTAAGGACATCAAAGCCTTATCAAAGGATTATCAGTGTTTCTCTATTATTTTATGCATGTTTTAATACATAATATTAACCTTCTATATAATTTCGTAAATGTCAAACCTTTAACTAAATAATGAACACAAATTGAATGACATTTGAGCTGTCATTCTCTAAATAAACAGTAGTTCAAAATGCAAATGTTAGATTACCCACCCTATAGATATACTATACTTATAATTTAATTAGGAATTATTTTAGACTTATTTTGAAACGTAATTGTTTGATTTGAGAAAACGTTCAAGTGCTTCTCGTCTTTTTTGATAAGTTTTAGTTTTCGTTAAAAAACAAAAATTAAGTGTCACAGATTTTATAAGTCACGTGTACAACCCGGGTAAGGTCGGACACTAATATAAATTAGAATATAAAAAGTATATTGAGAATATTTCCATAAAATATACAAGTTTTAAAGGTCAGACATTTTGTCCTCTGCTGTGTTGATATTGAATTTAATTTATGATTTATAAATTGTTCATTATATTTCTCTATTATGTTTTATTATTTATGAATTGTACTCTTCGTACACACGTTTTATTATTGTCATTTTTGTTGTACATAATTGTCAATACAAATGTATCTATTTACATACGGATATAAAATGAATAACTATTCGTTAGTCTCGTTAAAACGGTAATTTGTATAATTTCAGTCTTGAATTACATATTTGTGAAAGTTCAGAAAAGATTCACAATTGGAATACCTACTCATATATTTCTGATGCAGAATTTTATATTGATATAAAATATATTATGTAATAGAGTATGTTATAGCTGTACTATGTTGTTTTATGTGTTGAGAATGGATAAAACCAAGTTGTACTTAAGTAAAAAATGTTAAAAACAGATTTTAATTAGAGATCCATTTTTTTCTTAAATTATATTTGAAACAAGGAAAAATCTATCGTAATCTCTTCAGAAATTGATAAAATACATAATAACAGATAAACAAAACACTACACACATTTCGATTATAATATAAAATCTTTTGTAATAAGCATTATGTTAATTGATATCGTTGCACGTTTGTCGTTCGACAAGTGAACAAACGTAGATACGACACGTTTAAATTAAGAATAAACGTAATCACGATTGAATAATAATTAGGATTCTTGTTTTATATTCATATTTATGCGGTAAAGGTGTTTTATACAGCGAGGCTAAACAATTCTTGAACCCTTCGCCTTATTTTGAATATCAAAACAAATAAAAATCAATAAAGATGGGTTTTCTCTTGGATTAGGGCTTTCTCTACAATTATTGACATAAATGTATGCATGCATAACTGTATTTTGCACTATCTTCTGCCACGTATTATGTTTACAACCTAATGAGTACGTCAACTTTTCAATTTTTGCGAGAAGGGAAGTCGAAACTCATGTTTTCCTGCTTCTTCTATGATCTTCTGATTAAATTCGTTGCGGGGTCCAAGACAAGTTAGCTTTCCCTCGGCTTCCTGGGCTTCACTGCTCAGAGTCATTACGATGGTCGCCGCTGTGGATCCTGGCTACACAGGAGTTACAGTGGTGGGAGTGAGAGGTGGGCCAATACCCGAACCTAATGAGTACTGAAAATAGGACAGATTTGGGATATCCAACCTCTGAGCTATAATATTTAGGTTCACCTTTGAAAATTACTTTATCAAACACCTTCGAATATTTTACCTCCAGTATCGAATTTCCTGACAAAATATTTTAGTCGAACAAGTATACTGATAACATTGATTCTTGTACAGTGTCTTTGTATTGTAAAATACGTCAAAAAATATATTCCATTTTAATTTTTACCAATTAAAATATTTGGAAGGTCGTTTATTTTGTCATCAATATAAATCACATGTGATTGAATGACGCCATTTTGTTAGGAGATTCCTGTTTGATGAAAACCGACATTTTATATGGCCCCATCATTTATATTATAATAATGAGTAAAAATTACTTTTTTTATTGCCATGTAGACGAGCCAACCTGATCGTAAGTGGTTACCGTTGCTCATGGACCTCTGCTATGTCAGGGGACACTGAAGGGTCGCTCCTTACGACCTAAATTTAAGGTCTCTCCCCAAGGCTCTTAGTGAGAGATTAGTACTGTAATAATAAAATAATTAACATAAGACAAAATCTCTGTCTAAGTCATTACAATTGTTATACAAAACTTGATGAGCTACTGTCAATGTACTTAGGCTGATCATAGCCTATGTCTAGGTCTACCTGAGACTGAGTTTTACTTCAGAATGTTAAGGGTCCTTTATAATTCTTGTTTTATTTCATTGTCAGAAACAACCTTTGTCATGTACCGTGAAGTACATTTGGTCAAAAGATTATCAAGGTAATAAAAAAAACAACAACAAAAGTCTGGATATTTACTTGAGAGTATTACGATAAGAAATAATAGGTACTGTATTATAAAAAACTGATTTGTTTTCATAAAAATGCATAAAGAACTTTTTTCATTGTTATTTGTAATATAAAATCATTGTATTCCAAGAAATATTTTGTAAAAACAAAATGCAGGTAACATAGTAGAAAACAAAAGAACACACACAATCCTTGACACAATAAAATTTAAAATATGTTCGATTTATAATATTTTAAATAACATATTGCAAATGAGTCGTATTTGATCGATCATACACGAGGCGACCTTCGCTCCGTCACGAACATTTCGAAAAACACACTTAACAGTTACTGTAATTCATGACTTTTTGTATTATTAATTATTATGAAAAAAAAAAGCAATCGAAGTAATATTTTAAGCAAAAACGATGAAATTAATGAAATATGCATTATCAGTTAAATATCCATTAGTTTTTTTTCACAGTATTAATGAGTAATATGTCTTTCTGGAAATCTTGTAAAATCAATTTACTACTCGCTTGCTTACTTTAGAGTTGTAGTAATAATTTCTCATTTCTTTTTGTTCGGATACTGTACTTTCAGCTTTACCAAACAGAATGAAACTACATAAAAATTGACAAATAATCGTTGTAAAATTTGTCACTCCAAATGTCTCCTATTATTAGGGGTGTGCGAATAATTCGAACTTACGAATTATTCGATTCGAATTTCGAATTGAATATTAATATTCGATTCGAATTTCGAATTGAATATTAATATTAATATTCGATTCGAATTTCGAATTGAATATTAATATTCGATTCGAACGATAGTCGCACACCCCTACTCCTAATCTTTGAAATTTAGCCTTACTAATGGTAAATACTCTACGAAGAGGTATTGTATTTTAGAAGTTAATATGTTATCAACTCACTGATAATTTTCAGATGCAATTTTGATTTAATAACTACTGACTTATCTACCCACCTAAATCATGAAAAAAGACTGCAAAATAACATTGAATTCTTCTATCGCATCATTAGTATCAAATCTTATTTTTTCTTAGATAAAATGTCATATTATCTATAATGATAATTAAAATTTAATATGATAAATGCATTAAGATGCATTATAACCAACCTTGATAAAATGTCAACTAATTTGAATTCAACACTTGACCAATTTATGACATTTTGTTTTTCACTTTGGATACCAAGGTTTGAAAAACAATATTGGAACAGTACTTTTAACCATCCAAATATGTTTTTTAATTCTTATGTATTTAGTAACAGTAATAAATGTTATTTTATCTATAATAAATGTATTTGAATCCAGACTGTCATCGACAAGATATAAGGACAGTCATAAAATATTAGAACAAGAAGAATATATTTTATGTTATCGTAAAGAGAATAAAACCAAGTACTTTACTTCTAGACATTAAAGTTTTAATACCTTTTGCATTAAGCAAACAGGTGGTTCTAAATAATAACTTTTGTTTATCAGAAAACTACGATCTAGTTGAGACGGGAATCATGTTTGAATTTAAATTCATAAAGTTTTTCAAAGTTGTAGTAGACTTAAAAATGTTTTAATGCCTAATTTTAGTTTAATTTCATATCCAATTATAAAAGATCTCAATTCAAAATACGTTTTACTTGAATAATGTTAATCCAAAGTTTGACTCACAAAATTTTTAAATGCCTTGTCGATAATCTCATTCTGAATTTATAAATATCGATTGCGTCAAGCCCGCCGATTACCTTTACCAAGAAGCCTTTAAAAAATAAAACAAGGGACGCACTACCCGAATTCAAGTTCAGGTAAAACATTAAAAACGATGGAAGAAATGTACACGTTCGACATCACAATATGTTACAGAAATAGTTGAATAAACTCAACATTTACTTAGTGGTTATTTAATTTAGAATTAATAATGATATTTTATTTCAATTTACTGCAATAAAAGCAAAGATATCACATTCCTAACTCAAAATTACGTAAAGCTTGCAAATCAATTTTTCAAATCCACGATGTCGTTGAAGTCTTTTGAACTCAAAGACGTTACGTGGTGTGCTCAAACTATCTAACCTAAAAAATACGAAATTTTACACTTGCCTGTTTTAACTGTCACTGAATAAACACTGGCACTTTATTGTACAGTCACTGGCACTTTTTTTTTAATGCAACGGGAAGGTTTTTACGGTCAAGCGGCTTCGGCGGAGGTGCGCGCGCGAATGGGACGGTAGTATGCGTTTGAGCTCTACACCTGTTAACCGGCCGAGTTGGAAGCACCCCTGTTTCCTTTCCTTTTCCTGTTGGCGTTCCTTTCCACCTGTTAATTTAACATGCTTCGTGCTTCTTGAACTGGGAAGGATTAGGGATCGGGTTACGTGATGACGTATTTGTAAAGATTGACAGGAAAGATTTTTTGTGTCTGGAGTCGTTTAGTGTTGAACAAGTATAATTTAGTCATTTTCATTTTTAAACGAACAAATACGTTTAAGAAAGTTAAATCTGAAAATTACTTAACATTCTATAATAATATGTTTTACATAGTCTGTGTGTATGTGCTAGTTGTCGCCTAAAATAATATTTGGTTTAATAATCATGCCATACTTCACTTTATTATCTTTGTAATATGAGCTTAAGATCCACGTGGTGATAAGTTGTCATCACTGACTACGATGTTGTATAATATTGTAAACTTAAAAAGCAATGGTGTTTACCATGGATGACGAATCAGCTACAATATTGTAGATTATGAAGAGATACAAATGTATTTTAGAAGCAAGTTTTCAACAGAGAGAAATATATTACATTATTATTTAATCTTCAATCAACATATGCACTGAAGGTTTTGCTTTATTTATCTTATACTCTGTCGTGAGTTTGTGACGTAGTAAAGAAAAGGTAATCTAGAAATAGAATTACTGAATCTATTTTGAAAACTCTTGAAATTATTTTTAGTTTTGACCCTTATAAATATTTTATACTCGTTGGCGTAGGGCTAATCGTTACCTGCAAAAGTCTAGTAAAATAAAACGTAAATTCTAAATTTCAATGATTTTATGAGTAATCTCAAGTTACGTACTTTAATTGATCTTTTTCCAGAATCGACTAAACAACGCAAGGACAAAAATAAACACTTTCAATACGTTTTTTACACGGAAACAATCTCATTGATTTGTTTTTAATTTAAACTTGTTATTTTGTGCTATCGGTGAATGGAGCGCTAAAATAAAACTTCATTTTAGTTATTTTAGTTCTATTCTAGATTGTTTTATCTTTGTGGTTGTATAATCTTTAAAAGAGACTTAAATTTCTTTGTGTTTGAGTAAAGATTTGTGATTTTTTTAATCGTCTTAATTTTATCTGTAATTAAACAAACTTTAAATGTTTGTTTTCTAATAATAAGTTAGGTAATAAGTTAAGGTTCTTCTCAGGACGGAGGCGTAATTTTAGCGAACTAGTGGTAGAACTTTTGATTTTATTTTTGACATTCAAAATGTATGTGTGTCCACATCTAATTTGAAATAAATGATTTGACTTGACTAACTTGATTAAATCACATTACAAAAAATACGACCTAGATATCCAAAGTCCTATACACAATAACAACACTTAAGCCTTTCAACGCCGGTCAAAAATCATCTGCAATGTGTAAAATAAACTAAAATCCCACATATCCATAACAATAGTCCAGAGTGCATCGAACTATACCTGCATAGAATTCCTGCCGTCGCACGAGTCGACTGCGCATTTCATTTGGTCGGGTTACAGTCTAGCATCGGTCTTGTAAGCTCAAGTTATGGTCGACTCATCACGAGCTTTGTATTGCAGTTTTTGTATGATTTATGTATGATTCTTGATGTGTGTTATGTCGGATACGGATAAATGTAAGAATGTATGTATGTAGTTTAATAGCTGACCTGTGTAACTTCTTTTGCGTCACAAATGAGGTGTTTTCGTTGAAAAATGTGCTTATTAATGACAACACCAAAAACCTCTAGAATTATTAAGTAGTAGCTTTTTTAGTGTATTCGTACTTATATGCATAAACCTTCCTTTTGAAACTATTTTTATTGAAAAGGCCCAATCTAATTAATATCATATTTTTTTTAGTTTAGTTTTGTTACTATATAGTGATCTGTACCGATAGAATAAAGTAAGTGACCCGTGCAACTTCGTCTGCGTCACAGAGATACAACATAGCCTATAGCCTTCCTCAAAAAATGGACTATAGTAACACAACACCAACACTGAATTTCTTTTTCAAATCGGACCAGTGATTCCATGAGATGAGCGCGTTCAATCAAACAAACTCTGCAGCTTTATAATATTAGTATAGATTGAAGAGACTTCAAACAAAAATCAAAAAGTGTCTAGAATTTGTTGAAGTTATTTATTCTTGAATTAGCTAAATTAAAACTCATGAGTTAGCTATATTTAGATCCGGTAGATATTGGACAGAAAAACTGTCTGGGCTAGTCAGTGGTCTAGTCTAGTGGTCAGTGATCTGCGAGTTCACTCATTAGAATAGAAGTAATTATAGTTGAAATTGAAATGCTGTCTTTAATGCTAATTTACTCAGATAAAACCATAAAATTAAATCATAATTTTATCTATACGATACTTCAAACAATATATTTTCTTGGCTGTTGGTTATGAGACGGATAATTTTGATATAGACTGAAAAAAAAACTTGAGAGGTGTCAAGGGACACCCGGATGGAACGAAGTTCCTTTCGATTAATTAGTGAGGGAATTGTAATAAAATTATTTTTTTTTAAGTTCTAATAATTAGTTAGTTTAAAACGTTTGTCTCTCTCTTGATCAAGAGAGAGAGAGAGAAGAGAGAACTTGAATAAAATATTTTGATCACAGCACCATCTAGCATTAATCATATAAAACAAAATAAGGAATTGTTTTAAAAGATTTTAATCACAGCGCCATCTAGCATTAATCACATAAAACAAAAAAAGTGTTGTGACAACTTTTTCATAAGAATTTCCGTCTACCCCCTTTCGATAACGCGCGATAAGGAACTTTGTTCCAAAAATTCTAAAGCGAATATCGAGATGTGTTTTAGAGGTTTTAGTGTTTCTAGATGGCCAAGTTGATCGTACATGACACATGATAGTGTAGTGCGGTGAGACAGGAAGCGTTGAGGGAGTTGCACATGTGGGTCACAGTGCCACCGCAGTGTCTTGCTTCGATTACTGATTTAAAACCCTTGGAAATGATACTTAAAGATCTTTGTTTTTAAAGCGTTTGTTTACCTTGGATGCACCTATATAACTGTCTAACTCCTTAAGTTCGGGTAGAACTGTACAGTTATTGTTTATTGGAACGAGGTTCCTTATCGCGCGTTGTGAAAGGGGGCTAGGCGGAAAAAATTCTTACGAAAAGTTGTCACGACACTTTTTTTGTTTTAGATGATTATCGCTAGATGGCGCTGTGATCAAAATCTTTTAAAACACGATCCTTATCGCGCGTTACGAAAGGAAATATTTTTTATAAGATATATTTTAATCGAAAGGAACTTCGTTCTATTCGGGTGTCCCATGACACCTCTCAAGTTTTTATTATGTTATTTTTTATATTAAAGTATTTAATGTTTGAGAGTTTGCTTCGATAATATAATTGGTATCCAATGTTGGTCACTTCAAAAGATTTATAACATTATATTAGCAAAGGCTACGCAACATAGGCTTGTCATAGCTGGGGTCATTGGTCAATAGGTTTAGTCTAAAAAACATATTATTAAACTGAATTTATGATATTTGTAATTAATGTTTTTTCAAGAAATATATTTCTGTTGCCTTAATAGTTCTTTTACAATCTGTAATAACGAACGCATAATCCGAAGTCCACCTTTTTAGAGCCATAGCGAAGACCTTGATGTTTAAGTATTTTTAGAAGCTAACAAATATTGATAAATTAATATCTTTTTTCTCAGGCTAGTCTTCTAATACTACCTAATTGTGATTAAGTTAACAAAAACTGTTCACATGTAACAATGACTTCATGTGAAGTGCCGCGGGGTAATCCTTGCGTGTTAAACATGGGATAAAAACTGCAATAAAATATAATTATTAGTTGAATTATTAACTATATTTTTAATTTGTTAATGACGTAGATGTTGAAGTCGTGGTGGCCGAGTGGTCGAAGCGTTTCCTTCCGAACGGGAGGTCGCGGGTTCAAACCCGGCCGGCTTGTACCTCGAAATCTAAATGTGAAAAAAGATTAATGTGCAATTTTTCACAACACCACTGGCTAAAAACGGTGAAAGAAAACATCGTGAGGAAACCTGCATGTCGGAAAAGGATTCTAAAAATCCTTTGAAGATATGTGAAGTCCCCAATCCGCACGGGGCAAGCGTGGTGGACTATGCCTAATCCCTATTCTGAGGAGACCTGAGCCCAACAGTGGGCAGTAATGGGTTGGTACAGTATACGTAGATAGACTGTACTTTTTGAATAAAGATTGGAAGTAGGAAGTTTCACATGGGATTGATTGTTGCTACTACTAAATATTCTGGCATCGCAGATATCCTTGCAGTTACAACCCACAATCAGTGGGTACGTAAAACAAAACTGTGTCAATTTTACTGTCGTCCTAATCTTCGTAGCATTCGTTATGAAACGCTAATTAGCGAAGTAACGTGGTTATAATCCTACCCATCGACAGTGAGGTTTGGGAACTCGAAACTCCTTATCTATCCCTCCTACTATTATAAATGCAAAAGTAACTCTGCTTGTCTGTTACGCTGTCCCGCTTAAACTTGTTAACCGATTTTGATGAAATTTGGCACATACAATCTTTAGATCCTGCGAAAGAACATGCAGTTGCGCGGGCTCGCTAGTTGGTAATAAAGCTGATAATGATGACTGGAACTTGACTGTGTTTTAAGACTCCAAAAAATAACTTCCTTTGATGCATCAAAGAATTTAAACTGTTTATAAAAGTAGTTTTTTTTTGCAGCTCATTTCTCGTAGTTTAATTGTTGCGCAAACAATGATGCCCACGTCTCATTCAGCCTCTATCTACCTGAGCTCATGAATGAAAGGATGACTGTTTCATCATTCAGACATTCCTGGCGGTTACTCAACACGCATTGTGCCATTCAGAAAACCTTATACCATTGATTTGCATGCACTTCGTATATAAAATGATAGTGAATTTTTTTGTAGATATTGAGAAAAGATCGCAAATAGCAGAGGGTCTCTTTAAACACTCGCGATTATCTACATCACTTACATTATTACTAAACGGGTTCTTACTATTATTATTACGAACGAGAAAGAGGGTAGACAGCTTTGTCTGCTCTTAAATGACCTACCCGCAGTTCTTCAGTCTTCCCGTGATCATGGCGCTTGAAACAGTGCTGAAATATCGGGACTTCTCAATTAAAAATAATCGTGGTAAGAACCCGTTTAGTAATAATGTAAGTAGCAGAGGGTCGTTGTGGTAGTTTGGGCGAGTTTTATATTCAGGAGTAGAAGTATATGGGCTGATGATGATGTGAGGAATTGTCTGTTCGTTCTTCTAGCGGTCTGTGACTGCAATAGCTGTAAGGTTCGATTAACTTGCCAAGCATGTGAGATTGGAAGACATGAATTTGTATATATCAGTACAAGGTGCTATGTGAAATATTTTGTTTTATGAATCTATAGTACGAGTGTAATAGCACCGACGAAATTTTCTTATACTTTGGATATAAGACGTTCAACACCTCTGTAAATTATAATTATAATCATTAAGTCTTTTGAGAGAAGCTCTTCAAATTCAGTATTTTTTTTTATTGCCATGTAGGCAGACGAGCCAACGGGCCACCTGATCGTAACTGGTTACCGTCGCTCATGAACCTCTACAATGTCAGGGGACATTGAGGAGTCGCTACCTACGACCTAACTTTAAGGACCTTCCTCAAGCCTCGTTTGAAAAAGGACAAGTCATAGCGCTCTGAGAATACTGAAGTATTCATTTTTAACATTTTAAATGTTTTAATTGTTATTGAAAGGATAAAAGATGTAGGAATTTTAATTACAACGAGATTTTTATTAGGTAATCCAATAGATTTAGTTAGTTTGATTGGAATATTGATTGGCCATTTCGAAAATAGCGTGCAGTTGTTAGTGATAAATAGAAATTGATAATAACATGTTTCCTGCGTAGTTTAATTATACTAATAACTTGAAGTTGTTTGTCTGTTTGGTTAAACTGATTGAATAACAACGAATTTTGAATCATTGGAGTCTATTAGCTGAAACAGTCTGTTCTGAGATTGATTTCGCTTCAAGTACGACAATCGGGACAATCGGTAACGCGTCGCGCCGTCCCTCATAACCCCGTGCTGGGTTCTGGCCTCAGCCGGGGTTCGGATGCTGAGTGTGAGCGGTTTGGAGGTTTTAGTGCGGTTCAACTCCCACAGATCCGGTGATTTCCTCCAACTAAAAAAAAAAATACGACAATCACGAAAAATGAAGATTTTGCGCTGATTCTAACACGGACAAAGCAATGGACATATTATCTTGCATTAGTCCTTCTATAGTCATTGGTTTTAGAACTTTTTGACAAAGAAACTGAAATCGACAAAAACATTTATCAAACCTGTGCGAATTGCGTTACTTCGCGTCTCAAACAATGCCTTAAAAAACAAAACCGTTGAAGAAGACGGTTGATATGACTCATCACAGGATGCGCAGTGAGGCAGCACGAGGTACTACCAAACTTTTAATTTAGACCTTATTGTAAAAGCATAGAGACCAAAATTGCTTGAGTTTTGTAGGATCTTCGCAGGATTCATGGCTTGTGACGTAGGCAGTGTTAATAACTTTTTTGTTGGATTTGATTTAAAGTTGTTGGATTAAGTCACAGTATTGATATTTAAATGTGATAAGCTCTATTGTATTTTCATACATGACACAACGCATCTACCAGTTAAAAGATAGATTATTCCAAACATCACCATGATTAAGGTCACAAAACTTTAAATCCAAACAAGTAATTGTAATCTTATTCTCCTTTTGGTGTTTCTTGAACGCTATGCTTTATTATTTTTTATGAACGTGATGCTATGTCCTTCTTCAAGGGGACGACGCGACGGAAAAGAGTGGCAAGCGCGTAACGCGTCGCGCCGTCCCTCCCAAACCCCGTTCTGGGTTCTGGCCTCAGCCAGGGTTCGGACGCTGAGTGTGAGCGGTTGGAGGTTTTAGTGCGGTTCAACTCCCACATACCCGGTGATTTACTCCAACTGAAAAAAAAGGTCCTTCTTCAAACAAGGATGGTAGAAATCCATCGTAGGTAACGGCCCCACAGTGTCCCTTGGTATGCCATCGTGTAAACTCTAGTAAAACACTAAAAATTTAGTTACACATATGACGATCCGCACTTGAGGAAACCAATTCTTCTCTCTATTAGGTATTATAAGGACTTGGCGCTTTGTTTAATGAATAAAGTAATATTCAATCTTATGACTTATTTGGTAAACAAGCTAGCTGTAAACCTAGCTAGGTAAACACACAAGATTAATGTGTATAACAATTTTTTTTTAATTTTTATTTATTTATTTTTTTAATTTTTTTTTCTTTATCATTTTGTTCTAATTTTAATTTAATATTTTATCTTATTTTATTTGTCATTATAATTATTATTTTTTTCTTACTAATTATTTGGAGTACATTGCATGTTATGAAGGTTGTGGACATCTGTAATAGGTATATTAGAATAACTTTAAGTTGTAATAAGCAAAATGTGTCTTCTCAATATGTTATACTGTTGATGTTCCTTTAAATAAATAACACAAAACATACAAGATTAAAAAAAAAACTTAGGTAATACTTATAAGTTATGATGGTCATTACCCTTAAAGGCCTTAAATATAAATTACTTATTATAATAATCAGTATGTCAAGTCTGTTATCATCATATTATGCAAATGTTTTAACAATATGAACAAATACTGCCACTTGACTCATTTTAAGCAAATAATTAATTTTGCAACTGAACTAAACAGGTGTCGCGTAAAGGCGTCTACATTGTTTAAAGTATTTTTGGAACGAAGTTCCTTATCGCGCGTTATCGAAAGGGGGCTAGACGGAAAAAAAATTTTGAGAAATTATTTAGATGATTATCGCTAGATGGCGCTGTGATCAAAATCTTTTAAAACACGTTCTTTATCGCGCTTTACGTTAGGAAAAAAATATATAAGATATCTTTTAGTCGAAAGGAACTTCGTTCTATTGGGGCGTCCCATGACACCTCTCGAGTTGTTTTTTCTTATTACCGAATGTTTTACATAGCGAACTATTTAAATTATTGAAACATGCATTGAAATGATTCTTCCACGGAAGTGGTTGTTCGCACTAGGCGAAATTTTGCTCTTTTCAATTTCATGCTCATCATCTCATATGCTCATACATGGCTCAAAAGCAACTTATTCGACAAATAGGTGTCATTATAATATCAAATTCAATTTTAAGCTTTAAGTGCAGGTCATTATGGATTAAATTGAATGATGCAAAATACCAAAGCCCGAGGAAATTGTTTTCCATATAAACGAGGTACTCCTCGTTGTAAAACACTCAAAAAATGTTAAACTTTTTTTTTTAATGTAATTTAAAGTTAAATCTTTTAAAATATTATCTTAATGTAATTTAAAAGCCTATCAGACTTCGCTACAAGTATAGTGACAATTAACTATCAAACGCGAAAAATGTTATCGACTCGAACAATTGCTAATATAGCTTGTTTACACAATAAACAAACATACATTTTTTTTATTTTTAAAGTATTAGACAAGGTTAATAAACCTAAATTCTTGACTCATACTACAAAACCACAGATACAACTAGGTATCAAAGTGCTTAAATAAATAATAATCAATTTGACTATAAAAAATAAAGTCATTTCTTAAAATAATCACAACGATGATGCATACAACTTTGAGGATTCCCAAGAGACAACCTGACTCATGAATATTCACCTAATCACAACACCTCTTCATCTTGTATTAACTATCAATGAATTATGAATGTTATGACTAATCAGCGAGGTCAAACATTCGCCTAAGTTTTCTAACCGCTAATCAACACTGGTTTTAGAAGCATTACTAACTATCACATGCAAAAAACCACGGTATTCACGAATGGATTGTAACTTAAGCATTCTGAATAGGCGTGAAAGTCCCTAGTTTAGTGTCAAATGACATAAAATCTGCCTTTTTTAAAGGCATTTTTGACTCGTTGTGTTCTTTTGAACCATTAACGTTCGACAGTCAAAACATGATGAAAAATGATTCAAATGAAGTTTAATTCAAAAAAGCGTTAATAGTTTTGAAATAGCTCTAAAAACGGGGATAAAGAGCTAGACGAAATTTTTCCACTGAGTTGTTGATGTTAAGTTGGAATCGCTAGATTTTGGATGAGTATTTTTATAGAAGCAGACTGCTAAAAGTCTCCTGTTCAGTAGGATTTATTATGGGTGAACTTCGAGCCCCTAAGGTTTGTGAAAAGTTAAATATGGTAAGCATATGTGTCGTCTCATATTACAGGGCTCTAAGCGACGGTAACCATTTACCATCAGGCGAACAGTAAGAATAAGTAACTAAGCAAGAAACTTGGAAATCTAGAGGAACTCATTTAAGAATATAGAAAGGGTAATTTTGAATGTGTTAAAGTTTACATTAGGTTTGTTATGATAAGGTTTTGATTAAATCTAATCTATGAGTAATCTTTTGTTTTGTCCTTGGAATGATTGTTTCTCTTTCTGACATATAGAAAAACTCGAAACAAAATATAAGCAGGTACGAGATGATCTTTCTGGGACTTAAGAACTTAGGTAGTAAATTACTTTATTCTGTTTTTTATCATAGCTTTTACAATAAAGGCAAATTTTAACAAAATGAAATAATACTATAGGGATATTTCATTAATATTTATTTTTATTTTGAACTTTTATTGTTCTAACAGAAGGTCATTTCTGTTTCATAAATGCATTTTCAAGTAAAACCCTTCGACAATCTTCAAAAAATCCCTCAACAGCCTAATTACAGTAGATTAAATTTCAACTAACTTTCACGTTTAAAAAAATCAAGAACTCAAAGTGTAATTTCTGCTAACAATAACACAGTTAGTGTTAAACGTACGGACTGGTCAGACGGGCTGGGATCACGATCCGAGCGTCGTGTTACTGGTCACTGTACCCTGATATAATATAGTAGAAGTAAACATGGCGGCTTGACCTGTCCAATTTAATATGACTGCCACAAAACTTGACTTTAAACTTCACTAGAAATTTGCACACCAAACAATTTCTTGGCACTATCATATTGGGTTTCTGTTCAGAAACACAATGA
Organism: Trilocha varians; assembly: GCA_030269945.2. NCBI lineage: Eukaryota > Metazoa > Arthropoda > Insecta > Lepidoptera > Bombycidae > Trilocha > Trilocha varians. Next base: position 9,768,136 of record AP028267.1, on the reverse strand, counting down.
AAACTCCTTGGTTCACAATAACAGTTTATTCATCTTCCAAAATCAGTATAATCATCCTCCAAAATCAGTATAATCATCCTCCAAAACTCAGTCACAATTAGGTACTCCCAACTCTGTTCACTTTGAAATCACGTCGACTACTGTCTTTAATTTTTTTTTTGTCTTTAAACGATAGTTCACGCGCCTTTTATACTTTCTTGAGAAATAAATCAGATGGCGCCACTAGTATTTCCGTTTTCATAAAAATGTAAATTGTTATAAAATTAAAAGAATTTAACAACACTCTTATAAAATGATACATCACAACCGGAAGTCTTTCCTTTAAATCCATGTAATACCCGCTTCTACAAACAATTAAATGGAATTAGAGAAAAGTCACCTAACAATCAGCAAAAAAATGTACTTACGCATAAATAAGCCACTTGACATTGGCAAATCTTTCTTGAATGAAAACCATAAAGAAAAGAAGTAGGTACCTATATGCTTTTGTAAGTTAGTACCTACTAAAGCAAGTAGAAACTTGACTGAATTGTAATTAATTATCTGAAATGTTATTATGCTTTTAGTATGAAAGTAAATTATTTTCCAAATCACGCTAAACTACAATTAACGTTCACCAATATGGAATTTACCAACGACCAGCCATCGTCTGGTGCTAATAAATAGTCAAACACGAGAGATTAAGTAAATCTGCGCATATCAATCGTGATAATCGGATCAGTCAATATGCTTTGGTAAAAATATCTCTAATAACCTCCAGAGGTTATATTAATTTAAACGAATTTCCTATTATAAAATCATTTTTTTACAAAGTTATTTCTTACAAACAGGTTTAGGTAAAGCATAGCGTAAGCGTTGAAATCAAGTTGTAAAAAGAATATCTTCTTCATTCCAAAATTGTTAAGTAGCTAAATATTTTCGTTAAAAGATATTCTCATAAACCATGATTCACATAAATACCACTGATTAGACTTCCATTGATGGCGCATTGTCTTTTAAATTATATCTGTTTAGACACAACCAAAGATCTTCAACATAATAGACGGGATATAACAAAGAATTTCACAAAAAACGTTGTCATTGTTAACGATTGTCATCTGTTTCTGAGAATTTAAATTTAAATTGTAATAGGTACGTGAGGTCATCGAAATTAGTCGACTTCTCTATTTACAAAAGTCACTGGGTCAATTCGACCCTACCAGTTTTCTTGTTTTTTTATGCATCATCAAATTATAGTAATAAACTTAATTTCTTAATTTTGAAAAGAAATCCTATTGGACTAACACATCGTATATTCTTATCAATATGAAAGTTGGAAGGTGGCGAGACAATGGAAATGCGACATAAGTACTTTATTGAAGTATTGAAATAACTTCAGTAATTTCATAATACTCGTACATTGACGTTTTTGGACATTCAATAAGTTACCAAATTGGTACCAAACCATGACTTATAATTTTGGCTACCTATTGTAATCTATTGTTGTAATATTATTTGAAATCAAGGAAGATTCACCTTTAAAAGGTTGCATTCTTAAAGCGTCAACGGAAAAGGTCACGTTGGGCCTATTCCGTTTGTAAGTTATGTTTATGTTGCTGTGTTATAGCAAATTTTGACTTATTGCAAACTAGCTAGTCGTGGCCGAGTAGTCGAAGCGCTTCCTTCCGAACTGGAGGTCGCGGGTTCATAACCGGCCGGCTTGTACCCCTAAATCTAAATGCGAAAAAGATTTATGTGCAATTTTTCACAACACCACGGGCTAAAAACGGTGAAGGAAAACATCGTGAGGAAACCTGCATGTCGAAAAAGGATTCTAAAAATCCTTTGAAGATTAGTGAAGTCCCCAATCCGCACTAGGCAAGCGTGGTGGACTATGCCTAATCCCTCTCGGAGGAGACCTGAGCCCAACAGTGGGCAGTAATGGGTTGGTACAGTACAGTACAGCATACTAGCTAGTTCTGCCAGATTTCACTCTGTCGACTTCACCTGTCAACTCAGGTAATATTGGAGTTTATTTACGAAAAGCTGTATACCTCGAGCTAATGTATTCTTTAATTTAAATAAATCGAGTTTCAATTCGTGATATTATTTTTAGACCTCAATGTAATAAATATTTATGTTAATTCTATGACCATATACATATACTATGTAGTACGCATTGTATATTATACTACCCACTGCTGGGTTTAGGTTTCCTCAGTAGAGTGATCAGGCTGCCCTAATTTGGATTGGGGACTTCACATAAGTTCGAAGGATTTAAGAATACTTTTCCAATGTGCAGGTTTCTTAGACATAGACATAGACATTTCTTTATTTGTGATGGAAACACAAAATAAATAAACAGTAGGACAAACTTCTTCTTCTTCACGCTTTCTTTCACCGTTTTCGGCCAGGTTTGATTCTTTTAGAATTTGGTCACAATACGTCGCCTCAGTGCTTGTTTGGCCAATCTGATTTTTTTTACGAAAATGACTTTTTAATGCAGTATTATAAAGAATAAAATTTCCATCCGACTGTTTTTTTGAATTTTTTTTTTAAATATTCAATTCTAAAACAATAAAAATCTCATTTAAATTTTTTTCTCAACACGGCACTTAACGAAAATTCCGTACTTGTTTGCTGTCTCCTATAAAATTTGCTCGAGTGCAGATTGGCCAAACAAGCACTGAGGCGTCGAATAGTTTATTTTCGCAAAAGTACATGTTTGCGACTTACCAACAACCATACAAACAAACAATAGAGACAGTAAGGATGTATTGTGTGGGCTTGTTTTGGCGTAATCACACAAATCAGGTCAAAGTTAATTTATAAATTTAAATAATGTTTGTTGGTTGTAAGGCGTTGTAAACTTGAAATTGTGGTTTGTATTAATATAGCCTTACCATCAGGTGGGTCGTAGGCTCGTTTCTATTTTGCAATACAAAAAATATGATTGTTTTTTATAGCAACTTAGGCAGGCTGGTTTATGACCCATCTGATGATAATTCGGGTATTTACCCATCTCTCACTCCCCAACCAGTGTAACTCTTGTATCATGTATAAGGATTGTTTTGAATGGTTCAAGAATAGGCGAAGTAACGAACCACCTGATGGGGAGCGGTTTACCATAGCCCGTGGATTTTCGCAGTGCACGACGAAGTGGAGTCTAAACCAATCCAAATTTACTTCTTCTGATGATGATGATGATGAACAGACTCTTACTCCTCATCCTGAACTAGAACCAAAGTTCAGTTGGAGTTGTTGACGGTGAAGCAATGCACGTCCATTTTCAAAGCTTTTCATTGACCATCACGTACGTCACCAAAACAACATTGACTGAATGTGCATGACAATTTACAAAACAGAAAGACAAAGTTAGTGTTAGAAACTCATTAAAAGTTGAACGTTCTGGTCCATTTAGGTACTATTGATAAAAACTGAACTAATTATTGTATGGGGCGAACGTAAAACTAGCCGAACGTCCTTGCTTTCGAAAAACTTACACAATTCGGTACCAAAACAACTTAAAAACATTGTTTAACATACATTTCTGGTGCGATACAATATAAAAAAAAGTTAGTCTTCCAAAAGCAGCAATGTAACTTCGTAAAAGGAATCTGGGTGTTGCGGTTTATTAGATTTTTAGTGTTTATTTTGTAGACTAATGTATTTTTATTCTGATCTGTTTTGCAATTCTTTATTGTAGAATTTAGATGAAATTGCGTCGTCACAGATACTCGACAGACCTGTTCGTTTGTTTACATTTTTATCTTATTTTAAATGTTATTCGTAGAATTTATTCGAAATCAGGTCATATAGCAAAATTACTATATACACTAAAATATTATTTATAGGTTAAGAAAAAAAAAAACTAAACTGACATTGTAGGATTCTTTGGGTGACGCGCTTGATATGAAGTTATGAGTTGAACTACTTTCCATTTTTCAATTAACTGTTTGAGTTTTTTTTCAATTTTAAAAGATAGTGGAATTAAAGAATCCTTTTAATTTACTTGAAGAAATCATCAGAGTAAATCGTAAGAAGTGACTTCGTTGCAGTGGCGTGCAGTTATATTCTAATTAGAGTATGCAGAAATTAAGGTTGTTTACTAATTTGCATTCCAAAATCAATTTGATCACATATTTTGGCTTACATACAAGTAAATAATAAAAATGTGAAGTATATCGATTAAATATATCGAATTAATTCAATTTTCGTTGGAATTTTGAATCGTAATGCAATGCATATTTGCTTCTATGGACAGGTCCACTAAGTAACAGGTAATCCTTTGACTTATCTTCCTACATAACTTAAAAATACCAAACTCCATCTAAAAACCGAAACTATACTTCTTTGGTAGTGTCCAAACAGTCTCAAATCTCTCACTTGTCAACAGATTTATTCAGGTCATTGTTTGTATTCAATAGCTTAACAAAAACGGGCTGAAACGCTCCGGAGAGAACTCAAATATTGCATCAGTTTGACAGTGAAAACGTACCATTACGTAATGTACTTGGTACTGAACCGGTTAGTGTCAAAGCGAACTGATTTTCATACTTGTTGGTATTTAAGTTACGAACAATTGAGAGCTATTTAGTTCTTAATTGTTGCGTCATTTAAGGTTTTTGTTTTCTTTTACGATTTGATGAAGGTAAGGTATTTGGGAAATCGGGATTTTTCACGAAGGTAACCGTTTTTTCTTACAGAAAAAAATGATGTGCATCATCATTCTGTGAGAACTATTTGTATTATCACGTTTCATTTTTTTGTTTACAGGCCACTGAAAAAGCTTGACTTTATACAAACGTTAAATTAACTGTTCATTTTTCAGTTTGGCACGGACTGTGTCTATTTTCTTGTAGCTGGAGCACGCTATCAAGCTATTCATAGCTTATTATATTATAGTAAAACAACAGTCATATATTATACTATATTTATTATAAATTTAGTTACAAGGTCGTTATGTCCCGTAAGTCCCTCTGTATCTGTTGTCGAGGCTTCCGTAAGTCGGTCTGTATCTCGGAGTGCGCTGAGACCACGGGCTGCGTCTGTTCTTGTAGCTGGAGCACGCTATCAATCTATTTATGGCTTATTATATTATAGTAAAACAACAGTCATATATTATACTATATTTATTATACATCTAGTTACAAGGTCATTATGTCCCATAAGTCCCTCGGTATCTGTTGTCGAGGCTTCCGTAAGTCGGTCTGTATCTCGGAGTGCGCTGAGACCACGGGCTGCGTCTGTTCTTGTAGCTGGAGCACGCTATCAATCTATTTATGGCTTATTATATTATAGTAAAACAACAGTCATATATTATACTATATTTATTATACATTTAGTTACAAGGTCATTATGTCCCGTAAGTCCCTCTGTATCTGTTTCGAGGCTTCCGTAAGTCGGTCTGTATCTCGGAGTGCGCTGAGACCACGGGCTGCGTCTGTTCTTGTAGCTGGAGCACGCTATCAATCTATTTATGGCTTATTATATTATAGTAAAACAACAGTCATATATTATACTATATTTATTATACATTTAGTTACAAGGTCATTATGTCCCGTAAGTCCCTCTGTATCTGTTTCGAGGCTTCCGTAAGTCGGTCTGTATCTCGGAGTGCGCTGAGACCACGGGCTGCGTCTGTTCTTGTAGCTGGAGCACGCTATCAATCTATTTATGGCTTATTATATTATAGTAAAACAACAGTCATATATTATACTATATTTATTATACATCTAGTTACAAGGTCATTATGTCCCATAAGTCCCTCGGTATCTGTTGTCGAGGCTTCCGTAAGTCGGTCTGTATCTCGGAGTGCGCTGAGACCACGGACTGCGTCTGTTCTTGTAGCTGGAGCACGCTATCAAGCTATTCATGACTTATTATATTATAGTAAAACAACAGTCATATATTATACTATATTTATTATACATCTAGTTACAAGGTCATTATGTCCCGTAAGTCCCTCTGTATCTGTTGTCGAGGCTTCCGTAGGTCGGTCTGTATCTCGGAGTGCGCTGAGACCACGGGCTGCGTCTGTTCTTGTAGCTGGAGCACGCTATCAAGCTGTTCATGGCGGGAGGACGGGATTTCTCAACGCTGATGCCGCATCGGCGACTGTGAATGTAAGGGATTATTAAATGAAAGTTCTACGTAAACTATAATTATTTATTATGTAGTGCAAGGGTGATATTTAAGCTGAACAAGATGACCAATATCAAAACGATCTTTAGGATATCTCTTAATAATGGAGAAGAGTATCCCTTTATATATTACTTGTGTACCTAACTAGTAGATACCATTGAATTAAAATGAACAAATGATTCTAGTTATCATTATTTATTGTCACTCTTTACAATATACAATAATGAATATGATTACAATAATGTATGGACGCGAGTGTACGCTATGCTCTTTACGGAACGACTGGGGATCGCGCTACGCACTGCACTTATATATTACTGCTTGCATCAAAAGTGCATGCATGCAATTGTGTCCCTACAGATCTATACCGAACAACCAGGCAAGTACTTCGGCAATCTATTAGTATTCACCACTCAAAAAATATTTGCCACTTCAAAATGTAATATATTTTTATGGACCATCATAATTCTCCAAAACGTTTAAAGGGGAAAAACTTCAAGCAAAGTCTTCAATAGAACTATTCCATTTCGTTCTATTCCTTTAGTAGGTTTTTCAAAAGACTATTTTGTTTATGTAGATATAGGTGATTTATGGGACCTAAAGTAGGAAACAAATAATATTAGTTACAACAAATTATAATAATTTCAATTACCTCTTTGTCCTCTGTTGTGGTACAGCATACTTGTCTCCTACCAACACACTCTCGTCAAGAGTTCCATCGACTTGTAACAAGTCACCGGACGACACTGAGACGTCCAGTGATCCGGTTCGATCCCAAACCCAGACGTATAGTAACACTATCACCATCTGTCGAAGATAAATGGTCACTTTGTTGTTGGGTAAATTGTGACTTGGTTGATTAAAAATGTTACTTTGATTATTACAAAATGTTATTCTATTGAAAACGTAAATCGCAATAAAATAGTGATATTTCGATCAAATAAATCATTACTTTGTTGATCGATTAAATTGTTACTTTGTTGATTGAGCAAATTACTTCTTTGTTAATAAATTACGATATCATCATTGTTTGACTAAAATCTAGAAATGGTTTTTCGTTGAAAAATATTTTTTCGTAAAATTTAAAATAGACCTAAATTTTAGTGAAATTTCAGTAATATTTAAATTAAATACATACCACAATAACATGTATCGCAAATACGAATATAGTTGAGTTTCTAAATCCTATCGAGTCGTATAGAAGACCTGATGCTGTCGGTCCTATGAAGGCTCCTAAAGCGAAAACTGACGTCCACATACCAGAAACCAGACCATACGTCTCTATGGAATTCGGTAGGCCACTTGCACTGAAATTATAAGTTTCAAAGCTTTTATTTAATCTGCACTGCTAGTAATGAAATTCGAATGGAAACTTGCGATTTAAATTTGATATGTTAATTAGATGATTGTATATGTGTGATATTGCTATAATATGGTACTATGGAGCTGATCTGATAATGGAGTTCTGATCTGATCAGAATCGAAGTGATCATCCAAACTCCTGAACTAAACTAGATAGACTTATCTTATTTGGGCTCCTTTTACTAGAACTCTACTTCTATATTAAATTTAGAATCTAATCTGGTATTTAAAAAATATATTTAATTGAAATTACTAACGATTATGTTGCAAGCTGAACAGGCACATGTGGAGGCTTGGTCTTGTCGTGGACCCTACTTGCAGACTATGTGAGGAGGAGGAAACCCCTCTTCACTTGCTCTGTGATTGCCCTGCTGTTAACAGCATTAGGTCTCATATCCTCGGGGGACATATCTTGTTCCCTGAAGATATTAGGGACATCTGCCCTAGGAAAATAGTCCAGTTCATGCTGGACCTGAGTCTTGACGCAAATTTGTAATACAGGGGGACGGTTACAATAGATCCGTAAGGGTCGCAGTGACTTGATGGGCTATCTGTGCCCATCGCCCCCCCTTCATCTTAATAATAATAATAACGATTATGTTATAAAAATGTATGTCTGTTTCTGTATGTGTACTTACATGGAAGTGTTGAGTGCATCAGCGAATGAAGCGACCAGTTGACTTCCGATCCCAAACCCGTGAAGTACTAATCCCACCACCGACACCCATAATATACTGCAAGATAATAAACGACATTAAAACGATTCAGTAGTTTAAATAGCTATAGAAAAGGAGAACAGTGTTTTTAGACCAACCTATCTACTAACTTCGCTTGTGATATAATCAGTAATGAATTAAATAAGTTTAGTTTTTAGACAGTCAAGAAGTAAAATAGAAAATTACCTCCCTTTTTGTTGTTACCCTATCTTTTTTTTTATTGCGTGATAGATAAACGAGCCTACGGCCCATCTGATGGTAAGCGGTTACCATCGCTCATGAACCTCTGCAATGCCAGGGCAATTGGGGGCTGTTATCTATCGCCTACCGATACAGGACTTTTCTTAAACCTCGTTTAAAGACGGACATGTCATAACGCTCCGGGAACAGTCCAGTTTGGAGTCCATTCCAAATCGGAATGGTACGGGGCAAAAATGATCTTCTGAAGCGAATCTATCTTAGTGAATTTTACATTTTCAAACGAGGCGAAATGGTAAAAATAACAATGGGAAATGCTTATTGGTAAACGATTTAATTTAACCGATTGTCGAGGTATATTCAGTACAAAATTCATAAATCAGGGTATGCAGTGCTTATTTGCTTCATTATGCACGCCACTGCATCAAAGAAAAATACACAGAGACAGTAAATAGGGAAATTTGGTCACAATAAACTACATTTAAATAGATTTATGGCATGTCCCTCTTTAAACGAGGTTTAAGAAATATCATGTTTAGGTAGGTAATAGATTACGGTCCCTCATTGCCCTGGCATTGCGGAGGTTCATGAGCGACGGTAGCCGTTTACCATCCGACCGTAAGCTCGTTTATCTATCTTTATTGACAAAAAAAATCATCCAAATCGATTCACAAAGGCAAAAGCAATCGCATCAAAAAAAACAGTCGTACTGAAAGCCTCATTGATTTTTCAGGCAATAACTCACGTTGGCATATCATAATTAGGGTTGGTGGCCATTTCCATCTGATCTAAAAAAAATCCGGTACCCTAGAATCAAAACTTACAAATACTTACTTGGGACAAATGGAAGTCCAGCAATTCCCTGACCTAAAAACGAACGAAAGAAAAAAAGACCCTACAGAAATTATTACTCACGTGGGCATATCAAAGAACGGCGCTGGTCCTACAAGCAGGAAGCCGGTGGCGACACTCGCGCAGCCCTTGATGGTGACGTACTTCGGCTTCATGCCAGGCCGGTCGCACAACCAGCCCCACGCCGGCGTCATATCAAATATCACACTTGGGGCAGGTGGAAATCCAGATATATACTTCTAGTCTAAAAAAGATCCGATAGAAAAAACACTACTTACGTCGGCATGTCAAATACCACACTTAGGGCTGGTGGAACTCCTGAAATTACTTCTAATCTAAAAAGATCCGGTACCCTAGAATCAAAACTTACAAATACTTACTTGAGGCAATTGAAAATTCAGCAATTCCCTGTTCAAAAACAAATGTTATAAAAATCACACTTACGTGTCCATATCAAAGAACGGCGCCGGTCCTACAAGCAGGAAGCCGGCGGCGACGCACGCGCACCCGATGATGGTGACGTACTTCGGCTTCATGCCGGGCCGGTCGCACATCCAGCCCCACGCCGGGGCCGACGCCGCGTACACGCCGCCGTTTATAACGAACATTAGGCCCAGGATTATGGGGGAGAACTCGAACTGGGGACAAAGTGTACCCAAATGTAAAAACTTAAAAGGTTTCGTAAGTGTATTATAATTTAGTTATTAGTTTTATTTCAGTTTTGGAACGAAGTTCCTTATCGCGCGTTATCGAAAGGGCTAGTCGGAAAAAAAAATACGAAAAGTTGTCACGACACTTTTTTGTTTTAGATGATTATCGCTAGATGGCGCTGTGATCAAAATCTTTTAAAACACGTTCCTTATTTTTGTTTTAGATGATTATAGCTAGATGGCGCTGTGATCAAAATCTTTTAAAACACGTTCCTTATATTTGTTTTAGATGATTATAGCCAGATGGCGCTGTGATGAAATGAAATGAAATGAAATACTTTATTTTCAACATTGATGACGTACTCATTCTTGTTGACGTCAAAAGTTACAAGCTACCACCAGTTCGGACACAAAAAAATAATAATTGTAGCCACCGTCCTGAGAAGAACTGGCAAGAAACTCAGCGGGCATGTCTTTTTTCTTTTATGATCATATATTTTTTTAAAGCATTTTAACAGTGTTATATAATTTTACATTGAATATAAAATAAATAAAAAAATCGATAATGTGAATGAAATGACCTTGGCGAGCAACTCATTCCCACTTTGTGCAATCGTCCAAGTAATCATTGACCTTATAGTAGGCTTTCTTGCACAGACGTTCTTTAATAGTTTTCTTAAACCTATGTATAGGTAGGTTTTGAACATCTTGTGGGATTTTGTTGTACAAGCATACAGACAAACACCTGAAGGAATTTCTTATTTTATGCAACCGACTCATCGGTAATCATCGGTAAGATCAAAATCACGTTCCTTACCGCGCGTTACGTTAGGAAAAAAAAATATAAGATATCTTTTAATCGAAAGGAACTTCGTTCTATTCGGGTGTCCCATACACCTCTCAAGTTTTTAATTTTTTTTTAATATGTGAAGTCTCCAATCAATATGGCCAATATTTTTTAAGCGTGTTTTGAATAATACCAATACTATATTAACAAAAAACTCAATAATTTTAAAAATGTAAGGTCCATTCAGCTCCTCTACTTAGCAGCCAGGTTTGCAGTTCCGGTTTAGGGTATATCAGGAGAATTATGGACCAAGTTTATCTAAAAATTGGCACTAGCTCTCGGTCCAGTACAGACTGCTGTTTATAACTTTAAATTAAGGATTATGGGGAAGAACCAGAACTACGGGCAAATGTGATGATCTATTTATTTAAGGTTTATGAAACCTCGATTTGTATTAGTGAGTTGTTACGGTACAGTACAGACTTTATAATAAATATCAAGGGACAAGAGTATAGTTTATACCTCTCCCCTTTTCAAGAGGCTCAGTTCTTGCATACTCAGGACAGCGGCGTGCAGTTCATACAAGCAAATACGCACTGCATACCCTATCATTTCAAATTTGCTTAAAAAATTGTAACAAAAAACGACTAAACGTTGTATATTTAATCAAAAAACACTTTTGATTACTATTATTGGCATAAATTTAGCGGAAAAGTTAAATTAAATTGATTATAGGACATAAATATGTGGAAAAATACTCAGATTTATATTACTGCATACCCTGACTTAAATATATTATGTATGCACGCCACTAACTCAGGGCATTGCTACTGGACTAGGATACTACCATATACTACTTCCTGCGGCTGGTACAATATCTATAGTATAGAAAAAAGCAAAGAGAATTTAAAGCTACAGTGATATTTCAGATACTTGATAGATCACCCGTATCTAGTTACATGGCCTTCAAGAGTCCACCTTTAATTAGATTTACCAACTGTACTGTAACAACCCATTACTGCCCACTGATGAGCTCAGGTCTACTCCGAAGAGGGGTTAGGCATAGTCCACCACGCTTGCCTAATGTGGATTGGGGACTTCACATATCTTCAAAGGGTTTTTAGAACACTTTTCCGATATGCAGGTTTCCTCACGATGTTTTCCTTCACCGTTTTTAGCCAGTGGTGTAATGAAATGAAATGAAATGAAATGAAATGAAATGAAATGAAATGAAATGAAATGAAATGAAATGAAATGAAATGAAATGAAATGAAATGAAATGAAATGAAATGAAATGAAATGAAATGAAATGAAATGAAATGAAATGAAATGAAATGAAATGAAATGAAATGAAATGAAATGAAATGAAATGAAATGAAATGAAATGAAATGAAATGAAATGAAATGAAATGAAATGAAATGAAATGAAATGAAATGAAATGAAATGAAATGAAATGAAATGAAATGAAATGAAATGAAATGAAATGAAATGAAATGAAATGAAATGAAATGAAATGAAATGAAATGAAATGAAATGAAATGAAATGAAATGAAATGAAATGAAATGAAATGAAATGAAATGAAATGAAATGAAATGAAATGAAATGAAATGAAATGAAATGAAATGAAATGAAATGAAATGAAATGAAATGAAATGAAATGAAATGAAATGAAATGAAATGAAATGAAATGAAATGAAATGAAATGAAATGAAATGAAATGAAATGAAATGAAATGAAATGAAATGAAATGAAATGAAATGAAATGAAATGAAATGAAATGAAATGAAATGAAATGAAATGAAATGAAATGAAATGAAATGAAATGAAATGAAATGAAATGAAATGAAATGAAATGAAATGAAATGAAATGAAATGAAATGAAATGAAATGAAATGAAATGAAATGAAATGAAATGAAATGAAATGAAATGAAATGAAATGAAATGAAATGAAATGAAATGAAATGAAATGAAATGAAATGAAATGAAATGAAATGAAATGAAATGAAATGAAATGAAATGAAATGAAATGAAATGAAATGAAATGAAATGAAATGAAATGAAATGAAATGAAATGAAATGAAATGAAATGAAATGAAATGAAATGAAATGAAATGAAATGAAATGAAATGAAATGAAATGAAATGAAATGAAATGAAATGAAATGAAATGAAATGAAATGAAATGAAATGAAATGAAATGAAATGAAATGAAATGAAATGAAATGAAATGAAATGAAATGAAATGAAATGAAATGAAATGAAATGAAATGAAATGAAATGAAATGAAATGAAATGAAATGAAATGAAATGAAATGAAATGAAATGAAATGAAATGAAATGAAATGAAATGAAATGAAATGAAATGAAATGAAATGAAATGAAATGAAATGAAATGAAATGAAATGAAATGAAATGAAATGAAATACTTTGAAATGAAATACTTTATTTTCAACATTGATGACGTACTCATTCTTGTTGACGTCAAAAGTTACAAGCTACCACCAGTTCGGACACAAAAAATAATGATTGCAGCCACCGTCCTGAGAAGAACTGGCAAGAAACTCAGCGGGCATGTCTTTTTTCTTTATGATCATATATATTTTTTAAAGTATTTTACAATTTTACACTAAATATTAAAAAAAAAAAAATTAAAAAATATCGATAATGTTAATGAGATGACCTTGGCGAGCAACTCATTCCCACTTTGTGCAATCGTCTAAGTAATCATTGACCTTATAGTAGGCTTTCTTGCACAGACGTTCTTTAATAGTTTTCTTAAACCTATGTATAGGTAGGTTTTGAACATCTTGTGGGATTTTGTTGTACAAGCATACAGACAAACACCTGAAGGAATTTCTTATTTTATGTAATCGACTCATCGGTAAATCAAGTTTATGTTTGTTCCTGGTGTTTCTACTATGTAGGTCAGACTTTTTAGGAAATTCCTCAATATACTTTCTAACATACATTAAATTTTCAAAAATGTATTGGGATGGTAAAGTGAGAACTTTAATTTCTTTAAATTTTTCCCTCAGGGATTCCCTTGAGTGCATATTATAAATAGCGCGTATAGCTCTTTTCTGCAAGATAAAGATCGTTTCTACATCGGCTGCATTGCCCCATAGCAAAATGCCATAGGACATAACACTATGAAAATAACTGAAATAAACTAAACGAGCCGTGTCTACATTAGTGATGAGTCTAATTTTTTTTACCGCGTATGCCGCAGAGCTGAGCTTACTCGCTAATTTATTTATGTGGGGTCCCCACTGCAGCTTGGAATCCATTGTTATACCAAGAAAAACAGTTGACTCAACAAGCTCCATTGACTCCCCACCAACAATTATATTACTATGTACCTGTTTTACATTTGGTAAACTGAACTTAATACATTTGGTTTTTTTTGCATTTAATAAAAGATTATTAACACGAAACCAATGGACCACACAAGAAATCGCATCATTCACTTCGTCATAAATGATCATTCGTCGTTTAATTTTAAATAATAAAGATGTATCATCTGCGAATAAAACGACGTCGTGTCGGGTCTCAATAAAACTAGGTAGATCATTGATATATATTAGAAATAAAAAAGGACCCAAGATGGAACCCTGAGGTACACCCATACTCAATTCGGCACCCGATGATCGGTTTCCTTTAACATCGACTATTTGTGTCCTGCCCGATAAATAGGATTTAATAAGCGCTAACGTACCATCCCTAATACCATAGTGATGTAGTTTCCTCACCAATGTTTCGTGGTCAACACAGTCAAATGCTTTGGATAAATCACAGAATACTCCAAGAGCATCCTGAGACTCCTCCCAAGATTGAAAAATATTTTTGACTAAATAAACACCTGCATCAGTAGTAGAGCGACCCCTCGTGAACCCGAATTGTTTGTTGTGTAGCAGGTTATTTGACTTAAAATGTTCTAAAAGTTGTTCTAGTATTATTTTTTCAAAGATTTTACTCAATGTTGGTAGTACTGATATAGGTCTGTAGTTAGAGGGGTCATCAGTACTACCAGATTTAAAAAGGGGAATCACTTTACTGTGTTTCATTAAGTCAGGAAACACACCACATCTAATACAATACAATACACGAAAAAGCCACTAATAAATAATATTATATCCACTACTTAATAAAATAAACAAAATACTCCCCCGGTTTATGAAGTCTTCGATTAAAAACCGGTGATCTCCAGGCGTACACCGTTGATGTGTTTCAAATTCACTTTTCTTCATAAAATTATGCTCCAATTATGCTAATAATAATTACTAGCACTTTATAAACTTCTTACAATGTAATAACACTTTTTAATAACACTTAACAATGGAAAAACTTAATAAAATTGATTTAAATTACGGAGCGATTCTACAACTGTGTTAACTCAACAAGCGCCACCTAGCGGAGAGGTCAAAAGGTGTTGTGAATAATTGCACATAAATCTTTTTCATATTAAGATTTAAAGGTACAAGCCGGGTTTTGAACCCGGGACCTCCCGTACGGAAGGCAAGCGCTTCAACCACTCGGCCACCACGACTATTACAACCAACCAACCAAGAATTACCAACACATTGAGTATAATACCAACTAGTAATATTGCTCAATTAGTTCCGTCAGGGAATGCATTAGAAGGAATTAAAACTATGAAAGTTAGAAAAATCCTGTCTATCTTCGTGATCGGTTTGAATTCCTGGCATCAAGCGGCAAACAAACTCGCTGTGTAACCTCTCTTCTTCTCACTCTACATTTTTGATACTAGTATTTTTTTAAAGTTTTATGTCTGTATTAATGATCAGTGTAGCAGTATGTGTTTAGTTTATATTTTATTATTTGTTATTCTTAATATAATTTTTTTTGTATTATAATAAAGTGGCAATACTTAGACTGCTAATCTGTATGTAGTTGATTTGTATAGTTTATTTAGTACACTTCACTACCTTTCTGTACGATGTCATATCTGTTTTTTTTTTCATAGGTTTGCTGTAAGAAAACTCATATTTGAGTTAAGCTCGCCTTTTGTGCTTATTTTTAGTTACTGTAATTTTCTTTTCCTGGAGTACAATAAAGTATTAAATAAAAACATTTTACCTGTCGTAAGTGCGGTTCTAAAGTTGCTTGTAGGAATCCAATGCTCATGCTGGTGGAAATTATACTAATGGCAGCCAGTAACACGCCGGGGATTTTCAATAAAGTGAAGATTGTCGCTGTAATGAATAATAACAATAATTAATTGAAGGTTTCTGATGGGTATATTAATTTTAAGTTATCTGCATATTTATAAATTAAGTTTGTAAAGAGCATTATCTTATAACAACGTCGTCTTAAAATTATTTCAATATATTTATAGTTCAAATTAGTAACAGTCCAATAAATTAGATGTAGGTAGGTAGGTATTAAATTTATGTTTCATATTAGAATATAGAATAGAACATAGTTTATTTTTCTCACCACAAACACACAACAGAATCATCAGACACTAGTAAATTAGAATTAGCGCTACAATAAAATGTATGGTACCTAATAAGTATTATTGCCGATTCATGTTTGCGGGAGACTGGTGCCTAAACTAGACGCAAGTCTGTATTTCAGGACACCAGGACCCCCAGGACTCATACAAGTATTACAGGATCATAAAAGGTGAAACATTCTTCGAAAACTGAATACAAACTAAAATACACTGAACAGATCAGCCAACAGCCCATACATAGGCAATAATCGCACGGGTCAATATAACAATACAAATGAAAACAAATTTAAAAAATATAAATGGCCTGACAAAGTCTGTAAAATTGTAAAACAATTGAGTAATATTAGTAAAATCATCACAAAAGCAAGTTTTAGACGAAAAGAGAATAAAGATATTAAAGTTGACAAACAAAAGAAAATCGCACAAAAATAAATAAAGTTACTTAAAAACTTTTTTTTCTTGCAGGATTTTACTGTATTCCCACTTCCCCTCCGGCTGGGGTATGTGGGAGTTGGACTGTACTAAAATCTCCAACCGCTCACATTCAGCCTCCGAACCTGGCACCCAAAATCTACCACAGTCTTATGTGGGACAGCACGACGCGTTACGCACTACATACTATTAAAAAACTTACGTCCAGTAGGCTTCAGATCCTCATCATCATGATAAGTCGGTAAAGCGAAGCAGCTCATCACAGCGGCACAGAACAGCGCTGACCCAAGCACGGCGAATGGAAGGGTGTACCCGCCCAAACCGTAAAGAGCCCCGCCCAACGTTGGGCCCACGATTAGACCCAACCCGAAAAACGTCTCAATTGACGCCTGTGAGAATAATGTAGCAAAGTTTAGGTGATGATGAAAATAGGTACAATGTAGTTAGGAGTTATTTGAAAGTGTGTTAATAAAATTTTGGGTTTTATTAAAATTTTATTTCTAATAATCCTTCGAATGTAATGAAAACATCTTCATGAAATAATATAATAAATAAAGCACACAGTGGTCCGAGGACCAGTCTATCGTTGTTTAGGTTTAAGATTATGAAAACAGATTAGTGCCTTGCAGTTGCTATATTTTTATTAGAAGGCACTACATGCAAAGAAAGAAAGAAAGAAAGAAAGAAAGAACATTTAATGAACACACAATACACGTTTACAAATAAACATTTTAACAAAGACAAAAACAATGCTAACAAACAGTGCAGCCTGTTGTCTTTATTGAAATCATAAAATCTAATTGGTAAATCAACTTTTAGTTTAGATAAATGTTCCTTTCTAGGAGATACCTACCATTAAATTTATTTAAATTTATAAATACATTGCTTAATCTTAAAAATCGTGTTTCTTACAGTTAATAGGTACTGTTTGTGGAACTAAACTTACAAACATAGTAGCAACATTATTAGGGAACTCCTTAGCTATGATAGCGAAGGACGCGGTTAAGAAGGCAGCATTCCCCATCGCTTCTACGATCCTGATCAGGAAACTGAGGGTAATGAATGGTATGTGACCTTCCACACGATCCAACAATCTGTAAAAATGCATTTTAGGCCTATTAGGACTAGATTTATTTTCATTATGTTTGGAAATATCATTGGCCAGTTTAGGAAACATAATTCTACCCATCTCTCACGCCCACTACTGTCACTCCTGTGTAGCCAGGATCCACAAATAAGTGGGTAAGTAAAATGGCTGAGATAAGTGTATAAATTGCAGTCAAATTCGCCTGCAATACATTTGTGCAATTCATTACCTGTGGTTGATGATATCTAACGTTAGCTTTGCAAATTTAGGCTAAAATTCAAATATGGAAATACGATTTAAAATTACATGTAACACTCACAAAACCCAGGCTTAAATCGACTACAACACTACGTAGAATTTGAAGAAAGATTTATGTGCAATTTTTCACAACACCACTGGCTTAATACGGTAAAGGAAAACATCGTGAGGAAACCTGCATATCGGAAAAGGGTTATAAAAAATCCTTTGAAGATATGTGAAGTCCCCAATCCGCATTAGGCAAGCGTGGTGGACTATGCCTAACCCCTCTTCGGAGGAGACCTGAGCTCAGCAGTGGGCAGTAATGGGTTGTTACAGTACAGTTACAGTTACCACGTAGAATTAAACGCCGAAACTTTGAAACACTCACCCAAACAAAATGGCGCATGTCCCAGTAGTCAATATGCCACCATTGAACAGCAGTTTTGGTCCGATCCTGTTGAGATGTGCGCCATAAATCGGACTCACGAAGAACACCACCAACTCGAATACACCAAAGACGAGTCCATATTCTGTGGCTGTACAACCTTTCTTTTCGGCCTGATGATGAAGAAAATTATTTCAGTTAACCACTCAACTGGGATCGGCAACCAAATTGGTTTGTTTACTTTTGCCAAGTCTGTGACATGAGCCAAAATTGAGCACAGTTCAAAAACTTGTTTTGTTTACATTTTTTAATCGTCTCATATTTTACGGACAAAATACAGCGTCATTTAATAATAAAGATTTACAAAAATATAACGTTTAATTAAAAATCGAAATTAAAATTTCATTTAAAAAAAATGTTTTCAAAATGAGGCTCAAACACAGTAGTGATTCCGAACGAAGTCCCTAGTTTCGCCATCTAACGAAAAGTGACGTTCCCAGTTGAGTGGATATTGTTAACTTTATTTACCGAGTTTCAAAACGGAGGAGTACATAACTTTATTTTGGGTGGACCAATTAGAATGATTCTGGTGTCCAATGATAGGTGATGGTCGTCATTGAATCCCATTTATTTTTTTAAGAGTTTGGATCTATGTTCAAAAGTGATATGTATGTGATAATGTGATATGGTCTCATATGATAACCATTAGGTTTGTGCTTGCCTATAAAATATATTTGCTATCAATTGATATTGATGTTGCCCTATTTTTGGGCTATCTACTGAGTCCAAAATAGTCTGTGTTATTTATTCTGTTTATTAAGCGATTCAACTGTACAGTTTTTAAAGTCAATACAGTTGTTCGTAGGTACATGTAAAACTATACTATCTGACATAATATTCCATACCCACTTACAAACTTTTGCATTAATGATATAGGTATAAAGGTACCCCACTTAATAGACTCTAAAATTATTGTATTTATTTGATTTTCATTTATTTCGGAAACAACAATACACAACAACAACAAGTACATCAATACTGGTAATTAAAAATACTGAGAATCAAACCACTTACGATCAGATGGCCCGTTGGCTCGTCTGCCTACATGGCAATAAAAAAAACTGGAACTTGAAAAAATCACACCCTGTACCGTTAACAATATCAAAATAATATCAAAATAAATATTGATAAGAATACATCAATGAAGACCTTTGTCAATTTACAAATCTTTTATTTGAATAAAATACCGATAGTTCTATTTATTAATGATATTGTTTATCGATTTGGTACAATTATGACATTACATTATCGATTGTTTGAGAAGTTTCTGGAATGCACTGTTATCGATTTTGAGGCGTCCGTGGCCTAGTGGAATAGATAGGTAGGTACAATCGCACTTGAAATCATATAATATAGTAATTACATTTGAAAATTTGTATCGATTATCCAATTTACTAAACAGAGTGAAATTTTGAAAGGAAAAGAGAAAGTAGGTGCTACAAATACTCATTTTAACAAAAGCTGAAAAGACACACCTTCATTTTCAGCAAGAAACTTAATTGATTTCATAGATTTTTTAAATACTCTTGGCACATCTGTGAATAGTTAGGTTAAAATTCGTAAGTAGTTTTAAAATATAACATCAATCGGTAGGGTGACTATAAGGATCAATTTCTCTCTCTAAAAAGTTAGAAACATCATAGATTAATTTCATTTCATTAAACATACTTTTATTTTCCAAAAATAATTGACGACCATCTACATCATTTTAGAAGTAGGTAGTTAAAACTTTGCTGGTAATGTCTTGATTAAATTCAAAGGATACTATTAGGTGGGCCTTTTGAAAAAGTATGCATTTAAGGACGTAACTAATTATGGAATAGGTGTATCTGACAAAAACTTCGTATTACTAGTTATGTAATATGTCTTAAATTTACTTTATTTCTTCTTTTTTCTTTGTTCTTTCTTATTATATCATATCAAATTCAGACTGTTAAAATCCCATAAGAAACTTCAAAAAACCTTTTGACGAGGTCCCCAAGATAGTCCACTAGGACCAGTAAATGTACAGTACGTAATTTAATATTATCAAAATAACGATAGATGACATTGCTCGAGAGGTTATCAGGCGGCAACGCACAATTAACACGTCTTGTCTGTTTGTTTGCAAAACGTGAGCGGATCACTGTATTTTTTGTATCATAAAATGAATTACATCTCCTCATACGTGAGTGTGGAAACTGACAAGCAATCAAAATTAAAAAAAAATCATACAGAGCGCACTAGATATCAAAGTAGTTTCTTTAATTTTAGTAAGCATTCTCTGAGCGTATCAAAAGTATTTAAAGGACGTAATTATAAGTATTTCTTTCTTCTAGTACATTAATCTATTGTGAGAAATTAGCATTCCAGGTAATAATGATAGATAGTGCTCTTGTATTGTAATTTTGAGCACTAATGTTAAATTAGCATTAGTTACTATTATTAAGTAACTAGCTGCCCCGCGCAACTTCGTCTGCGCCACTCTCAACACAAGAAATATATGTCAAAAGTGACAGCATAGTATGTCAAATTCTTATGTCAATTTTTTTGTAAATATGTTAATTTTGCACTATTCCGAAATTTTTTTTAAAACTTTTTTTTAATGTGCAAACCTTTCTTGGACTTCCACGAATAATTTAAGACCAAAATTAGCCAAATCGGTCAAGCCGTTTTCATGCTATGTCGTGACAACGGAAAACGAGTTTCATTTTATATATATATAGATTTTGTAGTCTGGATTGTCATATTGTGCTCAAAATAAATTATTTATTTATTTATTTTCTATGAGTACATTGGGAAAGCAATTAAATTTTTCAAAAGTCACCTACCGCCTACAAAATCCTACCTACCTACAAAATCATAACTCGCTTTTTTAATATCAATAAGGTAATTTCCGTTGTTATGGCAAAATTTGAGGGACATGAGGTGGCAAACGTCTATGAGTCCATGATGAGGTCTGTTCGTAATAATATAATTTCCCGTTTTATATTCATACATGATACTTTTACTTGAAACATGAACTAGATTTTCACCCTGGTTTATTTTGAAATGAGTAACTGATCTTTATTTGACCGAACTGGAATGCAATCATCCTTTCTCGTTAAACCAGGTGCAACCATCCTTTAACGCTAGCCTCTTATTATTCTGCCTTGTCTTTTCATTACTGTAGTTTAATATAATATGGCTAAGATTATCAACTCTCCTTGCCAAGCTCTTGATCTAGTTAGAGAAAACAGGCCAGTTTAAATGTCTCTCGACCTGATCCTTAAAATAAATCTATATTGAATATTCCAGTGTGTTTTTAAATTACATAGAAATCCTTTAAAATAACTGTTTCCTTAAGGCGTAACACTTCGTAAGATATGTTCAAGGAACCTCGCTTTACGTAAAAAAAATTGATACCAAGTCAGCCATCTTTAATACCGACAGTTTTTTAAATTTTATCCGTATTCAACAAGTTGACCGATGAAAAAATCGTCTCTATGGCGCAAAATAAAAATAGGTTTTCGTTAAACAAAAAAAAAATCGATTTTTTTTTCGATTTTTAAACGTGGGTGGTACGTTGATGGTAATTGGTATTCATTCACTTACCTCTTTAGGATAAAATGGCGCTTGAAGTGCCACACAGATAGCATTACAGAAATCAGCGATCGCAATCACAACGATCGTCATCCATTGTCTTTTAGTAAAATCGAAACCCATCTTAAATAATACAATAAATAAATTTACACTAAATTACACTTTGATCACAAAATTGACATTTTAATACGAAATGGATGGTTTTCGCCGAGTCCGGTGGTTAACTGAACGGTATCACATTCCGGACAGTTTCTCTACTAATGTGTTAAATATAATTAAATTGTAAACAAAGAGATGACCTTTCACCTTATCTTTTGTTAAACATACATTGCTCTTTTTATGTTAACAGCTTCGATTGTAACAAATTAGAGCCTTCAATGGAGTTTAAACGTTGGTTTGATGTCCAGTTCCTAAGGGATGTCTGAGAGCAGGGGACGAAGTAATGACCGCTTTAATGATAAATGCGTATGTAATATTGAGAATTGATAAATAATAATTAACATTTTAATGAGCACAATTGTTATTTAGTAAATAATAATTTAATAATGAACTTGGGTCAAAAAGTTTTTATTATCTACTATTTAACTTGTTCTTTGATGGAGTAACTAAAAATATAGAATAGCGAAATCATTTTAACCGATTTTGATATTGTACAAAGTACAGTAAAATTACAGGCAGACATGTTCTGGTCTGCGGATTGGAGACTTCTAAATCTAAGAAGATGGTACGAACGGTTACCACTCGATGACCATTTGGTGGACTATTGAGGCTGCGAAAATATTTGAATGTGCAATTTCGAAAAGGGCACATATCTGAATATTTTGTGAAACACTTTTTTCATGTCATGGCGTTCTAAATACTTGTATGCACCTATTATGTTCGAAAAAGGCATATCTCCACAAACCTGGTGAAGTTATCGCAAGAAATTATATAGACAACAACATCTCTCAGGAAATTTTCGTTCCTTCTAAAGTAAAAGGTACTTGCAGTAAGTTACCAAGCCAAGCTGATCGAGCTTACAATGGCAAAGTACCAATAAATCATTTGAAAATTGCAGATATTGCAAAGGTAAAAATATACTGCAATGGCCAACTACACACGAACGAGAGCTTCCAGAAGAGGATGTTTAAACAAAAGACAAAATTATTGCTTTTGTTTCAGTATTATATTTAATTTAAATTACTAAAATACAAGTTTCGCCAAATTTATATGGTTTTTTTCTGTAACTTATGAGTACTCAACGTGGTAAATTTCGAAAAGGGCACATGTCATAAATTTTGTTTATCGAAATATACATATATAATAACGTCAACATCGAAATATTTCTGTAACTTTCGAGAGATAATATGCCCTAAAATGTAACCCAAAAACATTTTTGCTAAATATTTGATTTATTTAGAAAATAATTAGTTTTTTTCATTTCCTGGAAAGTTTAAAAATTCAGATATGTGCCCTTTTCGAAATTGCACATTCATTTAAAAGTTACCTACAATCGCATGATACCATTTACTCTTGAAATTAAGTCAAAAATGTATTTTACGAGTACGTGTTGATAATTACTTGCAATTCTTTAAGTCTTTATCAAATTACACAGGTCAATAGCGCAGACGGCGCCTAATTATCGAAAACTGTAATAAATTAGCACTTTTTTAATGTAGTTTTCCCATATCAACGATGTACGTCTTAATTTATTTTATCTTTTAAATAAAAATAGATTTATTAACGTGAATATTACGTCTTTCGTCACGTGTTTTGTTTTTTTTTAGTTGAAGTGTCACCCGGCAAACCAATTTATAAGACGTTGTCACGTCAAAATACTTTCATGCATTTTCAACGGGTTCTTACCACGATATCTAATTAACTGAGTTGTCTCGATATTTCAACGTTGTTGCAAACGTCATGATCACGAGAAGTCAGTCTTCTCGAGACAACTCAGTTAATTAAATATTGTGGTAAGAACCCATTGAAAATGCATGAAAGTATTATAGAAAACCGCGAGTGTCTGAATAAGTTTATTTAAAAAATACCTTTTGCGAAGTCTGTCAATAAAGAGAATGAGACTCAGAATAATATACTTGATGGAGAATCCTGCTACAATTATACTAAAAAAGTAACAAAGTATATCTTTAATAATATATATATTTTATCATCTCTCCGTATGTTTCACTTACATTCGCTTATATGAATAAATTATTTTTATATGTCCATTTACTAACGGAGGCTTAGGTTCATCTTTATTGTACAACTGACAATCGACTAATTGCTACAATCGGGGTGAATCAGGGTCAAACGACCATTGTGTATGACCAAACTATTGCTTTATGCACACAAGAATTAATATGACGAAAGTTAAGATTATCAAAGGTGTCTTTTGTAAGTGTCATATTCATCCTTTGTAATATTATATGTAAGTGTTTTAAAGTTCTTTGTCTTGGTCCTGTTTAACGGTTATTGGTGTACCTAAGAAGAAGTAGACGGTAGTTGAATTTACTCAAAGACACTGATCTCCCTGGCTTATGCTAAGCTATGGTAGAATTAGTCACCGAATAAAACGGTGAATTGTCTATATCCACAAAAATCTATTAAAACTAAATAATTAACTTAAGACAAGAGTAGATAATCAAAAGTTATAAAATTGATAAAGAACTAACAGGATTTTGGGGTCAACATTAATTTGAAATATTATAATACTTACGTATAATGTAATAATAGGTATTAAATTACAAGGGAAGTCGTCGATCTCTTTGTTTCGAGCTCTTCAAGCCGTGACGTAACAGAGATTATCTAGCGCGCTAACCATGAAGTTTAATCTAATGATGTCCTATGATATTCCTTCGGTATGGTGTAAATAACACATAGGTGTAGGTGGGGAGCCCTCAGGGATGTCGAAAAACTCAAGCTAATAAAACCTATGGACTCCTTACTTTCACTTCAAACAAAATGCGACGCGCGCTCGTCCAAACAACCTAGCGTGGACAAATCGCAGGCTAGCCGCATAGCGTCGCACGCGCGCCAAATTCGAACTTTGAACTGTCAAAAATAAAAAATTAAATCGAATTTACGAAAAAGTTTTTAATTTAGTGATTTTTGTGTCGATACTTTTTGGTTAATTTAAATTTAAAGATGGCGACGGCTGGCCCTTTTATGCTGTCTTTCCTAATATTGTGTCTGACTGTGATATGTCATAATGGTGAGGCTGCGGAGAATGAAAACGCACTAACAGCACGTAAGTTATCATTTGCGAATTAAACTGTAATACTTATAATATATAGTAATAATAAGTACACAATTCTCTCGACCGAAAGATTAAAGTATTTTTTAGAGCCATCTTTGACAATACTTATCATTTTTATAGATGCACCTTCCCAACACGAATTCCGTAATTTTCAGAAATATAATATATTAAATAATAATATGCCTGAATATATTGAGAAATAAAAAAAAATAACAAAGTGTAGAATTTTTGATGATTTCTATTCAAATATGTTAAAATGATGAATAATAGACAGCACAAGTAAGACGTGAACCTACCGACACTTTTTACTAATAACAGAAAATTTTGATAAAATACAACAAAAGTCGAATTATATAAATTCGATAAATTTTGATCAAGGCATAACCGATTACAAAATATAACAAGATGATTCCGTAAAACACGGAAATGTTAATGATATGAGTATCTAAGACGATACCCTTGCCCTTAATTTAACATTTAAATTTAAAAGTATTAAGGTTTTTTTGTTGCTTGATAGGTGAGCTCACGGTCAGTCTGATTGTTGGGTATTAATCTGTAGGTATTTAATAAATAATTATTTAATAAATTAAAGTCATTTAAAATTAAATTTAAATAAAAAAAATCATCATTAAAATCATGTTTTGTTTATTTATCTTAAAATCTAACAAAGGCACATCATATAAAAGTATATAATTTAACAGTTGTTCCTCGTGGATAGATATTAAAAAAAAAAAAAAATAACAAAAAAAAAATAGATATTACCCGATGTTAATTTTGTTTAGAAATCAGTGTTCTATAAAATACCTACCAAAATAACAGTTCTAATATTATAAAAGAGCTTTCCAATGACGATGAGGAACTCTGAAAACTCTAGTTCTTTGTTGTTTTAAATGACATTTCTTTACGTTCCTTTTGTCAGAAAAATATAATAATATGAAACCTAAAAACCTAGTAAATTTGAATACGAACAGTTTAGTAACAATTAGGTTGTGCAAATCTTGAATGTTTATATTGTATCATGTCGACATTCGTAATCTAGGCTACGAAATACCTAAACAGTACAGTACAATTTTAAGTGACATCAATATAAAATATATTTTTCGTGGACATTGAATTCCATTATAAGTTTAAAAAGTACAATATTTGCATATTTGTGAGAACTTGTAACTAGCCATAATTCATTATGTACTTCTATCTACATTTTTGTACTTAGCTGTAAGTTTTCCTAAAAATGTAAAATATAATAAAATAAATAATAATATTTTCATTTACTTTCTGTAGATTTTTATTCGAATTATCATCTTCGAATAGTGATTTAAAATACCTCTAACAGATGAGTTATTTTTAAAAGTACAGATTTTTTTTTCTAGGTTATGATTTTTTTTAAATGTAATTTGAATATTACTTATGTATACAGTGTGTCCCATAAATTAACGTCAAGCCTGCAATGGGACATATCATAACCCAAGTCATACCTGTTCTCAGAAAGATCCAAAAAAAACTCCGTAAACTTATTTACAAATGAAAGGTATTTCCAAAATACCGATTAGAACACCCTTTATAAATATGACCATCAAATTATTTTGTTTTGGATTCGAACCTATTGTGTCAAGAGTCAGACAGCCTCGTTAATAATATGTAATATCACACATTTTTTACATCACAGTTCATAGTTCAGTTTTTGCATTAGATAAGCGTGATTTACGTATTAAAAATGATATTTTTCGCGCAGAACACGTTTGTTTTTCTTCTTTGATCGTGCGCAGAAGTTGGAAAAATCATTTTACTCGGTTTAAGGCGTACGTACCTACTTCCACGATTATGGATCAAACAAAAGTAAGAAACGTAGTAAGAGGTAATTTAGGTAGAATTTACGTTGCAAAAACTGAAAATGATCTGCTATCTATTTAAAACTATAGGTAAATACTGTAAATAGCATTATTTAAGTGTTTTCGTAAGTGGTCGTAAGTAATCACGCAACTGCGCATAGTAACTATCGCATAACAATTATAATAAAAATATATAGTACAACTTAGATCTTCAGATTGTTTTGATCATTAAGGCGATCTGTACTTTTGACACAGCAGCGCGAAACAAAGTACGAGTGCTTTTGTTGAACCACTGGCGCAAGTTCTTCAGCCAAGATGTTCTCCTTCTACCTACAGCTCTCTTCCCCTGGATCTTGCCCTGTACGATCAAGTGCAGCAAATCGTACTTCGGGCTTCTCATGATATGCCCCAGATACTCCAATTTCCTTCTTTTGATTGTTTTCAGCAGTTGTTTTTCTGTGTTGGCACGTCGCAAGACTTCTTTGTTTTGATTACGTTCACTCAAATATATTATTGAGAAAAGTTTAACTAGAAACATTTTTGGAAGAGTTTCCTCCATAAAGTATTTATTGTTCGAAATTTAGTCTAGATATCCTTGAGAGATCTCATTGAGCCAAAATGGAACACAATAGTCTGATTGTATAGGTCGTTTCATATATTGTACGTGCCCTGAATTGTATGTGATTTCAGAATATTTGAGGAAGGTCTACAAGGAAACAATTTGAAAATCAAAAGTGATTCAATGTCAAGTTTAAAGTATAAAGACTATTCTTCTCATTATTTGTGTGCCTTTGATTAAAAAGAGACTATTTTCACAACTAAACACAATTTTTAAATCTGGCTTGTCTGTACTGTAATAACCTATTACTGCCCATTGCTGGGCTAGAGTCTCCTCAGTAGAGGGATTATGTCTAATTTAGACTAATTATACAAATGAACATGATTACCTACCTACCATACATTTTGATAAATTAAAATAAAAATGAGTAGTTAAGACTTCTTTTTAATGATAGACGATGAATTTGAACCCGTTTTGGTGGCATTGCCGTTAATCCATAGCCATTTTAGCACCTGGTAAGATTGTCCTCTACCTCTTTTCCCTTCGACGTAGCCTCACACAATAGGTTACTACAGAGTATTGAAGACGCGTTCTTCAATCAATATTTTAAAGTACCTATTGCTTTTAATGATGATGCTGATGCTCGAGGTTCTGGAGTGGAGACCGCGATGTGGTAAACGTAGTGTTGGGCGCCCCCTTGCAAGATAGAACGATGACTTAAGAAAGGTGGCCGGCAAAAACTGGCTGAGACGAGCGGAAGATCAGATTCAATGGCGTATTTTGGGTACCTATGTCCAGCAGTGAACGAGTGTGAATGATGAAGATTGCTTTAAATTGATAAAGTGTAAATACTTGGCTATCTATCAACTCGTTTATAACGATTCTTTACACTCATGTACCAAATTACTTTAAAGCACTCTTCAGTATTTAGTAGAGATGCCACAACGCATACAGTGACAGACAGACGGTCAACCTTGACCGGACGTCTTGCGTCAACCATTACGAAATGGTGACCTCACGACCGCCAAAAGGGGTGCACAAGAGCCTTACTTGAGCATGATTTACGAACGTCTGCAATGAATTACCAAGTGGTTCTTATGCAAAAACTTGGTAATGACAGTGGGTAATAATGATTCAGTTGTCGTTGAATGAAAACTTCGATGGGTTGGAAATACTTCAAGAGATTTTTTTTGTCTTTGGTATAAGTGTCACTTTGTATATGGTTTTTGTGCGTATGCTGGTGCTATCAAATAAAGTGGGTATAATCAAATATACTAATTACGTATCAATCCGAATTTTCTAGAAGATACATTTCTACTCCGCATTTACTTCATTTTATGATAAAAAACAATACTTCTTAAATAACTATAAAACGATGTGTACTGTTTGTTTGTTTGTTTCATGTTTACGCTTAAATTATCAATTTAACCTACCTTGAATTTAGAGATTGTCTATCACACTAAGTATCTAATTTGTTTATAAGGTTCTTAAACATTAATCAACAAATTGTAAATGCCGAATTGTACACCAATAACTTGTAAAAAAGCAGGCAAAGCAAGGATCAAAACTAGTCAGCAATTGTAATAATGATATGATGAACTTAATGATTCAAAGATCACAAGGTTAGTTCATTTACCTTACTATCAGTATGTTTTATAGATATTAATGAGTGCCATAACTGAATTGTAACTACTTTTATCTATTTATATTTAATTGAATTATTTTGTATTAGAAACCCAGTGAGACAGTTGTAGATTTTTTTTTGGTCTCCAGAAATCGTTTTTTTAGTACTGATTATGATCGTCTGTATAGATAAATACATAAATCACGAACAAGGTTACGATCTACCCTGTTTATTGGAGAAGATTTAAACCGTTCAAAGATATGTGAAGGCCCCAATCTATTTTGTTTCATTGCAAGAGAGACAAACGAGCTTATGGCTACCGTCGCTCAGAAATCTCTGCAATGGCATGGCATTAAAGGGGCCGTTATCTATCGCCTACTTATATAGAACTTATCTTAATCGTTTAAGGAGCATGACATAATTACATCTAAACCGAATATTAGGTCTAAACTTGTTCAAACTATTATAGATATTTAATTGATTGAGTGGTCTCGATATTTCAACGTTGTTGAAAGTGTCACGATCACGAGAAGACTGTGGTTAGGTAAGAATCTGTTAATTAAGCATGCAAATAACCAAAGATATGTTTTACATAAATTTCAAGAAGAC
Source organism: Trilocha varians (assembly GCA_030269945.2). Classification (NCBI taxonomy): domain Eukaryota; kingdom Metazoa; phylum Arthropoda; class Insecta; order Lepidoptera; family Bombycidae; genus Trilocha; species Trilocha varians. The sequence goes on along the minus strand of AP028267.1, from coordinate 9,738,349 downwards.
CCTAATAAGTTATTACATAGAGAATTACATCATAACTCGACTAACACACTTGCACGATCACATTGCTTCACAAGGAGAGAGGTTGGTTTCACAAGTCGCTCCAAAGAAAATGTATTAGTTAAGTACACGCCTATTACATGGAATTGAGCTGAGTGCTGGAATGTTCCATTCTGTGGTTAGGATGGTTGAGCCCGCGGCTTTACCTTCGTGATTGAGTACTTTAAAATAAAACAAAAGTTAATTGCACTAAAGAAATGCAGCAGCAGACGTCAATATTGAAACTAAATAGGTACTATTAAAATTAGCAATTTTACTGTCTGTATGTTTGTCACCAAACTCCTATCTATTTTAATTTTGTTGCTATCTGAGAAGTCAATGAAGATTTTGAAAATACAATTAGAACCAGTAGGTGTATCAATTAGGCGGAATTTTTGATGCTAAATGTCACACAGATTCACATTCTTATTTCCTGAGTATCATAATAGCAGTAGTTGGTCGATACACACAGATGGTATCACTAGTAATTTGACATCGACAGTTTTAAAATACGTCATAAGTACTTCTTACTCTAGATGATAAAGTGTATGCTCTATACGAAAGAGAATACAAAAACCTACAGATAAGTAATGAATTCATTAATTCTTGAAAAAAATTCACTTAATTAACTAACTATTCTATAAAACACTTATATACTAGCACACCAATCAATTTATTACATAATATAACACGTATTAGATAAATAGAACATCGCTTCTTGCTCTTGTTGTGAGTAGGTCTACAGGTGAAGCAACAGTACTACTTACGAAAGACAACAAAAATAATCATTGCGTTATATCGAGTGTCATTACTTGAGAATTGTTATAATTACGATCGGCAATTGTTATACAGCTTTAAATAGTTTTGTAATACGGTAAGTTTAATGAAAAACGTTTATAGAAAACCATACCATATTACAAAATATATTTTTTCTAAGTTGATTTACTCTACATACTTGTAATTAAGTCATAATCATCTTAAAAATGCAGATTTGAAATCGTTTACTTACAGAAACTTTGGAAATGATTAGTTTTCAAAATATAGTACTATACAGGGTGATTTTTCAAAGAAGGAACATATTGCAGGAGGGTGATGAGTACTCTGTTCTAATACGGAATATTACAAAAATAGGTAAAATTACATGTTTTTTTTTTAAATCTAAATTCGACAAAACTACCTCAAACATAAACAATTTCGGCTAAAAGAGTGTTGACTAACGACCTCTAGTGATCTCGCGCACCCCACACCTCTGCTACCTCCATCAGCTGTCGAAAAACCATCATTTTGCAAGAATTTCAGATATTTTTAAGTTACGATTACTAAGGCATTAAGCCATATTCTTGGGTAATAATATATTTATTGGTCGTATATAACCATCAGCTACCATGACCTTCAATATGATGTACCCTCAATAAGAAATCACCCTGTATCTTTGCACCACAATTACTATTTTGTTACCATAATCTGACCGAAACATGACTCAATTTCCCACGCTACAAAATCTTTAACAAAGCAATACAAATACATCATTACAGTGTAACTTCGTAAGATTTTGTACACAAACTAATTCTATGATGATGAAAATCCACACTAATCGCCCTTCAAGAATGTGCGTAGACATTGGGAAAGTTTTTTTGGGTCACAGCAACGCTTTACATAATATATATCTTATATAATCTATGACCTTGTGCAAGATAGATATAGAAGACTGTTGACTTGTTCAAGTTCAACCTAAATTTATGTTTGTGTATATCTGTTTGATTTACTGATTGATGTCAAATAAGGCACTCCTTCGAAGTCAATTCACTTGTTCATCTTCAGTTTCTATTATTACATTTATTTGTAGTTGTAAACCAGTTAATTTTCATATAATTATTACATCTGGAATCAACATCATGAACAATAGAATGAAGCCAATTTAAAGCGCACCGATCGCGCGTACCAACACGATGTTTTGAATCAACATCATAAATAACAAAAGTGAAATTTTAAAGAACTTATGTGTATGTAATATTTTATTAGTGTGTTAAACGAATTGAGTGTCATCAGTACACTAACGCCAGAATATCGTGTAGTTACGCGCGATCGGTGCACTTTAAATTGGCTTCATTCTGTTGTTCATGATGTTGATTCCAGATGTAATAATCTATGTTAATTTTGCCATATGAACTGAATGGGAAAAAAAGAAGTTGATCTGTGACGAATCTTTAAATCTAATAAATAATACGTTACATAGTTTAACTGATTAGGAGATTGAATAGAAGATATAAGCATACATAGGGACCGAAGTAATAAGTAACTTTGTTCTATACTATGTAGAGATCAAGATCAACATTATCAAGAGACATCTAGCCCAATTCCTTTTACTTTCACACCGCCATTAAAACTGGGTCACTGTTGCACAAATCTCATGTCTCGATTTAGTACAAGGCCACATTATATGAATTATATATTCTTACACGTGATTAACACCGTTTATTTGTCCCACTGAACTCGTCCTTGGCTGTTTCGGAAAATAAAACTTTCCCTGTCGGTCAATGATCTTGGTATTTGCGACACCTTGTCACCGATGACCGGTTATTGCCTCCCACTTTGTTATGTAAGCCGAACGCACCTTAACGCTTTGTTTACTTTGTCTTGTGAAATGTTCTGTCGAGATTAAGTTCGGCATGTTGCAAATATATTTGCTCTTTTTAGCTCGAAGCGTTTCGACAAAGCGTTTGACAGGGAGATAGAATCAAGTTATTAAAAAAGATAAGTTTTTAGTTGCTCGTTTTGATTGTGAAGATATTACTTAGCGGTTTGGAAGCTAAACTGCATTTTATATTCACATTTGTTTGTAAAATAATTTAGGAAACAACCTCTGTAAAAAAACTTGAGAGGTGTCAAGGGATACTCGGATGGAACGAAGTCGATTAAAAGAGTCCTTTCGAAGTCCTTTCGATTAAAAGATATCTTATATTTTTTTTTTCCTATTTTTTTTTACGTGCGATAAGGAACGTGTCTTAAAAGATTTTGATCACAGCGCCATCTAGTGATAATCATCTAAAACAAATAAGGAACGTGTTTTAAAAGATTTTGATCACAGCGCCATCTAGCGATAATCATCTAAAACAAAAAAATGTCGTGACAACTTTTCGAAAGATTTTTTTCCGTCTAGCCCCCTTCCACAACGCGCGATAAGGAACTTCGTTCCAATAATTAACTAAAGAATCTCATGTTGCAAAAAACTTGTTGCATCTATTACCTAAGTGATACTTAAACCATATGAGGTGTTTTATTATTGTATTTCCTTTCAATTTCATAAGAATTCATAACATAACACTTAATAAGTCACTCCATATTTTTTTGCATGCTGTGTTTACCAGTAAGAAATAATGCAGTTAGTTATTAAGTTATACGATGTACACCTTATCATGTATCACTGTAACAATTGTTGGTGAATCAAATAAATAAAATAAAAGTAAACAATAGATAGACAGATAGAAAATTCTTTATTGTACACAAAAATAAATGTACATGAGCGAAATTAATGCTAAACAGCATTATCTACCAGTTAACCCTGGTGTAATGTGGATAGTATAAAGTGCATGAAACATTTAAGTGATAGGTGAATTATTAAAACAAAACTGTATTCTAAAGATAAGGCACAACATCAATATACATAAACAATCATCATATTTATTTTTAAAATACACTTCAACAGTAATATATATTATAAAGGCGAAAGTTTGTATGTATGGATGGATGTATGGATGTATGTTTGTTACTCTTTCACGTAAAAACTGCTGAATGGATTTGAATGAAACTTTACCACAATATAGCTTATACATCAGAATAACACATAGGCTACAATTTTTGAACCCCTTTGTAACGTAGACGAAGTTGAGCGGGTCACCTAGTCTATAATAATGATGAGTGTAACAAGCTCTAAACCTTGAGTCTCAATCTAATAACACTTTTCAAGGATTTATAAATAAACGACCTGGTCTAAAATTAACAATCGCAACGAACTGCCCGGTACCAAGAGCCTTTACCGATCGAGTTAGACGTGTAAACAGGCCATTAGTATGCAATACTGTATGTGGTGTTAAACAAACACGAGGTTATAAGTGGCTAAAGAGCCAATTGTTTGTGTTGGCTAAATGAGCGCGAGTTAAGGGCTAGCAACCATATTAGTTTCAGAAATAACAATGACTTACTTCAATTAAGTTGAGTAGTAATTTTATTAATTACTGTCATATGTTCGAACAGTATTATGGTTTTGTCTTGGGAGTTATTGTCGATCACTTAATTAGCACTCATTCAAGCAGGTCAAGTCGAGTTGTATATATTTTAAATACATTGAAACGTGCTGCAATCTTCATACAACAATTTACGGGGCAGGATAAGTTGCGGTCTGCCTTAGAATGCCCGCTCTTTAAGAGACTTGAAAAATCAGACTTGATGAACATACTTCTTTAGCGTCGGAAGTAGATTTATTGATAAAGTCTATTTAAGTATTATAGTTCTTAAATATGTGCCTAGTCATAGTCACTACAAATAAGACTAATGATCACAACTGGTATTCGATAATGTCAATCTGCATTTATAACAAACCATACAACCTACTCTTACTTCAGATAATATGAATGAAATGAAATGAAATGAAGTTTATTATTGAACAGAACAGAACAGAAAGCAGCAACATTAACAATTCAGGAACTTAAAACTACAACTTAGAAAATATACTTAAATCTAACTGTAAAATCTATAGAAGATTAACAATTTTCTTATTTGCGCAACTGGAGCAACTGGCCCCAAACTAGGTAAGACCTGTATTTTGGGTACCAGTGTTAAAAAAATGATCATTTAATTATATTCTTAGTACAACAATTGTGTGATATAATTAGTGATGTTCCGGATATCCGTATCCGTATCCGCGGATATCCGAGGTAAAAAAGAAATCCGTATCATACCTGTGTCCGTTACTTTTCGAGCGGATATTTTACGGATCTTTTCAGGTCATTAGGTAGAATTAAAAAAACTAATCAGTTACAATGGTATGGATCCCTGCTCACTCGGGTATTATGGGTAACGAACGGGCAGATTGTTTGGCGAAAATTGCCACCTCCCATGGTGACAGTAGTTACAATTATAATATTAGTTCTGATATTCTAGCGGTTACAAAACAATCTCTCTTTTACGACTGGACCAAAGAATGGGAAACATTTAAATATAAATATTCCAAGATACAACCAAATGTAGAACATATCCCATGGTTCTTCAAATTTAGAAACTTTAATAAAAGGGCGACTAGTATTACTATAAGAATGAGATTAGGCCATGTTTGTTCACCGGTTCAATTGCATAATATAAAATTCCTACTAACTCTACCAACTAAAAATGTCGTATCTACGCTTGCATACTTTATTAACGTCAATAACATAAAACTATAACTTCCAATCTGAAATATTTTCTCAATATTACCGCAATATTTTTCAAATATGTTGATACCTGTACAACCTGACATTGGCAAGCCGTGCTTAGTAAAAGATGCGAAGTCCAAAAAAAGAAGAAAAAAAAAAAAAACTAATAAATTCCAGAACTATACATTCAGACTATTTTTATTTAATTAAATCGAATATTTGGCAAGTTAACATCACTTTTATGATAATGACTAAAATATAAGTGATTTTTTCTTATATAATTTTAATGAGATCAATATTATATCAAGCTTTAACGTCATTTTATGACAAAAAAAACTGAAATTGAAATCTACTTTTTCATACAATTACGGGAATATTATAGCAAGCTATATATAACATCATGGTCACTTTTATGTCAATGAAAAAAGAAACTAAAACGTAAACCTCTTTTTTTTATAATTATGAATCAATACAGTAGAAAGCTATAAAATCACTTTGAGATCTACTAATCGAATAAGAAAATAAAGATCCGTATCCGTATCCGTATCCGCGGATCTTGACACTAAATATCCGTGTTCAGATCCGTATCCGCGGATATACATTTTTAGAGATCCGGCACATCACTAGATATAATACTATCTTCTTATATATAAAAATGAATTGCTGTTCGTTAGTCTCGCTAAAACTCGAGAACGACTGAACCGATTTGGCTTATTTTAATCTTGAAATATTCGTAGAAGTCCAGGGAAGGTTTAAACGGTGAGAAAATACCCGGGATTTTTTTTGTGACGCAGACGAAGTTGCGCGGGCCAGCTAGTCGTAAATAAAATTGGTTTTGAGATGGAGACAAAAGAAATTCGTTGAGTCAATTCTTAATTAATACAATATATTTTGGTAAAATACATATCTACTCTAAAATCTTTAAAATGTAACATATTTTTTTTCCAATTCCAGCTGAATACATCCTACCATGCACCAGAAGCGATCCACAATTAGACAACTGCATCAAGAACTCGTTCAACCACCTACGTCCTTACCTCGCTAAAGGCCTCCCCGATCTGGAGGTTCCTCCTGTCGAACCTCTGCTGATCGACCGGCTGGTGATGGAGAATGCTGCTGGACCGGTCAGGGTTACTGCAGCGTTCAGCAACATTACTGTGATTGGACCCAGTAATTATACAGTCACTAAAATTAGGTGAGTGTTCTGTAGATAATATTTTGTCATATAGTTGAGGTTTTTTTATTTATTTATTGAGTTGTACCAAGAAATTCACACCAAACCACATACAAATAAACTTATTCAGACACTCGCGGTTTTCTATAATACTTTCATGCATTTTCAAAGGGTTCTTACCAAAGTACTACCCAAAAGCGAACGAGAAAGAGGGTAGACAGATTTGTTTGCTCTTAAATCGACCCGCAGTATCCAGTCTTCTCGTGATCATGACGTTTGCAACAACGTTGAAATATCGAGACAACTCAATTAATTAAATATCGTGGTAAAAACCCGTTGAAAATGCATGAAAGTACCACATACAAATAATTGCAAAAGATGGTAAATTTACATAATCCTACCAGTAGTCTAAATAACGATACGCTATTACTCAAAGGGCCATTCGAAAATCCATCTTGTGTGTCTACTTACACTAACACATTAACACATTATTCTATGTGAACAGCAATCGAAGGAAACCTACCAGTAACTTTATCATAATCATCGTTCCGAAAAATACTTTAGACAATCGCTCTTTACTTTCCACACATTACAATAAAATAGAAGCTGAAGAAATTCACTACCTAAATAGGCAATAATAATACGCAAATGCATAGAAATATTTTAGTAATTAAAAACAAATTAAGAAGACAAGGAAGTCCCGATGAGCCACGGTGACAACCAGGTCAGCCCAGCCTCAGACACTTTTGCAACGTAAAAATTATTATATTGCAACTCTGCTGTTAAAAGGCTTACAAAATATTTGCACAATCAACTCGAACTGTCTCTTTTGAATATCAGAAGAACATTAATGAGAACAGAGATTATTATACTCTTCTGGAATGTTCTAGAAACATATTCGTAAGTTCACTGTTGGACATAGGCCTCTCACAAAGAAAGCTACTGAGCCCGATCTTCTGCTTATCTTATACATTTGTCGTCATTGTGTTGTTCATTATTTGAAATTGTACCTCAATTACTTTAAGAAATAAGGGAAATTGTATTGTCACTGTATTTAGATTACATAGATACAGATTACACAATAACAAGTATGGCACTGTCAATTATTATGAATGTATAGCCAATTTTATACCTCAACTACGTTTGCCAACAATAATATAGTTAGTTGTACATATACACGTTTGAAGCAATTGACTTTTTGTTTTTATTGCCATGTAGGCAGACGAGCCAACGGGCCACCTGATACCGTCATGAGCGACGGTGGTTACCGTCGCTCATGAACCTCTGCAATGTCAGGGGACACTGAGAGGTCGCTACCTCCGACCTAACTTTCAGGACCCTCCTCAAGCCTCGTTTGAAGAAGGACAAGTCATAGCGCTCTAGGATTTTTTTTTAGTTATAGACACTATCTTTTAACCAGAATGAACTTTAAAGCAAAGTTTTCCATAATTTCTTTAACACTCTATTCTCTTAACCCCATGGTCTTTACATGAACTAAAAAAATATATCATAAAATACTTAGCAATAGTTATGTAGATCACCGTGCATTGAAAAATTAAGATAGAATTTCATACAATCTTAGTCTCCAACGTTGCTTTAAAGAGCAATGAAATTAAATCTAATCGCTCATTATTCTTTCACGGATTATGATTTTTAAATGAATAATGTCCAACTCTATTACTGTTTAAGTGCCGCAAAAATGCGGTATTTTACAGCTCATATATTTTTACAATGTGCTGGAAGTTTTGATATTTCTCTTAAGGAAAGAAACATTACACTACATGCTCAAACATAAGTAGAAATAATGTGTAACTATAATTATTAATTCGTAGTTGATTTAATTAATGCTGTGTAAATTAAAGCATTTTTGAACTTGGAACGATAAGAGACTAGACAATGTTTAAATAAAATACATATTCCTTGAAGTCGTGGTGGCCGAGTGGACGAAACGCTTCCTTCCGATTGGGAGGACGCGAGGTCAAAACCGGCCGGCTTGCACCTCTAAATCTAAATGTGAAAAAGATTTATGTGCAATTTTTCACAACACCACTGGCTAAAAACGGTGAAGAAAAACATCGTGAGGAAACCTGCATGTCGGAAAAGGATTCTAAAAATCCTTTGAAGATATGTGAAGTCCCCAATCCGCACTGGGCAAGCGTGGTGGACTATGCCTAATCCCTCTTCTGAGGAGACCTGAGCCCAACAGTGGGCAGTAATGGGTTGGTACAGTACAGTACAGTACCTATTGCTTAAACCTGAAACATTGGTATACACTTCCACTTTTCACTCTTGTTCTGTTTCCTTAGCGCTATTACTTTTCTTGTTCTCCAAACGGGACTTAGAATTATTCCTTTCGCCTTTTTCTTTTAAATGTTTCCTCCTGACCTAATACATCCCCTGACATTGCATAGATTTATGGCAACGTGACAACCGCTTACAATCGCGCAGTCCATTACATTTGTGCCTAATAAAAAGCAAAAAACTTATCTGCAAAATTAGGACAATTATTTATTAAAATAAAATAATGTAAAATATATCGTGTTTCCAGGTCAGATCTGTCCAAGTTGCGTATTGACCTTGGCCTGGTTCTGCCCCGCATTGAGATCACTGGTCGCTACGAGGTATCAGGACAGGTTCTACTCTTCCCGGTCAGATCTCAAGGAGACTTCTGGGCTGCGTTTAGTAAGTTACAATTTTACTTTGAGAGGTGTGAAAAACTTGAGAGGTGTCAAGGGACACCCAGATGGAACGAAGTTCCTTTCGATTAATTAGTGAGGGAATTGTAATAAAATTATATTTTTTTAAGTTATAATAATTAGTTATTATCTTACTATAAGAGAGAGTGAGACAGACGTTTAAACTAACTAATTATTATAACTTAAATAAAATATTTTGATCACAGCGCCATCTAGCATTAATCATATAAAAAAAAATAAGGAATTGTTTTGAAAGATTTTAATCACAGCGCCATCTAGCGATAATCATCTAAAACAAAAAAGTGTCGTGACAACTTTTTCATAAGAATTTCCGTCTAGCCCCCTTTCAATAACGCGCGATAAGGAACTTCGTTCCAAAATATTCGCATTCGCAAAAATCATGCGAATGATTTGACAAAATTTAGGAGGATGTGGTGTAGAGGGAATGTGACTGATGATCAAGATAATTTGCGGGGGGGCTACAATTATTTGGAGGAGAGAAGCAAATACCCTTTACCTTCTTTCAAATAGATCCAGTATAAGTAAAATATAGGTACATATTTTGTAGTACCTATAAAATATAATGACTTCTGGAAGATACAGCTGACTTGTCAGTAAAAATCCTTAAACTTTTTGTTTTGACATTCGAAACATCCCTAGTTAATATGATGTTTTTCTAAACATTATAATTTTGATTTCAGTTGACGTAGCGGCCATAGCCAAAATCTTCGGCAAAGAAATCGAGAAGGAAAACATCAAGTACATGATGGCGGAGAGACTGCTTGTAGACTTCAAGCTGAGGAACTCGAGGTTCAAAGTAAAAGACACTGTCAACCATGGAAGTGTCATTGGTAAGTATATAATATAAATTTCTTTAAACACTCGCGGCTATCTACATCACTTACACTATTACTAAACGGGTTCTTACCACGATTATTTTTAACAAGCACTACTTGACAAGCGCCAATTTTGGTTAGTTCCCATTTGAATGATTCAGTCGTTCGTCTGTTAAAGCATTTTTGGGTATCTCTTATAAATGGAAGAGTATCCCGTTATATATCACTTGTGTATCTAATTAGTAGATACCATTGAATTAAAATGAACAACTGATTCTAGTTATCATTATTTATTGTCACTCTTTACAATATACAATAATGAATATGATTACAATAATGTGGACGCGAGTGTACGCTATGCTCTTAACGGAACGACTAGGGAGTCGCGCTACGCACTGCACTTATATATTATATCAAAAGTGCAAGCATGTAATTGCGTCCCTACAGCATTAAAAACAAAATGAGCCTACTCAGTAATATACAACATTAAACTACCTAATATCTATAATTTGACATATTCCAGGTGAAGCAATGAATCAATTCTTGAACAACAACGCAGCTGAGATCATCGAAGAGATGCGACCGGCTGCCTCCGCGTCCATCGCTAAACACTTCCAATCATTCATCAACACCGCCTTCACTAAGATTCCTATAGACGTGTGGCTCAAACCTTAGGTAATATACTTGTACTACAGTTGTTTATATTTGGTTAGATTATATTGATATATTGATGATTTCGTGAAATTTTCAACCTTTTTTGTGTTTATTGATTTTATAAGAGTCTAGACTAACTGACAACTAAAGAAACTGCTTTAAATGAGTGAGAAGGAAATATACGGGGTGTTCAAAAACACCATCAAAAATGGATAACAGCTGTTATTATAATATGATAAAAACGGAAGAAAGTTCCAGAATTGTTTTTGTTTGTACCCTAATAAAAAAATATCACTGTCTCTATCTACGATTTAGGCAGTACTCGTTTAACACCCTGTAATTAATTGAACTAAATGAATTTTCTTGTTAAAAATCTTCTCTTGTAATTGAAAATGATTGTAAAATTTTACGGAATGATCAATTTTATGATCTGACGATTTTAGTATATCTGTGTCTTTATTTTAAGGTTTCAGTCACAAATCCCAAAATAGAGATTGTATTGACTGAGTTTCGAGTGTTTTTTCATGTAATTTTCTATAAGATTGTAAAAAATGATTTTGTATGAAAGTGCTATTTCTAATAAAGTAGTTGTAAAATTGTTGTTTGAATGCTGAATGTTTCAAAAACAGTTAACTAGAAATAGTTATTCTCAAATAACATTTTAGAAATAAATATCTAGATTCCAAAAATCTTGGTTATAATACACAATAATAACAAACATGAATTTGTGTACTATTTTAACACCTTCAACAATAAGCTCGCCACACACATTTGAAATATTATCATGATATTACAAACGTGTGTAGTCTAAAAATTTGACTAAAGAGTATTAATTAAAGTAAAAATAATGTTTTTACTTTTATCCAACGTACTGAACCACTCAACTGGGATCGGCAACCAAATTGGTTTGTTTACTTTCGCAAAGTCTGTGGCAGGAGCCAAAATTGAGCACAGTTCTAAAACTTGTTTCGTTTACATTCTTAATCGTCTCATATATTACGGAGATGATATCTTTTCGCTGAAAATGTAATACACCGTTGTTTAGTAATAAAGATTTACAAAAATATAAGGTTTAATTAAAAATCAAAATTATTTTTTTTTGAAACAAATGTTTTTAAAATGGGGCTCAAACACGGTTTTGATTCCGAACAAAGTCCCCAGTTTCGCCATCTAGTGAATAGTGACGTTCCCAGTTGAGTGGTTAATTAACATTTTATGAAGTTTTCAGTCTCATGAAATTTTATTTTTATTTTAAGCAAAACAAAAAACACCGTAAATTAGAAATAAGGTTTATTTATTTAAGTTCACGAATAAATTATAGCGTTTTAATGTTAAGTTTTATCTAAAACATGTGATGTATATCTAATAAAATATACCTAAGTATGACTTGTTTTATTAATTACAGCTACAAAGAATAAATAAATAATTTAAATAAAAAAATAAGATACCTATATGCAACAAAGTATACAACATTGAGACTCTTAATTATATTAAATTGTTATAAAATTAGTATAACAAAATGTATAAAAGTTTTAGTGACATAGATATAAATCTAGTGAAAAATGCCTATTTTACATTAACATCAAAAAAAATTAATGAACAACCAAAAAAACTTGAGAGGTGTCAAGGGACACCCGGATGGAACGAAGTTCCTTTCAATTAATTAGTGAGGGAATTTAAAATTTTATTTTTTTAAGTTATAATAATTAGTTTAAAACGTCTGTCTCTCTCTCTCTCTCTTATAGAAGGAGAAATATTGTGATCACAGTGCCATCTAGCATTAATCATATAAAACAAAAGAAAGTGTCGTGACAACTTTTTCATAAGATTTTCCGTCTAGCCCCCTTTCGATAACGCGCGAAACACTTGTTTTTTATATAAATGACAAGAATAATTCTGTAATACGTAAATATTCCTTGGTACTCTATTTACAAAATATTTATATGATTTAACATACAAATAAATGCTTTTAAATACCTATAAATATGAAAGTAATTATTTTATTATACTTACTTACTTTTTTATTATTATCAAACATACAGGGTGGATCTGTAACCCCAGCCATAGTGGGGTGAATGACCTGTCGAAATACAACTTTGACAATTTTTTGGATCGATTCAACTCTTTTTCAAGTTTGTATCGTATATTTAAGACTATCATTGCGTGTTTCCTTCTGACATGGAAAAAAAGTTCAACTAATTCTACAATAAATAGTGGTTCTAAGTTGTATTTTGAAAGGCCATTCACCCCTCAACTGGTACAAAGTCGACTCTATATGTTTAACTAGACTAAACAATTATCTATATATCTATTTAATTAACAAGAATATCATCAGCATTGAGTGTTGCAAAGGCATGGTCTGCTAGAGGCTTTAGGAAGTCCCTTAGTGCCTCTTCCATTGGCACTTGGAGTTCTTCGGATAGCTTCTGCCAGTTTTCGTTCAAGAACTTGTTCATTGCTCTTCCTAAAAGAGTTATTATAGTGTTACGAGAATATTCTAGAAATATCCAGAAAATTGTGTTAGTGATACAGATATATACGGTGCTATCTCTCTCTACTATTCTACTAGTAGGGGAGACCGTTGACTTGTTACGGTTAAATTGATTTTTCACAGCAAAATTTAACGTTTAGAATTTCTTTATGTTAATCATTCGCAACTCTAAAGAATGATCTATGGATTGATATCAATCTTATATGATTCCTGTCTATAGCGTTTGGTGTATGAAACAAAATCTCAAAATTGTTTCAACTCCGCTCGGTCTCCCCTACTCCTTAAGCTTCAAAAACACAACGAAGATAATGTGAATGTACTGAGTATAACTGAAGCACACAATGTTGGAGACAGTAAATTTATCAGTGTTTCCAATCTTACCGAGATCTCCATCACCACCAAACAGGTTCTCAAGCTGCATAGAAGCGTAGCCTACGTGGAAATTCACGTCTAAATCTTTACACATCAGAGCATCGGGAGCATTGGGACGAAATTCACGACCCAGTATTATTGTTACAGTAGCGTCTATATCACCTATAACATGAAAAAAACCATACATAAATGAAGCGGCCATTTTAAGCAAAATTTTATTCGCCATTTTGTTTTAGTGTTCAAAGTTTTAATATCTGACTTTTTAACTTTTCATTTTGATACTTACAAACTTACTACTTACAAAATGTTAATTATAATTTTGTAGGATTCATCATCTTGAACCAATTGTAATTCATTTTAATCAATCAAAGAAAAGAAAATTAGGCATAAACATCCAAGATATACATGTTTACTACAAGTACATAGATGGATTTTAAAAAGCCTCCTTCTTGTCGTTTCCTCATGACTGAGAGTCGTGATCACCAAGATCCAAATACTGGATCAATTTCGCCCAGTTTATTGATAGCTTCGAAAAAGCTGAACTTCGTAGCCATTTAACTACTTTAGAGATCATCCTCTACCTCTTTTCCCTTCGTTGTAAAAGCCTACCTACCGTTTATCAATTATTTCAATTATTTTATCGATCTTACCATATTTAGCAGTAAACTGTCCGTCTCCTTCCATGGGTAACATGAGCAACTGTCCTGATAGTTTGTAGTTACCCTTCATCTTCAGTTCTGGGATGTACAATTTGGCTACAACACGACGATTCGTTGAATCTACTCTGAAATTAATATATTCTTAAATTATAGAAGATGAAACACTGGAAGATATCGAGAATATTACTTCGTATATTATTATTTTTAATAAAATGAAACACATATAAACAATAACAGATTTTTGCAGTTCAACATCAAAAATTTACAACTAAAGAAATATGGGTGGGCAATCTTACGTTTGCATTTTGAACTACTGTTTATTTAGAGAATGACAGCTCAAATGTCATTCAATTTGTGTTCATAATTTAGTTAAAGGTTTGACATTTACGAAATGGGACGCTATACGCTTGAACAAAAACGGCATCATTGGAAAATGAGCAAGGAGCCGCCATTACGGTCAATGGCGAGCGTTACCGTGCCATGCTCAACGAATTTTTGTTTCCAAAAGTTGAAAAGTATGACATGGACGACATTTGGTTTCAAACAGCCAACATAACAGTCGAACTTTTGAAAAATGCCATCTTTATGTGGCCCACCCCTTACTTACTCGACATCCTTAACTCGCATCTTCGAAGGACCTCTAACGGTGACATCCGAATATGATGACGTCACTGTGATAGGGCCCGTGGACTGTTGGATAGATATAGAAGGCACGATGAGCGGTTCTGATGGTGGAACTCCATATTCCGGTACTCCTATAATTAAATCGTAAATTAGCTAATACAGAGCAAGAGTTAGTTAAAACTGAAGGGACAGTTTTAAAATAATTAACATGCTATAAATAGTATTATAGATTTTAGGACGAAGTAGTAGTTTACGAAATATTTCGCTACATTTACTAATAGTTTTTCTTTTTGACAGTGACGTCACTGCCAGTTGAGGCTAAAAACCAGCGCTCGGTGTGTCTGTGGGTTATCTCCAGCATTAAGCTGAGACTCGACTGGTTTGTGGTGGAAACCTTTATATTGTATTTTCTGTATTCATTTATTTACACTTATTTTTTACATTATATTTTAAAAAAAATAAGTGTAAATAAATATTATATTTTTAATTATATTGTATTATTATTATTGTTTGTATTGTTTGTGCCACTGTTTCCATCACAAATAAAGAAATGTCTATGTCTATTATGGTTAAATAAATTACTTGTTCAATTAGTATGCTTTTACGTAAAACACTACCAACTTTAAAAGTATGTACAAACTCCTTAACAATGAATTACTCATTAAACTATAATAAACAACAGCCAATAAAAGTTTCCTTTTTAAAGAAAAATCTTACCTGTAGCCAATTTAGGTATATATTCATTCAAAGCGTCTCTCAAACATTTTCCCAAAGCCTTCTCTTCTCTCGGACATATGAATCCACCGACTATAATTATAATGAAAAATACAATAACAATTAAACAACGTTTCCTCGAGAAAGAACGCTTCACAGAACACTGAGATCTTCTTGGATGTATTCTCAATAACATTGTCGATTAAAATAATAGGAGTAGAATTTTTAAGATATATGTCTTGTCAAGCTGTACCGCCAAATCTGCACTGATTCTGTGTGCAAAGAAACGTAACGGTCAATCGACATCATCAACAATTTCTCCACTGCTATTCATAGGTCTATCCCAAAGAGTATATCAATCAATTCGACTTAGAGGCCTGCTTACCCTATAGGATGTCGGGAAGTCACTTGATACAGACAAAACAGGGCTATATCATGTTTAGCTCATGTCTAGAGAAACAAGTGTATTTGTGACAGCTACTTGAAATACTTGGTATATTCTTACAAGATGTCTACCGGTGACTATGCTTTGCCGTCATCCCAGAACTTTAGATACTCCAAATTTCTATCATAACTACTCAACTGGGAAAGTCACTATTCGCTAGATGGCGAAACTGGGGACTTAGTTCGGAATCAATACCGTGTTTGAGCCTCATTTTCAAAACACTTTTTCCAATAATTTTTAATTTTGATTTTTATTAAACCTTATATTTTTATAAATCTTTATTAATAAATGACGCTGTATTGCATTTTCAGCGAAAATATATCATCTCCGTAAAATATGAGACGATTAAAAATGTAAACATAACAAGTTTTAGAACTGTGCTCAATTTTGGCTTCTGCCACAGACTTGGCAAAAGTAAACAAACCAATTTGGTTGCCGATCCCAGTTGAGTGGATAATAATATTTTCAAAAAGGATGTCATTATGCTATTTCTATTGTTTTTTATTTCAAAAACTGATATGATAAGACTAACAAATAAGATACTGGCCTTTTCTATCGGCCTGTATGTTAAACTTCAACTTTGAACCTAGACTAAAATGAAATTAGAAGATAAATACTTACAATTTATGAAATTCTCATCTCCTGTACAAATATGAACAGCACAGACTAGCAAATAAACTCTCCACATGTTTTCTCGATTATGACTAATTACAAATCAAAACTAGTGCGTGATATAACTTAAATATAGTTTGTAAACGTGATAATCATCGATTTCGTTTATCATTACAATATCTTAATGATAACGGAGATGTGATTAGAGCAGATCTTCATTTGTTTTTCGATGATATGAAGACACATTGCGATATTATTTTTAATTTCTGTGGTTTTTGCATCTTTATGCAGTCTTTCATGCATTTTCAATGGGTTCTTACCACGATATTTAGCGAACGAGAAAGAGGGTAGACAGATTTGTTTGCTCTTAAATCGACTCGCAGTATCCAGTCTTCTCGTGATCATGACGTTTGCAACAACGTTGAAATATCAAGACAACCCAATTAATTAAATATCGTGGTAATAACCCGTTGAAAATGCATGAAAGTATTATAGAAAACCGCGAGTGTCTGAATAAGTTTAAGCAGTCTCATCAATTTTCATAAAAAATCAATTGCCTCAAAATATTATCGAGCGCTATGACTTGATCGAGTTTGCTGACTTTGACTACACGTGTATTATTACTTTTAAACTTGGCCGTTGGTACAATTAATTGTGACGTGTAAGTGACTGGACGTTGTGATCAAAATCTTCTGACTCATGAAGAAAGGGGTTTGCAATACTCAACAAACATAAAAAATAAACTAAAAAATGAAACACTCAAGTAGGGGAACGAGGGGCTTGTTGTAACAGGGGTAAGTAGTAACAGGCTTTTTTCTCTAAGATCTTAAACTTTATTAACGTATTTGTTTTACTTGATTTAACCTATAAACCACGTCGCGTCGTATTGCCATAGCCAGTGTCCCGCCGACCGACGCAGTGAGTGGAATTGTGCACGCGCTTCATTTTTGCCAGGTAATATAAAATTTAACTATAGTAAAATTTTGGTTTGCGCTATTAATGCGACTAATAATAAACTTTCCATAACTTATTTACATTCAAATTTATCTACCTCTGATAATGTGTAACTGTTTTTGAGATTGCTTAATTGTTTAAATAGTTATCTTAATAAATATTAAAAATCATACCATTAGTTGTAACAAAATGCCGGGGCATGTTGTAACATGCCCCATGTTATGATTTAGATACCTACTTAGTTTTTTTCTTACTTCTAGAATGAGGGTGTATAAATGAAAGTCAGAGCGGGCAACACAAAGCCAAGAAGTGTCCGAGTTAGCGGCAGCTGATGTTTTGGAAAAAAATGCAGTATTGATTTTTGATAAGAATTGTATAATATATACAGAATATAATATATAAAAGATGTAAATTTTGTTTAAAATAAACAAAGAAGAAATGATTAGAGATATTAGTGTTGTTTTTTTGTCGTTACTACTTGCCCCGGTAGATGTTACAACTTGCCCCAAGCACGGGGTAAGTTGTAACACGGCACTTTTTCTAGAAAATAATTGATTGTAAAGTAATGACCAACAGTTATGGTATTATTTTTACTTGGTTTGGTAGAGGAAGAGATATAGCATCCATCCACCTTTATTTGGTAGGAATAAAATCAACAGATCTCAAAATATATTAATTTTCATGAAAACTGTTACAACAAGCCCCTCGCTCCCCTACGTATAATAATAAAATATAATTCTAAAAATACAAAATAATTCGAAACGAATGACTGTTTTATTGTATCATAATTCAAAGTTTTAATATTAAAAACATAAAAATAACAAAATTGTGGTAATAAATATGTACTTATACTATAAATAAACTGCTAAGCAGTTAATAAGATTAGAAATAAAAGTAATGTAGAAAGTAGAAGGTAACTTCGTTGTATTCAGCGTCATATAAGTCCAGAAAAAAAGACGATATCTTTTATAGTAAATTATCAACGAAATAGTAACATTAGTAATAGATTTTTACAATAAATTGAGTTGTCTCAATATTTCAACGTTGTTGCAAACATCATGATCACGAGAAGACTGGATACTGCGGGTCGATTTAAGAGCAAACAAATCTGTCTACCCTCTTTCTCGTTCGACGTTGAACAGGGGTGACGGCTTCAGATTATCCAGTACGTGGAATCCAGTGCTAAACACAACAGTCACTAAGGGTTCATGCTCAGAGAGTCTTGTAGATACAGTGAGTGTGGTGTGTCGTGATGTGAGTTCGAGTTCCAGTGGTATTACCCAAAAACTAAATTTAAAAGATAAGTTTTCTGATGAAATGAAGTATCTAATGTTACACTTCTCTTAGAAGATTCGATTATTAATTTAAAAGTCAAACTCACTATCTGTGATTCACCTAAAACCTAGTTCTCAAGTTCCAACCATCGTAAGTGTAAAACCTAAGCACTACGCAAATCTATTACTGTAATCTTAGCTGCATAATAGTCAACCTTTTCGTAGATTACTTTATAGATCAAATTAGCTTAACAATCTCTATGTTGTAATGAAGTTATGTAACGCCACAGCGGCATATTGGCATACTTTAGGAACATTTCATAATATCTTCGAGAAATAAGACGATTGCGATTGCCTTTCTTATGCGATTTTAATTGTTTGTTTGTTTTGTGATTGTAGGTTTAGATTGTTTTTTATTGTAGATAAACTAAGAACACAGTGACAGGCTTTTTTTTAGTTGGAGGAAATCACCGGATCATATTAGCTTAGGACATTAAATGTAAATTGATGAAGGTTATATGAAAGAAAAAAAATAGGAAAAGCAGAGAAAGAGAAAAGAAGAAAAACTGGAGTGAAACAAAATAAAAATAATGCTTAATGAAATTCAAGAAGTTAGTAAGCAAGAAAGGCAACTGTACCAACCCATTACTGCCCACTGTTGGGCTCAGGTCTCCTCAGAAGAGGGATTAGGCATAGTCCACCACGCTTGCACAGTGCGTATTGGGGACTTCACATATCTTCAAAGGATTTTTAGAACCCTTTTCCGACATGCAGGTTTCCTCACGATGTTTTCCTTCACCGTTTTTAGCCAGTGGTGTTGTGAAAAATTGCACATAAATCTTTTTCACATTTAGATTTAGAGGTACAAGCCGGCCGGATTTGAACCCGCGACCTCCCGTTCGGAATAAATAATCGGTTAATAATGAAACAAACATTAAAGTATAATAAATAAGTTAATCTAACATTAAAAATAATATACTTAAACCATTACAACATATCTTCAAATAAATAGCAATTCACTTCACCAGATTTTCACAATTAACCAGCAATGAAGATTTTGAACCAAAATTATGTTGACCAGGACCAAGATACAACCATCATTTACTTTTAATTTAAATTAATTGCTACCCAAACAATTGAAGTTATAAAAGATAAAATCTTATTTTTAGCGAATTTTACTGTTAGGTGAAGGACACTCTGCTAGTTAGGGAACACCATATCGGCAGGGACATGTTTGAGGAATTTGTTGGCGATGTCTTCCAACACCATGGCGAGGGCAGTCTCCACAGCCGGCTGTACTTCTTTCGCCATTTCCTCAGAATGCATGTTCACTATGTGATCTGTCACCATTTCTGTAAGTCAGATAAATGCCAATGATAAATTTTCTTACAAGAAGTTAGAAACTATATCTTTATTTCCACATTTTTTTATCTTTAAACAATTTTTATTGTGTTAAATTAAATTCAGTTAAATAAATCGTCAAAAAGAAGAAATATAACAGTTCCAGAATAATAATAGGAACATATAAAATGTTGATACAAAATTAACTAGACTGAACCGCCAGATAAGCCGAAAGTGCTTAGATCGGCTTTACGATCAGCTAGCCCATTTAGGTCGTCTGCCTACAAGGATATAAAAAAAAGAACGGATCTTAAACTTACAGATTTTGAGAAAAAAATAATGCGTATTTATTTATTCTACATTATTCTAACACCTAGGGGGCGGCGCGACGGGAAAGAGTGCCGTGGGCGTAACGCGTCGCGCCGTCCTCATAACCCCGTGCTGGGTTCTGGCCGCAGCCGGGGTTCGGGCGCTAAGTGTGAGCGGTTGGAGGTTTTAGTGCGGTTCAACTCCCACATACCCCTGGCGGGCGGGGATCCGGTGATTACAATTAAAAAAAAAATCTAATACCTAAAAAGTCCTTATATTCATACCCATTTCCTCAGTAGTAGAATGTGCTTCCAGCAGCTTGGCTTGGACCGGACCAGTGCAGCGAAGACGTACTGTCGCATCTCTGATCAACATCCGCTGGTGAACCCGAGCCCCTAACGCTTCTAAAGCTATTGTGCAGTCACCTGATAAGACACAAGTTTTATTTTTGGATTATTTACTCTAATCAGCAGAAAAACAATGTACCTAGGTATATTGATAAAATATCAACTAGGTTTATTCTGTTTACGATTTAAAAAACTACCTGGTGGTATATTTTGTACCTAAAAACTAAGTAAACAGAGTAAAATTTTGGAATGTCGAATTGTAATAGGTTCGTTGTACCTATTTATTTTCTAAAATAACGAAATGTTTTAGTAAAATTCGTTAAAAACATAATTTAAACCTCAAAGAGTTAGTTAAAAATTTTATCTTACTATAGCCCCTATCTAAAACCTATTTGTCTATGACACTGAATAAAACTGGCTTACTGAAATTAGTGGACATTTTTCCGACGGACTCAACGGGAAGCATTTGAAACTCTCCAATGACCATGTAATCTCCGTTCATGTGGAGACGAGGCAAACTTATATTTGCCGTCACTTTTAAATCTTCAGGATATACACTGAAAAGAAATTAACGTTACTATGTATAACTGTAGTGTTAGTAGGTAAATTATATTTAACTTTATAGATTTAACGGTTTCGTACAACTATTAACCCAGATCTTGACAATCATCATCATCATCATCATCATCTTCAGCCTACAGACGTCCACTGCTGGGCATAGGCCTCCCCCAAACTTCGCCACATCGACCGGTCCTGCGCTGTCCGCATCCAGCCACCTCCCGCGGTCCTGACCAGGTCATCGGTCCACCTTGTGGGAGGTCTGCCTACGCTGCGCCTACCAGTTCGTGGTCGCCACTCTAGAACTTTTCGGCCCCATCGGCCATCAGTTCTGCGCACAATGTGTCCTGCCCATTGGCACTTCAAAGATGCAATTCTTTGGAGTGGCAATGGGCAGGATTGATAATCAGACGCTTGATAATCACATCCCTTAAATATTTTGCCAGAAATGATACAAATAACCTTTACCAACGTTTTTTCAAGTTTGCTGATTTTGAAGTTATTAACCAATTTCAACGGAAGTAGTAACGAAAATCTAAGCGCATGCCTTGAGTAACTAAATTTTAATGATGTCTTGTGATACAATTAATTTAATGAACATAAATTTAGCTTTTTTCATACCCATAAAAAAGAGTTACTACTGATATAGGATTCAACTTAATAATACTACCAATTAACTACGTTTTCACCTCCAACATAGAAAAATAATCTTATAATTAAAGGTACATTTTGCCCGTGTCAAAATTCGAATTCGTCAATTGTACGAATAAACTTATTCAGACACTCACGGTTTTTTGAGTATGTGGAATCCAGTGCTAAACACAACAGTCACTAAGGGTTCATGCTCAGAGAGTCTTGTAGATACAGTGAGTGTGGTGTGTCGTGATGTGAGTTCGAGTGCCAGTGGTACTACCCAAAAGCGAACGAGAAAGAGGGTAGACAGATTTGTTTGTTCTTAAATCGACCCGCAATATCCAGTCTTCTGGTGATCATGACGTTTGCAACAACGTTGAAATATCGAGACAACTCAATTAATTAAATATCGTGGTAAGAACCCGTTGAAAAAGCATGAAAGTATTGTACGAATTCTTAAGAATGTTACTACTTATTACAACTTACTCAAGTTTATTAACAGTGTAGTTAGTCAGCCCGTGAAGTGCAACATCGGACAGCCAAGCGTCATATTTGAAGTTCTTATTATGTGCATTGTGCTGCCGTAGCCTTATACTGGGTATCTTCAGAGGCTCCAGCGACTGAATGTGCAGTGAAGGTACTCCATAAGCAAGAAGCTCTTTAGCTTGTTCCGTTACCTTTTTTATGCAATCGGCTACGTTTGGATCGCTGTAGTGGCAGACTGATGCTGTTTTAAAAGTGAAAAACTTTTGATGTAATTTTGTTAAACATGATTATTTAGAAGGTACTGTTTTGGACTTAGAACTTTTAGGTCAGTCAATTCCAATAAAATAATTAAGTTATTGAATTGAACTTTTAGCCACGACTATGACACTTATTTAACTAACGAACGTCTAAAATCAAATTATACTTCCAAATTAAAATAAGGGCAACAAAAATCCGTTTCCATTGATAAACTCACCAAGCTCAGCAGCCTTTTTTGAATGATGGTTCTCATAAATCGGATCTCGTCTAGCAAACACACAAACAAAACTAATGAACAGAAACGAAACTGTAATGAAATAGCCCATTTTGGATGATGGTAGTCTAACAATCGGAATGGATCTAAGGAATGAACTGCAGAACTCTTCCTTATAAAACTTGCAGACTTGTTGGCATCGCCATATGTGGACGAAGAAGGTGACTACGAGTATTTACTTAGAATAATTACTTCAACAAGTGATTTATACTTGGATTTTTATGCTAGTTAATTACCGTGACATGTTTAGGGATAATAGAAACTATTTTTTGTAGTAACCTATGTTCGGACATGCTTAGGAATGACTAAGCGTAATACTTGTTTTTTTATTGTTTTACTTTTTGATGGGAAGTTACTATAGTGAGAGTAAGTAACATCGTTAATTTTTTTTTATGGCTTTATTGCCACCACTTTTGTGGGCGGCCCAGCCAATGTCCGGTTTAATAGCGAAGGCAACGTTTTGTAAAAAATATTTGTCGCGGATTGACCAAAACGTCGCTATAGATAGTTCAGTTACATGCAGATGAAAAAGTCAAGGGAAGTCACTGGATGCAAGCGGTGCAGCAGTGGACGCCTATAGTCTGATGATGATGTATATGAAAGGCTTGTAAAAAACCTCCCGAACACTTATGGTGTTCTTTCAGTGAACTCTGTCAATCTAAAGGATGTTATGAAATAATAAGACATCATATATGAAATTGTGAAAAATATATTATTTTCATTAGTTTATCCTCCGTATATTCTCCCATCATTATTATTAACAGTCTTTTTAGCAATCACGTAATTTATAATATAGTAGTATAAGTCCTTATCAGCTTTAAAGCTTGGCAGCTTTTCCTAAGGTCTCAGGTATCGAAAGCACTAGTTAACCATATCATAAAATAGGGATTTATCTACTAATATCTATTACTGTCTTACTGCGTTGTTTGGGTCTCCACTGAAGGGGAACCAAACATAGTCCATCGGGTTTACGATTTATGAATTACAACCCATATATTTTCAAAGGCTCTCGGAAAGTTTTTTTTGTGTTTTAGTACTTGACGAATTAAGTTTTAGAAGCATCAGGGATAGTTATTTGTGGATCCTATTTACGCTTTAATTTGTTAAAGCATTGACTGAAATAATAATTTATTCAGAAAAGATACAACCTCAATAATACAAAGTCGTTTCAAAATATTTATTTCATTAAATTATTACATCTTAACAGTATTAAAAACTTAAAACAACATACTATATACAAATACTATCAAGATCTTTGGTGCCAATAAGACCAATAGCAAAAACTGAACAAAAAAAAATAATAATAAAAGAAATAGACCTAAAATTATTATAATAGGTACTGTAAACCTGAAGCGATATTTTTAAGAATTTATCTTGTTCTGAAATACTAAGTATACCATCAATTATATCTCATCATGGTTACAAATTATTTTTTATGTATAAAATACTGTTGGCACACTATTTCCATACTATTTCACCTTTCAAGTTATTTATCAAGCCTTATCCCTAAGGCGTGTTAGACACGCGACATTGTCTTTCTTCTGTTGATGAACTCAAAGTTCCAGATTAACTTTTTAAAATTATAACTAACATATCAAATAAGTATCACATATCTCCAATCTCAATTAATAACACTTCTTGTTCATGCAGATAACACACCAATCATTAAATTGAAATCGATTCGGTTCCATATTTTTGTTATAGAAGATCTTTCAACTATTTCTTCTTTCATACTGTTAGTCTGTTTTTATTATAACAATTTATGATGATGTTAACACCTAAAAAGTTTACATACATTGCATATTTAGACATTTACATCACTGTTTATAAAGATCTCTGTACATACTAGTAATTCATAAATAATTAACTCTATTGTGTACTCTATGCAGCAGGTGCATCATCAGTCAGTATTTCATTCAAAGGTATGCTTCCAAGGATTTTGTTGACAAAGGCTTTGATGACGGCTGCACTGGTTTCTTCTATCAGAGGATTAAGGATGTCCAAGACTACACCAGGACTTGCATTGAAGAACGACGCTGCTGATGCGGCTATAACAATAAATTTAATAATAGCGCGAACACTTTTTTATCTATGTTGCAAAAGAGTATTCGAGAGACATAAACTAGTTCAGTCAATTTACTTTTTAATTTTACATTCAGAGCTGCAGTATAAAGGGTAAAAAATTGCTAAAATATTTATTAAATAGATCTTTCAAGAAATCAGGAAAGTCAGCAGTATAAGCTGAGTAATTAACTAATATTGGAAAAATATTTTGTAGACTTATCTTATCTTAGACGTTATTGTATTCTAATCTCTAAGTATTTAAAGTCGAATTTATTTTCAAAACAGTCCAAATAAAAGCTTACCAGCCAAAGGCCTTTCAGTATCGTCGAATCCAATTTGTGCATTAGCAACTCTTACACGAGTCAAAATCTTATCGACTTGCAGATATTCAACTCCTTCCTTTTGTATCGGTTTGGCGAGACCCTTTGCCACAACAGTTATTCCAGCTAGATAAAAAACAAATAGAAGTGTTTGCATTAACTGTTTAATTATTATTTGTTTTAATTTTACTTTTCCTATTTTGTATAGTTATTGTATAGAATTACAATATTCAAGGCACATCACATGTACATGCAAAATCGTAATGTCTATTGTTTCTAAATTGATTTTGGTTTGTTGCAATAATAATATTATAATTCAATATTAAATGTGGTCATGCTTTTATTTGCTTTAGTTCGTACAAAAACTATATCTGTATATCCCGCATTACGCAGATTGTCGTTATGACTAAAACAATAGGTATATTTATTGTCTCGGTCTCAAACATATAGTTTGAGCAAAACCAAGTAAATAAACTATTAATCATCATTCTTGTGCAAAAAAATAAGTGTCCACTCGAAACTCGATGCTTTTAAACAAACAATATTTAAATCATCAGGATCAGATTTTAGAGGCAAAATACTATTTATGAGTTACTAATTTAATAAAGAAATACACTTTTGTGTGCATTCCTTTTAAATTAATATTGTTATCTGTATAAATCACAACTGAATACGAAGTATTGATCACAAATCTAGATCAAGGTTAGGTCAGTCGTCGAGTCTGGGCGATTTTCCAAAATACATTTGTTTCCCTTGACGTACCGATTGCTATGTACAATAAGAAATTGACTTGAATTGCATAGTAGTATATTGTTCATAAACAATGACTGTAGCAGTTTTATCTGATGTTAATATCTGCTATCTTTTTTACGGCTTACTTAATTCTAGGCAATGTTGATGGTACTATTTCTCTCCCACAACTAATAAAGAAGAAATAAACAAATGCATAGAAATTCTTACAGAAATCTCCTCTAAGTTTCCCTTTTCCATTAATATCTAGTGTGAGAATCCTGGAGCCACGAACGTCATAATCTGCAGTCACCATCAACTTAGGGATCACCAGCTTGATCTCACCAGTGTATTTATTGTTTAGGTTGATTCTGAAATCAATAGATGCAATGATGAATATAAGGTTATGATTATTGGATCCATTGGTGTGAGTACCACTTTTGATAAAGATGAATGTATCCTACAATAGAGAAAGAGATTTCTGACACTTTACAATAGATTATCACTTACTTCAACTTCTCAATCTTGAAGTCACTTCCTCCATATGCCTTTGTCTGTCTGATCGTTGCTTTTATTCTGAGATTTGGCGCAGTTCTGTCTAGCTTCAGTGTTGGTACGATGAATGGGTCTAGAGGAGGTATATTGACTTCAGGAATACCAGTCTTCAGTCGAGGTCTCATCGCTTCGACAGCGTTCAGAACGCATTTGTCTAATTGTGGATCGCTTCTCTTGCATTGTGGGAAGAAATCAGCTGTGAAAAGTAGAAACATAAACATCATTTGAAGTGGCAATGGAGTGCGTAGAACGGGTGGTCAATGGGGCAAATAGGTTATATACCTCCAACCAAGGTGGATCGAGGACCTGGTCAAGATTGCGGGAAGTTACTGGATTCAGATAGTGCAGAACCGGTCACTAAGGCATGTTTTGGAGGCCAATTTCTAGCAGTGAACGTCTACCGGTTGTTGATGATGATGATGATGACGGTAAATATCATTTCGTTTAGAACCTTCTAAGTATCGAAAATAATTACTGTATTTAAAATGTACAATTGAATGTGCAAACGATTAAAATTAAAATTAATTTACTAAACGATTTCACCAATTTCAATTTAGTTTCAGGGGCATAACTTTGATACAAGGTAATCGTAAAGAAGACTATCTTTGTTGGCTTTGAGTATCTTTTTCTTTTTTCATTAGTTTGTAGACAGACGAGCCAAGTAGCCACCTGAATTTAAGTGGTTGACAACGTTCATGGTCTTCTGCTATGTCAGGGGACACTGAAGGGCCGCTATTTGTAGTATTATTGTTATACAACGATGGGTTTGTCTACTTTATTGCATAATAGGTAGGTAGGTATACCAAAAATCTTTAAACCAAGTTTTATAAAAATATATCTGAATAATTTCCAAACATTGTAGGTACATTTTCGTGCTACTTGTCATAAATGTATGAGTGTGAGTATTAATCGAAAATCCAAAAAACATTTGTAAAACATTATACACAACATAGGAAGTATTCTACACCATTACACACATTTAATTCACCTCAACATACATGTCTACAGATGCCTATTGTTATCTTGTTATTATTTAAATTTTTATTTCTTTTTTCGGGCACATATTGCTAATTGATTAATTTTGTTTTCTGAATTGATTAGTCTTGCCTATGTTCGGTTTCGTAGTTTTTCAGCTTTAAGTTTTTGTGGATATTTTTTTGCGATTAATTGAATTCTAAATGTCACTTATATTATTTTTTGTTATGACGTCTGGCGTGCCTTAGGTTAAGACTTATTTGGTAATTTTACGGTCTCCCGCGACACAGGTTTTTCCTAGTGCGAGGACCAATGTTTAACTTTATGTAAACCATTGTATCAATAAATTTTCATTTCATTTCATTCTGTAATGTAATAACAACACAACTTTATTTCGAAATATGAAAACTATCAAAATTGATACCCACGAAGGAAACTTCGATAGCTTGATTGATGATTGCCTTGACAAACGTCTAATTATAATCAAATGACATATGAACACCGGACCAGAAGGCAATGAGCGGAAAAAGCCTTGTCCCCGTTCAATTTCCTCGGCAATATTTACATATATTAAGGTAAAGAATGTAAGAATGTCGTGGTGAATGTTTTGGACGTTCTAGTACAAATTTCATGTGTAACTCCCCAAATATTGGACGTTTGCGAGTGCAACGAATATTGTTATTTTTGTTATTACAGTATCAAAAACTACACTACCCAGCATACTTGAAAATATTAACAACAGCATAACTTTTTAACATTGAAATTACTCTAAAAAGACTACCATTCAGTGAAAAGAATTCCACTTTGCGTAAATTTTGAAACAATTTTTTTTATGAGAGAATAATCCAAAATAGCAGTTTTTCAACATAATATTTTATTTGAAAACATGTGATATTTATTATATTCACTAACAGTAATTAACCATACGTCAGCACTGTTAAAACTTAGTCATTTTACCAAGTGTAACCACAGTAATAGTCGTGGTGGTCGAGTGGTCGAAGCGCGTCCTTCCGAACGGAAGGTGGCGGGTTAAAATCCGGCCGGCTTGTACCTCTAAATCTAAATGTGAAAAAAGATTTATGTGCAATTTTTCACAATACCACTGGCTAAAAACGGTGAAGGAAAACATCGTGAGGAAACCTGCATGTCGGAAAAGGATTCTAAAAATCCTTTGAAGATATGTGAAGTCCCCAATCCGGGCAAGCGTGGTGGACTATGCCTAATCCCTCTTCTGAGGAGAACTGAGTCCAACAGTGGGCAGTAATGGATTGGTACAGGTAAGCACAGTCGATTTATTCACGGTGGAGTTTAGCCCTTATACAATTAATTCCTTAATAGCTGAAGGCCACAGTTTAAATAAACAAATGATACAATCATAACAAAATATTACTTAGCGCCATATATATTCACCACCAGGCCTTAGGCATATTATTACTGATTGTTTTAATAAAAAAAAACTACATAAACACACTTAAGAAGATTATTAAAAGCCACTACGCGTAGTAAAATCGATTTAATACTATTAAAATAATCGACAAAACGACAACAGAATAACAAATTAGTGATAAATAAAGCCATTTGACCTGTACCAACTGTCCCACATACAAGATCAGTTTTCCTTGAGATCTATACGGATTAGGAATGTAATTAGTGGCTTATGTAATGTTTATGTTAAGTCTTGTTAAGCTAAGTTTGTAAAGGCGTCGTCAGTAAGATTTTAAGGTGATATTTTCTAAAATACTAGCGACTGCCGACAACGTGGTCTGTGTGAACATTATACAGCACCAAAATTTTCTGATGGCTATTAAAATTGGTGATAAAAGGGTAAAAATGTAGGGTTGCATGTTTGTTTATCAATGCCAACAATATCGAAAAAAAAAATTAAGAAAAATTTTAATAAAATTTTTAGGGTGAACAACCCTTATCACTTAGGGGTATATTTATTTATTTATGTATTTTATTTATTTATTTAATTCAGACCACACAGTGAGTCCATAGGTGTTAGTAAACATTAAAACATTAAAATGGTGTTAGTAAACAAATTATTATACTGTCGTAGTGGGACAGCTCACACAATTTACAACACATTCTTGTGCAATAATATATGAAATAGAAAGAAGCCGATTCACAGACCGACTTGATATGCCTATCTTTCATGAAATTCATCCAGCCGTTTCTGAGAGCGACGGGAAAGAGTGCCGAGCGCGTAACGCGTCGCGCCGTCCCTCCAAACCCCGTGCTGGGTTCTGGCCTCAGCCGGGGTTCGGACGCTGAGTGTGAGCGGCTGGAGGTTTTAGTGCGATTCAACTCCCACATACCCCGGGGATCCGGTGATTTCCTCCAACTAAAAAAAAAAAACCGTTTCTCAGGAATATTGTTACTAACATTGTGACACAAGAATTTATGTATTAGTTATCCCTGTTAATTGTTTTATATAAAGTTAGGTCGCTTTTCTTAGAACTCAAATTCCTCTTCTATTGTTGGAGATTGACTGTTAAATAAAAATATAATTTTTAAATATTTTTGACCTAATATGTGTATTAATAATTATTGTAAGTATCTCAAATATTTTGGAACTTTTTACTTTGTTTATAATATCTCTTGTAGCTCTGGGATTAGCTTTAGGTATCTAACTAATCTATACTAATAGGTACATATTATAAAGAGGAAGGGTTTGATTGTTTGTTTGTCTCGAATAGGCTCCTAAACTACTGGTCCGATTTAAAAAAAAAATCAGTTTTGGAAAGTTCATTCATCGAGGAAGGCTATAGAATATATTGTTTCCCTTTGTGACGCAGACGAAGTTACGCGAATCAGCTAGTTCTACTATAAAAGAGCAGAAATTCAACCGGTTCCCACTATTGGGTAGCACCGTGATCCTTTTGAGGCAGTCGAAGTCAAAAATCCAAAGTATACACTAGTATAAAGCAACAAAATTAAAGTAACTATCACATCCCATAACTACTCACTGTTAGGACTGGATCTCCTCACTAGAGAAATCAGGAGTCCCAGGTTTCCACGCTTGCCTAATGTTGGTTAGTTACATAAAGTATGTGTAACGCGATTTATTGTACCACCGCATTTGCGTTTTGCGGTTTGCTATGTGTTTCTTTAATTTTAAATCATTGATTTTAAAAATTGCACTGGAATAAGTACTGTATTTAAACTACTAAGAGCATATTTTATGATCTTGTATTGAAACAGTATTTTTGATAGTTTTTAAAGTCCATTTCTTTATACTAATAACTTCACGTAAAACCTCGAAAATTTCGTAACGAGCCGGCCGCTAAAAAAAGAAAATACTCACGTGTCACTTTCCCACACACGACGACAACAAATAATAAAAAAATAAACACTCTCATTGTTCTGTTTGTTGGTACAAAAATACGTAGGTAACCGTCAGACGGTGAACGGTGAATGGTCACCGTCCGCTGAAATACTGGTATTTGTAGAAGGGAAATGCCCCTACGTACCATGTGCTATTGGGCAACGTCAAGGAAAAAAACAAAAATAATAAAAATTACAAATGTTGAAAATTACTAGGAATTAGTTTCGTATTTCTAAAACTAATGACTAGACATTTGACAGATTAATCAGGAAATTATAGAAAGCATTACACTGAAGAAAATGCAAGCTGAACTTACTTTAAATAAAATAACGAATAGAAAAACAAGTTGGTATCCCTTTAACTGGTAGAAGCAAATTTTGTGTCTCGGAAAAATTAAAACTCGTTTTTTGGGTTTATAGTGGGTACTTTAATAACTTTTATTTAAGAAAAAAAAAAATCATATTTAGTTGAAGAAAAAAACATTTTCACACCAACAATATGTTCCGTTTTACGCTGCGTCACTAAGTTTTAAAGTGTTGATGCTACAAAGTGGAAAAAATAATCAAAATATTGGTGGCACACATATTGCCACCACCAATAAAAGGGGAAAAGAAAAAAAAATTAGTGACAATCCAATGAAAGCATAGGTAGGTTTAAAACGATAAATAAAGAAAATAAAAAAAAACGTAGTTCAAAGATAAATCAGTAAATGTATTATTTCTACAAAGTATTTTTAAATACAGAAATGTAAACTATAAGAAATCAAAAGTCGAACTTTGATATGATCGAAACTTATCTAAAGAAACTAATAAAACTACGAACACAGAACTCTTTATAAATGCTCATAAAAACTTTTTATAAAATGTGTTTTTTATGAAATACAAAATTAAATATTATATCTTTAGATGGCCTTTACGCTGTCAGTTAAAAGAAATCGAAACTAATTAAGCAATTAATTGAACCTCATTCATAAATTGGAAACGGCTGATAATATCTTTATTTCGATGCTTACAAAAAAATCAGCAATCGGCATCTGCCTGTAGATATTCTAATATAGTAGACTATCTGTCCCGCGTAAATTCATCTGCTGGCCTTCCTCAATAAATGAACTTTCCAAAAATGAAAGAATTTTTAAATCGGACCAGTAGTTTCGGAGCCCATTGGAGACAAACCAAGAAACAATCAAATCTTTCCTCTTACAATATTAGTAAAGACAAACTGAACTTCCAACATAATTTCAACCTCATTTTTGCCATAATTACCAGTCTGTACCTAACGCTGTTTACATTCAATGGCTTCTCGCGATTTTGTCCAGTTGAAGTCGTCGACCTACCTTGTTGCCTTGTACGTGGTCACCACACGAAATCTTTTCAGCTTCATCAACCATCCGTTCTTCGAACAATACACTCTCCCATTGCCACTTCAAAGTCGCAATTCTTTAAACTATATGGTTCTGCTGTAGATAGCTTCGTTTCTATTTATTCGTCTATTGTTATTATGACTGTGCATGAACACAAAACGTTACTAAAACTATTATTACTTAACAACATTTCATCATCGGAGCAAACATTGTAAAATTCCGTTTAATTTAAAACGCGGTCACTGAGCCCGTACGTCCGGGAAACTATACAAAAATATGAAAAAATATCTTTGTTATTGACACAGTAACATTATAAAAGATTTTTTGATCTAAAAAGTAATTGATGAAGTCAGAAAATCTGTAAGAAATTAACGGACATTGCTGAGATACAGTACAGTGTTTGTTAACTCGTTCGACTATAACTACGACTCTTTAATTTTAATAGTAGGTTATAGCAGTATTATATAGTTACTTAAGCACTTGATAGATTCTTCCGGTCGATACAGGGGCTATCTGTATCTAAGTAGTAAATGGTGAAATTGTGTATTTCCAAAATGGGTATCCTGATGTTTAATCAGTATAAACTACGAAAAATCAGGAATCTTTCCTTTTGACTATGCATACAAGTAAGTAAGGACTTACCTAACGGTAATCAGTTAGCTGAAGTCAAATAGATGGTGGTGTTAAATGAAATACTCATATATTCTAAATTTATCTACTTCACACATCCAAGGATTTTTATTTCTTCTATAATAGGTATGCAAATTTCCTCATGATGTTTTTCTTCGTCGTTTTTGTCAGGAGTATTTTAGTTGATTGCACACAAATCTTTTACAATTTAGAAGTAAATGCAATTGAAATTCAAAGCGATCAATTCTAAGCTAAGCTTCAGGAATAGAAGCAATAGCTTCAGTCATTTCACCACCACGACTTCTATAGACATATATCAACAAGAAAACATATATAAACTTATACTAAATCCAAATATAAAAAAACAACAATGCCATGTGATTCAGAACAGTGATCAATCAAACTTATGCAGTAAATAGCACGACGCTATGGTTCATTGTGTTTTCGCCATAACATTACATAAACTCGCTCATAACGATTTTAAAAAGAAACCACATTGTGTCGTTTCCACCACAATAGCAAGGTATTCAATAAAAACCACAATATGTCAAGTAAAGTGCAAATTGCATTCTGACAAATTACCATTAAACGTTTAAATATTATTACAAAATGGTTATTGTTATCAAAATTTTAAATCAAATTCTGGATATTTCGGTATTCTATTCGTATGTATAAAATAACTGTCAACAGCAAACAACGCCTATGAGCGTAACTTGACGATATAGAAAGATATTTGATGTTCGTAACACGCCCAGTTTCCCCAAGAAACTTTTGCTCCTGCTTTGCCTACTTGGCAACTGATCAACCGTTTTTTTTTATTGCCGAATTGACAGACGAGCCAACGGGCCACCTGATCGTAAGTGGCTACCGTTGCTCATGAACCTCTGTTTATTATAAAACCTGGTTTTCAGATGTTTTGACAGTGTTCTTACGGTAGGAGATTACAATAGTAGCACATAGCGTTTAGCAAGATGCAGGTACATACTCTTTAAAATTTTACTCAAGTCGCGAATCGTTGAATATCATGTTAACCAACCCTAACCAATAACCCAACCGACGTAAACCACATTTAACAGCACCTTGTTGAATGACACTGTTATCCTACAAAAAATACCTAACGATTCCCAAACTGTCTAATAGATGCCATCATTTTCAAAGACTACACAGCCTGTCAGCACCAGTTTGGATTAAGTGAGTCCACATATACTGGACCTTAAATGCAAAATCGAATAGTAGTAAATCTATGTCAATTATAAATAAGTGTAACACAGTTTTGTCACAAGATAACAATAGTACAGAAGTAAATCTACACTCGATGTCTGACTTCCCACATCGTCAAAAACAATCCTGGTAAAACATTACATAATATAATTTAATTTAAGAGTTGTGCGTCATAAACAAATGTATAAATGCAGGTAGCACATCAGGAACCTCCGCAGCACCGCTCAAAATAACACAAAGATTATACACAGATAGTAGTATGATACGCATAACTAAAAATTACTAAGTCTAAAATAAAGTTACGCTGTTTGTTCCTATGTATGCTTAAATCTTTAAAACTACGCTAGGGATTTTGATGCGACTGTTTTAAATAGATAGAGTGATTTAATAGGAAGGCTTATGTGTAAAAATTATGTATAATATGGTACAGAAGCACTAATAATAATTTAAGAAGTTCTTGATGTCATGTCGTTAATAAGCACATTGGTCTGCGCTTACATCGCAAATGTTGTTGCTACTGCGAGTATTGGCGCTTTATTTATTTATTTATTCAACTTCATGCACAAAAAGTACAATGGCGGACTTTACCTTTTTTACAAGCTTTAAGTTAACTTGCACTGGATGTAACTTTATAAATTCTGGTGGAATCTTGCAGGCTAAATTTCACAAACTTCCCAGTTTCCGATTGAGATGATATTTTGCACGCCGATGTACATCGCGTGAAAATGCAATAATATGACAAAATAACGATGATCTGATGATAGATTCGGAAGGTGGTCATAGGAACTCCTGTACTAAATCAGATAGACCTGTCGGTTTTAGGCTCATTTTACTTGTCTTGGTTACTCTACTGATGATATTCAGGATCTTAAAAGCTTGTATCTCAATTATCCTTCGACACTCATCACTTTTAATTTAGACTTAGTATCAGTTATTTCTGTATAGGAACTATTCTGTGATATTGTATCGAACCTACGTTGCACAACCGTTGTTATCTCACCGCCGCAGATCGAGAGCGAAGCCGTTGTTATGACTGACACGAATTACTTCGAAC
This sequence comes from Trilocha varians, assembly GCA_030269945.2. NCBI lineage: Eukaryota > Metazoa > Arthropoda > Insecta > Lepidoptera > Bombycidae > Trilocha > Trilocha varians. The sequence goes on along the minus strand of AP028267.1, from coordinate 9,702,958 downwards.
GGTTTTGATTTTGTTCACGGCTGTGGTCATTAAATAATTGCATTGGGTTTTAACGGGTTGCAAGATATTAAATTAACTGTGTAAAATGACTACAGCGCTGGGAGTTAGTTAGTCTGTCGTGGTATATGTACTATTTTGGGTATATAATCAATAATTTACAACGAACAAAAACATCAAGATTAAGAAGATACAGCTTTTTTGATATACAGGTTGAAAGAATTAAGTTTGTAAAATTAACTTTACAATGGAAGATCTGGACCAGGCTATAACTATTAAAGTACGAGACGAGATTCAAGAGCATTAGGATTATTGAGATAGACGTTTGTAGCACTGTCCAGTTTAAGAGACATCTAAATAGTAAATACAAATTAATTTCTAAGTACTGAAAGTCCTTGACATAGCGAAACGGTATTGGTGCAGAAGCTGATGACATACAAAGATCAGAGCGTACGTCATGTGTAGTATTACTCTCGTCTTAGTATTGTAACAACCCCTTAGCTCGTGTACACTGCTGGGCTCAGGTCTTCTCAGAAGAGAAGGGATCTTGGTAGCGAAGTAGTTGAAGCGCTTGCCTTGCAATACGGGTCGCAGGTTCAAAACCAGCCGCAGTAAAAAAGATTTATGTGCAATTTTTCACAACACCACTGACTAAAACGGTGAAGCAAAACCATGAGGAAACCTGCGTATTGGAAAAGGATTCTAAAAATCATTGGACGATATCTGAATCCGCTTTTGCCAAAACAAAATTAGATGACTACAGGGTAATTTCCTAGTGAGGGTACATATTGAAGGTCATGTAGCTGATGGTTATATACGACCAGTAAAAATATTGTTACCAAAGAATATGGCTTAATGCCTTAGTACAACTTAAAAATATCTTACAACTTAAAAATATCTAAAATTCTTGCAAAATGATGGTTTTTCGACAGCTTATGGGTGTGGCGGAGGTGTGGGGTGCGCGAGATCACTAGAGGTCATTAGTCAACACTCTTTAAGCCGAAATTGTTTATGTTTGAGGTAGTTTTGTCGAATTTAGATTAAAAAAATAATAATAATTTTACCTATTTTTTGTAATATTCCGTATTAGAACAGAGTACTCATCACTCTCCTGCAATATGTACCCTCTCTAACAAATCACCCTGTATACCTAAGCCCTCTTATGAGAAGACCTTCTCAATTATCAATAATTGCTTTCATTTAACTCTATCTATCTCTGGCACCTCATATTGTGCAAAGAAATCAATTCTCTCTTCTGCACTGTCTGCTCCATGAATGACGTTCTAAGGAACTTTTTGAGATATTTTTGATACTTCATCTACCTTTTGATTATAGCATTTCACGCCTTATAAACTTTACGTTCATCATTTTTTAAATTTCTATTTATTTTTATCTATCTATTCTAACCCCAATCTGGGATAAACTCCCGTCCAATGTGTTTTCCTCAAAAAACGAGGTAAAAAAAAAGTTTTAAATAATAGGTGTTAAATAAAAATAACTTTTGTGTGATTAAAAGCTTATTCAGACACTCGCGGTTATCTATAATACTTTCATGCACTTTCAACGGGTTCTTACCACGATATTCAATTAATTGAGTTGTCTCGATATGTGTGTGTGACATAGCACTTTTAACAGGGGTGACGGCTTCAGATTATCGAGTATGTGGAATCCAGTGCTAAACACAACAGTCACTAAGGGTTCATGCTCAGAGAGTCTTGTAGATACAGTGAGTGTGGTGTGTCGTGATGTGAGTTCGAGTTCCAGTGGTACTACCCAAAAGCGAACGAGAAAGAGGGTAGACAGATTTGTTTGCTCTTAAATCGACCCGCAGTATCCAGTCTTCTCGTGATCATGACGTTTGCAACAACGTTGAACATTCGAGACAACTCAATTAATTAAATATCGTGGTAAGAACCCGTTGAAAATGCATGAAAGTATTTTGTGTGATTTTTGTGTGATATATAACCTAATATTGTTAGGTTTGCTTACTAATTGTACTAACACATTTTAAACTACATACCTAATATAAAAAAATAGGTTATTTTATAAATCATTTATTTACAAATCCCTTTCTTCCTATGTTTATAAATATTTGTATCATTCTAAAAAACTACACCATATATTGTTATTTTTAAAATTTAATTTTGGTACGAGTGGTATAAGAAATTTTATATTGGTATGAACGCTAAGTCGTCGCCTCAGTGCTTGTTTGGCCAATCCCTATTTTTTAATAGCCAATAGGGTATTTTGGTACTGAATAGTGTTCAAGAAGACGACGGCTAGTAATAATATAAACACACTAAAACATAAATGTTAAATGATAGCAAAGTTAAAAATAATAATAATAAAATGAGCTTTTTTTGGAACGAAGTTCCTTATCGCGCGTTGTGAAAGGGGGCTAGACGGAAAAAAATTCTTACGAAAAGTTGTCACGACACTTTTTTTGTTTTAGATGGCGCTGTGATCAAAATCTTTTAAAACACGTTCCTTGAAACACGCGTTTTTACGTATCAATGATAATACGTAAAAAAAAATTATAAGATATCTTTTAATCGAAAGGAACTTCGTTCCATCCGGGTGTCGCTTGACCCCTCTCAAGTTTTTTTTTGAAAAATATGTGGGTCATGGTAGATCATTCAGTTACATTCACAATGAGTAGTTAAGTTATTTTTATGACACAGTAAACGAATATCATAACATAACTTATTTTTGGTAACTTTATTTCGTCGGTTTTTTAATACAGGGTGGATCTGTAACTTTGGACCAGCTGAGGGGTGAATGACCTATGGAAATACAACTTAGAATCACTTATTTTTGTTTTTTTTTTTTTTTCAATTTCATATGGTAGCAATGGTAATCAGATAAAAGCCATATAATCTTGAAAAAAAGTGAAACCGATTCTAAAAATAAAAGAGGTTCGAAGATGTATTTCGATAGGTCATTCACAAAATATCAATACCTCAATCTTAAGAGAAAACTTATCTATTCATACTCAATATTAATTTCCTTATACCACCAGTCCTTGTAGTTTGAGAGCTGGTAACAATTTTTCAGAAGGTATTTGAGGCAAGCCGAAAACACCGAACGACAGACCAGAAATTTTATAAGACATTATTTACGACAAAAATAAGTATTCCCAAGAAGAGATTGACATCTTTCATGATTCACCTAACTAATTTAGACAAAATCTGATAAAACTGCTGAAATAAGCTATTTTTTTTTACTTTTTCTTGTTTTGTGATTTTTATAACGATTTACGAATTTTTTTTTGTTACTTTGATTTAATACTGGTTTTGTGAAAGTTGTATGCACCTCTATTTTACATTCCACTCGAGCCAAGAGTTAACTATGTATTTTTAGTAGTGCTGCACAATTTGGCCGTTTAAACCGGCCACAAAGCTTAACCAGGTTAATTAGTTCAGCAGCCAGCTATAGCTTTTTTTTTATTTTAACCGATTAACCATTTAACCGGTTAATCAGTTAACCGTTTAATTAATTTAACCGGTTAAATAGGTAAAAAAAAAATACAAATACAAACAAATTTCCTTTCTCAAATTGTACAGCACTAATTTTTAGTATAAGTAGAGTTAAGTGTGAATGTAGTTAGTGCTTCTGTTATAAATAAATAAATAAAAGAGTCATTTTGGTGGATCTTTCTTTCATTTTTAAAATGCAGGAGGCCGTTCAGCCCTCTACTCAGTAGCCAGGTCTGCAGTTCCGAGTACATCAGAAGAACTATGAACGAGGTTTTCAGCTTGCCTCTAATACCCACCCAAAAACTGTCGCCAGCTCTCGGGACATTAAGCATATTCTAAAACTACGGGAACAGTTCTTTATAAGTAAATTTCGCTGTTATTTTATTCGCCATTTCCGTAAAGAGCTCTCCCAGACTCCTTTCCAAAACTGGTCGGATTTCTTCAAGAAAAACATTGGAGTTCTCATTAATGACCCTGTTTGTGGCCGGTCCCAACACTGGGTCACCATCGAACAGATTTGTAAGGTAAATGGATGACTTCCCAACACGTAATTTAACTCTGAAAGGATCAAAACGAAGGTATTCCTCTTCGCCTCGTTTCTCTTTGTGACCCCTCATGGTGACATTGCAGGCGTAGTCGGCTGTAATGATAGAATTTTGTTCAATTACAATTTATTTCTAGATGACCTGCGTAATTTCGTGTGCGTCACACGGATACTGTATAGCCTATAGCCTTCCTAGATAAATGGACTATCAAACATTGAAATATTTTTTCAAATCGGACCAATAGTAGTAACAACATACAAACAAACTCTACAGCTTTATAATATTACATAGTATAGATGATCTGCGTTATTTTCGTGCTTCACATGGATACAATATAACCTTCCTAGATAATATTTTTTCAAATTAAGCGTTTCCTGAGATCAACACATTCAAGCAAACTCTTCAGCTTTATATATTAAGTATGGATTTATTGTGGTTGTTAATCTCAATAATAAGGTGGACAGATCAGGGTTTTGAAAAACACTGGACACAGATAGAGCAGGACCGGTTGTTGTGGCGAGGTTTGGAGGAGGACTTTGTACAGCAGTGTACGTCTAGAGGCTTATGATGAGGCGTCTAGATGATGATATGAAACTGCAGTCTATCGGTCGATATACTGAGGTTTGGGGGAAACTTATATCCATCAATGGACGTCTGCAGTCTGATGATGATGCAATCTATTCCAAAAATTAGTTCCAGACATGCATTACCCGAACTCTATGCGTGTCCGCACACCTAAAATAGTATTGTCAATACTTGTGACAGAAGCAGAGATGGGATTTAAAAGTCATAACAATTTAATTAAAATGTTAGAAAAAAATAGCAATAATAGCGTTTGAGTAATAATGCACTAAAAAACTTTTAGATATTGAAATTATGTTATTTGTATACACCTCCTGGTGCTTACGTCAAGTGAGAGTAGTTCCATGTATTGCGCTAAAAGATATGAAAAAAAGTAGTAGACTTACGATGTTAAAATTAATATTTTTAATGTTATAAGATTTTGGAACTTAATCCTAAAATATAATTATGTTTTTCAAGCATTATTTATCCTAAAACATGCACGAGCTATTTTTGAAAATGTGCTTTTAATTAACACTTTCTTTAACATGCTATTTTTTTTGGTATCCCATCCCTCGGTCGAAAGTATTGACAATGCTCGCTTAGGTGTGCGGGCACGCTATACATATATATAACCTTATTATTCTTTAAATGTCTTCTCACGTTCAGAAGGCTATGAGCGAGGGTGACTTACCATCGGGTGGCCTGTTAGCTCGTCTGCCTACGCGCAGTGTAGGGTTCCGTAGTTTTGACATTCATCAATTTTTTTATTACGTTGTAGGCAGGCGAGTTGCGCTGATCGTAAGCGATTTTACGTATATTTTAGAAGATAGAGAAAGTATTCATTTTCAAAAACGCTTAGATATAATTTTTAAACACACATAATATGTGCACTATGAATAGTCCGTAAGTGCGTTACTTAATTTTCGCATCGACTAATAGGAGCTGTTTAGTAGTTACACAGTTATTCCATTTTTATATCTCCACAAATATCAAAAAAACACCCTCAAATATTTTTTCAGGGGGTAGATGAAAAAGTCGATTTCGCAAAAAGTGTTAGTTAATGAGTTTTCGCTCCACAACGACGATATTTTATAACTCAAACACTATTTATTTTTGAACACGCTGTATAACAAAACTTACAATAGTTTGTCAACAAACAACCTAATGCATGAAAACGTAATAAAATTGCAATAATATGTGTCAAGATCAACTGGTTGTTACGGAGTTCCTTACATCATCAATACACAGTGAACGAGTTCCAACTACTACTGCGCTTAGAGAAAGTATATTAACATTTCACTGTAAGATGAGACCAGTTAGAAGTTATCATAATATTGAACTATACAGCAATAAAGTTTTAAGCTGTGTGGCGAAAGTGTCAACGGCGTCTATCAAAAGCGAAGACCATAACCTCTGTACCAACCCATTACTGCCCACTGTTGGGCTCAGGACTCCTCAGAAGAGGGATTAGGCATAGTCCACCACGCTTGCTCAGTGCGGATTGGGGACTTCACATATTTTCAAAGGATTTTTAGAACCCTTTTTCCGACATGCAGGTTTCCTCACGATGTTTTCCTTCACCGTTTATAGCCAATGGTGTTGTGAAAAATTGCACATAAATCTTTTTCACATTTAGATTTAGAGGTACAAGCCGGCCGGATTTGAACCTGCGACCTCTCATACGGAAGGACGCGCTTCGACCACTCGGCCACCACGACTATAAACTTTACCAAAACCTCGCATTTTTTTAATTGCCATGTAGGCAGACGAGCCAACGGGCCACCTGATCGTAAGTGGTTACCGTCGCTCATGAACCTCTACAATGTCAGGGGACATTGAGGGGTCGCTACCTACGTCCTTACTTTAAGGACCCTCCTCAATCCTCGTTTGAAGAAGGACAAGTCATAGCGCTCTGGGAGTACCGTAAAGGGGAGTTTATTCTATAGCCGAATGGTGCGCTTTTTTATCTAATTTAAAAAGCTCTTTTTTATTGGGTATAATAGTTTATTTTAAATTGGAGCTCACGGGATGGGTAAAATGTGGAATTTGAACCGCACTAAAACTTCCAACCGCTCAACCCAGGAAGGGATTATGCGGAACGGCACGGCGCATTACGCACTTTTTACACATTCTTCACCATTCATCAATTCAACTCTACTTTATACAGGGTGGATCTGTAACTTTGGACAATCTGACGTGGGGTAAATGACCTGTTGATATAAAACTTAGAAACACTTTTATTTTAGGAATTGGATAAAAAAAAATTTCATCATAGCATGAAGTTCACAACAATAGTCGTACGTTTTCCATACAATGTCAAAAAAAAAAAATTTAACCGATCCAAAAAATAAAAACGGTGCTAAGTTATATTTCGACACGTCATTCACCCCACGTCAAATTGTCCAAAGTTACAGATCCACCCTGTATATTCATAACGATCATAAAAACAGTTGGCCTAAATAAAATATTCCACAGACAAACACAATCCATAGTAATTAAATACTTACTAAATGTTCCAGTGATATCTCCCCTGCCTTGCAACCTCAGTAACAACACCTGTATGTCCATCTTGTACTTGCCACTGAACTCCAGCTTCGGCAAAAGCAGTTTGAAATCGAAACGGTTGTTGTCTAAATCCGTACTGAAATTTTAAAAAAATGTATTATTTAAGATGACATAATTATATGCAAGAAGTAAAAACTTGAGAGGGACTTGTCAAGGGACACCCAGATGGAACGAAGTTCCTTTCGATTAAAAGATATCTTATAATTTTGATCGCAGCGCCATCTAGCGATAATCATCTAAAACAAAAAAAGTGTCGTGACAACTTTTCGTAAGATTTTTTTCCGTCTAGCCTCCTTACACAACGCGCGATAAGGAACTTCGTTCTAATATTAATTTTGGTACATAATTTTCTAATTATTAATTTATTAAAGGAATCAGTAACTTTTAGTACTAGAATACTAACTCCAGATAAGTTAAAAACGTGATTTTAATAATCAACAAGAACAATGTACAGTAATATATGTAACAATGGATATGTTATCTTTATTAGACAAGAGGCTATTTTTGTATTAGTTCTACCTGAGTATAAGTTCGATGCATCGTGCATTGACGTCAAGCAATTACTTATTATGTTTTATTCAAATAAAGATAAAAAATTGGAATAAAATTATCATAGCCCTAATATTGTTTCCAAGTAGACAAAATTACAGGCCATAAATTTATCCGATTAAAATAACGAGGAAAGCGTTATCTTTTAAGTAAAATGCGGTTACTTTTCGAAAACACTTAAAACGACAACACTGTACAATTTTAGTTTAAAAACTTCTTCTAAAATTGGTATAATAAAAAGCATAAAATTAAATGTCATCATACTTGTCCAGTGCTTAGGAAATTTAGGAATATTTCATTATCACAATATCAAATGATGTAAAATATTCATTAGTCATTCTTGATTTTCCACTTATTTTAAGGAGCTTTCCTTAGTCTGGAGTCCTAACTATCTATTAGTTGCTTGGTTAGTAGACCCACTTTCTATATTGTAGTATATTTTTTAATTATGGCGTCTACTGTTGGACATGAACCTTCCACACAACCGGCATCAAGCTTTAGCGATATATTATATTAGTATTTTTTATTTTATTTTAATTTAAGATCCGACTGTGTATACATATTTTGATTGTTTTATTTTTTGTATCTTTTTTATTTTCTTTTTTTTCCTTTTATGAGGTCACTGCCAGTTGAGGCTGAAAACCAGCGCTCGGTGTGTCTGTGGGTTATCTACAGCTAACACCCAGCACTAAGCTGAGACTCGACTGGTTTGTGATGAAAACCTTTTTATTGTATTTTTTTTGTATTGTTTGTGCCACTGTTTCCATCACAAATAAAGAAATGTCTATGTCTATATAGATGGCACAATACTCGTAAGGTCGACCTGGCGATGCAGATGTGCTCAAGTTACCGCAACTTACAACTTTATTTCCATCTATTCATTAAAAAGAATAAAGTAACAATAGAATAAGTATAGGCATTCAAATAATTCTTACTTCAGTTCTTCGATGACAAAATTACTGGGTCCGCTGACTGTAACGTCATTGACTACAGCAGTCAGCTTCGCGCCTTGTGGACCTCGAGCCAGTGCAATCTGACCGAGGCTCAGAGGTTCGATTCCAGGAACCTCTAGCTCCGGTATTCCCTGGAAATACAAATTAAAAACAATTAAGCGACACAGCAACAATTCACATAGTACTGTTCAGGACCTGGACCTATTTTGAACAGCTCAATTGAAACTAAAAAACTGCATTATTTATATTATCGTATCTTGAGATTTAAGAAAGTATTCCATATCTTAAGGTGGGAGGTGTGATGATGTTGAAGGAGGCGTGTTCTTTGTCGAGGGTCAACAGTTTGTGGGCTATTTTTTTTTTTTATTTATTTATTGATATCAGTGTTATTAGGCCAAAGGGAGATCTCCGACCGACCGGTAGTGTATGCCCGGTCAGGCCAAAGCCCACTGTAGTAGATTTCAGATGTCGTATATAGGTATGCGAAGAGATTCATCCAATTGGTAATTCCTGTGCAAGACCAATGAAAGTCGGTCCTTATAACCAACTTGTAGGACCGTCCATAGCAACGCCAACATGCTTGTCCTATGGTTTACGAAATATAACATTGACACACATTAAATTGACCACAAAACAAATACTTTTATCTCTATTCCTTGACACGCTCAAGGTCCACGCACTCAAAGCAGTAATGGACACGAAATTTTATGTAATACCACAAACGTGCAAATAGTTATACCTACATGAAAAAACGAAGAAATCATTTATCGAAGTACTATTGAAACAATTTTTGGAATACCAGTAATATGGGTATGGAGTACGTAAAGTGGCTTGGCAAATTTAATACTCAATACTGAGAGACTTAAAGATTAGTTCTCCGGTAAATATTTCTACTAGGTATTATCAATTATTATTGTGGTTCGTAAAAAATACTCAATACAAGTATATTGATAATATTTGGACTATTTCAACCGCTTTTTGCATTTTGGTCCATTCTCAAATAATTACAGGATAACGACATTTCAAAAATGTTTCAAGGGGAAAGTATTGAGTATTTCGGTCGATAGGTATTGAGATTTTCGTTCTCTCTTTTTGATTCTAGACAATAATAAAACAACGTATCTCTCTCATCACTGAGGTCACTGGATGCAGATGGCACAGGACCGGTCGATGTGACGAGGTTTGGGGGAGGCCTATGTGCAGCAGTGGACGTCTATAGGCTGATGATGATGATGATGATGATCTCTCTCATCATCTAGCTCTCGAATAGATGGCACCACTACACAAACACCAACTTAGTTCGTTTTCAGTTGAGTGAATAATATACCTTTTCTTAAATTACATTTGAAGATGGAACTTTAACTAATTTTTCATAAACTAATTGCAAATCTATGGAATTTGCAAAATAATCATCCTTGTTGGTAGTATATAACAGATGTCCTTAAATCGGAGCTCAAGGATGCCTGTTACTGGCCATGTACTTAAATTTTGCACAATCGTGACTAGTAGGCAGCTAACATGAGTGTCCCTTCGCTTCTTGCAACATCGTTGTATCGTGTTTTACGAACCAATCTAATCATTTTAGTACAGTTAGGTCAAATTAATCATTGGAAATATTCATTAATAATAAAAAACTTGAGAGGTGTCATGGGACCCCCGAATAAAACGAAGTTCTTTTCGACTTCCACTTTTCTTTAAAAGATATCTTATATTTTTTTTTCCTAACGTAACGCGCGATAAGGAACGTGTTTTAAAAGATTTTGATCACGAGGCGATAATCATCTAAAACAAAAAAAGTGTCGTGACAACTTTTCGTAACAATTTTTTCCGTCTAGCCCCCTTTCACAACGCGCGATAAAGAACTTCGTTCCAATTATTGGTACTATTAGTTCTATTCCTAATAGTTATAATTGTAACTATTCAAAGTTAAAAAACTGGCTGCATGAGAACAGGTTCTCAGTGAATCCCTTTGAAGACTTATAACGATAAAAAAACTGATGATTGTTTTTTTTTTTAATAGCAGTAATATACCGTTATACTTATGAATGTACCTGAGGATTGAAATTCGATAAATCCTTTCTTGCCTTACCTCTCACTAAGCATCATTTAGAAACCTTCACACCAAACAATCAAAATTATGGACATCAATTCTAAATTTGGTAGTATTCGTTTAACTATAACTGTAGACGTGATATTGCAGGAAAATATCACGTCTACAGTTATAGTTAATGACGCAACATTCTATACATATACCTAAACAAATAATATTATATTTAAAATAAATCCAGACAAAGAAATGATAACGATACATAAATTCAAATTTCAACACAATTAAACGTTTCGTCCATCTACTACGTGTGTTTCATAAAGAACTTCATTACAAATGACCTACGTTATTGTCAGTTTTAGAAGAACTACACCATTAGAAGTTACTGTTTCAAGTTCACCATTAATTTCTATAGCCATCACGTGGAAATCTTTGTTTGTTTAACGGATTTTTTAAGACATTTAAGTTATCTTTAATTTCTGTGATTGACTTTCTTATCGTCAAAGGAACGAGCTCTACGTGCCTTAAAAGATCATTGGTAATGACTAAGAACGATGCTATGACGAAGATTTACGCTAATCTATCTGCAGCTTCACTTGTTATAAAAAGAGAACCGTGACTTTATCAAACAATTGCAGTCTCAAAAATGGGGTGGTGCAGTCGAATAGCGGTGCTAGCTCTCTTGTTAATACTGCAGGTATGTTTCATTCTAAAACTGAGGTTTTCATAACAGTTTTATATCATAAACTTATTCTTATTTGACTCTTATTAATTGAGTTGTCTCGATATTTCAACGTTGTTGCAAACGTCATGATCACGAGAAGACTGGATACTGCGGGTCGATTTAATAGCAAACAAATCTGTCTTCTGAAAGAGGGTCTTTCTCGTTCGCTTTTGGGTGGTACCACTGGAACTCGAACTCACATCCCTATCGATATTTAATTGATTGAGACAACTCAATTAATTAAAATCGCGGTAAGAACCCGTTAAAAATGCATAAAAGTTCTATATCATGTTTTAGCATCAGTTTTTGTACTTTTATAATATTTGACCTTCTTAAAGCGAGATTTGAAGAAATCCTTAAAAAGTAGGCCGTAGGTAGCGGCCCCGCAGTGTCCTGACAGTGCAGAGGTCCATGAGCAACTGTAACCGTTTATAATCAGGTGGCCCGTTAGCTCGTTTGCCTATCAGGCAATAAAAAAAATATTTGTCTGTTTGCTCCTTGATCTTGCATTGGTTACTGAGATTTATGTCAAAGAGAAAAGGTCAGTCGAAAATCATAATATTTATTAAATAATAAAGTTATCTTTCAAGCTTGACACTGAATAAAGTTATCTTCCACGCTTGACACTGATATATTCGGAATGATATTAAAGTTGGTTATAAAATCCCTAAAAGTAAAGTCCAGCCTTAAGGTGATGACGTTCTTATATTTTCATTTTGTACATTTATTTTATTTACAGAGTAATTACAATGAATCAAGAACATTACACAAAACGAAAACATCAACACTGATATCAATAAGGATACCGATGAAAGAGATATTAACCAAATCATTACCATCTAATAAGAAAATAATGATCGACATGTCTGGAGGGAGTACAATGTGCCAGAGGCGCCCAAAAATTAGAAAAGTTATAAACATAATTGTGAATTTAACCAATGAAAACAATCCTAAATCTAATCCTAATGGAAATGTATCAACTAGTACCAATACTACTATAAAGAACGATAAAAATGGAATGAATATAAATGGATCATCTGTATCGCAAGGTCCTGATTCAAAGAATACTGCGGATGTGACTGTTTATATAAATGATGCGGATGATGATAAGATTGCTTCATCGGTAATTTCAAATAATAATGTTAGTCAAGATCCCGACAAAAGTCAAAAACCAGATGCACCAGCAAAAAAACCAGATGAACCTGCTGAAAAACCAGATAAGCCAGCTGAAAAACCAGACGCACCAGCAGAAAAACCAGATAAGCCAGCTGACAAACCAGATAAGCCAGCGGAAAAACCAGATGTACCTGCTGAAAAACCAGATAAGCCAGCTGAAAAACCAGACACACCAGCGGAAAAACCAGATAAGCCAGCTGAAAAACCAGATGCACCTGCTGAAAAACCAGATAAGCCAACTGAAAAACCAGATAAGCCAGCTGAAAAACCAGATGCACCAGCTGAAAAACCAGATGCACCTGCTGAAAAACCAGATAAACCAGCTGAAAAACCAGATGCACCTGCTGAAAAACCAGATGCACCTGCTGAAAAACCAGATGCACCTGCTGAAAAACCAGATAAGCCAGCGGAAAAACCAGATAAGCCAGCTGAAAAACCAGATAAGCAAGATGAAAAACCAGATGCACCAGCTGAAAAACCAGATGCACCTGCTGAAAAACCAGGTAAGCCGGCTGAAAAACCAGATAAACCAGCGGAAAAACCAGATAAGCCAGCTGAAAAACCAAATAAGCCAGATGAAAAACCAGATAAGCCAGCTGAAAAACCAGATAAGCCAGCTGAAAAACCAGATAAGCCAGCTGAAAAACCAGATAAGCCAGATGAAAAACCAGATAAGCCAGCTGAAAAACCAGATAAGCCAGATGAAAAACCAGATAAACCAGCGGAAAAACCAGATAAGCCAGCTGAAAAACCAGATAAGCCAGATGAAAAACCAGATGTACCTGTTGAAAAACCAGACGCACCTGCTGAAAAACCAGATGCACCTTCTGAAAACCCAGATGCACCTTCTGAAAACCCAGACGCACCTGAGGAAGAATCAGATAAGCCTGAGGCCAAGGCAGACTCAGCAGCAGAAAGTTCTGCCAAAACTAAACCAGGCTCAGCTGAGGCTAAAGCAGGAGCAGATAGCGAAGCATCGGCAGGAACGGGATAAATTACAACTTATATAATATAATACTACCCAAGCTACTACGACGAATTTGGCCGAAACCTGAAGTACGTCTCTTGTTAATTCGCGCGATTTAGACGAAAAATCTAATCTTAAACTACAGTTATAATAATCAAAATTTACGGTCATTAATCAACGGATAATAATTACGATCTTTTTTTTTGAGTAGATAATCTTCGGGACAAGATGTCGGTCTAAAGTTTAACGGGCTACCTTTGGCCATCACAACGTCACAAAACACCTTAGTGCCGATCACTAGACTGACATGATGGCCAACGTGTTAAAAATCATTATTATTAAAATAGATAAGGAAAACATTAAATTTAGTGGTCATTGTAACTTTGATTTATTAATAGGGACTTTATAAAGATATTGAACAAATCTAATATGTACTTAAAAAGTTTACTTGTAAATATACATATTGAAATATAGTTAAAGAATTGCTTCTTTTATAAAGCTACTTTGAATTGAAATACTAACATAATGCACGTAGATTAAAAAGTTTTAAACCTTTCAATAAACAAAGTATTAAATTAAAAGTATTTTGAATTATTTCAATGATAGATTTTAAGTATTGTACCTTTTTCATTTTTGGCCGAAGTTCTTCCACTGAGTTTCTGATGCACTTGTCGACGTTTGGATCATTTCGCTGACAAACCTTGATGTATGAAGCTGAAACATTACAATTGTTTCTTACTAAAACTATAAAGTTTTTTTGATTTTATTGTTAATGGTATTCGCTAAATGGCGAAACTGGGGACTTCGTTCGGAATCACTACCGTATTTGAGCCCCTTTTTAAAAACTATTTTTTCCAATAATTTTTAATTTTGATTTTCAATTAAACCTTATATTTTTGTAAATCTTTATTACTAAACGACGCTGTATTGCATTTTCAGCGAAAATATATCATCTCCGTAAAATATGAGACGATTAAAAAATGTAAATAAAACAAGTTTTAGAACTGTGCTCAATTTTGGCTCCTGCCACAGATTTGGCAAAAGTAAACAAACCAATTTGGTTGCCGATCCCAATTGAGTGGTTAATTGTTTTTGTATTATGTTAAGTTGCCAAATGATTATTCTGCGAAATAGAATTCTGCGAAACGTTGTTTGGCAAGTGAAGATAAATCGGCCAAATAATTTTCGGCGATAAGGCAGGATCCCCGTGACAATGTATGCGATGGACTCGGAAGAGACACAAGATAGACCCGTCGTGTTTGGGCTCGTTTTTCTTGTATTAGCTAGCACTCTACTGCTACTTGACATCCAGGATCTTAAAAGCTTGTATTTAAAAAGTTTTCTTTAAAATAAAGTATTCCATGATAAAACCAGTCAATTCTCTAATCATACATGTTATTCGGTCGAATATGCGGGTTATGTCATAATATTACCACAGAATTACGATCAGGCACGTACTGAATCGTAACTCAAAGGAAATGGTTAATATTTCAATGTTTTCATCTTGAACCTTGACATGAATGCATGATTTCTTTTTTATAAATTCTAGAATTGTTTTAACATTACCTACTTTGTTTATAATTAGAATACTCATGTAGTTTATTATTAAATTACCGGATTTATTACACTCAGGGTCTAATCAAGAAAATAAAAAAAGACGCAATTATTTCTCCTTGAGCTTTTGTATGTAATAATTTACCGATGGAGCCGAAAAGTCCTGAGTGGCGACCACGAAACGGTAAACACACCTTCCACAAGATAGAACAACGACCTGGTCAGGTTCGCGGGAAGACACTGAGTTCACAGCACAGGATCGGTGTTGCGAGGTTTGGGGGAGACCTATGTCCAGCAGTGGACGTTTGTGGGCTGGTGATAATGATGATAATGACGATGACGATGATGATGATGAATTTCCTATGCTTCCACGGTCATGTTAGTGAGCTGTGCAAGAGGTGAATATGACGAAGAAAGGCAATGTCATTCATAAAAAATAGGTTAATCTAATTTTACGAATTATTTACTTGAAACTTAAGCTTTATAAAAAAATCTATGTGAAATACAATGGTAAAGCGACTGTGATTAGGTCCATTTTATTTCGAAGAATTTACAAAATATTTTGAGTACACTACGAAATGCTCAATATAATGTTACCTGCTAACAAAACCAATAACTACTGTATCTACTTAATTTTATCACACAACACATAACATAAAACAATTGATTAAAACTTTTAATACAAAATGGAAAAATTCAATTTTTTTTTCTTGTTTTCGTAAGCATTCGAAATTCAAAATCATCTTTACTTTTTTTTAAAACATGGCGTAAGGTCGTTTGGTCATAAAACCTTAAGCAATAAGTATATGGTACTGGCTTCTAAAACATAAAAGTGCATGTATAGCATTCATTTAGTTAATCGTGGTTGTGAAACCGAATGTCTGCAAATATGTTGAAACTAATATTCAAATATTTCACAATCTGCTGACTACGTATATTTTTGCATTAGGCGACCTCGACAGATTAGTAAATCACTGAATGCCAAAACCACAATTGCAACAATTTTTAAAAACAAAATACTATAAATCCTCCTTGCTTCAAAAAAGGTTGTAAAAATTAAAAAAAGAACAACACCAAAAAGTTCGACTTACGAATCTCAGCGGCAACATAGTGCAGCACTAGTAGAAAAACAGCTAGCAACATTTCTAAGCTGGTTGCACAATATCGTTTCGCAAACTCGTAGTAGGCGATGGCGCGTGGTTTCGGCCAGCCGGGGCGCTGTGTGGACCGGCACTGAACACCAACAAGAACCACCACTCCTACTCTTAAGGACATGTGAATGTACATCTGCCCTAAGCAGGATTACCATGGGTATGCTGTAAATGACGATCGCAGGTATAGCAGCGACTGCATGTTTAAAAAATCAAAAGATTTTACATATGCGGATTTAATACCATATACATTATTATCTGCCAGTCTATGAATAGGAAATGGAGAAACTTAGTATAGACCTAATTTTGTTTACAGTGGATACTCGTCAAAGTCTCAACTTTAATGCATAATCCACTCAAACTTATGGATACTATTGAAACTAAAAGTATGTAATAAGGAATGTTTTACCAGTTGCAACCTGGTTTTTATTTAGAACTATAATAATACAGTTTTTCACTCACACATACTGTAGCTTCCTATTAGTAAAATAATTTTCTAAATTACACTTGCCACGTCTCAAAAAAAAGAAGTAACCTCTTTATAATATTAGAATAGAATTACTAGAAATTAGAAGACATTGTTTGTACCAGCAAAAGTAATTAGTTTTACATTTAACAAAAATACTTGCATTAATTTATCTGCGAAATTTATAATTAGCTCTATGAACAAAGGCAAATTGTTGATAACAAATTCTTCGTAATAAGAAATCGTATCTCAATCGCACGTCTGTGCAACGATTTTCGCCAATCGCTTTTTACAGAATAACCATAATACAAAAGTTTATTATTATTCGATAAATATACCAATCACGAATTAAATCTGACTGAAATCGTTAATATCGACGACAAAGTAATACTAATTCAAATTAGTGCGTCACTAAATAAACAAAGAACATAATACGATTTACATTGTGTAAAATTATCAATTTAATTATTTTTAATGACGCAAATCACAGGAACTATGTTTAATTTAATCAAAAGCTAACAACCACTATCAGCTAGTAAGTAGAGAAGTATCTTTGTAAAGATCGCAAGACCATTATTTTTAATATCTTTAAACGCAGGTTAAGAATAGTGCTGTATAAGTAGGTGATTTATAACAACTCCTCAGTGCTCCGACATTACAAAGGTTCATGTGTGAGGATAACCTCGTAGTCTCCGTAAGGTCCATAAACTCGTTTATCTGTCAATTTAAAAGCTAAACAAAATTGCTTGTAGGTACTGGGTAAACGGGCCATGTGATGGTTTCTTTTTGGTGTAAGAGGAAATCGACGGACATCCACCTACCCCAAGTGGGGTATATGGAAGTTCCAGCATAAGAAGTGGAAAAACTCAGCATAGGCTTGTTGGGGGTGATGCGACGCGTTGCAAGCTAAAGCTTACCTACGTATCACCCCGCCGTGCGCCCCCTGATTACTAGTGATTCTTTGGCAAACATATTCTATTCTACTTTCATGCATTTTCAACGGGTTCTTACCGCGATATTTAATTAATTGAATTGTCTCGATATTTCAACGTTGTTGCAAACGTCATGATCACGAAAAGACTGGATACTGCGGGTCGATTTAAGAGTAAACAAATCTGTCTACCCTCTTTCTTGTTCGCTTTTGGGTAGTACCACTGGAACTCGAACTCACATCCCACATGCATGAAAGTATTATAGAAAACCGCGAGTGTCTGAATAAGTTTATATTCTATTCTAGCAGATGTTCATTTTAATTCATAAGATGTTTAATACTTAGTATCGCACATCCTATTTTATTTTTAGTCATAAGTAAGTGCAATAACATGAAAATAATTTTATTCAAAACTTGAATATGGTGTATTTAAACTTCGTCTGGCGAAAAATGAGTAGATTAAATCTCTATTAAAATGTTCAAAAATATACAATCATTTCTCAATAATCACGATATTCATTAAAAAAAACATGAATAATTAAGTACTAACTGACTAAATGAAGTAACAATAAGACAAAACAGTATTCAATTAAACAATGCATTGTCAATTAAATATTGCCTTATTCTCAAAACATTATGAAACGCAACGAAATTCTCATGAACACGACACAGGAAAGACTACACAGTGCTTATTAATAACACATAAACTACTATACAAGTACATATGTACATAGTTTATAGTAATACCTAGTGTAATTTAGTAAACTACTCAGTTAAGACCACTTTATAGATAGGTCCCTATTTTTTTTCATTGGAGGAAATCGCCGGATTTAACCGCACTTAAACCTCCAACCACTCACACTCAGCGTTCGAACCCTGGCTGAGGTCAGAACCCAGCACGGGGTTATGCAGGAGGGCCCGACGCGTTACGCACTCAGGACTCTTACCCGTCGCACCGCTCCCGATAGAAAAATGCTGTGAATTAAAGCGTAGCATAAAATCTCCAGCTGCTACATCTTTCACTTGCTGGCTTCTTTATAGAACATTCTATATCAATGGATAGTACTAACAATTATGTGACATAAGTGGATATTATAATACAAATTGGTATTGGCAGAAAATAGATGTAGGCAATCGTTATTCACGAAATGATTGTATTTTGTTTCGCTATTTCTAATAATAAATTGAAATTTACTATAAAACCTAATAAAATAGCCGCACGACGAGTTGTTTTGGCACTTGGAAAGTATCATTAACAATATTACGTTAGTCGTTTAGTCACCATTGCATTCTGAAATGCAACTAACGTAAATGAAATGGTAAATAACCTAAACCCATAGAAGGCGGAATTTTCAAGTGACCTCAGGACAAAAGTCGCTGCAAATTAGCTGAAAAGAATTCTTTATTTTTGGTAAGAAACAGACAATATTCAAAGACTTTTTTAAAGACTCGCAAACGGACCTGCTAAAATTCAAAATAAAAAATGGTGGTCTTCAGATATTTTAATGATTCATTTGATCACATGTTTTATTTAGAGTACTTGCTTTTCCCGTAGGCGGCATTTCAAAACTTGTTGATTAAGGAGGCAAGAAGATTCCGTGATCAAACTATCAAATCAATTTACCAGGATCTTAGAATTTCTCAGATCTATGTACTAACTAGCTGAATTTGATCTGCAATATTCCGCATATTAAACGACATACTGATATTTTAACATTATATAACTTTTAATGACGGAAAATGCGTTTTTAATGAAAGTGCGGAAATGAAAGGCGATCTCCTTTCTAAATTTTGATATCCGGCTCATAAAACAATTCCGAATTGGATAATTTCTATGATTGTACCAAAACTGGAAGAAATATTTTGGTGCTTATCACTTAAAAGCTACTTCGCAAGTTTATCATTTACTTATACAGTTCTATTAATTTCATGACAGGTAGACGAGTCAACGTCTCACCTTATTTTAAGTGGTCACCGATCATAAAGACTTATGCCAAGGCACTGGAGGATTGTTACCATCACCCACTCTACAGAACGTTTCTTAAACATCGCTTAATTTTTTTTTTCTTAAACCAGACAACCGAGCGTCGATCTCACACACCATGAAAATACTTATTGTAAACTACTTGCAATAATTGTAAGACACTTTTTTTAATACAGTACAGTTTATTGTTGATTCTAATTAATTCTGAAATTACTTTACCTTACCTTTTAAAATTTGTTTATGTCTATATTCCTAGTTTGACATAAACAAAATGTATGTTAATATAAACACTACTGAATAAATCTGATAGAAAGATGAATGAAGCAACCTGAACCAGGCTCGGTCAAGGCGAGCAGCAGTCGGCATGTTGTGGTCGCCGATTATTGGCAATAGACGCTGCGACCAAGAACATTTGCGAAATTACTACGCTTAGAAGATAACCTCGCTACAGGGTGCAGGGAGACCACCCCAAACAGAAAAAAACAAACGCCTTTTGTACCTATGTTAGTAACTAGTAAAACTAAGTAAAATTCCTCACATAAGAGTTATCAGGTTGAAAAGTGGTATACAGTTAAAATTATGATGTAGGTCCACATGAAAAGTACCTACTCATATTTTCAATTAATCAATTAGTTTGCTAATTTCTATAATTAGACTTCAGAATAGTGAGAAAACGTTTTAAAAGGCAAACGATTGATCAGAATTCTAGGAATTCTAGGCACTGGCCAAAGTCACTAAGCATGTCACTATCTAACTTCGGATGCGAATTGCGAATTGAATTTGAAAATCGCATTTCTCATGATATACATTGATATCGAAACAATTCAATAATATGGTACCATGTATCTTATCCGTCGTGGTGGCCGAGTGGTCGAAGCGCGTCCTTCCGAACGGGAGGTCGCGGGTTCAAATCCGGCCGGCTTGTACCTCTAAATCTAAATGTGAAATAGATTTATGTGCAATTTTTCACAACACCACTGGCTAAAAACGGTGAAGGAAAACATCGTGAGGAAACCTGCATGTTGGAAAAGGGTTCTAAAAATCCTTTGAAGATATGTGAAGTCCCCAATCCGCACTGGGCAAGCGTGGTGGACTATGCCTAATCCCTCTTCTGAGGAGACCTGAGCCGAACAGTGGGCAGTAATGGGTTGGTACATGTATCTTATCCGATGATGAAGTGCTAAGGAAGTCTTGTACTAAACAAGACAGATCCATCACGTTTGTGATTAGTTTACTTTCTTGTGTAGCTACTTCTGCAGGATATCTAGGATCTCAAAAGGTTATATTTAAAAGGTTTTTTATTGTAATAAATTAATTTTGTAATTTAGTACTGTTTGTTTTTGTTTTCGAGTGCGTGGAGCGTTACTTTCTGTTGTATTATAACCAACGCTCACAGTGTGAGCAATTTTCTGAAAAAACGTTTTGCTAATGCTTTTGCTCAAATTGAAAAGAATTTTTAAGCAGCTTTTGTGCTGTAATAAATTTATTTTGTATACTTTCTATCTCTACCAAGTTTAAAATAGAAACCTGCCAACTTGTACAGATTATGCCTAGATTTTATAAGCAAAGACCTGAATGGTATTGCCAAATTTCTGATAGATGAGAATTATTACCCAGCCATGTATGACTACTAGAAACCTATATTTATGATAACTGTAACCTTCCTTTATCAAGTAATTGTAGCAATATCATTTATAGGAGATTGTACAAAATATAAAAATATATCGAATAAAATAAGAAAATGAATGTAATACTTTCATGCATTTTCAACAGGTTCTTACCACGATATTTAATTAATTGAGTTGTCTCGATATTTCAACGTTGTTTCAAACGTTATGATCACGAGAAGACTGGATACTGCGGGTCGATTTAAGATCAAACAAATCTGTCTACCCTCTTTCTCGTTCGCTTTTGGGTAGTACCACTGGAACTCGAACTCACATCACGACACACCACACTCACTGTATCTACAAGACTCTCTGAGCATGAACCCGCGAGTGACTGTTGTGTTGAGCACTGGATTCCACATACTCGATAATCTGAAGCCGTCACCCCTGTTAAAAGTGCTATGTCTTGAAATCTCAATAGGTTCTTTAAACATCCTTGGTACTTGGTATGAAAGTATTATAGAAAACCGCGAGTGTCTGAATAAGTTTATAAATAAGTGTAAGTAAATAAAACAAAACTTTAAAACACCAATTTATTTTTACTCCTTAATAATGACAATAGCATTGCTACTAAGGTTTCGGCAGTAAATCGTCGAAAGCGAGATCGTCGACCACTTTGTTAGCTACGTCCAACAGAACTTTGGATACTGTGTTCTCTAAGTAAGGCTTGAAGGTGGCAAAGAATTCTTCTTTGTTCTGATTGATAGCGTCGTTAGCTGCTTGTCCTGGAAATATACTAAATATTAGTAAAGTTTGAGACAAAAAAGTTGGTTGCCTGTAAAGTCGGTATACGGGCGAAAGTTTTACGTGACAACGACTCTGCATGGTTAGCCCACCTAAGAGCGAGAGAGACAGACACAAAAAGTGACGCGGCACGCGTGCCTCTCACTCGCTCTCATTGTGAGCGCATAACGTGAGCGGAGCGTAACGCAGTTTCTTGAAGTGTCACCCGGCAAACCAATTTATAAGACGTTGTCACGTCAAAATTGCAAGATTTTTTAATTATTTTCAACCTCTGACGCAAAAAACAATAGAGTGGTTTAATTTTCATGTGTGGAGTCGGGATACGACTTTTCATTATTTTATTCCTCACAAGATAAATTAAGATTGAGTGAACCGATTCGTACGATTTTTATCACATAAACTGATAGGTACAGTCGATGTGGAGTCAATTTTTTTTAAGATCGAATAAATTGGTACTTTGGTAAAATAAATTGGACTTTTATCTCAAAAATAATGAAATAACAATAGTTTTAAAGTTACTTTTTAATTAAGAGATGTTTAGTTATAAGATTCAAAATATTTGTACCAGTACCTACCTAGTTTAATATGTTATGAGGTAATAAAATAAAGGCTTTTTCATTTTATTGACGTGACAACGTCTTATAAATTGGTTTGCCGGGTGACACTTCACTTCACTGCGTTACGCTCCGCTCACGTTATGCGCTCACAATGAGAGCGAGTGAGAGGCACGCGTGCCGCGTCACTTTTTATGTCTGTCTCTGTCGCTCTTAGGCGGGCTAACCATGCCCGAGTCGTTGTCACGTAAAACTTTCGCCCGTATACGGACTTTACAGGCAACCAATTTTTTTTATTTAAATTGGTACTTTAGAGCTAGGTCTCAAAATGCAACTTTCTAATGAACAAGATTTTACGTGCGTGTTTGCGTCTCTTCTCTTTTCTCTTTCTCTCTCTCTCTTTTTTGAATAAACCGATTATTATGATCACGTCTTAATGTGCGCACCGTCATGGTAAACCTACAAATAATTGTGTAAACTGATACTTACCCAGTACTTTATCGTTGTTGAACAGTCCGTCTAGTCTGACAGTGTAGTCTTTAACATTGATCTTGGTGTCCATGCTTTGGAAGATCATGAATTCAACGCCGTCCTTCTTTTCTATCTTACCGCGAAGAACGATGACCGCGTCACATTTAACTGAAATATTAAAAGTTTTATAATCGAAATATTTGTAATGTTAATTTATTTTTCATTTCTGGACTTGAAATTTCCCTACTTCCGCTTAAATTTAAGGATCGCTCTTACAAAAGGTACAAACAGTTTTTTAAATAATCTTCAAATAGTCAAAACTTTAGTTCAGATAGAGTGAAGATGATATTCTGTTGAATAATTTGATATTCCTAAAATGTTTAATATTTTAAATTATTTGCTAAGTAATTTAATTTAATTAATTATTATGTTATTATTTAAATTATTATTTGTCCTGTATAAGTATCTACAAACAAGTTACTTACCAGCATCAACGACAAGTTCTCCTTTCCCCTTGAGAGGCACGACCAGAATCTGTGTGTCTAGTTCATACCCTCCCTCGAAGTGAAGCTTCGGGAAACGAACCTTGGCTTCAATCATCAACTTGTCGAGATCCACACTGAAATCATTATTTTAGTTCAATATTCATTTTAAAAAAGGCTTCCAGTGTCATGAATTCTGTAGTTTCAAAATAAGAACCGCCATAGGTTTTTCTTGATAACTTTAAATGCAAGAAAAAAGTTAACCCACGTTCTTTACACAGAAAACGGTAGAAATATTAACCTATTTTTTTGTAGTTTAAACTAGGTACTTATTAATTTAATTTATCAAATCAATTATTTTACTCCTACATCGAACTAAAATAATCAAGTTGTGTTTTATCTTCCACCTCATGGTTTCAAAGAAAAGTTTAAAAACTTAATCGAAGGCTTAAAATTCAGTCCTATACAAGTCAGGATAGAAACTCACTTCAAACTCTTAATGATGAAGCCCCCAGCCCCGGTCACAGTAATGTCTTTACCGGCCGCGTGAATTGGAACACGGTCACCACTGACTGCAGTCAACTGAAAAACAAAAAGACCATCAGAACTTTCATACTTTAATTTGTATTTTCTGTACTGTGGACGAATACAATTCAGACTCAAGGTGGACCGATTTCCTGGTCAAGTCTGGAAGTCAATGGATACAGATAGCACAGAACCGGGCGTTGAGAAGAGGTTTGGGGAAGGCTCCAGTAGTGACCTGCGTGCTGTTGATGATGATGATGAAACATTTATTGTTTTTAAACAATAGATTAGTTTTACAATAAGTATAAAATTTTACTTTAAAATCTTAGTACAATATTTTTAAATAACTGAATCCAAAATGAAGTCAGAATTAAGTTTTTTTTCAACGCTAATTATTACTGTAAATGGAAACAAAATATTTAGCAATATGCGAGTACAACTTTAAATTTCAAAAATGTGTTGCCCTGGAATTTTACTTGTAGAGGTAACCATCAGGTGGGCCGTAAGCTTGTTTAAGTCCTGTTTCGCAGCGGTTGACCGGCTGTTCTGCTTCGATTTCGGTGTGGCACAAAAGGAAGGACTGCGCAGAGATCAACCAACAAACCGTTGTCAGTCAGTCATGTAAACCAAAGATGTGAACAGCACCACAACCCTACTTTCACCTGCGCCCAGAGTGGCGGAGAGAGTAAGCCCGGGCAGCGGGGGTTGCCCCCAGGCCCGTCCGTGTCCCCCGTGTGTTTGGAGAACACGACGACCCCATGACTGACTGACTCCTGTTTTAAGTCTAACTGTACAATTGTATTAAGTACCTCAGGAATAACGAAGGGCTCAATCGAAGGAACATGTAGTTCAGGGATTCCTTCAACGAGCTTCGGTTTCAACGCTTCTATGGAGCTCTTCACACAATTGCTGATCGTAGTTTGGTCCCGCTTACATATTTGGATGTAGTCCGCTAGAAACAAACAACTTTGAGTGAAGATTACAATTAAATTAGTTCCGCTGAGCAACAAACGAAACTAAAACAATAATAAGGAAAAAAAAAATACAAAATAGAAAAAAGTGAATTAACGCATTAATTATAAAGCGTAGGTAATTATGTTACGAATTTATCATAATTATAACACATTTTAATATAATTACTGCTTACCAAAAAAACCTTAAATGGAATTAAGACAATAGGTTTGATTTGATTTTAGATTATTTATTTTTAGATGTGCAACCTCGATAATTTATTTTAAACTACAGGACTTCGTTTTTACCGCGTAGGTATAATCCGACTTAGGGCTGTTTTACTCTGTATTTTCCAAAAGCTATCGTAGGCTATATTTGAGTTATGTGATTTGTAGTTTAAGTAAATCTGATGTAACCCTACTATTCCCTCCATTTGTGCCAAACATTCATGAGAAAAAACACTGTCATGTCACAACAAAGACACCCTACATACCTACAAGGTAGGTACTACACTCGAACCATTTCGAACAACTCATCGTTTTAATCGTGAAAACAGGAAGCAGTACAAACTGACCAGAATGATGATTCAGAGATATTTATATTTGTGTCAAATCATCAACCTTCAAATGAATTATACCGGTTGGACAAAAACATGTTTTAAGTAAAAGTAAACATCATTTTTGACCGACTTCCAAAAAGAGGAGTACTGAATTCGTCTTTCTTATTTATTACTAGCTGACTCGCGCAACTTCGTCTTCGCCGAAAAAAAAAATTAGGGGTGGACTACCCCTAACATTTAGGGGATGAAAAATAGATGTTGGCCGATTCTCATAGGTACCGGATAAGCACAAAAAATTTCATCAAAATCGGTCGAGCCGTTTCGGAGGAGTTCAAGTTCGAACACCGTGACACGACAATTTTATATATTAGATTAGTTTTTTTTCTGAATTAATACTTTATTCGCAGAAATTTACCGAAAACTGAACTATTAATACCAGTGCCTGTTTATAAAGGCCATTAAATGTTGGCAGTAATAAAATTAAATGTCAGAATTAAAATTTTAATTCTAGTCTATACAAATAGACTAAAAATATTTTTTAATTATTAAAATACTTGACATTTGGACGATATTTAATAGTTAGATGGAGCTGTAGTTACACCTTCTGGGCCGATGCGACAGTAAAGAATATCGTAGTACATAACACGTCCTTTCGTTCCACTAACCCCGTGCTTCTGGCGTCAGCCTCAGTTCAGACACTGAATCTGAGCTGTAGGAGACTTTAGTTTGACTCCGACATACCCAGATAGAAAAAAAAACTTGAGAGGTGTCAAGGGACACCTGGATGGAACGAAGTTCCTTTCGATTAATTGGTGAGGGAATTGTAATAAAATTTTATTTTTTTAAGTTCTAATAATTAGTCTATAAGAGAGAGAGAGACAGACGTTTTAAACTAACTAATTATTATAACATAAATATTTTTTTTTGATCACAGCGCCATCTAGCATTAATCATATAAAACAAAATAAGGAATTGTTTTAAAAGATTTTAATCACAGCGCCATCTAGCGATAATCATCTAAAACAAAAAAAGTGTCGTGACATCTTTTTCATAAGAATTTCCGTCTAGCCCCCTTTCGATAACGCGCGATAAGGAACTTCGTTCCAACATTAAAATAGTACCTGTTGATGAAAATGAAAAACCTATGCGAAGTTACTGTCCAAAAAATATACTTTACGTTATAGTTTCTTTGTACCTACTCCATTTCTATTCTTAATCAGACACATTAAAATGGTAGATAATAATATGGATTTAATCAATACTAATGCACAACAAGTTTTCAATATCAAGGACACATATCGTTTTACATTAATTATCATTAACAAATGAACAATTTTATAAATTGCAACTATTAACATTTTTATAATACTGTTAATAACGAGTGAAAAAATATTAGGCTTAACTATGTTTTTACAAACTATAGAATATCTCCGTATACTTATAATCATCTGAACTGTCATGTCTTTATCATAAACAGTTGCTAAGAGACGGGAATATTGACTAAGTGACATTACATTTACACTAGAATAGAATAGAACTACAATTACTAATAAATACATTAAATAGGTAACATGAACAAAAAGTAAGAATTAACTTTTAAAAAAATGTATTAATTTCTCCTTCTTGACTTCCAAAATGGAGAGAGAGGAGGAGCAATGGTAAAGCTTTAAGTGGGGTCCCACGGAAAGCCAAATTTTATCAAAATCATAAATATCATGTTTAAAGATTGAGTATTTTGTACGAAATGTTATGATCTGTTTAATTAATTTATTATTATATTATGAAATGTGTGTAAGTTTTATCTGAATAAACATTGAGTATCATTGGAGTATCATTGTAATCATATCGTAAAAAATAGACAAGTCGTTTCTGTGAAATAATTAGAAAATTATTTGTAAAGTTTAACTTACGGATTTGTTTTTTCGTGTGCCCGCTCCCAACGACACATAGTACGAGGAAAGATGAAACCAGAAATTTATATAAAGACATTATGTACTATTATGTAGTAGTGACTGTTTGGAACTGTTCAATTCGCTTGAATTTTAATAGTTTTATAGTTGTTCGACGTCCTGCTTCGCAGATTCAAGGTGACGATGTTCTCGCGTGGATGATTTTCAAAAAAACACGATCAAAGCCGAACTTGGGATGACTGGTAGCGAACTTCCTATGACCCACAAATATTCTATTAGATGTATGTCATATCGGAATTGGTATTGGAACACTGGATCAAAATCGTTGTTGACCACGTCTAATTATATGCGGATTTTTCTGCACTTACTAATATTGCTTCGAAAATAAATTTAGAAGATTATCACTACTTTAAACCCGAGGTACTGAAAAAAGGTAGAAAATGTAAGTCCATTAGCATCTCTGAAGAGTGTAGAGTGTACGGAATAGACCGCAACGTCTATTTAATGCGGAGACTTCAGTTTTAACTTTATTTCTATTTAACTGATTCTTTCCACACAATGGAATATGGAAGATGATCCTTTTCTGAAAACTTTTATCTTCCATTGGTGTTAATTAGATTTGTATATTAGATTTTTCTTTTATTTTTTAAATTTTTGAATATTATTAATTTGTTTCTAGGTTCATTTTATAATGCAAGTGTTTCTGCCTTCTCAAATATTTACAATGTTAATGTTATGCAAGCCTGCTATTGGTATAGATACACTATAGTTTGTATATTTTATATTCCTTACATATATATTCGTAACCTTGTGTATCATGTTATACTGTTGGTTTGATTAATAAATAAATACTTAATTACCGGGAACCAAAGTAAAACTCAGCAGGACCACTAAACCAACGAGGTAATGGTACATACAATATGTTTAGTTATTTTCACGATGGTTCAGACAAGGTTGATTTAAACATGCAATTATAGTTTAATGTAAATATTACCGCCGTGTGGTGCCGGCCTAGAACCGCCGTGTGGTGCCGGCCTAGAATAGCACCACCCCACCTTGTCCCGTGGGTGTCGTAGAAGGCGACTAATTCAACCAAGGGACACTCCGGAGAGTGGGCAGCAGCGCTCTCTGAGTATAATAACATCATACTGCGATCGCCAACCCGCATGCCAAGCGTGGCGATTATGGCAAAACCCCCCCATGAATACGGCCGAAAAGAATTGGCCCCCAGTCCCCGGCGGCCCCACTGTGCTTGGTTATGGTAGCGACCAAGCCAACAGTGGGGCAGGGGGTGCTAAGAATCCCCGGGTGCGATCCGGCTACCATAAACAACGAAAACTGCACCTGGCAACACTGAACACGCGTACACTGCGAACAGACGAGAGAATTGCGGAATTAGAGGAAGAGTTGAGCCGGTTGCGCTGGGACATAGTAGGATTATCTGAAGTCCGAAGAGAGGGGGAGGACTCGATGATCCTGCGGTCCGGCAACCTGCTTTACTTCCGGGAGGGCGAACAACTGTCCCAAGGTGGTGTCGGGTTTATCGTCCACAAGTCCCTCGTGAACAACATCGTGAAGATCGAGAGTGTGTCGGCAAGGGTAGCATGCCTTATACTCAGAATAACAAAGCGTTATTCGTTGAAGGTCATACAGGTCTATGCTCCGACCTCGGCACACTCCGACGATGAGGTGGAGGCTATGTATGAGGACATATCCAGAGCCATGCATAGCTGCAAATCTCACTTCACCGTTGTCATGGGGGACTTCAACGCCAAGCTGGGCAAACGTTCTGAGGGAGAGCTGCGAGTGGGGCAATTTGGAGTCGGGTGTCGGAATCACAGGGGAAACTTACTGGCGGGTTTTCTGGAGAAGGAG
This sequence comes from Trilocha varians, assembly GCA_030269945.2. NCBI lineage: Eukaryota > Metazoa > Arthropoda > Insecta > Lepidoptera > Bombycidae > Trilocha > Trilocha varians. The sequence goes on along the minus strand of AP028267.1, from coordinate 9,673,571 downwards.
GCTTTATACATGATGAACTCCTTCTTCAGAAAACGAGACCACAGGAAGTGGACCTGGATGAGTCCCGACGGTGCGACCAAAAACGAGATAGACTTCATCATGTCGACAAAAAGGCAAATATTCAGCGATGTCTCTGTGATCAATGCCATTAAGTTTGGAAGCGATCACCGAATGGTAAGAGGCACGCTGAATCTCAAGATCAAGCTTGAGAGATCCCGGCTGATGAAGTCTACGCTCCGACCAGCACAAGCCCACATCCAGAACCCCGAGAGCTTTCAGCTCGAACTCCAGAACCGCTTTAATAGCCTGGCCGGCACAGTGGACGAGTATAATGACGGTTTTGTGGAAGCTGTCAGAGCGGTAGGGTCTAAGTTCTTCAAGGCCCACCGTTCAAACAGAACCAGAAGACTGTCGGACTCTACCCTGAGGCTTATGGAACAACGCCGTGAAATGACTCTGCAATCCTCAGATGATGCCATTAAACATCGGCACCTCAATAGACAAATCTCTAAATCTTTAAAACGAGACCTGCGCCGATTCAATACCAAGCGTATTGAAGAAGCCATAGAGCGAAACAAAGGCACCAAAGTTTTCGCGAGAGATTTGTCTATTGGGCAGAGTCGTTTGGCAAAACTGAGGACCATTGATGGCAGAGTTGTTTCATCGGGTCCTGAGCTTCTGGGTGAGATCGAGAGGTTCTATGAACAGTTGTACACATCTACTCGACAACCCGTGACAAATCTGGCAAAAGACCCAAGAGCCAAACTTACCCGACACTACACCGAAGACATCCCGGACGTCAGCTTGTACGAGATTAGGATGGCCCTCAAACAGCTCAAAGACAACAAGGCGCCGGGTGATGACAGTATCACGGCTGAGCTTCTGAAAGCGGGAGGGAAACCTGTCCTCAAGGCTCTTCAGAGGCTTTTCGATACCGTCATACTCGAAGGAAAAACGCCACGGGCATGGACCAGGGGTTTGGTCGCACTGTTCTTTAAGAAGGGTGATAATACCCTTCTGAAGAATTATCGACCCATTACGCTCCTGAGCCATGTCTATAAGTTGTTTTCGAGGGTCATCACGAATCGTCTCTCACGCAGGCTAGACGACTTCCAGCCTCCCGAACAAGCCGGTTTCCGAAAAGGCTATAGTACCGTAGACCACATACATACGCTGCGACAAGTTATACAGAAAACCGAGGAGTATAACTTGCCTCTGTGCTTGGCGTTTGTGGACTACGAGAAAGCCTTTGATTCGGTCGAAACATGGGCTGTATTGCAGTCCCTTCAGCGGTGCCAGGTCGACTACCGGTATATCGAAGTGTTGAAGTTCCTGTATGAAAACGCCACTATGTCAGTCCAACTCCAAGGCCAGGCTTCGAAACCAATACCTCTAGAGCGCGGCGTGAGACAGGGTGATGTTATATCACCAAAACTGTTCTCCGCTGCCCTGGAGGATGTCTTCAAGGTTCTGGATTGAAAAGGGCTAGGCATCAATATAAATGGCGAGTACATAACTCACCTTCGATTCGCCGACGATGTAGTGATCATGGCTGAAACCGCGGAGGAGCTCTCTGCAATGCTCAATGATCTCAGCAGAGTTTCCTTGGAAGTAGGTCTAAAAATGAACATGGACAAGACGAAACTTATGTCAAATGTCCATGTCGTACCTTCTCCAATAACTATCGGAGACTCTGTGCTTGAAGTTGTTGACGAGTACGTATACCTGGGACAAACTGTCCGATTAGGTAAGTCCAACTTCGATGCAGAGATCAAGCGACGAATCCAACTCGGTTGGGCAGCGTTCGGGAAGCTTCGGAAAGTTTTCTCGTCCACAATACCACAGTGTCTCAAGACGAAAGTCTTTGACCAGTGTGTGTTGCCAGTGATGACCTACGGATCAGAGACTTGGCCGCTTACGATGGGTCTTATCAGACGACTCAGAGTCACTCAAAGAGCAATGGAAAGGGCTATGCTGGGTGTCTCTCTGCGTGATCAAATAAGAAATGAGGAGATCCGCAGAAGGACTAAAGTAACCGACATAGCCCAAAGAATTGCATCTTTGAAGTGGCAATGGGCAGGACACATTGTGCGAAGAACAGATGGCCGTTGGGGCCGAAAAGTTCTAGAGTGGCGGCCACGAACCGGTAAGCGCAACGTTGGTAGACCCCCCACGAGATGGACCGACGATCTGGTCAAGATCGCGGGAGGTCACTGGATGCAGACGGCGCAGGACCGGTCGTTATGGCGAGGTTTGGGGGAGGCCTATGTCCAGCAGTGGACGTCTATAGGCTGATGATGATGATGATGATGTAAATATTACATCTGGTCCTTGTCGATAAGGTTTGCAATAGACAAGGTGAAGTATTTACTAGGTAATGTATAAATCATTAATAATGTTCTATGCAGTTTAGTTACACAATATGTTAAATTTTGGATGAGACATCATGTAAAACTTATGAACCTAGTACCGATGACGCATCCGCTCTAGGGTCACAAAATCAAAAATTTCATTATTAAAGATTAAAAAGATTAAAAATATTTATTCAGCCAAAATTTACAGTGTAATATACAATTAACCATTAGATCTCTAGGTCAAGCCTGTCTCGTGTCTTACTAGTACATTTATCAGTCAAATTAACCGTTTGTATCGATACCAAATTACAATCTTGAAAAACAGAAAATAACTTCTTAGTGGCTAGTGAGACAAAACATAGGTAAATTATTAATTTCAATAGCAAAACGGTGAGTAGTCTATGTATGATGACTGCATGTAGTGTTTGTAGGTGTTGTGAGTGTGTGTGTGTGAGTGTGTACGTGTTTTTGAGTATTTTCAAGAAGAGTGGATAGTAGAAGAGTGCGTGCAAGATGAAAAGTCACAAACCAGTACGAATGAACATTTATTCATTTTACATACACTCATTCTCACATACGTTTGAAATTTGGAATTTCGCGTTGGTGATAGACCAGGTGTGAGTTCACCAAAACGATTTGTATGGTGCTTTACCTACAGTTATTTTATCTCAAAAATACCCAAATAAAATGATCGAAATAGAGCTCCGTGATAAATGTATAGGTACATTAAGCTTTGATATAAAAGAGCATTCTTAAATAAAGATAAAGAGATAATAATTGCAGTCAAATTACAAAAGAATCTCAAACTAACTTCAGCCATTCCTTCTGACCTTGAAATCGAAAAAAAAACCGTGTTTCTAGCTTCTTATATATAATTGTATTGTTTTAATTACTTTATAAATATGTATAATGCCACTAAAAATACATTATAATTTCTCATTTTTAATTAGATTTAATAATGAAACTATTCCGGTGTAAAAAAAACGTATGTTTGTTCATTAGAATTAATATAAGGGTTGCCTCTTGTTAGTAGTGATTTAATATTCGGCGCGAAGGCTTAGGAAGGCGAAATTTGGAAGGTCACCAATGTGAATGAAATTTTGTTATGTTTTATTTTTATAGATGAGACATTTTATATTGTTTTTGGGTTAAATGAACTACTAAAAATATCTATACCCTCAATTGTATTGTTTTCTAAATTTTAAATTACCTACTCACTTCAAACTACCAGGAGGTAATTGCAGAATGTTGAATGAAATCGCCATCCATTCGACAGTTTTTTTTTTTTTCTCTTTTTGATTTTTGAACTATGATTGCAAAATCTTGGTATACTCTTTACATTACCAACATAGTTAGCAATCAGCATCTAGAATATTCTAAAATATATATTCCATGTTCATGGATAGTTTATTCCTGAAAGAAAAAAATCCACCCGATAATAGCATGTAAATAGAAATTTGAAAACTATTCTTAGTTTTTATACCTTTATGGAATATTCAATGACTAGGTAGTAACCCTAGCCGAGAAGTAATTAGCAACACTTAAATAAAATTAGTGTCTATTTTAATATTAAAATAATCATCAAATGCAGTAAATACAGTATTTAGATAAAAATTCAAATTAGATATGTTCCGATACTGTAGACAGGACAACCGGTCTTTTTAGAGTAAATATCACTTTTAGGTACTACTAGGTATATTGGTTAAGTCATACCTAAGGATAAGTTGCTATATGTCTATAATCGGGTATTGGCCCACCTCTCACTCCCACCACTGTAACTCCTGTGTAGCCAGGATCCACAGCGGTGACCATCGTAATGACTCTGAGCAGTGAAGCCCAGGAAAACCCGAGGGAAAGCTAACTTGTCTTGGACCCCGCAACGAATTTAATCAGAAGATGATAGAAGGAGTAGGAAAAACATGAGTTTTGACTTCCCTTCTCGCAAAAGCGGGAGACAATAAAATAAAATTGAAGATGCATTACGCCAGAATTGAGAAAAGCACCACGGACATTTTATTAAATTTATTGGACCTATGCGGTGAGCTGTTGTACTATTTAGGATGCCAATAATAGGTATGGCAAAAACGTTTGAATGCACGGAAATTTGCGCTGGATGCTACAAGATCCGTGTAATAAACGACTCTAGACGCTACTTGTAAGGAATTTAACATAGTGACGCGTTCCATATGCCATAGATTGCACTCCCAGAGGATGTGATGGGCTGTCTGTTCATACTTTTGTTGATCAGTTGAACAGTCGCAAAGCGGTGAATCTACCAATTTAAAAGAAAATAACTTTTGTTTAAAATTGCCATGTCCCGTTAGGAACTGCGAAACGCAATGATCTATTTCGATCCATTTCATTTTTAACCTTTCACGGATACAAGGAAAGAATTTATAGAGATGACGGCCCTTAATTGAGCTATCCCAGCGTGTTTGCCATTCCGTTATTAAATCGTTGCAAACGTCATCGAGTGAATTATATAGTCGTTGTATTTTGAGTTGATCACGCGGTAGTAGAAATTGACACGCTTCATCTTTATTCACATTATAAAACATTGATGCGCGACGTTGGATTTCTAAATCTACGGGGAGCACACCCGCCATCACGGGAAGTGCTTCCGTACTGACCGTCCTATAAGCCTTGCATAAAAATATCAATGCCAAACGTTGACTTTGAAGTAATTTTCTTCGAGCAGCGCCAATAGTAGACCTGTCGGCCCATACTGGAGCGCCGTACCCGCTGGGCCAATACCCGATATGTCTATAACAAAAAAACTTGAGAGGTTTCAAGGGACACCCGGATGGAACGAAGTTCCTTTCAATTAATTAGTGAATAAAATTTTATTTTTTATGAATTATTACATAAGGAACGTTTTTCAAAAGATTTTGACCACAGCGCCATCTAGCGATAATCACCTAAAACAAAAAAAAAGTGTCGTGACAACAAAAAGTATCGTGACAACAAAAAGTATCGTGACAACTTTTCGTAAGATTTTTTTCCGTCGATAACGCGGGATAAGGAACTTCGTTCCAAAACTTAAATTTTTGTACTTAAAACTTAAATGAATTCACATGGCAAATATAAAGCTATTAAAAATTCAAAATTATTCTACAAGAAAATTTTAATATTATTACGCACGAAGTTAACTAATTATAATTATGTTTATGAGAACTAGGAAACTGCCGAAAATGCATAATACTTATTATTAAAACAATTCAAAATTTAATTATTTAGAATTAAGCGTGTTTCTTTCACTAATAATATAGTAAAAAATATAGGTACTTTTATAAAAAAAAAATATTTCTGAAATGTTGACTTAGTTGTGCCTTATAAGCACATACAGCAAAAGTAACAAAAAATCTCGAAAAACCACTTTAAAAACAGTTAAAGTAAAAAGAAGGGAAATGACTGCGATAGACCTGTGTCCTGGTATTAAAATAGTAGAGTCATGCTGTGTGATTGCGAGAAAATCATTGATACGATTAGGTACTGATTTGGAAAAAAAAGGCAAATAAAAAAGAAATAAGTTCATAATGGTTGCAATATTTTGGCTGCTGTAAGGTAATCGTGTTGTGCAAGGATATTGGTTATTTATACGTTTTTGTATAAGTTAACAATTTTAATGATCCCAAAACCTCCTCCTCCTCCTCCTCCTCTCTATAACGTATTGGCATTTCACCGAATTCAATACAATATTTCTAAGCTAAAAACACTGTCTGAAGAGACTTGATCTCAGGAGAACATTGGTTTTAGACTATTATCTAGTATACCTACTATATATTACACTAGCTATTGCCCGCGACGTCGTCTGCGTGAATGCTATGTACTACACCATAATAATATACCAACAATTGTATCTTGTAAACTAACATTAATTTACTGGTTTTCTTCTTTACCTTTCATATCTACATTAAACAGAGTAAAAGAATAAGACTGTTTTTTTGTAAAATTGAAGTACAAAAAGTGCTAATTTCGACCCGCTTCGAATAAATGACTTTAAGGTGATTTTGCTGAGTTAAGGCAAAAGTTGTGACTAAAGCAGATGTAGAAAATAATCAAATTAAGACAAATATAAGATAAGATTAGAAGATAGCGTAAAAAAACATGCTTATAGAACTTCTCAATGGTGGTTTGGCTCTCCGCAGCCAAAATAAAGAGAGTCCGGACCGGTGACGCGGATGCAAGCGACGTACCGGTGCCCGTGTGAGAAGCAGCCCGTCCTGAGGTCGACACCCGCTGTCTCCAGTGTCTGCCCCAGCGACTTATTGATAGTCATCACGAAGCAAACACTCACAGAGAACTGTACGCGCTTGAACTGGAACGGAAAGTTTAGGAACATACCTCATGGTATGAGAGGAATGAGTGATATAAATACTGCGTCGCCGACGCCAGAACCCGTAAGAATTTCCGCCTCAATTGTGTGTTTGTGGAGCGAGGTGACTTTAAGACGGGTCCCGTTACACAACTTCGGAAGAGATAGGTTCCGAAGAAGCAGAATCGGGACACTGACCTTCAGCTTGACAGTATGCGCTGGAAAACCACTTGCTGACAGAGAGTTCAAAAATCCTACAGGATAATGTGTAGCATCGTCTTGCTCGACGACAGTTCATTTCCCTCAATTTCTGAGAGAATTCGTTAATTGCTGCAGCCTGATCATTTTAGGGTGTCAAAATGGCTCGCTCACACACCCAAGAATTCTGCTGGTGTGGTATACAACTGATGTCATTGTACACACAGCGAATGAATTCTTCTAAGCTGGATACAACTCTACCGAGAGACATTGGAAGCACCACTTGTCCACCTCTCTCTTCTGGTAGAGTACCTTCACTAAGACTTAGAAGGATATCGGAGAATTCTTGAGCACGTCTAAATTGGGGATGGATCTACTTCGTAGGTTTGCTTGTTCTTCAAAATCACTCACAAAATAAATTTGCAATAATTTTGAAATATCTGTAGGTAGCAGCGAACCAATTTGATGGTAAACTTGTCCCTGGATCTTGAATGTCGGCATGAACCCTGTTTCAACGATTTGATTTGCACCAAAATAAGTCATCTGGAAGGCGCTGTTATAGGCTCGAATGTTTTTCAAAAATTGGCTGGATCCGGATGTTCGCCGCTTAGTAAGAGTTTCAACAGTTCTGGTGGGTCTTGCATAGACCCCAAGCGTACCTTACCAGATGCACAACACATTCCATTGGGCTCCCCTCTCCATTTGCGGGCTCGACAAAGAGCGCACACTTCTTTTAAGATTGCTAATATCTCCGTGTGCGGCGTAGTTAATCGTAACATTGTACATGAATCCACTTCCCTCTTTATTTAGCCATGGTTGCTCTTGCAACTCCTGCATTCTGTCCCGGTCTAGCGATACATGAGCAGAAGTATCGTCACATACGTCCTGGTAACGCTGCTGAGCAGCTGTACTACGCTCTCCAAGCTGCTCATCAGTCTCCGACGACCGTGAAAGAGCAGGCTGAGAGTGATCTCTCCTTAACTGAGTATCCTGCTCTTCAAGATATTCGATCGACTGAGTTTCCACAATGTGTTCTTAAAGAGTAGCCATTAGCCAACCTAGCTTCATGCTCAACGGCGGTTTCTAGACATCGAGCTAACCTTTTCCTTCGAGTATCGTTTGAGCATTGGGATAAATGAGAACGTTATCCAGGCATTTTAAGTATTTTAAGTGGAAACTATATAATAATAGCTAAAGAGTTCAATTTGACTAACCACAATGACTTATAGCAAAGCAGGTAACCTCAGTTTTGACATTTGGTGTACGAAATAATAGCGCGATTCAGAATAATTCAAATTTATACGCCAACACCATCTAGTTAGCAAATAGGAAACATTGTCCCGCAATGACATTATCAAATTTAAATTATTTATATCAACAAAAAAATGCTTCCATATGTAATTCGACTTAAAGGCCAATTGATGTCGTTGCTCTAAAATTGCTTAATGAAATTTATTTATATGTATAGATCTTGCTAATCTCTGAAACGAATTAAAGACACATTTTTTAAGAAGGAATAGAACTCTTTGTATCTATGACAATTAAAAAAATAACCATTGACAGTGCCAAAAATGACACAATCAAATTTAAATTATGGTATAAGAGCTAGCAACGTTTTTGACAGATTTTTACCGATACGGACTGTCTAGTGGTAGCCTCCAGCCGGTAGTGGTAAGGTCCGGATAAAAAACCGATTTTTCAAATTTTTTTAAGACATTTTTCTTTAAATTATTTTTATTATACTTTTGCTACATGAATTTATTATTGCCAGATATTTTTTTGTTGTTCTTCTGTGCCAGACGATAATTCTGAATTTTTTTTTAATGAAGTTTTTTAACCACTTAAAAACCTAAAATTAATTTGCCAACTGATATAAAAGTGAAAGAGTATGAGAGATAGCATATATAAAAATAAAAGCTGGCTTTACTGAAATGCTTGTTTTCCCGGCATTGCTGGCTCTCGTACTAATAAAAAAATGCTTCCACATGAAATTTGACTTGAACGCCGATAGATGTCGGTGCTCTAAAATTGTTTAATGAAATTTATTATATTTATATCCCGTTCCTCGGAGATGATAGCACTATAATGTATAGCCTATGTGTTGACCCGACTTCTAAGCAATATTCTTGCCAAATTTTAAGTACATCGGTGCAGCAGTTTTCGAGTTTATCCCGGACAAAGCTGACTTTTTTACAGAACAAAATGTATGGATTCTGAATCGCGCCATCATTATGTTCAACGGTTGTTTGACTTGGGAGACTGTATTTTGCAATGTTGACTTTTCTATCATTTTATTATATGTATAGACAAGTCTACTAGTTTTCTAGATTTTTGTCAGTTGCGACGTCGTATTGTAAAAATAAGCCTTTAGTTTTTACCATTCTTCGTTTTCAACTTATTTTACGAGAACTTAACTGAATAAATAACTAAAAATATAAAAACAAATAAAAAAAGTAAAAATGTTTAATTGCGATAATAAAATTATATTATTCTTTAATAATTAAACAAAAATACGTCAACAACAAAAAAAACTAAATTATACATTTAAATTAATTAAGTTTATTTATTTTATTTTCATGCTTCCTGTTATATGCAAACATTAATTTCTGGATTGACTACTGGTCACTAAACCAGTGACCTTGGACTTGACAACTTGAAAAAACAAATATAATAAAGATAATAAAAATAGAAGAGAAATGGACTATCAAAGGAAAACGATAGCAGTTATCACACAACTTTTACTTAAATAAACTATTATTGCCCTCATTTCCCTGGCATTGCAGAGGTTCATCAGTGACAGTAACCGCTTACCATCAGGTGAACGTAGGTTCGATTATCTAATTGCAATAAAAAACAAAAATTCATACAATAAAAAAACACTTATTTCAACCATTATTTTGTTTTATTTTCAAAACGACATCCTTCTTCATTTGGATCGATAACGTTTATCCGTGGTTCTTTTAACACGGACAATTTAAGAGGTTTTAAGAGGTAATGTGATGTAGTAGTAACATTTTTCTAAGCTTACATCGCAAAAGCTCTTGAACCTTCCTTTTTGTGACGTAGACAGAGTTGTGCGAGTCGGCTAGTATAATAAGTGAATATAATGAGTGTTGTGTTATCAATCAGTACTTTACGGATGTAAGTTATCAGCATCACAGTTTAAAAAACATATCACAACTATACCTACAGGGTGTCCCAGAACTATGCGACGAGAACGGGAAGTGTAATTGTTTGTTTTTTTCTGAAAATGAAAGTAACAAAATCGGAAAAAAAATCACACCCTGTATTTTTTCATACTGAATTAGGCAAAAGATGAATTGCATTAAAGTGCAATAGATTTTCCGTGTAGTCTCTTATCGAATTACATACATTGTATGTTATTAATTTGATTTGATAATATTTAACTCATAACAGAGAACATAAAACAATAATACTGGGTTGAATAACAGTGTAGATTATAGAACTCTTAAAAATAGATATACAAGACAATTAAAGATATTTAACGTTTCATTTACAAATTAAATATGAGTAGCTCGCAGGTTCATAATTTAATGTATTACATTGATTCATAATATTTTTACTATAATGTGTTTTGTCACAAAACGAATGAAAAGCCTTGAAATAAAAATCAACTTAAAAACGATCACAACTATGTACGTACGCATGTATGTAACCTACCTATTTTAATTTTATAATTAAAGTACATGCTCCAAAAATCCTGTAATAGATGTCTAATTATTTCATAGAAAAATGCTCCTGTCAACTTTGAGAGAAAATCTCCTGAACAATACATTCTTGAAAATGTGAAGGTTTATTCATCATAACGCATCCTTAGTGTCAGCCATGAAATACCCGGATCTTGTAATCAATCTTGACATGTGGATCATATATAATGAACGATGCAAATCTCTTATCTATGCTAATATAATGTGTTTGTTTGAACACGCTAATCTTAGGAACCATTGGTCTATTTTACAATAGTTGCAGTGTTAGATATACCATTTATCGAAGAAATTAGAAATCCGTACTAAAAGTCCAACAATGTAAAAACTACCTTCCTTTGTAGCACCGATAAAGTTGCACAGGTCAGCTAGTTGTATAATACGATATAAATAAACCAAAAATAACTTTGTAGTTTTGTCTTTTATGCGTAAGTCGATAGATAGTGACAGAAATATTGCAAACGTACCTACTTCGTAGTAAGAAATTGTAAGTATCCTACCGTTCTAAGTCGCTTCTCTTCTTCGTCAGTTTCTTGTTGCTTCTTCCCGCTGTCAAACAGGAGAAAAAGTAAGTATGTCGAGTACTCGCTTACTTACCTACTCTACTGAACTGGTTTTAAAGTCCAGAAACTCGAACGGACCTAGTAATTTCCTAGTCAATTAGATTTTCTGTTTAAGTAATAGATATTATTTTATTGTTAGCTGTCATGTCATGATGTCTTTACAAGGCAATACAAGGTACCTAGATGATTATAGGTATACACATGTGAATGATAAATATAATTTGCTGTAGGAAAATTATGTTATGAAAATTACGCATCATTTTACTGTCCTTGGATAAGACAAGCGATGTATAATATCGGGCGAACAAACCGAGAAATGATGAAACCTAAAGAAACCTTAAAAATCACGAAACTACAAAATAACTTCTTACCAAACCTACGGAACTTCAGAATCCACGTGCACCATTTAAGATAACATTATTGTACACACTTCAATTAGTATATTATATATTCAATTAGTATATAATGAATCAAAAACAAACATATTATTAATTTATAATGACCGTAATTTACAGTCCGGTACGTCAGAGATAAACATCCGATATGGACCCTTCATACGGGCGATAAACTGTGACCCTTGACACAGAGTCTTTACTGCTGCTGAACTGTATGGAATTCTTTCATTCTAATATCTCCGACCGTGAGGAACAGACACAAAATGGAATATAAATTGTTTTTAATTGTTTTGCTTTTGGTCCAATTTAGGAAATGTCAAGGTACGTTGTTTGTCCAAATTGTGTTAACTTTCTTTGTGTTGCGTCAGATGAATCATTTCTTTGTTATGTGTTGACAATATCAAGACAATCAATAAAAATGAAGGAGAATGCGCAATTTCAAGTTGAATGTTAAGTGAGTGCTTTTCTGAAGTGATAATAAGTGTTTGGAAGTGTTAAGACAAACTTTTACCACGTGCAATAGTGTAGTTTCAGTATTGCGTTTTATGACATTAAATAGGCATCTTCGTGTATAGGTTAACTTAGTAAATAATTTAATATGAGTTGCTTCTCGCGTTCACTTTTACCAAAAAAAAAAAAACTTCATTCTGATTGTATGTATTGCCCTTTTTAAGATAAAATAACGCTTAGTTTCAAAATACATCGACGTTTGTAAAGTGACTATTTAAGATTAAATGAGAACAACATATTGCTTGTAAATTGATATCAGGCACTTCGATTTCACATCACATTTCAAAATATTTCGTTATATATTTTTCAGAAATTCCTGAAGATGTGTCAAGTGAAGATGAAAAGCTTACGGAAGGTGAGAAGAAGCTTAGTGATAATATCAGAGCCGTGTTGGAGCATTACAAGCAGCCTGATCCAAAAGGACTACCTCTAGCCAAACTACCAGAACCATATCCTGTCCCAGATGCCGACAATTCATTGGCCTTTGGACATATATATTTAAAAAATATTTCTCTTTATGGAATCAATAATTTCCGACTGAATTACGCAAAAGTTGATATAAAAGCATTAGAGGTATGTGAAATTTAAGGTTTCCTTAATTTTATTACTGAGCAATTTAATATCATGATATAAACCGCGGACAAGAACGGGAAGTGTAATTGTTTGTTTTTTTCTGAAAATGAAACTAACAAAATCGGAAAAAAATCACACCCTGTATTTTTACCATACTAAATTAGGCAAAAGATGAATTGCATTAAAGCGCAATAGATTTTCCGCGTAGACTCTTATCGAATTACATACATTGTATGTTATTAATTTGATTTGATAATAACTCATAATAGAGAACATAAAACAATAATAATGGGTTGAATAACAGTGTAGATTATAGAACCTTTAAAAATAGATATACAAGACAATTAAAGATATTTTCGTCCCATTTACAAATTAAATATGAATAGCTCGCAGGTTCATAATGTATTACATTCATTCATAATATTTTTACCATAATGTATTTTGTCACAAAACCAATGAAAAGTCTTGAAATAAAAATCAACTTAAAAACGATCACAACTGTATACGTACGCATGTATGTAACCTAGCTACTTTAATTTTATAATTTAAGTACATGCTCCAAAAATCGTTAAATAGATGTCTAATTATTTCATAGAAAAATGCTCTTGTCAACTTTGATAAACCGAACCGAACTTTATATAAACCGTGGAGCTTAGAATGACCGAGCAGAAACTTGATCTTACGTACATTTATTAAGAAAATTTTTCAGAATTTTATTAAATTTTTAGTATTTACTTAAAATATCAATAATAATATCTATACTTGTAATATTATAAAGCTGCAGAGTTTGTTTGTTTGAACGCGCGAATCTTAGGAAGTACTGGTCCGATTTGCAAAATTCTTTCACTGTTGGAAAGTCCATTTATCGAGGAAGGCTATAGGCTGTGTTGGCTATATGTTGTATCCCTCTGTAACGCAGATGAAGTTGCACGGGTTGCACCTTGTAGGTATGATGATAAAAAGTATAAGGATAAAGAGCGAATAAAATACCATGAAATTGGAAAATAACTGACTGTCGTGTTCAATCGTTGGTATGTTTTGGAAACTAAACTTCCAAGGTTGAAATAAAATAGTTAGTTCTAAGATGATATTTCGTTAATTACGTAAAATGGTTCATGCTAAAGTTAATAACACCGCTTTTGAACTGCATCCTTTTGTTTGAAAAGATTCGGTTTTCCTAAAAATAATTTATTAATTACTATCCATTTAGGACTTTTAAAACGGTAAATAAACTATAAAATCTTTTATCCTATGTGAATATTTATTTCCAGGCACGTGTAATAATAACTCTTGAAAAAGTACAAGGATACGGTAATTACACATTCTCCACGTGGCTAAGTACAAACCGAGGTCAAGTAACATTTGAAATAATAGATCTAAAGGTAACAGCCAACGCAGGACTTCAAGTACAAAGAGATGGTAAACTCAAAGCTGATAGCATATCGATGGACCTGGCCACGGGCTCTATCGCAGTAAACTTAGAAAACGCAGAATTACTCTCGGGATTGATTAACACGCTTGGAACTATGGTCTTCGACTTAATCAAACCATATGTTCTTTCATCTGCATATGATACGATCAAAACCAAGCTAAACGAAGAAATTGATAAAGTAGCCGGTGACTTGGAATTTCCAAACTCTGTATCTCCATTAGACATTGTAATTGCAGATTTACGAAAAAAAATTCACCAAATCAATGGTGTTGATATTGATCCAATAAAAATAGAGGACTACAATAAGAGCATCAGTGTTTTTGTTTTCAGTCTGTCTGAAACTTTCATTACGGGTGCTTCATCCTTCCAAAGAGTTGGAAATATTTCGCTTATGATAGAAAACAACACAGTAATAGCTGACTTTGAGATAGGTACCCAGAAATTGGAAGGTCAAACAAGATGGAGTATTTCTGCTCTCGGCATAGTAGCCAGGGCTGGTACAGCATCGTTTTCAGTGGAATATACTAGTGCGAGAGTGGTGCTTGCACAACCATTGGATACGAGGAAAAAACCAGAGATTCGCGGATTAGATCTAGAGATTGGAAACATTCAGGTGCGTTGCGACGGCGCTGGTACTCTGGACTATGCTATAGAAATGTCAATAAACATTTTACCAAACCTCCTTCGATACCAAATCATGGATGCCTTGGAAACGCCTCTCATGACCAAGATTCAACAAGAACTCAACAAAGTAAACGTTGAAGACATAATCCAAGAAAAACTGCCAGAAATGGATGAAATGGATAAAAGTGGTTTTAAACTCTCCAACATCATCGGTAAACGTGAAGATAATAAGGACGTTCGTTATGATGATGATGATTTTTTCAATTTTTAAGCCAAAAGTAACCTGGATATTCTATTTTATATATTATTTACCTCGACAATTAAAAGTTTTAAAAATATCTTTACCCTTAATTGTATTGTTTTCAAAATTTTAAATTACCTACTCACTTCAAACTACCAGGAGGTAATTGCAGAATGTTGAATGAAAGCGCCATCCATTCGACAGTTAATTATTTGTTTTTTCTCTTTTTGATTTTTGTACTATGATTGCAAAATCATGCAGCTAATCGGTACATTATATAAACACACTCTGTAGATAAGGAAACAAATATTAATATAAGTTTACTCATTCATTATATTATTTTTAAGAGATGTACCAAGGAACACTTATATCGTCGAAAATTTAATTAAATAAATGTATATTATAAATTTGTAAATGTACATTTATTTTCTGTGTTTGTCCAAAATCGGAAAAAAACACACCCTGTATTATTTATCATACTAAATTAGGAAAAAGATGAATTGCATTAAAGCGCAATAGATTTTCCGCGTAGTCTCTCATCGAATTACATACATTGTATGTTATTAATTTGATTTGATAATAACTCATAACAGAGAACATAAAACAATAATATGTAATAGGTTGAATAACAGTGTAGATTATGGAACCCTTAAAAATAGATATACAAGACAATTAAAGATATTTAACGTTCCATTTACAAATTAAATATGAATAGCTCGCAGGTTCATAATGTATTACATTGATTCATAATATTTTTACTATAATGTGTTCTTGTATAATGTGTTGTGTCGCAAAACGAATGAAAAGTCTTGAAATAAAAATCAACTTAAAAACGATCACAACTATGTACGTACGCATGTGTGTAACCTACCTATTTTAATTTTATAATTAAAGTACATGCTCCAAAAATCCTGTAATAGATGTCTAATTATTTCACAGAAAAATGCTCATGTCAACTCAACTTAACTAAGTTATTTTAAAGAAAACATTTGGCATTGCGTATCTTTTGTTGGTATTTTTAAGTTTATTGGAACGAAGTTCCTTATCGCGCGTTATCGAAAGGGGGCTAGACGGAAAAAAATCTTACGAAAAGTTGTCACGACACTTTTTTTGTTTTAGATGATTATCGCTAGATGGTGCTGTGATCAAAATCTTTTAAAACACGTTCCTTATCGCGCCTTACGTTAGGAAAAAAATATAATATAAGATATCTTTTAATCGAAAGGAACTTCGTTCTTTTCGGGTGTCCCATGACACCTCTCAAGTTTTTTAAAGTGTTTAGTTTATTACATAAGTACAAATTTTTAAGTAAAACAATTATCTTTATGTTGTGACTTGAATAATATGTTTTTGGATATGCAGATAAGTCAAACATAAAATTAACTGTAATTACTTTGTTTTGTTAACCATTGTATTAATAGTAAGTACAGAAACCTGTTATTAGCCGTACATGAACTCTTCTCAATACTATAAGATTGTAATTTTGTCACGCTGTTGTAATACCCGGAACTTGTAATCAATCTTGACATGTGGATCATAAATAATGAACGATGCAAATATCTTATCTATGCTAATACATAAAACTGAAGACTTTGTCTGTTTGAACGCGCTAATCTCAGGAACCGTTGGTCCGATTTGACAAATTCTTGCAGTGTTATACAGGGTGGATCTATAACTTTGGACAATTTGACGTGAGGTGAATGACCTGTTGAAATACAACTTAGCATCGTCTTCAAACTTGTGTGCCTATAATATCGGGCGAAGAAACCTTAAAAATCACGGAAACACAAAATCCACGTACACTCTTTAACAAAACATAATTGTACGTAGTTCAACTGGTATATTATCATTATTTGTTACAAATTATCTATTAACCAAAAATAATAAATCAAAAACAAACATATTATTAATTTGTAATGACCGTAGTTTGCAGTCCGTGACGACAGAGATAAACATCCGATATGGACCCTTTATACGGGCGATAAACTGTGACCCTTGGGCCTAGACACAGAGTCTTTACTGCGGATGCACTATATGGAACTCTTTCATTCTACTATCTGGCAGCAAGGAATAAACACAATATGGAAAATAAATTGTTTTTAGTTGTTTTGCTTCTGGTCCAATTTAGGAAATGTCAAGGTACGTTGTTTGTCCAAATTGTGTTAACTTTCTTAGCGTACCCGCACACCTAAAATAGTATTGTCAATACTTGTGACAGAAGCAGTGATGGGATTCAAAAGTCATAACCATTTAATTAGATTTTTTGGAAAATAGCGTTTGAGTAACATGTACCAAAAAACTTTTGTATATTAAAATTGTGTTATTCGTATATACCTCCTGATGCTTACGTGAACTGAGTTTATTTTAAGTATTGCGCTAAAATAATGAAAAAAAGTAGTTTCAGGTAGCATCACACCTGTAAAAGTATCAAAGAAAATTTAATTAATTTTTTGCATTTAGTAAAAATTATAAGACCACCTGAATAGTAGACTTACGATGTTAAGATTAATATTTTTAACATTTTACGATTTTGATCATAAACAATAATTAAGTTTTTCAAGTTTTATTTATCCTAAAACATGCACTTGCTTTTTTTGAAAATGTGCTTTTAATTAACACTTTCTTTAACATGCTATTTTTTAATATCTTTTCCCATCCCTCACTCGAAAGTATTGTCAATACTATTGTAGGTGTGCGGGCACGCTTAGTGTTGCGTCAAATGAATCATTTTTTTATGTGTTGACAATATCAAGACAATCATAATAATATTATAAAGGCGAAAGTTTGTATGTATGGATGTATGTTTGTTACTCTTTCAAGTAAAAACTACTGAATGGATTTGAATGAAACTTTACCACAATATAGCTTATACATCAGAATAACACATAGGCTACAATTTTTAAACCCCTTTGTAACGCAGACGAAGTTGCGCGGGTGACCTAGTAAATAATAATGAAAGAGGATGCGCTATTTCAATTTGAATGTGAAGTGAGTGCTTTTCTGAAAAATAAGTGTTTGGAAGTGTTAAGACAAACTTTTACCGCGTGCAACAGTGTAGCTTCAGTATTGCGTTTTACGATATTGAATAGGCATCTTCGTGTATAGGTAACTTAGTAAATAATTTTTAATATGAGTTGCTCGTTCACTTTCACTTTAAAGTGAGCAATCCGATTGTATGAACTGCCATTTTTAAGATAAAATAACCATTATTTTCAAAATACATCGACTTTTGTAAAGTGACTAAGTAAGATTAAATGAGAACAATATATTGCTTGTAAATTGATATCAGGCACTTCGATTTCACATCACATTTCAAAATATTTCGGAAAATACTTTTCAGAAATCCCTGAAAATGTGTCAAGTGAAGATGAAATACTTACGGAGGGTGAGAAGAAACTTAGTGATAATATCAGAGCCGTGTTGGAGCATTACAAGCAGCCGGATCCAAAAGGACTGCCTCTAGTCAAACTACCAGAACCATATCATGTCCCAGATGCCAACGGATCATTGGGCTTCGGACGTATATATTTAGAAAATATTGCTCTTTATGGAATCAATAATTTCCGACTAAATTACGCAAAAGTTGATATACAAGCATTAGAGGTATGTGAAATTTAAGATTTCCTTAATTTTATTACTGAGCAATTTAATATCATGATATAAACTGTGGAGCTTAGAATGACCGCGCAGAAACTTGATCTTACGTACACTTATTAAGAAAAATTGCCAGAATTTTACTAAATTTTAAGTAAATTTGATGATAAAAACTATAAGGATAAAGAGCGAATAAAATACCATGAAATTGGAAAATAGCTGACTATCGTGTTCAATCGTTGGTATGTTTTGGAAACAAAACTTCCAAGGTTGAAATAAAATAGTTCAACTAAGATGAACTTTCGTTCATTCGTGATAAAGTTAATAACACCGCTTTTGAACTGCATCGTTTTGTTTGAAAAGATTCGGTTTCCCAAAAAATAATTTATTAATTACTATTCATTCACTTTTTTTATATAAAACAGTAAATAAACTATAAAATCTTTAATTAATATGTGAATATTTATTTCCAGGCACGTGTAATAATAACTCTTGAAAAAGTACAAGGATACGGTAATTACAAATACACTTTATTGTTAAGTACAAACCGAGGTCAAGTAACGTTTAAAATAATAGATCTAAAGGTAACAGCCAACGCAGGACTTCAAGTACAAAGAGATGGTAAACTCAAAGCTGATAGCATATCGATGGACCTGACCATGCGCTCTATCGAAGTAGACATAGAAAACGCAGCATTACTCTCGGGATTGATTAACACGCTTGGAACTACGATCTTCGACATAATCAAACCATTTGTTCTTTCATCTGCATATGATACGATCAAAACCAAGCTAAACGAAGAAATTGATAAAGTAGCCGGTGACTTAGAGTTTCCAAACTCTGTATCTCCATTAGACATTGTAATTGCAGATTTACGTAAAAAAATTCACCAAATCAATGGTGTTGATATTGATCTAATAAAAATAGAGGACTACAATAAAAGCATCAGTGTTTTTGTTTTCAGTCTGTCTGAAACTTTCATTACGGGTGCTTCATCCTTCCAAAGAGTTGGAAATATTTCGCTTATGATAGAAAACAACACAGTAATAGCTGACTTTGAGATAGGTACCCAGAAATTGGAAGGTCAAACAAGATGGAGTATTTCTGCTCTCGGCATAGTAGCCAGGGCTGGTACAGCCTCGTTTTCAGTGGAATATACTAGTGCGAGAGTGGTGCTTGCACAACCATTGGACACGAGGAAAAAAACAGAGATTCGCGGATTAGATCTAGAGATTGGAAACATTCAGGTGCGTTGCGACGGCGCTGGTACTCTGGACTATGCTATAGAAATGTCAATAAACATTTTACCAAACCTCCTTCGATACCAAATCATGGATGCCTTGGAAACGCCTCTCATGACAAAGATTCAACAAGAACTCAACAAAGTAAACGTTGAAGACATAATCCAAGAGAAACTGCCAGAAATGGGTAAACGTGGTTTTAAACTCTCCAACATAATCGGTAAACGTGAAGATAATAATGACGTTCGTTATGATGATGATGATTTTTTCAATTTTTAAAACAAAACCTGTATATACTATTTTTTATTATTTACCTCGACAGTAAAAAGTTTTAAAAATATCTTTACCCTCAATTGTATTGTTTTCAAAATTTTAAATTACCTACTCACTTCAAACTACCAGGAGGTAATTGCAGAATGTTGAATGAAATCGCCATCCATTCGACAGTTAATTTTTTTTTTTTTTCTCTTTTTGATTTTTGAACTATGATTGCAAAATCATGCAGCTAATCGGTACATTATATAAACACACTCTGTAGATAAGGAAAAAAATAATTAATATAAGTTTACTCACTCATTATAATATTATTTTTATTAAACGGTTTTATTTAGCTCACCCCGTTTGTTTTATTATTTATTCTTGTGTCAAATTTAGTAATTCAAATTTCACCCTCTTTCCTCCTTTCAACCGATTAATCTGAAATTTTGTACACACTTTGGATTTTGGTGACAAAACAATTATGTTTCTTCATTATCTTTATAAATTCAAGATGGCCGCCGCTACAAAATGGCGGATAATTTATGTTTTATTAATCCCATCAATATGGGTATCAAATGAAAGGGCTCAACAAGCAGAATTCAATATACCTACTATAAAAAATTTAAATCCAAGTTGGCCCTCGCTACCAAATGGCTGATAACAATTTTTTATCAAACTATAAAATAAAAATAGGTAAAAAAACTTATTAAGTTAAACGGTTTTATGTTAAACATACATTGCAATGTTTAAGATAAATGTACTAAAAACCAAAAAAATTATAAAATAGATACAGTCGTGGGAATTATAAAACTCGTTGGGCACGTCAATTTTCTACAATCAATCAAATATATATAATCTTATCAAAATAAAGCTACTCACGGAAAATTAGCTTGATAGCAATCAAGTATTTGCACTTCACTAGATCCCTGACTAATATAATAACAGCATGTGATAAAAGGTTTTTTACTTTTAACCATAAAACATTACTTATATTAGTATAGAATGTCTACGTTGACAAACAAAGGTATCCTCCCAAGCCAGTTGGTGCGGTCAACGCATCTTGGAGTGGGCATCAGAACACATAACACTCGGTGTGCCAGAACACGCCGCACGTTCAGACGGGAATAAACCGTGTCCATAAATATTATATTAAATTAAAACAATGGAGAAATTAATAGCAGTGATGTTGATGGCGTCCGTGATACCGTGGAGTAATGCAAGTAAGTACATGAAAGTAGTCAAACCACTAGATTTTGTGTCAGTACTAACAATGGTAGGCCTCAATTGTTTGAAAAGACATTTTGACACAGACTATAACTAACTCTGAAATAGGGACTGGATAGGGAGTTTTTTCAAAATTTCGACAGTTTTTTTTAAACTACATAATTTACAGTCACAGTTATTTACAGGTTTTGATATAAAATAAAAAATTTCGAGCAGTTAAAAAGATTAATTTCTTTTGAACCAACCAAACCATGAGAGAATGAATACAGGGTTTTCCTGTCTTTTGAATACCTCATTGTGTTATATTAACCGGAACTTTTTGTATTACCTAAGCTTTACATTGATCTAAAGAAGGCTTACTTATTTAATCTCTACTTGAATTAAGATATTATTACAATCCATTAAAAGTTCAACAACCTAAACAAGTTTATTAAGAATCTCATAAAATATAACAAATAACTTTGCATAAAAATTCTTTTCTAAAACAGGTTTGATCCTTATAATTAATTGGTAATCGAAAGAAACGAATTCATAATTTAGATAATTAAAATTGATTCAATATATAGTATTACACATCTTAATCTACACCAGCAGCACGGGCTACAGAAAAAAACAACAGAAAATTCATGAAATGCTCAACATTATAGGTACAATATAAAATTCAAATGTCATAAAAGTGTTTGAAACTTATATTATGGATGCATGTGTTACTGGACTCCTTAAAACTACACAACAGATTTCGTTTCGGTTAAATAGATAGAGTTATTCAAGAGGAATGTGTAAAATAGTATAAATGTATAATTAGTTGAACTGCACAAATTTGTATGCATCATAAAAACAGACACTTTTACCTAATTTTGATAACTGACAATAACAAAAAACATAGCTTCTTATTAATAAACGTTGATTAAAATTTTGTGAAATCTGTTCATTAGATCTAAAGATATCACAAACATCACGACATTCCTTTAATATTAGATAGATGTACAATATGCTTCGAATTGCACCCGTGCGAAGCTGGGCCAGATCACTAGTGTTTAAATAAACCGTTAACACGAGAAAGTCCTGTGCGACTCGTTCGAGTTTTGTAATATAACTTTCTTTGATGTTTGTATTATAATTTCACAGGCAGTTGCTTGGGAATTTCCTCCTATAGTCTTTATATTTTTACTGTATAGCGTCTCTATTTTTTTCGTATGTGTCATAGTGAGCTTTTGATTCCAATTCGAAAAAAAGTTACAACATTTATGAAAAATCCCTAAAGTTTATCTGTGTTTTTCCAGTATATTTATTAAGCACTATGACCCTCGAAAATTTTAGATCACATGAAAAACTTCTTAAATTAAATTATTATTTACTATATGTATCTATCTATTTATTAAAAAACCACATTAGAAACCGTTGTGCAGTAAAAAAATTCAACATACATTGAAAATAATAGGAATAGACAAACAGCGTGAATCGACAATGTATGTAGTTATGTTAATACATAAACAGGGAGAAATTTGAAATGTATTTATTTATTCTCCGAGGAAATAGATGTAAAATCTATTATACAATATTACACAACATGTACTGGTCGTTACACGCGTTGATATTATGAGTGCCACTAGATTGAATAACTACGTTAGGCTATCACTTAGTGTAGTAATTTAGGAGTAGTAATTTTAACTAGTACACAGTAGTAAAGACTTATGTTGCTTTTGAATAATAATTGGCTCGCCAACGTCCAACACACGTAAACAACAAATGAATGTGACGGGTCACCAACATGTAACCACTCAACTGGGAACGTAATTTTTCGCTAGATGACGAAACTGGGGACTTCGTTCGGAATCACTACCGTGTTTGAGCCCCTTTTTAAAAACATTTTTTTCCCAATAAAATTTAATTTAGACTTTTAGTTTAACCTTATATTTTTGTTAATCTTTATTATTAAACGACGCTGTATTGCATTTTCAACGAAAATATATTATTACCGTATAATAATATGAGACGATTAAAAAATGCAAACAAAATAAGTTTTAGAACTTTGCTTAATTTTGGCTCCTGCCACAGACTTGGCAAAAGTAAACAAACCAATTTTGTTGCCGATCCCAGTTGAGTGATTAAACGGGGGTTTTGTGGCCGACATTGAAATTATGTGAAACACCGTTTGGCAGTTGGCCTGCCAGTTGTCATTCGAGTGCATTGGACTTTAGCTTGTCAACACGTAAACGCAACATTATAGAAAGACGAATGTATTATGTACACTAACGATTCTTTACCATATGTGAGATACTTTTTTTCCGACAGTACTAAAATTGTATCAGTTTTGGAACTGAACTAAAACAGGAGATGAGTTTGAAATCGACCCTTCCTGTCATCTAAGGAAGAAAAAAATATTTTTCCTTGAAAAAAAAAACAAAATTCAAAAAAGTTACTCAACCGAGGTAGCCTATTTTCACTGCCTCGTACATCAGCTGTCTTCCACTGAAAATCGGTCCAGCCAATCAAAGATATACCTTTATCTTTACAAATAGACAAACAAAAAAGTCGTAAACAGTACCTAATATTATACAAGGTACTATCATAATAATATTATAAAGGCGACAGTTTGTATGTATGGATGGATGTTTGTTACTCTTTCACGTAAAACTACTGAATGGATTTGAATGAAACTTTACCACAATATAGCTTATACATCAGAATAACACATAGGCTACAATTTTTGATAATACGGGACGAAACTGAAGTCCACGCGAACGAAGTCGCGGGCAAAAGCTAGTAATACATATTTGGGATACAGTGGACTTATGGCCAAAGGGAGATCTCCGACCGGGCGAGGTAGTGTATGCCCGGTCAGGCCGAAGCCCGCTGTAGTAGATTTGAGATGTCGTATATATTCGAAGATTCTTGTAAATGTCGTAACCGCGAAACAGGACCTCGCGCGCTATTGGTCGCCACACACTCCCCTTCGGAGACTGGAGGTCGATTCATCCATTGTGTCTTGTGTGCGTGAATCGAGAATCGCCAGTGCCAGTGTAGAAAGTCCCAGTGAGTCGGAACTGTGTTGCTGCTGCATGTGTCCCAGTGAGTCGGAACTGTGCTGCTGATGCACGGGCTCCAGTGAGTCGGAGATGCTGCCGTGCGAGGTCGATGCTACGTGTTGACCAGGAGAGATGTGCTCTGCTGTACTGACCGGTTGACGTAGTGAGTGTGCCCGATGTGATGCTGGCTGGCGGGGTTCGAGGCTTGGGAGGGTGTGATGATGTCGAAGG
Source organism: Trilocha varians (assembly GCA_030269945.2). Lineage (NCBI taxonomy): Eukaryota > Metazoa > Arthropoda > Insecta > Lepidoptera > Bombycidae > Trilocha > Trilocha varians. The sequence continues at coordinate 9,649,064 of AP028267.1, read as the reverse complement.
AGGCGTGTTCTTTGTCGGGGGTCACCAGTTTGGGTACAGTGGACTAATGGCCAAAGGGAGATCTCCGACCGGGCGAGGTAGTGTATGCCCGGTCAGGCCGAAGCCCGCTGTAGTAGATTTGAGATGTCGTATATATTCGAAGATTCTTGTAAATGTCGTAACCGCGAAACAGGACCTCGCGCGCTATTGGTCGCCACACATAAATATCTATGTATAACAATATCAACAAGATATAACACAAATAACTATTTTATAGGTTAGAAAAGAAAAAAATATTAAGACTTACCGAACTTAATTAATTTAACTAAGTCATATTTTAACAGTCGTATTATCCAGTCTCTACACACTTTACAGCACATACAATATTCATAAAATGTAAGTTTATGCCAAAATTCCCGCCAAAATTAGAAAAAGATTTTTTTATATACCTAACGCACAAAACAGATCCAGGACTCCAGACCATGCAGCCAACATGAACATGAAATAAATAAAACATCCACTTTATTTTTTATTTTTTTATTGTCAGGTAGGCAGATGATTATTATTATTAGATTATTTTTCAACTGCTATCTCGAGAACAAAATTCCTGTAAAATTAAGATGAAATTATAATTTTTATTTAACTTTATACCGATAAATATCCTAAAGAATACTAAAAATAATCAGGACCTTTGTAATGATAACGACAGATAAACTCTGTTGCATATTTTTGTAATTTAAATCAGATTGCGTCTTTACTCGTTCGAGTAATTACTAGACAGCCATGTAACAGATTATACTATTAACTTAAAACGCAATTGGTATTACACGCAAACCACAAAGATTAGAATAAGGTTAGCAAATAGATAACACAACAATGAAGTGTGAAGGTTGTAAATGTTTAGTCACCAAAATGTGGTTCAATATTGAAGTAAGATGACAAGGTTAAGGTTATTTATGAAATCCTAGAATAACCGAAGTTATTTTTCTTAGTATAGATCTTGTTTTTTGTAGTTATTAAATGTCTAATTAAAAGCACAACAATTTCTAATATCTTTGTGTAATTTGTGAGGATTTAACGTCAAATATAGCCTCGATATCAAACCACAATTTAACAGTTAACCCTTCAATTACAAAATACATTAATCGAAAAATAAAAATCAACATCATTTCCCATTACGAGTACCGTACGATGGATGGTACATCGTTTAACAGTAAACGGTTTTTGCGAGATCGGGTTTCGCGGCAAGGTCCCAACTCGGAGTCGATGACCCGACAGCTGGGTGCATCACGTTTGATTGCGACCTCTATGGTTGCATACTTTTTTTATTATCGTACTGGCCAGTACTGCAACAGTTCCACAAAGAAGTATGAGGTTTTGTTTGTATTGATTTTTATTGAAATATTATTCAGCAAATAATGTGCATTATACTAACATTTCAACAACATTAGAATATGAGAGTTTTTAGTTTAAGATTATAATATTTAAAGTTGTTCATTTAGGCATTAACAGACGACAAAAAAAAATTTTCAATGTGATCATTTTTACCATTGTAAATATCCAATATCTCCAAATAATTTTAGTCACAGAAACATATTGTTTAAAAACTGTAAAAGCAAACGTTCTTTTATGACACACGAAATTCTTTGTCCAGCTACTCTTTGTTCACATTTGACCACAAAGTCAACATGGCGGTCACTCCAAGGTCTCTTACTCATGTCATCAATGTTCCGCTATGACTCGTCACGGGATCGTACTACCATTGTTTTCTAGCAACTGTCAGCCTCACCGTTATTTACGAGACTTGCATACTAAAACAATAATGAAAGTTCGACGATACAATGATGTGTTATTTTAATGCGCTGTTATGTATTATGGAATGTTACTTCGAAAAATGGTTACTGGATAATAATTAAGAGATAAAAAAATTATGATGTTAGTCAATAGTTAGCAATTTAACATTCAAATAAGTTGAGAAATAGAGAAGTTTTCAGATATTTTAAAATATTATGTCGAATAATCAACTCGATTCGGTTCAGGTTTGTTCAGGAAGTAAAATTACTGAAGCACTTTTAATGAACTTTTAAGGGGTGGGCCATATAAAGTTTGCATTTTCCAAAAGTTCGACTGTCATGTTGGCTGTGTGGCATGTTGTGCCATCCTGTTGAAACCAAATGTCGTCCATGTCATACTCTTCAACTTTTGGAAACAAAAATTCGTTGAGTATGGCACGGTAACGCTCGCCATTGACCGTAACGGGGATGGGTTTCATCTGAAAAGACTATTTTTCGGTAAAAATGCTCATCTTCGACCAAACGATCTTCTGACCATTGGGCGAACCGAAAACGTCCCATTCCGTAAATGTCAAACCTTTAACTAAATTATGAACATAAATTGAATGACATTTGAGCTGTCATTCTCTAAATAAACAGTAGTTCAAACGTTAGATTCACGCGCGATTGGGGCCATATAAAAAAAAACGTTAGATTGGCCCACCTAAACTACTACAACTAAAGAGTTGTATCTATTAATCATAATCGGTCGTATTTGATTTCATTTGAAATTAATGAAAGAATAGTCCTAAAATGGTTTTAACTTTTAAAATTGTATATTTCTCTAGATGTCTTTGGGGGAAAATGTTCTAAACAAGATCCCAACGTGGATGCATGTCTACTTAAAAGCTTCAACAATCTGATGGACTACTTGAAAGGAGGTGCACCAGAAATGGGGATTGAAGAGGTAAGTCCTAACAATACATAACTGACAGCGTAAGCGGTTATATTACCTCTTCCAAAAATAGAGGTCTCCAATCTGCATTAAGCATACGTTGAATGCATTCTGGACTTTAATAATTGATTAAAGTGTAGAGAGGAAGTGGAATAACTTAAATTTTTCAATCTGCAATTTTTTGGATTAAATAGGATTTCTTCAGTGTTTTCTGCGCGCTATAACTTGTCCTTAAAAGTAAACCGGAGGCAGCGTCCCCATAGAGTCCCTTGATATTGCAGAGGTCCATGAGCAACGGTAATCACCTACGATCAGGTAGTCCGTTAGCTCGTCTACAAGACAGTAAAATAAACTATAGAGCCATATTATTTTTTACATTAGCCGTATTAACATACTCTTCGCTACACAACCTAGCAAGAGATTTTTTTTTTTCATTTTATGTTCTAGGCTGAACCGATTGTGATAGACGAATTGTCTATAGCGCTTGGAGGTGGTCCCGATGGATACAGAGCTACTTTCAAAGATATCCACGCTTCCGGGGCGTCTAATATGACTATCACAAATGTCAGGTATGTAAGCCGAAGATTGTAAATGTCGACTAAAAAAGTGTGTCAATCACAACATCACGTATCTTCTTTATTTAGCTACTGGCTTCTATAACTTCACAAAGCGATGTAGCCTGTAGTCTTCCTCGATAAATGGACCATTCAACACTGAAATAATTTTTCAAATCGGACCAGGGGTTCCTGAGATCAACGAGTTAAAACAAACTCAGCTTCAGCTTATTAGTATTTGTACCTATAGAAGAATATATTACAGAACAATCATAACAGCATAACTAAGACGATGACAACTAACTAATTTCTAATAATAACGTATTTTCACTAGCAACCACATACACAGCTATCTACTTCCTAACAAGAGTTTATTTTAAAAATCTAACAAAGCTGATATAATCAGAAATTCAGATTCTAAACATCCGATTCTATTGACGCAAGTTATTGCATAATTTGTAAAATATAACTTAAAAGAATATTAAAGACATGTGACAATTATTGTAACTTCCTCATTATTACGAGATCAAGCTTCTCACGCTTTTTAAACATACACAAACAAATAGATTAAATAATATCTATTATTGTACTATGTCTCTTTCTCATATATTATTATGTCTCGTACATATTTTAGTTCCGTGTATTTTATCCTTATTATAAATATGATATTATAACAATATAAGATGAAGTGTCATCTTTACGAACTGATTATTAAATAGAATCTTTGCAACAATTACCGTCAAGCGCGGCAAAATTTTAGTTTTTTCGTATTTAACCACTCAACTGGGATCGGCAACAAAATTAGTTCGTTTACTTTTGCCAAGTCTGTGGCAGAAGCCAATATTGAACACAGTTCTAAAACTTGTTTTGTTTACATTTTTTAATCGTCTCATATTTTACGGATATAATGTATTTTCGCTGAAAATATAATACAGCGTAGTTTAATAATAAAGATTTACATAAACATTAGGTTTTATTAAAAATCTAAACTAAAGTTTATTGGAAAAAATGATTTTAAAAAGACGCTCAAACGCGGTAATGATTCCGAACGAAGTTCCCAGTTTCGCCGTCTAGCGAAAAATGATGTTCCCAGTTGAGTGGATATATGCGATTGATTAGCTCATTTAGTTATACTTCGTTCATAGATATAGGACCTGAAATAGTCAACAAATATGTCATAAATATTCATCATATATCAATAAGGCGTTAAGTGTGTAGTCTATTGCCTATTTGTCTAATAAACAGGTTAATACGAGGAAATCCACCAAAAAGTCCCCTAATATATTTATTTTACGTTAATTTAAGAACAAAACTAAACACCGACCTCGTCATTTACTTTGAATGTCAAATTAAAAAACAATAATATTTGAAAAACTTCGAAAATGTTTGTTTAAGTCAAAACAAAACTAACACATGCTCGCGAAAAACATTAAAGCTGTGTTTTACGAGTTAGAGGAATGTCTTAGAATTGTTTGTTCCGTTAATTTATTCTGATCACGTTGTAGTATGACAGTTGACATAGTACAATGCACGGATGATTTTACGACCAGGGTCAAAGGAGATCATGGGTATAAAGGATTACACAACTCATCTTCATTGTAACTGGCTGAAAATCATTTTGTTTTTATTAGACCTTTTAATGTACAGTGATAACTTTTGGCTCTGAAACATAGTCTTTTCTAGAAGGCCTTTTAAAAAAGCTCAAAAACAGAATCTATGAATTGACGTTTATCAGGAAGCAATGTTTGTAGAATCTCATCCTCTCATGATCAGGCCGAAAGGTTTTGGAATACCAAATCAGTGGGCCCCAAAAGCTAGATCAATTATCTCGTTAAGATAAAGACAATTCTCAAACAGGAATAAATAATTGGGGGACCTCCATTTTCACAGTACGATGACGATAAAAAAACCTTGCAAATAACCTTTAAGACATTGAACAATATTATTTAAACAACCGTTAATTCTTAGAAAATGTTGTTATTTGTTTGGATAAACCCATACAAAACCAGTTCAAGCATGCTGATATAATACGCGAAACAAACATTATTATCTATCTTCTTTAGTCTTCTGAGAATCAATTCAATCGTAAAATTAAGTCAGATACGCTTTCTCTATTTAAAAATTCACGAATTCTAAACTTTAATTGTTATTAATGCTGTTGTTTTGTTTGTAATCCTTTATAGTTTAGACAATCTTTATCTTAGACTTTCTGCAAAGTAAGTTAGCTATCAAGACTCTTATAGGAATTTTATCGGAATATATTTTGTACTAGCTGGCCCGCGCAATTTCGTCTGCGTCACAAAAAAAATTAAACCTTCCCTGGACTACGACAAACATTTTAAAACCAAAATCAGCTCAATCGGCCCAGTCGTTCTCGAGTTTTAGAGAGACTAACGAACAGCAATTCATTTTATATACAGGGTGTTAAAATCCGATGAAACAATACTTTCACAGCAAATAGTATACTTGATGTAGAAGCCATCCACCAAGTCTGAGTTTTCTAGGCATAATATATCATAAGTTATAACTAATCAAAACTAGTATCTATTTTCTATTAGTAGGAGATTATTATAGTACGGAGCTCTAAAATTGCGATCGGATGCGCCTGTGTGCGTGAAAATAGCATATAGATATAGCACGCTATATGTAGGTCAGGGTAGGGTTGTCAAAAATAATACAAAATAATATTTTTTCAACTTTGTATGGAAAAATAAAGTGATCATCTCGGTTTCAAAAGTATGTGTATATGATTTGAAATGTGATATAGATTAAGCCCTCAAAGTATTGTTTCACCGGGCACCAACACCCTGTATAAGAAGATTGTACCAACCCATTACTGCCCACTGTTGGGCTCAGGTCTCCTCAGGGATTAGGCATAGTCCACCACGCTTGCCCAGTGCGGATTGGGGACTTCACATATCTTCAAAGGATTTTTAGAACCCTTTTCCGACATGCAGGTTTCCTCACGATGTTTTCCTTCACCGTTTTTAGCCAGTGGTGTTGTGAAAAATTGCACATAAACGTATAAGAAGATTATCATATAGGTAATACACGGCAAACTAGTTTTTAAAAAAATGTGCTTTAGTCTTTTAGCCAAGTATCTATTTTTACCTAACGATACCGACAAGATGCTTAATGCTTTCTATTAAGTAAAAGATAGTCTCGTGCTGGGTTCTGTCTTCAGCTGGGGTTCTAACGTTCGGCAGAAAGTTTTAATGCGATTCGACTCCCACATAGCCCACCGAGGCGGGTGGAAAACCGGCGATTTCCTCCTGTCCAAAAAAAAATAAAGGATAGTTATAAATCACACCATATGAGTTGTTAATTCCTAAATCTTTCTACATGTATAAATTATTTTACTAATCTCATAATTTCCACCAGGTCGGACCTAGAAACCCATCAGTTCCAACTGACCCTGTACGGCCCACACATCAGCGCCCGTGCTCGTTACCGTTCCTCAGGAGTTCTGCTGCTTGTGAGAGCTTCAGGAGGCGGAGAATACTGGGGCGAATACAGTAAGATCATTAATTAATTATTAACATACAAGGTGGATCTGTAACTCTGAACCTGCAGAAGTGGAGTGAACGACCTGTCGAAATACAACTTACTACACTAACTTATATTTTCTAGCATTGTTTGGTGATTTAAAAAAAAACACCCCACTTCAGACAATCCAATGTTACAGATTCACCCTGTGTATTTTAGTAATACCTATGTAGCTAGATAAAAGAAAGATAGTAAAACATTTCAATAGTGGTTTTTCTCATAAAGAAGGAACGATTTCAGAAAGGTGAAAAGAATATTTTAAATTTAATAGGTATGTCATGTCCCCTTGCTTTAGAATAATATGGTGTCGTAGTATAAAATTAAATCTATACAATATCGGCAAGAACCGATTCCAAAAATATAATATTTCGACTGGTCTCTTCCCCCACTTCTACAGGTAACAGTTCCAACCTGTTTTTTGTACCCTTATCTATCTCATTATACACTTATTATTTCAGACGGTGTAAAGGCTAAGGTATATTTCCGTGGAGCCCCGTATGAGCGTGACGGCCGCACCTACCTGAAGCTTCAGCAACTCAAACTGGACTTCTCCGTCAAAGACATAAAGATGGGCGTCGAGAACTTAGACAACGCTAATGCGGTGCTCCGTAAGTTTCATCAGTCAACTTAGACATATATTGTTATTTGCGGTGTTTCCGGAGCGCTATGACATGTCTCTCTTCGAACGAGGATTACGAAAAGACCTGTCTGGGTAGATGATAGATAACGGCCCTTCATTGCCCTATTGCATAGGTTCATGAGCGACGGTAACCTTACCATCAGGTGGGCCGTAGCCTCATGTATCTATCATGCAAAAAAATTGCATTAGTAGAGTCGTAATCAAATAGAAAATCTGCATCAACATCAGTTCGTAGACGTCCATTGCTGGGACAGGCTGATAGGCTTCACCCAAACCATGCGACAACGACTTACGCCTACTACTACACCAACGCTATTTAAATCCAATGATTTCCCCCAACCTTGACAAGGGACTTGTGGGAGGGCTTGTCAATTCAGAGCTTTGACAAACTACTATAATCAATTTAGTGCCTAATAGGTACTCCATGACGATGGTAAAAGCAAGATCAATGTAATTTGAGATTTCAATGATGAGCGTTGGGTATTAAGACTAGGTATAGTTTAGTAAACCGAAAATACAATTCACCGTCTAAGCTCGTATAAATGGAATCTAACGTGATGTGTTTTCAACTCTTCTTCTCACATCCATGTCAAGAATATTGGAACGAATTTCCTTATCGCGCGTTATCGAAAGGGGGCTAGACGGAAATTCTTATGAAAAAGTTGTCACGACACTTTTTTTGTTTTAGATGATTATCGCTAGATGGCGTTGTGATTAAAATCATTTAAAACGATTCCTTATTTTATTTTATATTATTAATGCTAGATGGCGCTGTGATCAAAATATTTTATTTAAGTTATAATAATTAGTTAGTTTTGTTTTAATTATTACAACTTAAAAAAATAAACATTTTATTACAATTCCCTCACTAATTAATCGAAAGGAACTTCGTTCCATCCGGGTGTCCCTTGACACCTCTCAAGTTTTTTTCCTTAACTTTATCCTAGAAACATGATTTAGTCAGATCCTTCCCAATAATTACGAGCACGACCTAATTTATGAATGCCCTTCAGTAGTAAACGAGGGATTTTACTTATGTCGGTTTTCGGAATATTTCGTACTAGCTGCTGCCCACGTCGTCATCTACGTGAACGCTATGACCCGTTTTTTTTTATCCTTTTTTTTTGCAATAAAAGGTAGGGTCTAAGGAGAGTCTGAGTCAAATTTAATCAAAATCGGTTGAGAGGTTTTAACGGGAAAGCGTAACAGACAGACAGACAGAGTTACTTTCGCATTTAGGGATTGATTATATTTACGAACCCGAAAATTCGTTACTTTACTATTCCCAACTAATATTTGTGGTACCTATATCTACAGAAGCAGCATTAAATCTGTTCATCAGTACAAACGCTCAGGAGCTCCTCAAGGAAATGAAACCGGAACTGAAAAGGGATTTGGCTGAGAAGATGTCGCGTTATCTAGAACACATCCTACAACACATACCTTACGACGAACTTGTTGTTGACTAATATTGTTTATAATACTCAGATATTTCAATTATAAATATGATATACAGGGAGATTCAAATTAAACCTTAATTGTGTTTGAATATTTCATTTTACTTTTTGAAGGCTTCTACAAGTTTTTGCACTGTAATTTTTTTCCCAAAATATTAATCTAAACATTATAGGAAGTGAAGAATATAATGTACACATATTTTACTAATTTAAAGCATAGCAATTTTACAATTACGAAAGCATCATTTTTGTCAAAGAGTTTTGCAAAATTTTTGATGGCTATTTCAGATCGACATTTACAGATTCATTTTTGTAACCATCAATTTTCTCAAAGAAATGTTTTTGGTAGAATACCAAATTACTCTGCATTCCGATGGCATTATCAAAATCAAATTTGTTTTCTTAAAATGGTGCTATTTTAAATCTTATTACTTAACTACCTAAATAATGAACTTTGTTCGGCATCCAACTCTCTTGACTTTATTTATGAATTATTTATAAAAATAAATATAAGTAATTATTCTCTCATTAAGATATAATTAACTTTAAGTTTTAATTATGTACTAATTTAATAAATTAATTAAAATAACTAAGTTGTTTTAATCTTGCTTGAGGACACAATTCATCATGTTCCGAAGGTTCACTTAGTTTGTTATTATTTTTAAGACAAAAGGTAGCACAAATTGCATGATATCCTTTCATTATGACTAACTTCCAAAAAGGAGGAGGTACTCAATTCGTCTGTATCTTTTTAAGTATTATTTTTAGGGGTGTGCGAATAATTCGAACTTACGAATTATTCGTTCCGAATCTATCTAGCCCATTCAAGATATTATCTACAAAATACAAATTCTTGTCCTATTTCCAATGCATCGTCGTAGTCCAATTCGATACTATTCGAAATTTCGGATAATTCGAAATTTTCCAAATTATTGGAAATTTTTCGAATATTCGTTGAATTTCGAATAGTTCGAATCTTCGAAGTATTCGATTCGATTCAAACGATATTCGCACACCCCTAATTATTTTATATTTGTTCCTCGATAACTTTAGGTTGGATGCATCGATTTAAATGATTCTGATGTGAGATAAAAGGTGAGGGTCGAAATCAGGTCCCATTTTTTTAAGATCGAACAATTACTCTTGAATCTGTGTTTTTAAAAATGTTTATTTTGAACGGACAAAATTTCATGATTTGCTATGCGTTTTTGCGTGTATTCCTTTTTTATATGAACCGAATTGGACGATTCTTCTTTTGTTAGGAAGCAGATATATTGAGAATTATAAATTTGATATAGATCTGACTGGTAGTTTTTGTCGTATGCTTGAGAAACGGAAGTCGGTCATTTCATTTTTGTAATAAAGATATTATTTCTTTGAAATGTAAAATTTTAGTCTACTGCTATTTATAAAAGATGTAACTTTCCAATCTACGTTTTTCGAAAGTATGTCACTTCACGCCTCTAAATCCATCGGGGTAAATGAATTCGATACCTACTCCACAATACCATTCAGACCTTTTCCTCCATCCATCCATCATTAACTCTATGAATTGTCCATCGTTTTAGAGGTAAAGCGTTCTTACAGTTAGTAATCTACGATATGATCGTTAATGTGCAGTAGAGATTGATACAGTTTAAGAACTCCTGAATAGAAATTAATTGATGTTGATTTACATATTAGTATTCTCGTAAAGGTCAGATTACCTATCACCTCTTACTATCAGTCAAACTGACAACTCATCCATTTAAAATAGCAGAAAAATCTTATACCACAAATGAATCGCAAAATATGTTGCTAAACGCTTACTCAAATAATTGACATTTAATTGCTAGTGACGCAGACGAAATTACGCGGGCCAGTTAGTAAACGATAATAATGAAAACATTAAGTTATGAGTTCATGTATTTGTGTGTTAAGTCGGTTATTCGTTGCCATGGAAGAGTTAAAGTGTACTAACAGACTGTCCCTGAGAAACATTCTGTATACATTTTTATTTTAATTCTATGCAACAATAAAAATAACTTCCCACACACTAAAAGAAGTGCTGCGCTGTAAGCAATTATTAACTGCACAAATTTGAAAAATAGTTCTCATGAAAACTATTCCCAGGCCCACAAATTATCTAATAATACTGAGTTGCACCATAACATTATGAAACGTATGGTGCGTTTGGCGTATGATGGCCGCTGGATCAAATATCATGACATCATCACAAAAAGGTCACGAAGATAGTTTACCCAATAATACCGAAGTAATTTAGGTACCTATGTACTGTCATACCCAACCAGGTACTTCTATATCACGCATAGTTCATTACGCTTGCCTAATGCGGTTTGGGAACTTCACAATAATGTCTTCGGGAGGTTTTTAAGCCTTCTGTACCTACATACTTATTCGTATTTCCACACACACTTGTTTGTGACAAAGTTAATGACTCTCCAATGTCATTGCGAAACCTATGATGGGTAAGTCAGGCATTCCGTACTATCATTAGCTTCTCAAAAGGCGAATTTAATGACTTTAAATGACATTGAAATACGATTGCAACATTTGAGTCCATCGAATATAATCTAAGAAGTAAATAAGGTAAATTAAGTTATCTACCTATCAGGTAAGTAACAAGGCACTTTCCTCCGAAAGACAGAACATAATTCAGAAAAGTAGTACAACTTTTACCTATTTCCAAATTTGCAAAGAGGAATCATTAGACACTTTTTGGGGAGCATTACCTATAATAAAAAATAATATTTTTTTATTTAATTGACTTGGCTCTAGTAGTAATAGGTATAAAGTAGATCATTGGCTTGTTCTGTCATAACAATAATTGTAAATATAATAGCAGGTACTAAAATACAATACAAGTAATAATTGTAGCCAATACAGGTGTAATACGAAAAGCCGCTTGACCAATTTCATTCTGCATCCGGCATTAGGGAATCGTTACTTAGTAACGGTGTTCAAATTATTTGAAAATGTTGAAATGATAACTACAATGTTAACTTATCCTTTAAACATAATATAATCAGAGCGTGTAACAAATGTTACAATTATACAGGGTGATTTGTTAACGATAGTACATAATACATAAGTACAATAACAATATTATACCCAAAGAATACATAATACATCCTGAGTAAACGCAACTTTAAAATATCTCAAATTCCTGCAATACGATTGTTGCTCAACAGCTGATGGGTGTGCCGCTGGTGGGGTGCGCAAGATCACTTGAGATTGTTAGTCAACACTTAGTTGTCAGAAATTATTTTTGTTTGGGATAGTTTTGTCGAATTTAAATTTTTACCTAATATTTTTTATAGTAATATACCTATTTTTTTAAATTTCGTTTCCATCGGTAACAAATCACCTTGTATTAACATGTATAAACTTTATTTGTGAATTTATTCGAACTCATACAGTATCTTTGCAAGGTTCTGTCGCAACTGCATTCGAGTGTCTTGGAAGGGGCCCGTACTTTCGCGAACCACACTGCAGTTGACCACTATACGAACTATTGCAAGTTTGAACTCAAGTATTCTGGTCAAGAAATAAGAAAAAACTAAATAAGAAGCTGGTTTACATCGTTTTGTGAATCATTGAGGAACTGAAAGTGTTAATAGTGTTGAAAAACTGTTTCTGTTAAGTGCTACAAAATGCATTCTTTTAAATATTTCATAAGTTTGTTAGTGCTATGTTATTTACGTTTTGTTAATAGTATAAATGAGGCTGCAGACATTGGTGAGTATTTAAATAATTTACTTTGATTGAAGGACATCCCTTCATTGAAAGTAAATTTAAAGTTAACTTTTCTTAATCAATTTTTCAATTGTAATATAAACGAGCCTACTTCCTACTTGATGATAAGTGGTTACCTTCGCTCATGAGATTCTGCAATACCAAGACATTGGAAGGTCGTCCCATCACCCACTCTACATGACTTTTAAAACCTCCTCTTTAAGATGTCTTTATATCAGGAATTATAGAAACTTCTCTGCTACTTGTCTTTAGACAAACCAATGGATACTAACTTCTGTTTTTATTAATTTATTCAAAGAGCGATCTAAAGTTAAAAATAAGTACGTATTATAAACAGACAAAAAAGAAAAGGCAGGAAACGAATTAAAGATCATTAACGTAAAGCATTAATTAACTTATTTTAATAAAAATAGAGCAAACAAAAACACAAGAATAATATCAAGGTTAACAATAATATTAAAATAAATGGTACAAGTATTTAGTCGTATGTGCGTGAAAGCATATAAGAGGTAGTGTTGTAGAACTTTAAAATACCTAAGAATATATCGATAGCCACTCCACACTTACATTGGGATTTCTTTTTTTACTTGGAGGAAATTACCGGATGCCCAGGCGAGGGGAGTTTGTGGAACTTGAATCGCACTAAAACCTCCAACCGCTCACACTCAGCGTCCGAACCCGAAACGACGCGACGCGTTACGCCATCGGCACCCTTTCCCGTCGCGCCGCCCCCGGACGCCTAACCGGCGGCCGCTGGCGATACGGCCACCGGCTCTCTCGGTCGGCGGGCTTTCCGAAGGCCGCCAAGATGGGACCGCGTGTCACCCTCCCACGCAATACCCCGCTAGGTCAGAACCAGCGTGGGTCGGGGAGTACGCGGTCTACCATCCCCCGGTTGCTCTGACGTAAGGGCGTGCTGAGCGAAACACGGCACCTTCTTGGGTCCCCGCTCGCACTCACAGGCGTTGGGGAGGGACTTACATCGGGATTGTGAAGATATCAAACCTAGATCAAGGCAGTTAAAATCAAAACGGTGTTTTTTGACGTGATCGTAACACCACGTTGCTCATACTTCTTTCTTGAACTTTTCGGCAATCCGTTCCTGCTATTTTTAATCGCATCAGGCATTGCTGAGGTACCGTAATCACTGCCCATTAGTTGTATCATTTGTCTATCGAATGCGAATAGATATGGTACATGAATATTAAAATAAAATTATTAAATAGATCCTTAAGTTATTTTAACAACTTCTTAAGTAACTACTCGAAATTATATCGATCAACATGATATTATCACGTCGACTAGGAATATTGCATGTGACGCAAGTCAAGGTCTCCAGGTCTAAACCAATATTTGGCTTCACATTGACAATTACACAAGCTATCATATCCATTATTACGTTATGTTGTTATTTCTACATGTCACTAATTTGATCTAGTGATCTTTATTCCAGCTAGACTTAATTAAATATGTATGTTCAAAATTCTATACGTACCTCTTTATTTTATTTCTTCCATAAACCTAAATATAATTTCAAGGGCCCTTCATGTCATGGCATTGTAGGAGTTCACGAGCGTCATTTGCTATCATTGAAAGGGTGTCAGAATACGTACTTGAGTAGGTACTAGTACATAGTAATACCTTCCAAAAACTAGTCAATAGTGCCATGGACAAAGTCATGAGCATGAGTAGGTATTCGTAGAAGTACCTACATTTAACTTCAACGCATGAAAAATTTAGAGCTTAATAACAACACTCAAACTTCAGAGTTCCAGCCATTTAGCCATATTTCAATTCGAAAAAGGAAAACCATTGCTAGACTTTATTAGTATACTTTATAAGCAACGTGAATACCTACGTATCTTAATAAGCAATGACCTTAACGTGTGATACCTATCTACTTAAAGTTACTCAAATGTTTCATCCTAAGCTCTTACAAAACATCTATTACGAGATGTCGACAATTTGGTCAAGTTCAATACTGGCCGCTAGCCGGTGGACTTTCAACCGAGTCTTGTAATCAATTTCATAACATTTTATATGTTAATTACATTTATAGTTTTATGTTGCATCTTTTGTACGTAACATTCGATACATTTTGCAACATATTATCGTGATATTTAAGATTATATAACAGATTTTAAACTTTTTAGTTTTTATGTCACGAATTGAAATCAAATGAAAAAGTATGATTACATTATTGTTGGAAATATAGTTATTACAGTCATCTTATTGCATTCATCAGAAGAAAATAACTTTAAAATGTTGATGAATCTTGTGTTTTTTTCTACTTGTATAGATTTACACATCAAACTCATTGATCAGGCCAAGGAAAACCAACATTACAGAAACATAGTAACTGGATAAATAGCAGACATTCTTTCGAAACATTTAGACACCGATGGCAACACATGATACTAAAAATTTCCTAACTTCCTTAAATAGTATTGCAAAATTATTAATTAACATAAAACAAAACATGTAATGCATTCGAAGTCATTTTTAGTTCACATTTTTTTTTCTCTGTTATGAAGATTTTACATACCTATGATAATAGATTTAAAATAGGTGGGTATGTAAAATAATAACCTAAATAAACCAATCTTTAAGCAAAGCATAAACTCAAGAGACCCAATCTCCTGTGCAACCAAGTTCAGGCAACAGAAGCAGCTGCTATGCCTAAGTTTAACAAGAACGTTTCAGTTCATTAAAACAAACAAACAAATAACTGTGGTCCCTCAAAAATACTATTTCTATTTTCAGAAAGGATACTGTCATCATGTAAGATGTCATTACCAGACTTCGATTTATGTATGAAAAGAGCATTTAACAAACTGCGGCCGTATTTCAAAACAGGTACGTGTAGTTTGGGGCAAGAATAAATGCACTTCGACTTTTAGAAAGAGCGCAGTTCATAGCTTCGGATTTATGGAGCGCATTCTGTCACACACAGCTTTCTGACATTCATCGTCAGTTGTTGTTCTAATTCAATTTAACATTTAACCACTCAACTGGGCACGTCACTATTCGCTAGATGGCGAAACTGGGGACTTCGTTCGGAATCACTACCGTGTTTGAGCCCCTTTTTAAAGACTTTTTTCCCAATAATTTTTAATTTTGATTTTTAATTAAGCAATTGCATTTCCAGCGAAAATATATTATCTCCGTAAAATATGAGACGATTAAAAAATGTAAACAAAACAAGTTTTAGAACTGTGCTCAATTTTGGCTCTTGCCACAGACTTGGCAAAAGTAAACAAACCAATTTGGTTGCCGATCCCAGTTGAGTGGATAATATAATATAGAGATGTTAAAACGAGATGTTAATATTTTTGAATAATTTCCTAAAAGTCGCAGTGCATTTATTCTTGCTCCAAACTATACACTACGTTATATTATTATAACTATTTATTAATTATTATTACCTTTGTTTTATAGACATACAGGCGAGTCGGAGTGCCACTCACTTTATCGCAATAATTTTTGCAAGAAATTACAACAAATTGTTTTGCGCCTGCGGCTCGCCTCTAAATATGCATTAATTTATACAAAAGTATTAGTATGTAAATAATGTAATAAGCAGATCTAGATGATTTGATCGAGATTTACAAAGAGATACATCACTACTTTAACCATTATAATTATTTTTCCTAAAATCAACGCTGTGTTTGCAGGAATACCAGAAATGGGTGTCGCTCCATTCGACCCTCACTTCGCAAAAGAAGTGAAGCAAGCTCGAGCAATCCGTGGTATCGGATATACACTGACACTCAACGACGTCTTCGAAAGAGGCTGGACTCAGTCTACAGTCACTAAATACAAGTAAGCTTACTTTTAAAACTAGGAGTCACTTGTTTCAGTTGACAGAAACTTAGTTAGCTTTAGTTTTAAACTCCCAAAAGAAACAATAATAGCCTTTTGAAAATAATTCCTCGGTAATTCTTGAACTTACGTATTTAAAAACGAACTATTCTTAATTATTAAGTTTATCTTTATATTATTATCATTTAACTATGACTCACTTGAATAATCAGAACTCATTAAAATACAAACTTGTACAAAGTAGCATAAGTGCAATATTGATAACCTTAGAAAAACAACACGCGTATTTTGCGTAACTCGATTTGACCGTTGATCTCGGCTATCAGCTCATTCATCAGTTGTTTACAATTTTACTATAAATAAAAACAATGACTTCATTTTCTTTTATACGCTTATTATACTTAATTTTATTTTCAGAACCGATTGGGAAAACCAAAGAATTATTTACTCCCAATATTTTCCTGAGAAGTGGCTCAATGGCGAGTATGAATTCAAGGTAAAAAGGTCTTCTCAATCTTAGTTGTTTTTGGTATTGGTATTACCACATTCTTTATATAAGGGAAATGCTCCATGGATAGGAACTAAAGGGTATTGCTGAGGCTCATGAGCGTCCTGTCCCAATTCTAAGATAAGCTACTCACCAAATAAAACCTATTAAAATAAGATAATTTCATATTTTTCGATGCTTAAATTGTTAATATTTTAATTATATTGTTATGTTATTTTTTCAACAGGGTGACGCCTTCGGTTTAGGCGTGATGCGTACAGGTACATGGAACCTGACATTACGAGACTACTCACAAACGACGCGCATTAAACGAAACGGAACAGGAGTCGATGTTCACGTGGAAGTAGACCACATCGGGGACATGGAGATACATGTCGGGAACCTGCTTAGAGGGAACGGCATATTAGGTGAAGAATATTATTTTTTATCATATAGCCAGTGTTAAAGTGGTTACCATCACTCATGGAAGCAATGGCACTACTTCACATTATACGACCAAAAGTAACTTTCAGAACAAGCCATCTGACATCGGTAGTCGAAGATTTCAAATTCTGAATTTACTCGTACGTTTGATCTCCCTGTCCTAATTTTGGTACCTTCTAGTTTCTACCTGTCCTATTAACGTTCTACTTTTGATTTATTAACGCAAATAACATTTTATTAAAACCAGTTATCTACCTAATAAATGTGCATAACATTTTTGTACATATTTTCATCATCTATGCACTGTCCAATCTAGGTTAATAAGACAGTATTAGCTTTTGGACGACTGGATGCCAGTTTCCTATCGAATACAAAACCGTCTGATAAAAACTATAAAAAAACATTGAATTCAACAGAACGTATGCTGGACCGTCTAATAAACGCAACATGGAAACCCGGCTTCGCGGTCATCAGACCACTCATCAACGACCTCGTGAGCACGGCCTTCACAGATATCTGGAGCACATCGTTCAGAAACTTCCCTCTCGACAACTTCATCAAGCCTTAGTTATGTAACTTAGTTTTAGAACTGTTATTATTCAGAATTGCGATTTTAAGCAAAATCCACCTAACAAATACTCAAGTATAGGTTAGTTATTTAAAGTTTCTTTTTTCTATCTCACTTGGCCATTGTTATCAATCTGTAAAATTAGAATAAATTTACTAGTCATTTTAAAGTTGTATTATTTTGAAAACTAATGTTATTAAGAACACTAGATCATAACTAAGATTAAAGGGACCAACTAGAACTCAAAATTCACAAAGCAAAACATGTAGCAACCATTTTTTGTGTTGATTGTGTACCAGCATTCAGATAAACCTACATCAAGGTATAATACACATGACATCGAGGTAACATAAAATTATTAGTCGGTGCTAAACTGGGTAAAATGAAACAAAATATTTATATTACATATCTCAATATTATATTTATTAAAAAATATAACCTACCTATATATATGACTTTACATTTAAGTTGAATCAACAAATAACTCGTACGTTCGTCGATACTGGAATAATCAACCTCAGTCTTCCAACACAATGACATGACAGGAGCGTCCACTGCACCGTCCGCGCACACACGCACACATAAATACATTTACAACATTGCACCTTCAATTGTATTACAAAATAAGGTATTACACCTAAAAACAAACGTCCAAATTACTTAACAGAACACGTCTATAGTTTAACTGTTTTTGAGGTCGGTTTTTATAGATTAAACGATATTTTTTATCAAATAGGATAACTAAACGTGCCCATTTTAATAATATATGAAAAAATATGTGATCACAATTTACAGGATTTCTTTCATAAATGAATTCTGAAACACAAAAGGCACTTTGGGCAAAGAAAAACTAAACTATAGATTTATGACAATGTAACATGTAATTCTAGGTTTGATACAAAAATAAGTACATAATACACACAAACAGGATATCCTGCAATGGGTTTTGCAAGTCGCTGATTTGTGATAACGTTTTACTAGAAAAGTTTTCATTTCATGAAATTCAAAGGAGTGTTTTTATACTTTACAAATTGCATGATTTAATTAAAATCGTTCTTCTGAAACATCAGCTTTCGTTATGTACACGTTATCACAAATGATCATTATGGCCTAAGAGCGAGTGGCAATACTCGGGTAGGTATTTAAGGCAAGCTAAAAACTTGTTCCATAGTTCTCCTGATATACCCCAATTCTGAAATGCAGACCTGGCTGCTGAGTAGAGGGGCTTAACGGACCCCTATCGGACGTATATCAGGGGAATTATGGACCAAGTTTTCAGCTTGCCTAAACATCTACCCTAAAATTTCCACTAGCTCTCGGGCTATTAACATTCGTACTAAATAATGACCCTGTCGCGCGTCGCATCGACGTCAAAACATATGGAATATAAAATCGTTGTAGCCGTCCGTGCCTCCCTGTACTATCAGGTTTGGTTCAAGCTTCGCATTATAATACGTCAATGGCGAATCAATTAGGCACTCGTTCAGGTCATTCACAAATTATTAAACCTTACTAATAATGTGGTAATTAACTAACAAATTTAATTTTAATGCTAGTAGTCCGGATGTAAGAAAACATTTTATTTTCTAATCATAAGCTATTGTCAAAAATAAAATTGAGAAAAAAAACTAACGAAATATTTCAAGTAGTATTTACATACGGAATTTTCTTCATTTTTTCTTCGCACCTTAAAATTTCATACAAATTACTTATGTAAGATATTTTATTGCTTACATTTTCTTCCGTTTTTGGAATTCATTTCATTGGTTACCAATTAACATCAATAGTTAACGATTAGGTGGACTGATATTCAGAAATTGCAATTTGAATAAGAAATTACAATCAAAAATAAAACAGATATTTTATTTTACTCTTGATTCAATTTCTTAAATGTTTTGGCCCCAAAAGTCATTATAGAAAAACATATTTAACACTTTCAATTGTGTTCATCAAAATCAATAATTAAAGTACGAACAAATACTAAGTGGAAAATTTAAGTGATTATTAGAAAATCACATCATTCATAAACATTATTTTATTCCTAAAAACAAAGTTCACGTTAATTATGAATAGAATAGAAGGGCTTTATAATACAAACTCCATTTTATTTTATAAGTAATCATTTTTTACAAATTAAGTCACAAATAAGATAGCAATGTATAAAGCAAATTAGGGTAAAAACAACATTTTAACTAACGCGGCGTAATTACGAAACAAATAATAAAATCCTATCAAAACCAAAAGAAATAAACTTAATCGAATTGTGCTTCAACGAAAAAAATGTATAAATTCATTTAGACGAACAATTTTCTAAAACTTTCCCTCGCACGCTATTTATTTACACTTTTATTGCAATTATTAAACTAAATGATCTGACGTACACAAACAAAATAATTTATAAACAAAAGTAGACGATATAATACTTTCAAAACGACAACTCAAGGGCCAATGGGAAATCATTTAACTAACAATATAATCATGAGGTCTATTGAATGGATAACATTTGAGATCACGAAATGGGTTTAATTAAAAACGAATACCCTCAGTTTCCAAACTAAAAATTTCACATTAAGAATGTATTTTGTATCTGATAAATTAGTTTTAATAATGAGACATTATGATAAAAAAAGTTAATCAAATATTTTCATAAATTCTATGTGAAATTTTCAATTTAATAATAGTTTATTAGTCCGCTAGATTGGCCAGTGTCGTTGTACCGATGACTGCGCGATGACCCGCAAACCTACAGTCGAATGCTCCTAACTATTTCTAACATTAAAATTATTTGATATGCACTTATCAATAGTTTTTACAATGACATTTTGTGCTGTACATATGACGACAGACAAACGCAATTTAATGAATGATTTGCACTTTGTACTTGATGTCGAATGTTCGTGCGTTCGCCGTCGTCAGACTATTTACAATCACAACTAAAGAAAACCGCAAGTCAATAAGGTAAAAACAATTATTTGGCAAACGATATCGTCAACGGAACAATTTGCAAATGTTCGGCCAATCACGGCCTCAAACGCGTAACGTACAAACTAGAGCTAGCTTTACAAGTAATATCGAAGGCCGCTAATATATCACCATTCATTACGTTATAATATGTACAGGGGCAAGATGAATGAATAGATCGAATGAATGAATGAGAACGAGATCAATAGATTCAGATTGTCGTCCATTACTCGATCTATACATTCAGTCTTGGCTCGGTCCGCTCGCTCCCGGCGTTGGATTCAATTATTATTGTAGGCACACATCACAGTCACATCGCATCGAATCGCACGATGTTTTGTTTGAGAATTCGATGCGATCTGATGCGGATGCAGTGTGCGCCAGCTGTATGACAGTTTTAGAAGTGGTCATAGATTAGAGAAATAATAAAATGTTCAGTAAAATCGACAAAGCTTAGAATAACTACTGTAAAAAATCCCAGGAACGGCGAATTACATTCGTCAATATATAAAACACTCCCACACTCAGGTACACCAATATTTCTGCCTCATCATCAGTGAGCGTCGTACTAATAAAATATATTATCTCTGTGAAACTGCTGGCACAATACTAATGGTATATTTACAATGCAAGATGTTACAAACACACCAGTAAATACACTTCAATGTTTCTAACTACAACGGTCGCTTTCAAAAAATTGTATTGAAATTAAATCTTGAACCATTTCATCTTCATAATTTTTAGCAGTCTCCAAAATGACCTCAACATACACTTCACAACAAAAAAACCACTGATTTTATCTGGAATCTATTGTTTAAGACAACAACAATATAAGAAATTGTAACCAACTATGTGGACTGAAAATGAGTTTTCTGGTAACAATTCAGTGAGGCACACAATAAACTTGAAACAATGTTGTATTTGTATATTGTGAGAATGTGATGCGTGTCGTGCACAGCTGAAATTGATTATTAGCACCATTATACAGTTTCTCCTTCATCTACAATTTCAAGAAATTCACAGCAAATATATCGAATCAATTTCAGCTTTACAACATTTCACGATTTAAATTTTCTTCAAAGTTAAAATATTCAAAAAACTTAGCCGATTCTGCAAGGCAACATATTGAGTAAATTTTTATACCAAAGGTAAAGGAAGTCAACAAAAGGTTTAAATTCTCAATAATCTCGTTTTGTTGAAATCACGAAATTTGAGATTATTTCAACATGGTCATTGTCAGTTAATTTTACGAGACAAGAATGTCACTAATATACTGTCGTTATTACTAGTGACACACGTGGCTCATCATAAATTAAAAATGAATGAAAATCGAGATAGCAAAGTATCAACTAAGCAACAAGGTGACAAAGTATCGATAAAGCTTGAAAATCTACACATAGCCCTGAACAAAGTGGTCCTGTCCAACAATCGTAACATTAAAAATTCAGTCGTTTTTGCACATCGATAACTCTCACTAGGATCACCG
Source organism: Trilocha varians (assembly GCA_030269945.2). NCBI lineage: Eukaryota > Metazoa > Arthropoda > Insecta > Lepidoptera > Bombycidae > Trilocha > Trilocha varians. The sequence continues at coordinate 9,626,637 of AP028267.1, read as the reverse complement.
CATCCGAATTGCGAACGCACAAGTTGTGACATCGATACATGACCGTCACTAGTATCGATAACGCACGATAGCACGGCACTGCACTAGAACTCGAAGTCGAACAGTTCCGAGAGTCCCTCGTCGTGGTCGAGCGAGAACCCGTAGTCGGTGGCCGACATGGGGGGCTCCAGCGCGAGGAACGGCTCCAACTCGAGCGGTTCTGAAACACGATGCGATTCTATCGATCACAAACTCTAGTTTATCGACTCTATGGACTGCATTTCAACTGTAATCTAACCCATATTAGGGATGTGTGGTGATATACACTTCACTCTATTGAGAAGACCTGAGTCCATCATTGGACAGTTTGGGTTGTTGCAGTACAGAAAACTACCCAAGCAATCTGATTTTAGTATGTAGTTGCAGTTGTCAACATAAACGTAAAGTTGAAATGCAGACTCATTTCCGGAGTCAATGAAAGCAAACTATAATCTGAACACTTGCAAAACTTCAAAAAAAAGACAAATAATATTTAAATGTACACAAATCCATACAACTAGAACAGATATAAAACTTACATAAAAAAATTGTTTTTAGTCGATTACATACATGTTTATTCGTAAAACAATTTTTAACCTTAGTAAAAGTACAAAATTATTCAGTTAGCCGCAGAAAAATCACAATTTAATGACTTAATTACATTTATATTGTAACAGTGAATCAAATTCAAGGATTCAATTTTACTGCTACTATGAGGTTTTAATTTTTTACATCACATTTGAAGCAGATTTAATCTTTACTTGATATTTAAATAAGTCCAATGCAGTCTTCCCTGCTTTCTTAGTTATTATACAGGGTGATTTGTCAGAGAGGGTACATATTGCAGGAGGGTGATGAGTACTCTGTTCTAATACGGAATATTACAAAAAATAGGTAAAATTACAATATTTTTTTTTTAAATCTAAATTCGACAAAACTACCTCAAACATAAACAATTTCGGCTTAAAGAGTGTAGACTAACGACCTCTAGTGATGTCGCGCACCTCACACCTCCGCCACACCCATCAGCTGTCGAAAAACCATCATTTTGCAAGAATTTTAGATATTTTTAAATTGCGATTACTAAGGCATTAAGCCATATTCCTTGGTAATAATATTTTTACTGGTCGTATATAACCATCAGCTACCATGACCTTCAATATGTACCCTCACTAGGGAATCACCCTTATACAGGGTAGATCTGTAATTTTGGTAAAGCTGAGTGGGCTGAATGACCTGTTGATAAAACTTAGAACCATATTTTTAGAATCGGTTTATCTTTTTTTCAATGTTAAATGGGAGTCTGTAACGATAGTCGTACATACACCACACAATGTTAGAAAAAAGTTTGACCAATTCCAAAAATAAAACAGGTTCTTAGTTGTATTTCGACAGCTCATTTAGCCCACTCAGCTTGTCCAGTAACAGATCCACCCTGTATATGAGTTGTTACATTGAAATAAATGTTAGTAATTGTTCTGCAGCGATTATTCCACTCACATCCACTCTGGTTCAATTATAAAAAGATGAGTTGGTTCCTGCAATTCTAAAGTTTCAATATATGCTACAGAATTTACAGCAGAGCACATTAAGTACATCTTGAAGACCAGCACCAAAACCCAGTGTTTTTACAAGAAACAGAGTGATTATGAAGTGTGACAGATTGTTAAGCACAAGGAGACAACATCAAGAATTTATTGTACAAATTAATTACAAAATATATTTAAAATTGTTTGGCTCTGAATATTGTTATCACACCATCTTATTAAGTGTTACTGTTGGAAAAAGCAAGGTTTTGTTTTAATTCATGCCAAACAATTTTATAGGACAGACACATTAGATCACAGTGCAATGCCACAGTTAAGGGTGTTGCGTTTCGTCATGAAGTCAGCTTTCGATGGTTATGTATAACCAAGATATTTTCTTGTATTATTTGTGTAAATATGCTTGGTCAGTTCTTTTTAAATAGTATTCTGTTGTGAACGTTAATTCAAAGTTTTCAATTTATGTTGCAGAGTTCAAGATTTTTTTCTTACCCACATCAGGGATCAAGTTTTTTTTGTTAATTAGTAAATAAAAATTGTTAAACTTATGATGTTTTAGAGGTTATGTGATATTTAAAAACTGCATCAACACATCGAAGCGCCGAACTCATATTATGTACAGGTACATCGTCGGAACCAGCGATATAATTAGACATGAGAGCGTTTGTTACGTTTGAGATGGGTGGCGTTACGTATTAGTAGATGAGTTGTGTTAGTGGAGAGAAGCCGTGAGCTGAATCCCATGGTGCTACAACACGACACTGCAGCCGCACGGGAGACGGCTCGCGACCCTCCCCGCGCCCGCGCTCCCCCCCGCGTCCCGCAACCCGACGTGACCCGACGCGACGCACACACACACACACACACACTATGCGATCAATATAACAACTTGACTAACATTCCTTAACAAGCCTATTGGCAAAAACTGAACCTTGGACGTAAATTATTTTTGTCATAGGACTATAGCACTGCCAGAGACAACTGTCTTATACCAACTTGTCTATGGTGAGACCGTTGATTAAAATCGCGGATCAGTCAGATTAGTAATATCTATATAGTGTTTGAATCAAATTAGATTGAATATTAAGTTTTATGTTTATTTTGATCGTATAGTAAATTTTTAGAATATTACAAATTTCACATGTTAATAAAAAACAATTATTAGAAAATCAATAGCGCTAAAGCGCGTTTCATTCAATAATTTTGTTGAACAAAATAATTTATTTCGTTAAAATACTTTTACTTTGCATTTCTCATGCACAAGACACATTACTATTAATGGGATTTAATAATAGAGAAAGAATGAAACTCCTAACATGTCATGTCTTTTTTGATAAAATGTTGCTATTTAAGTTTAAAAGACGTTTTCATTCAGAAGAGTCTATCAAAATAAAGTTTATTTACAAAAGGAACACAAGTAGTTAAGAAAAGCACAATTATTATGTATCTGTAGTTAGTAAAGCAAAATGATAGAATGATGAGTACGGTGTGAGCATGTGAAACAGAGTCATGCATGTGATATTATGATATGAACACTAAAGCTTGAACATAAGTTAGAAAACACAATGACATCATAATTATTATTTGTAGGGAGAAATCTCAATCTGTTTTTATATACCAACTTTTTTGCATATTTTACAGGAAACAAATTCTTAAAATTAATCTGATTAATAATAACTATTATGATATAACAATTTAACTTAAATACTTAGTCAAATGCTAATTAATGTTAAAATACTGTAATTCTTTTGACAAAATTAAGTTCAGTGACAATAATGGTTCAATAGTACTTTAGAAGCGATTATTGTATCTCGTTTTACAATCATAATTCTCATACACAATAAAGACCTTAAAAAATATCTATTTATATAATTTACTTACAAATTCTTCTTGTTGATTTGTTCTTTCTCGTCGCTAACCGCGTCGTATAGCTAGAACTCTGACTGTGATGTGAATAATGGAACACAAGTCACTAGTCGAGTACTAGCTACAAAACGTGATACTTTCCGTTGCTTCGTTTCCAACCAATGATGATACAGGATTGTTTAAATACTATTTAATTAGGAACAAATCAAAATACATCGTTTTTTGAAACTAACAAAACAAATTTTGAAATAAAATAAAATTTAATTTTTTAAGTAATAATCACCTGACGTTATAATGGACTTATTTATTTATTTAATACTGCGTACTGTACACGACAGAAAAATAAGTTATATTAAAAAAATGTTCACAAAAGGCTTATACACTTAAGTTGAATTGATTGTTGAATTTAAATAAAATTTTAATATTTTACTCTTGTTGCCTATATCAACTACGGCCTATAGACGTATACAATTTGTTATTCTGTTTGTCATTGTTAATGAAAAGATTCATTATAAGTTCTAAGCTAAATTAGATCTGTTATTCTAATTATTTTGTGTGTTCTGTTTGAAATTGTATGACTTATTTGTAGGACAAGAAGCATTAGGCTAATTATTGTTGATCAGGGTAAAATATCGGCAACTTATATTTTCCATAATATTGTCTATTCATTTTGAATATCTACAGCAGATTATGAAGAATGTTAATTACACGATTTGTGACCTCCAATAATACAGGTTTAATTCTAAACAAACACAATCAAATAATCCCAAAAATCTTCAAGAAAAAAAATTAATGCAGCAAGTTTTCCACCCGAGTTTATTTTTAAGTAGACCGAGGAGCTTGTCTATGACAAATTTACCGACACGAGACACGCCTCAAATAGAAGCCAGAGAAGTGAATATAGATAAACACCCAACTGATATAAGTAATAACATAACCAATACTGATGGACTCACTTTTTGTCCAAAAGACACTTCAGTTATCAGTACAAACAACAAACCTAACTGGCAAAGGACACTTATGCAAAGATCAAACAAAAAACGCAAAATAGATGAATCACCACCTCCAACAGATACACAAAATATGTTTGATATTCTTCCAACCGATTCTACTGGAGATGATATACCACCCAAGGTTATCAAACCACCACCACTAATATTATATGGTATAGAAGATGTAAATAAGCTTGTCGAAGCAGTTGAAACTGTGCTAGAAAAGAAAGATTATAAGATCAAAATTATAACAAGGAACCAATTAAGAATTAATTGCACTTCTGTGGAACCCTACCAGAAGCTTGTGAGTCTTGTACGGGATATGCGGCTCATAGGTCATACCTTCACAAGAAAAGATAAAAGATGCTATAGAATAGTCATCAAAAATCTTCACCACACTACACCACACGACGCTATAATCGAAGCCTTCGAAAACACGGGGAACAGAGTCCGAGGAGAATTCATAAACGCCAGAGGGGGTCCAGAAAAGAAACCTACATCAACGTTTTTTGTTAACCTCGAGCCCAGTCCCAATAATGCCCGAGCGAAATCAGTTAAGTACATATATAACACCGTAGTCACCATCGAGGATCCAAGGAAAAGAAATACTATAGTTCAATGCACCAAGTGCCAACAATATGGACACTCCAAAAATAATTGCATGAGACCATACCGTTGTGTAAAATGTGCCGGAGAACACAAAACCAGTGAATGCTCAAAGAAAGATCGCAATACCCCAGCAAAGTGCGCCTTGTGCTTAGGTGAGCATCCTGCTAATTATAAAGGGTGCGAAGTATATCGAGAAATCCTAAAGCGAAAAAGAAATGGAAATGCCTTTTACGGCAGAAGATATACCACAACTGTGGCTCCTGCAGAGCTAGAACAAGACAACCTCACTGGCAAGACAACCACTAACCAAATGGACCACCAAGTTGCATCAAACAATAACTCCTATACACGAGACAAGTATCAACCACAACAAAAAAATAAAGAAATCCCTAACACTAAACCCTTACCATACTCTGAAGTAGCAAAAACTCAAAAGAAACTCCCTTCGGAAAAACCTAACAAGAACCGAACTCAACCAACAAAACATGTGACCGACTACGGCACTCACCAAGCTGAAGCTAGTCCTTTAACAACCACCAATTCTAAAAATAGACAATCTACAACAAATGACGAGTACGTCACGCCAACCCAAGTCTTCCAAGACTTAATAACCAAACAACTCGACAAAATGGATTTTCTGTTCAACCAAATGAGCTTACTAATGGGGCTCATAGCGACACTGGTCGAGAAATTAAAATAGCATTCTCATTAAACATGGCCACGTGGAACATCAACGGACTGGCGCCAAATGCACAGGAGGTAGAGCTACTGTTGAACATGCACAAACTCGACATACTGTTAATATCGGAAACACATTTTACTGATAAAAGTTCAGTCAAAATAAAAAATTATGAATTATATGATACAAAACACCCTGATGGCACGGCACATGGTGGAACTGCAATCATTATTCGATCATCTGTAAAACACCACGAACTGAAAAAATACCGTACTGAACATCTCCAAGCTACGACTGTAATGATAGAAAGTAAATCAGGTGGCTTTACTATTTCAGCGGTATATTGCCCTCCAAAGCACAAAATCAAGGAAGAACAACTGACACACTATTTTGCCACTCTTGGTCCAAGATTTGTATCTGGAGGGGACTGGAACGCTAAACACCCCCACTGGGGCTCAAGGCTAACAACGACACGAGGGAGACAATTAAAACTGGCGGTTGATGGCAATCAACTCTCCACACTGTCAACTGCCGAACCCACACACTGGCCTACAGATGTAAATAAATTGCCAGACATAATTGATTTCTTTATCTGTAAAGGAATGACCCAATTTTTTACAAAGACTTATTCTTGTCTAGATGGATCTTCAAACCATACTCCAGTACTTTTGACAATAAGCACAACACTGCTTGAATATGAGGTACCATCTCAGTTGTATAACAAGTTAACAGATTGGGACTCATTTAGCGAGACTATGGATCGCAGAATTAATCTAAAAATCCCTCTAAAAACACCATTAGATATAGAAAATGCCACAATTAACTTCACAAACTTGATACAGACTGCATGCTGGTCTTGTACTCCAGAAATTAAAACCCCTAAACAAAGACATAGTCCTGTTCCGTGGGAGATAAAAAATAAAATACAAGAAAAGAGACGTTTGCGGAGGGTATGGCATTGCAGTAGGCACCCAAACGATAAAAAGGCCTACAATATAGCTACGAAAACTCTGAAGGAGTTACTGACGAAAGTTAGGGACGACACCATCTCTCTAAGACTAGCATCTCTTACGGCGACTAGGGAAACTAATTATTCACTGTGGAGGGCTACCTCTGACCAGAATCAACCTAAAAAGACTAGACCACCTATCAAGTTGAATAGTTGCACAATGGGCTAGAACCCCAAAACAAAGAATAGACGCCTTCGCTAACCATCTGGCAAATGTCTTCAAACCACATGAAGGTGCTCCAGCTAACGACCCTGAAATGGACGCCACCTTAAAGCAAGATCTACAATTAGACTTACCCCTGAAGCCAACCAACCCAAGGGAGATTTATAGACTCCTTAACCAATTTGACAACAAAAAAGCTCCGGGATTTGACCAAATTACAAAGGAAGTTCTTCTTCACATCCCAAGGAAGGGTATTTTGTTCCTGACAGCTCTGTTTAACGGAATCCTAAGAGTTGGTTACTATCCGAGCATATGGAAGATTTCTCAAATCATCATGATTTATAAAGAAGGAAAGCCCATTAATGAAGTTGGTTCTTATAGACCAATTAGTTTACTACCAACAATTTCTAAACTGTTTGAAAAAGTTTTGTTGACTCGAATACAGAAAACGTTGCGAGATAGATCCATTGTACCGGATCACCAATTTGGCTTTCGACAGAAGCACTCCACTGTTGAGCAGGTGCACAGAGTGGTCAATGAAATACGAAAAACCCTAGAGCGAAAGGAATACTGCTCTGCAGCTTTTTTGGATGTTCAACAGGCCTTTGATAAAGTCTGGCACGAAGGAATGCTTTATAAAATCAAAACACTCCTCCCACATACTTTCTTTGAAATACTGAAATCATACATCACTGGACGAATATTCCAAGTCAGGGACGGAGAGTTTAGTTCTGATTTCTTTGATATCAATGCAGGCGTACCCCAGGGCTCTGTACTGGGTCCAGTACTGTACACAATATTCACCAGCGATCTACCTTGCGAACCAGATATAACGACTGCTACATTTGCTGACGATACCGCCGTCCTAGCAAGCAGTAGTGATCAAGGAAAGTCATCACAGAAACTTCAGAATGCTTTGGATGAAATACAGCTATGGCTAAACAAATGGCGAATAAAGGCTAGTGCCACAAAGTCCACCCATATTACATTTAGCCTCCGCACCGGGAACTGTCCACCCGTTCATCTGGGAGATAATAATTTACCACACAGTGATTGCGTTAAGTATCTGGGTATGCACCTTGACCGACGACTAACCTGGAAGAAACACTTACAGAAGAAAAGGGACGAACTAAATTTGAAATACAGGAACCTACACTGGCTACTAGGGAGAAACTCCGTACTCAGTGTAGACAACAAACTCCTGATTTATAAGGCAGTTCTAAAGCCCACATGGACCTATGGTATACAGTTGTGGGGGTCAACATCAAAGACGAACATAGCATACATACAGAGAGCCCAAAATGGTATTCTTCGTAATATCTCAAATGCACCGTGGTTCACCCGAACCGATGAACTACATAGAGAGCTTGATATTACCACAGTCAGTGACGAAATAAGACTATTCTCAACATCATATAAAGAACGGCTGCAAAATCACCCCAATATATTGGCAACAAACCTATTGTCGATTAATTATCCTAGAAGACTGAAGAGGAATCATATCATCCAGCTGGATACATAAGGGAAGGAGGGGTGCTAATGGGCTCCTTATCCTGGAACCGTGATCTAGTCTTTCACCACACTTGCTCATAGTCCAGGGACTGATTGCAAATAAAGAAGAGAAAAAAAAAAAAAAAAAAAAAAAAAAAAATAATACAGGGTGTTCAAAAAACGGACTCAAAAACAATTACAGAAGACAAGTGTTTCATAATCATAACATAACTCCAATAAGGAATAATAATGTAGGTATTTTAAACTTTAGATTTTTTTGTGTATGTCACTAGGACTGTAACCTGTTTCCAGAAACGTTTTCGTAACACCCTGTATAATGTGAGGTAGTGTTGTTTACCTGACTCCTGGTCTTCAGTCTGCAGCTGAAACCGTCCGCCGCCCATGATGGGTGCGAAGTCGTCACTGTCCGCGATCAACGCGTTACGTAGACGACCTCGCGCGCGACCGCCTGTAAATGAACAGTACGCATTTACTATCACGAAGTACGCGCACATTTGCGACGAGTGAGCCATATCGTATTGTCAGACTGATTGACGCGTAAATTCGGAATTTTGGGATAACTAAAAACATGTTTGTGTCACACGACTGACTGCTAGTAACGAACAGACAAGGTACTGACTGTCAGGCGTGGTGTAGTCGCTCGGCCTAGTCATCTGTCGGGGCGGCGTGCGGTGCAGCGGCACGGCGAGCGGCGCGGTGAGAGGCCGAGCGAGCGGCAGCGTGGGGTCAGTGACACACGGCGTGCACACGACCAGCGCGCGACTACTCGACGGTTCACCTTCATCCGGCTCCTGTTTCACTTGCATCCTGGTACACAAATATACATTGATTAACTCAAACAATCGGTACTTCTCATCATCATAATCATCAACCCGCAGAACTCCACTGTTGAATATAGGCCTTCCCTCTACAATGACCGGCCTTCCGCTATTTGCATCCAGTGACTTCCAGCAGCTCTGATTAGGTCGTCGGTTTATGTTGTGGGAGATCTACCACACTGTGCTTCCCAGAGTTTTAAAAAAAAACTACAAACGTGGGTTGAGATTTATCCCTATATCCGAGAATTATGGTGGGCGATAGATAACGGTTCGACGGACTGTGAATGGTACAGGACAAACATTGTTTGTGATTACCGTTGCCCATACTTCTCCCATATTTCAAAGGCGATATATATCGCCTGCTGTAAAGAGGTCTTCATACCGAATAATGACAAGTCAGTGATCATAAAACATCAAAAAGAGAAACAGCAAAAACACATCCCAATAAACACATAAAATACTATACTTCAATTTTAATAATATGTTACATATTTACTTACGTGAATTGATTGGAGCTAGCTTGCATCTGCGCGATTAAAGGCGCTAATAACGCTTTATTATCTTCTAGAAGTGGATCTGACGTCAAACCAGAACCTTCAAAGAAAAAAAAAATAATATAACATCCATATAACAAGTGACTACGAATAACAATATTTTCATATCTGTTACCTGTTGGCGATGAAGGCCTTTCTTTTGGACATAAATAAACTTCTATTTCTCCTGATAAAGATTTTAAATGGATCATGTATCCTTTTTCGTCAGGATGAGGTACCTGTAATGAAATTATAGAAATAAAAACTGAGAAGGAAAATGGCTCCATATCATTGTGCAATTTGATATTATATTAATACTATAACTGTAAAGCTAAAATAAACAAAACATTTCAGATAATACATTATTAGATTATGTGTGTGGGTGTGATTTAAATAATTATGATTAATCAACCGGAAAAACATGCGTACACGCTCTTAGTTTCCGTGGGCCGTAGGCTCGTTTATCTATCTTGCAATAAAAAGACACTACACAATATACTACACAACTGTTCTCAAAGTTTGTTTAATTAGTATAGTCTGTGTTATGACAATAGTTTTTTTTTACTAACACTGAGCCTGGTATCGGGCGGCGCCTTGATAGGTATGACGGTCTGGTTGCGGAAGTCTGCTATGGATCGCAGGTCGGCGTAGGTGATGTAGGCCTTCGCGCCGTGGTCCGTGGACAGCCGGGACAGCGCCAGCTCCGCCGCGGCCACCGCCCGCGACACGCGCGCCTCGCGAGCACGCAGCGCACGCACCTCGCCGCGGAGACGACGCGCCGACATGCCGTCGTCTGGACAACCGCCGCCAGACATACCTGGACACAATACCACTGTCACTTCTATACTTGACATTTATAGACAGGGCGATTTTGTTGTAAAAAAAAAACGTAAAAAGACACACTACGAGTTCACCAGTTCTTCATTTAGTAAATTATTTTTTGAGAACTGTCAAAAGTGTTTTATTTTTTAACAATGTTAGTAGATCTCGTGTCATTTATATACAGGGTGTTTTTAATGATGTAAATTGAAAAACTAGTGAAGTTTCCTTTACCAGTTCTTCTTACTTTAAGAAGCTATTTTTTTGGAGAACTGGTAGTATTTTGTTTGACACTGTGGTCAAAAGGATCTCAAGCTAAATTGGAACGAATTTAGCTTGAGAATCTTGAGATCTCTTGTCATTTGCTCAAGCAGACAGTTTATTTATAACGAATTTCCAAATTCCTATTACATGAGTAAAAATAGACCCATCAACTTTGTTCGAAACCGAACAACTTGTCAGACCTGAAACAATCCTCTATCCATGTTAAGTAACCCAAATACTCACCGTACTTCCATTGTATGTTATTTTTGGACCGCTTCTCTAATATTCCTATACCCTCTAAAACGTTCGTAATATCGTAAATACGACGTTTCTGTACGCACAAATGTTCTGCAGCTATGTTCAAATCGAGCACGCCATTCTGTGACGACTTTAACAGAGCGACGAATTTCTTAGTGAGTAAACCTAATGATGTGTCAAACCTGAAACAATTAATAGGAATGATGACGTCATTTATATAACTTGTTAAAGTATGACATAAAATCTAGTGGTTTGTATAGTTAATTTTAAATTAAAACCACTAATTATTACACTGTTTATTTAAAAGTAGCACTCATTTCCCGATTCTAGTTTTTACTTTTGTATGTATGTTACTAACCAAAGTAGGATCGTAAGTAGATCTTTCGTGTCTTTCATTCTTTCGTGTTTCACAAAGAGTCATAAGTCTTTATTAACATAAATTAACAAGAGTTTGATGGATCACAAAAAAATAACTCTCTATCGAAAAACATGCATAGGAAAACAATTTTATTAAAAAAACAGTCAACACACAGTTATGAAACAAAACACGAAATTTGCCAAAGCTACCCAAGTTGGAAGATTGCCATTGAGAAAAAAGCGTTCGAAACTATCAATAACGTGTCTGTTTTTTGCCGAAAACGCATTTCAGAAAGCCCAAAAAAAGCATAGATACCTGGAACGCTCTGTGTACTTTTTCATAGAACTGGACGGTCGGCTGTACGGCGTGAGAACTTTGACTCGCTTCTGCTTCGGAGTTTTGAAGTCGGCCTTCATGGGCACCACGTGGCCCTGGCTGCCGGAACTACTCTCACTCAAGTTCAGTCTTCTTTTCACGGCCTGAGGACATCATTACCCTTTCTTAAACGATACCATTTAGGCTTTATTAACAAAGTCCCCCTTTTACTTAGTTTCGTTAAACTAAAATTCTACTTTTGTTGTTTCCATAATTATCGGATTCTGTACATAGCTTATTCGATGATAACGCAAATAATTCTAAGTCAATAGATATTTTGGATGTATGCGTGTGTATTACATCACACCCGTAATACCTATTCATTTTATCACATACATCATTTGAGACTTTTTGTTTATTTTAAGAAAAATCCATAATTTACTATATGAATCGAATGCACAACCTAGTTTAGATCACCACACTCACCGTCCTGAGTAAAGAGTAAGTCATCATTAATCTTCAAATGTCGACAACTAAGCACTTAATTCACATCACTACAACGATACGACCTTAATTCCAATAGTACATTAACCTCTTTTTTAATTACTAATGAGCGAAGTCCATGAAAATAGAAACTACAATAATATCACGATAAGGAACGAAATATTGCGAGAAATAGAGCCGACGCGAATAGGATGATGCACGGAGCATTTTTCAATAAGCTCATGCAACAGATTTAATTCGTACACGGAGCGCAGGACCGTAGCCCCAAAAGGAAGTGTGTGGGGAGGGTACCCGGCAACAATACATGACATAAATTAGAATCAACAACAAAGGCCGGGCTCTCGGAAGGGATCTCTAACGAAAGAATGGCAATTCCTCATCTTGAAAATATTTGCGGTATTATTACTAAGTGAACTCGGCAACTATTGTTCATTTGCAAGATTACGGGTTGCACGGTAAATCGGAGCGAGTTCAGACAGATGTGTATCATAGGGATGATTGTTTAAAACACACCCCTCGTTGGGACTTGCTTGATTAACATATATTTACTTAACCCCTTTTCAAAGTTATTATTTCAATCACTATTTGATATCGATACTTTATTAGTTGTTTTAAATTCACTGGTCGTTAAGCATGCAAAGCGAAAGATATCATGACGGGACAGTCTACGTAATAACAGCTGTCCCACCCTTTAAAAGCGGTATCTATTGTATAGCTAATCTGTGCAGAAAATACTGAATGGTATTGCTAGTCACGCCCATGCCGGACCATCCGCGATACGTGCTGCTTATAACATTTACTGTTTAAAGCGTGTCATGATATATGAAGCGAATCATTTGATAAATCAGAAGTTACATAGTATGAAAACTCTGGCACGTTTCAAGAAGAGAAAACGTGCGACGCAAGTGCGATGATAACAGGAAACAAGTACCTGGTCCCAAACAGTTAGAAACAGAGCCACATGGCGAGTCAAGTTGGGAATCCGTTTATTATAAACTACTAACATATGTCTCCGCCACACTTGGCTGTTTTAACGTTCATTAAACTTGTTTAAAAGCAGACCTCCTGCAGACAACGCAACAAATCCTTTAAGATTCTATTCACACGCCGGATACATCAACGCAATGTCATAAATCAATGATGAAATTAACATGAACCGGAAAAAAACAATAACGGTCAGTGTTGCTCAATTCGTTCAATAAATCTGAAGCGACACTGGCCCTTTCCAGTTACAAACTAGAAAACAACACACACCGTAATCTGAAATGCATAGGCTCGTACGGCGGAAAATTTAAATTACCGAATTTAAAAAGCTACATCTGCATACTAATTACCTATCGAACTGAAACAACAGAAGCCTCTGAAAGTGATAAACAGCTTTAGCAGTTACTTCTGCTAGTTTTATAATTAACTAGATGACCCTCGCAACTTCGTCTGCGTCACAAAGGGATTCAAACAGTAGGTACTCGCAATGTTGTTATTTGCGCGGATCGCGTTGGGTATACTTTTTTGCGTTTTATACTCGTCATAACTTCTCAACGAAAAGTCCGATTGGAATAAAACAAAAAGTAATTTACTTCTACATTAATAATCTTGATAACATAATACTTAATTTGGATAAGGGTTAATATAACGATACTCATGTAACGATAAAATAAATTTTCGGACATATTTTTATTTTTAAAAACATAAAAGCGGTTATTGTGACTAAACTATGATAGTTAGATATATGCTGTCGCGGACTTTTTTGTTTGTCTTACAAAGACCTAAAAACCCGTAGTACATCATTTTGTTCTATTATCAATAGATTTTGCAGCGTACGCATAAATAGGTTTTCGATATTTCACCTCGTCTTACAAATTCGATATTTTCATACGGATCCCTAATTTATTTGAAAATAAAATATAGCCTATGTTACTCGGGGATAATGTAGCTTTCCGAAGGTGAAAGAATTTTTGAAATCGGTCCAGTAGTTTCGGAGCCTATTCATTACAAACAAACATACAAACAAACAAACAAATCTTTCCTCTTTATAATATTAGTATAGACTACGACGAAATTTACAATACAATGTTATCGATGATTAAACATTGTATTTTCCATTTTCAATTGGAGCGTTGCAATTATTCAATAAAAACAGCATGAACCCACATTTATAATAAGAATGAGGAATACTTAATACATAGCACCTCTTTATCAAATATTGAATGCTTTATCGAAACAAGTTCTTTGGAAGAATCTTTGGATGTATTGAACCGATTTCGAAAATATTTTTACTAGCAGGTAGCAACGTTATTTACGAGTGACATTTGTACTAATTCGAGGATTAAAATTAGGCAATTATGCCTACCTTTAAGACAGACAAAGTTACAGGTTAGGTAAAGGTTACGGTGTAGCTAACATCGTTAATACTTGTCCATAAAATTAAATGTACGTAGACACTTTTATCTTTCGGTTTAATACATTACAATCTAAAATTGAATCACTACATATGCTATAAAATAAAGTCGCTTCAGGTTATCTGTTTCTACCTGTCCCTATGTATGCTGAAATCCTAAAAAACTACATTAATGGCTTTTGATGCAGTTTTTCTGCGCTTAAATGCGACCTAAACCCCTTTCTCCTCTCTCTTTGTGACGCAGATAAAGTGTCACGAGTCTAGCGAGCGAGTAATATCTAAAATCCATTGAGCACGGATCTTTCCTTTATTCCTTGTAAAACAGACTTAGTAATTACATTATGTATTAACTTGAGTCGCTCGCTTCGTCAGCACTGGTCCCGAGTCGATGGACATGAATTTTTAATTTCTATTAACGTCTAATGGCATTTGTAAAAATAATTTGCATAAAGTTAAATTAGAATTCATGATGAATACATATTTTTAGAAAGGGCGGATCCCACCTGCATCACATTCCGAAATATTATTACTGGTTTTGTACTGAATGTACAAATATTTTACATTATGATACCAAAAATCAACATTAACCAATTTTAACATACAAAACATAGCCGCAAGTTTTAATAAAATCGTGCTAAATACCAGCGTTTTATCGTTGTTGTAACTATTTACTACTCTTCTGTTCCTACCGAACTATCGCGTGCTGCTTCAATACAGATGTAGGTATCCAATACAGCTCAACTTTCGGTCACATATTTCAACCAGAGACGTCGGTATTCATGTTATGTCTATAAACAATCACATTACATCACTTGGGCTGAAGAAAATAGAATAGGGACTAGAAGAAATTATTATGAGAAAAACCCAGTCTTGATAAAAAGCACGAAACAGCTACCCATAATAAGAAGTAAGAACACATTTGAAGTCATTGGACAGGTACAACCCGTTTTTTTGCGTTATTTTCCAGTGCAGACGAATTTCTGTTAAAATTCATAACAGTTTAGATAGCATCGAATTCAAAATCGTCCTACTTAGAAGAAAGACGTTAAAATAACGTCATGAGTTGACCTGTTATCACTACTAGCAAGTGGAACAGTCCTTAGCGGACGCACGAGTTTCCTGAATCTGATGTCAGATAACAACGTTGAAGATAAACATAGATTTCGAAATAACATCTATCATAAGCAATCTCTCGCTTCTAGACTTTAATTGTGGATAAGACAAAAAAATGATGTGTGAGAAGTAGTAATCAGAATTAGAAGCCCCAATCGCTCAATCTTCCTAAAAAAAACATTTTTGTCCTACAACTCTCCTTCAGAACTCTTAGCTGTGTCGTGGACCGTGGTTTCGAAACCATGTATAAATACAATTTGAAGAGGAAAACAAAAACGTGCCATGCCATAGCGGCAAATTGCATCATAATAATACGAAAAACAAGCATTTTAACCACAAAGCTTCCGTTCTTTGTCGACTTTTGTACAGAATTGAAATTTAACGTTAATTAATTCACCCGATTTAGTTTTTTCTCTGACAGCAGAAATAAATGCTTTTTTATATGTTATATTTTTACAGAGAGACGGGTAGGTGGATCAATACTGGCTACTCTGTGCTAAAAAAGCGAAGATAAAACCTATTATGACGACGTGCTACCGTGAAAGTTTTATAAATTAAAAGCTAAAACATAATTTAAAGCACCGGTTTAAGCAAGATGGGTGTTTGTGTAAAACTTAAAGCTTCGAAATTACATTACCAAGCCGCAGGTGCTCTTCAAAATTTACGCCGATGGAAATAGGGTTAATTAATGTGCTATCAATTTATTTAGCTTAAAACTACCTATTTGACCCATTGAAATAGTGACTGTTTCAATGAATTAACTTGATATCATCTTTCTTAATCAAATCTTTTGAAGAAAAAAATACTAAATATAATCTAGCAATGCTCGTATTGAAATCGGACTTCTCTAAAACCAGATTATCGATATAAATGATACCTTTTCCCACATATACATCTACATTTACAAAAACCTTGCCATAACTGAACTACACTTGTAACTACGAATGTCGTATGACAAGATCCTCTTACACGACCACATAATTACGAGAAAAATGCAACAAATATCTTCTCATGTTCGAAATATGAACATCAAACAACTTGTGAAACGGCAAGTTCACAGGGAGCGCGGCATGAGAAAATTGTAAAATTATTTATCGAATGCAGCACCTCTGCGAAGGGATGAGATTAGAAACGTGAGTTCGCGTAACACAAGAGGGGAGTGAATTTTTTTGGCAATATTACCACGACGACGTTAGGGTACTCGAGTGAGTTTGTGCCCAATGGGAAGAGACTGGATGAGAGCGCCCGACCCGCGATTGGTCCACACTGAGAAGAGGGTACCGTAAACGGGACGTTTTTTCTAGTCGCTTGCCAAAGACGCAAGGATCGTAGCCGTTAGAATCCGCCATTTTGATTTAACATAAAATCGTCCATTATTTTAAGTTTTAAACTTTATTGTAAACGAATGGTATAAACTTCCCGATACGTTTACACTTTGTAAATTCGTTATCACACAGCTTAGTTCATAGTGAGGTCAAAACATAGCAGTTTGTAAATACCACGAAATTGTACTTTAATATCCATTACCCATTGGATATGATTGTAGAGATAACAAAACGACCTTCATAGAAAACTGATTACCAATACATAATTCTATAAGATTGATGACATCACGAAAATATTGGACAATATTTATAAAATCTGCAGTCAAACCACCAAATTTTGTTAGCACAGTTCAATAACCTCTAAGAGTCAATGAACCCCTTTTCATTCTGGACCCCTAGAATATATATGACCCACTTAGCTTTACAAAAATTAACTGATCCCGTTTCAAAGTCGTGTAAAAATAAAAATACGCTTTAATAAATTGAATTGAGGAAACCATGTGATACTTCAAGCTGTTAAAATTGTCTAGGAAAATTAATGCTTCCTTTGAAGTTTAGTCACTTTACTAGCATTTTAAACTACTACTATTTTAACTTTAATTTTGTTGCATTCAATTATCACAACTTGGTATAAATTGTATATTTCAAATCTGGAATGAAGAAAATAAGTACTAAAAAAGCAGACAACTTCTATCCAATTAATTCAATGTTACACAAAATCAAATGTTAATCATTGTATTTCTTACTATTAACATCTGATTCTAGTTGTATCTTAATCTATTTCTGAATGACAACATATTTTACATAACTCAATTAAATAATTGTGATAATCCTGTTTGGTTTCCATCACATATCTTTTTTTAAATAATCCACATAACATGTACCCTAGGATACTTGGAAATCCTAAAATCATTAATCTCAAATCCATGTTAATATTTGTCAACAATCTAATTCAAACATAAAATCAGTCTTCAGGAGGATCCTAGTGAAGCGAAACAGAATACATTTCATTTAGTTTGGGACAATTTGTTTAATTAAGTCTGAATTGTTTTTCTAGTATGTAAAGAATTCAGATCTGCAGTTTTTCTTAACTTTCTGTTTTTCTAGCTCTGGACTAATGTCTTTGCATCCTCTAGCCTGTCACAAACAGTAAGATCTCACTATATTTTCAAATGTTTTAGCTACGGTAATCTTTAAGCTGGAATGTACATAGATTGTAAGCTTGATTGTAATAAAACTTGAACTAAGCTACATCAAAATAACACAAGATTTCAGATTTTAAAACTATGATGTTCGCTAAATCATACTATTATTTTTCATCATGATAAAATGTTTATAATAGTCAATAAGTCATCCTCAAGTAGCCAATTCTTCTGCATAATATATGACATAAGACCGATTATATTATGGATACATTTTTAAATGAATACATCAGAAGTAACACTATGAATGACTGTTCATTTAAATAACATGAAGTAACCTATAAATCTTATGCATGCTAAGATAAAACTTATAAATTTTAAAACATCCCTAAATGAATTCAACATTGGCTAATCAAACACTTTTCTAGTATACGTGCACTTTGAAGAAATTGTGCATTTCATTCATATTTCATCACACAAGTTCTATTACAAAGAATTTGAATTGTCAATTCAAAATATAATTTAGTCAAGGATCTCAAATCATGTTGTTATTGTCAGTATAAAAATCTAAACCAGGTGACCTTACATTGTGTAGATAAAATAAATATCCAATTCTTGAAACAAGAAGTATCACCATTGAAATACTTTTGTAATCTTTATATAAAGTTAGTAATGTGAGACTGTACCGAGCATCACCCGGGGACTTGGATTTTCAATACTTACCTCTGAAATAGGGATCTAGTTTAAAGTTACTGCTGCTGCCTTTTTCATTGATAAGAATTTACAATTCACTAGTGCCCTGATAATTCTCATTTCATAAGAAATAACTAGAACACTAATTGAAAACATAAATTGCAATAGACTTACCTCTGATGTCTTAGGCGGTGCCGTGGGCGCCTCCCTGCGTATCTGATGCTTGGGCGTAGCGCCATAGCCGTGATCGAGGAGGTGGTAGCTGATGGGCTGGCTGGGGCTGTCCTCCAGTAGCGTGGTCTGCGACGGAGACTCCGCGGCTCGTACCACCACCTCGGCCTCGCCCTCCGCCGACCCTCGCTTCACCCCTCTTGGCATCGCTGCACAATACCATTATCACAGTAAACAACCTTCACTCTAGCCATCTTCACAAACTTGTACTACCTACCACAATTTAATTAGTGTAGAGGTTAGGGGAGTCGTGCGCGCGGAAATTACGAGCACGAAACCTTCGAAGCTGGGCGGGTCGATAATATTTATTTTACATTTTAGCTAACATCTAAGGTTCTCCAGCTGTACAGAATTGCTTACGTCACTTTTTCAACGACAATTTCCCCAAAATACGACAACCTACGTGATAAAAAGCAACAACCGCTTCGTAAACCTATGTGTACACTTTGGGCGAAATCAAATAAAATAGGCGATATTTCATCATTATACTTACGAAAGGTGTAAGCGAACTATGTTCCAACTTGTAACCATAAAACGACATTAATGTTTTCGACGCAAACGCTACATTATCGAGTACTCAAAATAAAATGTCCGCCGCTTTGTTGGTCCCGAGTGAACTCGTGGACATCTACGTTCGATAATTTTCAGTCAGCAATCACATATAAAAGTTACACATTGTAATTTATGCACTGATATTGACACTCAAATATGCAAACAATTTAACAGTTCCTAGTCCACATTTTACAATTAATAACAAATAAAATTTAAGAACGTTAACGACGACAGGAAGCTTTTCAGAACATCTGGCTGGCTCAGTCGCTGCCGCTAGCGGCTAGCTGCTCGCTAGTCGCATGCTACTCGCTAGTAGCGAGGCGACGACGTAGCAGTGGCGCGAACTACGGTACGCAAGCGCAAAGCGGTCGAACAACCAACCCCTAGCGGATGCCGCTACAAATTCCTCCCCTCGCTAGAGAAGCCATAAAAATATAACGAATTTTTACATTGTTCGACCGGTTTTGTAACACAGCCAAGCGGTGCCGTTGCGCTTAGTAAACTTCGTTCAAATGCACTCTTTAAACATTTATCAGTTTATTAAAGTTATTTTATGATTGCATTTAAATTAAACAAAAGTTGTAACACCCTACAGAAATACAGTTATTAGTTAGACTGTAGTAATTACAGAATAATTTTACCTTATAAATACTAGATGTTTCTACATAAAGATGATGTTTGCTTGACGTATTTAAAGAAAAATAAATTGTATTCAAATTATCTATCACAGGTCATCCGGAATCGACTATTTAATTTGGTTATTTGATTCATACAAATATAATGCATAACAAATTTATGTACTCGTATCGAAATAATCAATGAACCTAAGTAACATCAACAAGTCGGATAAAGCATCATACAAGTTACAAACGACGATCTAGTTTCTAATATATATTGCAGTTCAACGTTATTTAACTTATAATTTTGTAAGGACACACCTTCAAGATTGTGTGTGGGACAGTAAAACATGCTGCATAGGCCTAAGGATTTAGCATATTATGTTAAGGTTTTTAACTCTATATTCGAAGAATCGTAATTAAGTGTCTAAATAAATAAACTGGGGATTTACACATATGACTTTACTCAATTTTTTTTTACTTTTAGTCTGCTTCCAAAGAAGAAAAAACATGCATTGACATAGTAGAAGATGCATTATGTCCAAGGATCATATTAAAAACATGATTATTAATTTTATACCTATTTTACATCGTTAGAAGTTTATTAACATTAATTTCACGATAACAAACAAAATCGTTACAGCGTTGCACTAAATTATAGTATAGTACTGACCAAAAATGAACAAGTATTTTTATAAATTTACAAGTCTAAATTATTTGAAAAGAAATCACATAATAACAAGGAAACGGAAGTGAGCGGAAGTGGGCTAAGCCGCGAATGAATCTTCGAAAAACAAAGCGGAAGTGTTATAACTTTCATAGACAATTTTCGTTCAGAAATTTTGTCTTTTGTACATAGCTCAAACTTTGAACAAAATTATATATTCTACTTGTTCAGCATTTATTTTAATCAAGTTCAATCCTCCTCAACTTTCGTGTTCGTTATCATATTTGATGGAAGTAGTTTACAATGCATTTAAAACTCCATTATCACAGTTTGGGTCACACATCACATTTTACGATTTATTTACGACTCATTTTTATTTCCGCAACGAAATTTATTTTTTAAAGTCCAAACACATTCTGTGACTTTCTGATAGATATAAATGATAAATTAAATAAGCATTTAATGCTGTTTACTCATTTACAAAATAAAAGGTTAATCTAAAATATAATAAATTACAGCTTGTCCCACAGACCATACATATACTTTTACTAGCTTTTGCCCGCGACTTCGTTCGCGTGGACTTCAGGTTCGTCCCGTCTAGTTCGCGACGTCTATAATATAGTACTATTATACCGCAAAAAATGTGTTTTTTTACGACCTCACATTAGAAACCTCAAAAATTGTAGCCTATGTGTTATTCTGATGTATAAGCTATATTGTGGTAAAGTTTCATTCAAATCCATTCAGTAGTTTTTACGTGAAAGAGTAACAAACATCCATACATCCATACTTACAAACTTTCGCCTTTATAATATATATTAGATGTGAGAGCTTGTCCTTCGATAGTTTCTTCAAAGGAATTCTTACCACTCTTGTGTCAGTCAATCTAGCATACCTATTCTAGCCTTTTCCGCTTTTATTATTCCAACGGCAAATAAATCATAGGTAAATTCAAAAGAATGTAAAATCCTAGAGTAACTCCGTCACCAATCTTGTTGATTTTTCATTTTAATGTTTTACTGATCATTTTTGTCCTTCGAGTCCTGCCTGTTTTTCCGCTCCATTTTAGTTTTCTCCGAACCGTTTCTCCAGGTTGAAATTTGATTTTAGTCACATTCAATTTAAATTAAGAGATTTTAAAAAGAGGTAATAAGTCTATGCGAGTTGAATAAATTGATGAAACTAAAACGCAGTCGTCTACTCATAGTAATGTGATTATGATGTGAAAGCAATACATAATTGATCGAGTATAAAATAGCTGTTGAGGTATACCAAGTAGGTTACGTACATTACTATCATATACCTGAAAATACAGAAGTTCATGAGCGACGGAAACCACTTACGATCCGGCGGCCCGGATGGTCATTTGCTTGCTGCTGCTGTTACTATTGCCATGTACAATAAAAAATAGGTCTGAAAAGGGCTGTTTCATAGTGATTAGGGAGGGTCGTATTTAGATTTATGTGACAGAATTTTTACGAAGTTTAGCCCCAAAATCTACTAATCATACGAATATGAAAGATCAAAAACTTCTACTTTGTGACTTGTCCTTCTTTAAACGAGGTTTTTAAGTAGAATTCTATATGATAAGTCGTATGAGGCAACTGTAGTACCCCCTTATTGCAGTAGTTCATAAGCGACGGTTACTTACCATCGAATGGACCGTAAATGGGACAATAAAAAATCAAACAATTAATTGACTTTTACACAATTTCAGGACCTATAACAGAAGTAATAGTTCATTATTTTTTGTTATTTCCAATGGCTTCAACTGAGAGCAAGAAGGGTACTTTAACTAAGGGGTCTGCGTATCTTTCTTCATAATATTAATTTTATATGTTAGTGTGGAAGAGACAGTTTACATAACTTACTACACACGTATACCTACAGTATGAAAAAGGCAAATATTAAAAGAGGAAACATCAGACGAGTACTTAGTAGTAGTAAATAAGTACTCGGTTCTAATAACTTAAAATATAGGTGACTTAAAAACTTGCGCACACCCTTCACTTCCGCTGTTGTTGGCGTTTTACGAGCGACAATCCTTTTGCAAGAATTTTAGATACCTTTCATTGATGTTTAACATGGCAGCAAAAAATATTTTATTGCTATATTTTTAAATCGTAAGGTCGGCTATCGCTATCCAACTAACATTTCCTTCAATACGAAGGATGAGGGTGTATGAGGATTCATACATTCTTTAACTTTCAACCTGTTTAGAGTATTCTACAACAAATGGATAATCCTTAACCCTCAGATAGTAAAACTACCTAATACATACAATATTTTTTAATATAGCTTGTTTCTCTGTATTAAATATTAAAAATATCTTTTAAATTTAAAGATTGTATCGCATTCGCGAATGTCAACAAATCGACATTCTCAACATCCCTACCTTGCAGGTTGATCGCTCCTTCAAACGCTGTAACTTAGTAGTTTTAAGAGTCGTAGATATTATAGTAAGACATAATTAAGGAAGCATAACAATTATTTACACTGCATAAGGATATATATTTTAATTTTTAATATAGGATTTTTGAGTTTCCCTAGTCTGATGAATGCTCATAAAATCTCTATCGATTATTTTAATTAGTTTACGAGCTAAAAATAGTAATCTTCTGTTGGACAATTTCGAATTCTCAATAAGTAACAAATACTAAAAACGATAAACAAAAGTATATTTACATATTATTACATATTGCTTAAATCCTCGATAAAAGTACAACACTAAATTATGTAAATGCTTAAATATCGATTATCACAAAGACTTCGTTTTTATTATCCTCAGGTTCGTCTATGATTTGCATCGCAGAATATGTTATAGCCTTCACTTCTGTTCCCTGAGGATGTTTTCCTATTCTGAACTCTTCGCCGTAACATTTGCAAACTATCCTAAACTCTTGCGTGTTAAAATCTGTTATTACTAATTTCCTGCAAATCAAGAACGGCTCGTAGGAAAATAAAAATAAAAGTTCGTCGAGGAAATGGTAAAGGAGGCCTATGAGGTCGTCGGCGCTCGCTTCGATTGTGTGGACTTCCTTGATCTCAACGTACTCGAGCTCTGTCATGTACCCAAACATTGCCATTCCACATTGTTCGAAGGCTTCTTTGAGAGTGTCGCCCCAAGCATGTAACCTGAAATTATTCGTAAAAATTATGTATTTTTAGTGTTGTGAGCAGCACGAATCAAATGCTTTGGAATATGTATGTTACGAGTTCGAACCAATTTCCTATTGAAGCACTAGCAGGAATTTAATAACCTAAGAAAAAATACATTAATAAGCCAATGTGTACAAACAGATAGGCATAGATGCAAGGCGCTAACGTCACGTATTATGCAAAGTTGCTCGCGACTACTTGCGAGACACCTGATTGTAAGTGGTTACCAACTACCGTCAACTATGTATCTCTGCAAGGTCTGGGCGCCACTTTTTACGGCCTTGTCCAAAGTCGCTTAAAACAAACAAGGCGCGATGGAATTAGAGGACAACTGATTACAAAGCAAGATGGCGCATGACAAAAATAAATTCCTGAAATAAATCATAATAACCGTGGAGGGATGAACACCACTTCGTTGCTATGTGATGGTATCTTGGAATATTACGATGTGCTTTTCTTTCGATTTATTACGAGACTATTTTTTTTTCAAGTTTGAGGGATAGTTGAACCGCACTAAAACCTCCAACCGATCACACTCAGTGTCCGAACCCCGGCTGAGGCCAGAATCTAGCACGGGGTTATGTGGTACGGCTCGACGCATTACGCAGTACGGCATTCTTTACCATCGTACCGCCCGCTGACGTCGGCGATACGGCCACCGGTTCTCTCAGTGGGTGGGCTTTCTGAAGCCCGCCAAGATGGGACCGCGTGTCACTCTCCTATAGAATACCCCACTGGGCCTGGCCACGTATCATGAGCGAAATGACATAAAAAAAAAATCCTACCATTATTATAAATGGAAGTTTTTTTGAGTATAGCCTTGTGGATGTTTGTTACTCTGTAAATTTTAGAACTTCTTAAAATTGGTTTATAGGTGAAGATTTTACTGTCAGATGAGATGTTCTTGGATGACTGTAACTACTTACCATCAGGTGCCAGCCTATAATCACAAAGTTGAAGAAGTCAAGGTAATCGGACTAAAACCTTTTTCTCAACAAGAAGTGTTATAATAGGATATATTTACTGTCGTTTTTTGTTACCATTGGTGATAAGGTTGTATTCACATGACTACAATAAATTCCTATTCTCTTTGTTTTGTGAAATATAATATTACCACTTGACTCTCTTTACACCAGGTTCAAAAGGCTTAGTAGTTTGTGGTGTGTCAATTTTCGAGAGGATCATTAATAATGGTAGTAGAGGAGTAGTAATTGGTTATAAGTAAGTTGTAGATATGAAACTAAAGAAGATAGAATAAGTGTGTAAACCAAATCAGAGTTATATCAAAGAGTATCCTGCAAATCCGTTTCAAGATATCATTGTAATCCTGATGCTTAATGAAATGATGTTATGAACACTATGGTGATGCAAGAATTTTTAGGTTGATTTTTAGTTAAACAATTTGAGACATTCTATTTTATCATTTAATTTGGAAAAAAATTGATATTTCAAAATATATGACTATTCTTCTTAACTGTTAAGATTTTTTTTATTGCATGATAGATACACAAGATTACGGCCCAACTGATGGTAAACGGTTACTGTAGCACATGGACCTCTGCAATGCCAGGGTAAAGAGGGGCCGTTGTCTATCACCTAATAATTAAATTATAACCAAAGTATTTTTTTAACGATGAAAAATTTTAAAACTAGCAGTTTTTCTTTATGTACTTATTTCCTATTATTAAAACAATTGATATGATTAACCTTCCTTGATGTATTGGTGTAATGATTTATCCTTCATAATTATTTTTGTACGAACTTATATTTATTATAATTAAAATATTGTGCAATAAATTGAAGTGTGAATAATAATTCAATTGTGAGTTACACCGGAATATAGAAACTTTTGTTTTAACAATAAGGAATGTGATAATAATGATTTTAACACTTACTGTACATCTGCAGTATGATCCAAATCTGAAAAATTATACACAAATAAATATTACAATTAAATATTATCGAAGAAACATGTGCATTTTTTTAGTCAAATAAACCGTAAACATACATTCATATTTTACTGGAGGTATATCAAAGTGCCCTTCACCAATATCACCTAGTTCTTCATCCATAATATTATAAACGAAATTAAACGATTTATGATCACTACGGGATTATTTCAAATCTGAAATCACACAAAGTATGAAATAAATGAAATAATCACAAAAATAATTAATACTTTTAGTGATTGAAAAAGAGATCGAAATATCGATGGTTATCTCGATTTTCAAAAATCGAAAATTGTAAAGATGTAAATTCGAATCTAGGTACAAGATTTTGACTTTGCTTTCTGCACTAACTGTATTGTGATAAATTTTTGAACTCTTTTTTTTTAATTTATTTTACAATTTGTTAGTCGCCTAATATACGATTCTCACAAGCGCTTTTCTTAAGCACGTCGAAAAAAGATTGACAACACAGTCAAGAACTATAAGCCGTGTACAAAAACAAAATTTAATCCTGTGGCATTCGCCCTCATTTTTTCTCTTAATGGCGATTCCACTTAGTTTACACAACATATTTATTACTTAAAGCGATTTTACTTAAAGCGATTTTACGTTAAACTCCTTGATGCTTTAGGTTTCTGCTCCAGTTGAAAAGATCGGATCGACTTGAAAGATTATTTATTTATTTAGATACAAATTAACATATTTCCCCAGTTCCCCGAAACGAAAAAATCCACATTTATGGTAAACGTATTCAATGACATTTCTATTAAAATGTGAATCCATCCCGATATCGATTCAATGAAAATTTCGATACTTATGGAAGCTAATTCCGACGTTAGCCGGTTAGCCGACCGAAAATCAAAACTGTCAACCCAATTTTTTTTCTTCACGGCCAAATAAGTATTATTAAACATGCGTAATGAAATGTAAGTTTTGTATTTGTGATAGAAAATGATCCTAAAAACTTCTGATTTAGTGCTAAATATATTGTTTTAAATAGCATTAGAGGAAAATCTAAAAATATTTTTATTGTCTGTTCTTCATACGTTTGCTTCGGTTAAAAATATTCAATTTGACAGTGACATTTGACACAAAGCTCCTTTTGACATTCTTGATTCTGGATAAAATTCGAACTTTCGAATTTCGAAGAAGAAATTAATTCGATCTTCAATTTTTTTGTAAATAATAAACAATTTTTTTACCATTTTTTAATAAGTTTAATATCATTTTCAAAGACTTTTTCATTTCTTTTACAAATTTTCTCTAAAATGGATCCTATAGCGGTTTTACAGAGTAGAATTGAACAATTGGAAGCTAAATTAGGTTTTGCCCATGAAACATCAGACGGTGATGGGCAACAAGGTGACTCTGCTACAGCAAATCTTTTAAATGCCGCACAAGCCATTAATAATGCAACTGCAGGACATGAAAAACTACACGAAGCTATGCAAATGGCTACTGAATTGAATAACTATAGTGATCCCAACTTTGCTGAAAATGTAAGTGAAAATTAGTTACTAAATATTTAAATATTCTTGGTAAAGTTTACTGTCTCTAGAACTATATCATATTAAACTATATAGTTACAAAGTGCAATTAGTTCTGATATGATATGTATATATTTTGGATTGATAGCATAATTATAGAATTAAAATGTAGTTTTAGGTACAATTTTATAAAAAAATATTATTCTTTCAGTTACAAAAAAATGATTTACACAAACAAGAAGTACTCGCGTCTGAGCCAATGATCAGGCACCACTGTCACTGTATGCAGCAGTGTAAACAGGTACATTGATGAATCACTTATTTGTCATCAAAAACATAATTCATAAAACTCCTACTCTGATATAATTTTTATATTGCTTTGAATAGTTTTTTTTTCTTTCTTGGGAGTGTTTTTTAGTTCTATGATAATTTAGTTTTCAAAATGTTATTGTACAGGCAGCCCCAGTGTTGGAATCTGAAGCTATTCAGAAAGCAGCTCAGCTGCAGCCCGCTGTGGACAAGATGCATGCAGCGGCTGCAGAAGTGAAGGCTGAAGCTGATGCTGTAATGGATTTTTCTCTTTTTTTGGATATTTAATACAAAACAAAGTTGACTTTAGTAATATGAAGAGATTTCAGTCCATATAGGAAGCTTAAAATTTGAACAAATTACCTTTGATACTACCTTTGTATAATATTAAAAAAAAATGTACATGTTCAATACTTAACAGACCTTGGAAATTAAAAATCAAAGTTTTACTAATAAAACTTTTACAAATTAAGGTTTACTTTCTCAGGTATCTCATGGAATTCAGAAACTAGCAGAGACATGTGGTTCAGCTGCAAATGATTCCTCTCAACAACTGGCTAATGTTGCACAAACAGTGGAAAAAGTTGAAGCAAAAATTTTTCCCAAACGAAGAAATGGCTTGGATTGAAACAATGAAAACTATTTAAAACAAATTTTGAAGGTGCTAGCACCAATGCTTAAAATCTATTGTGCAATGTTTAAATAAATAAATGCAGGAAATATTTATTGAGATTTTTCTTTTATTTTATTCTCGTAGACAATCAAATAAGTTGACTAGGAATATTTTTGTGTGATTGTTATGATACTATGTCTTCTGATTTGTATCATTTTTTGAAAAAGTGGAAAAATATTTTAATCGGCTTATCAATAAACTGTATGATGAATAAGTCTTTACCTACTTTTATAATAGTTAAAAACGTTTGACACTTGACAGTTTTGAATTTGCGACAGATTAGATTAACTGACAGATGACAGCGGACGTTAGAGACAGTGTTACCAACTTAGCGCTAAATATAGGGGTAAAGTAGCGGCTTAGCGCCTTTTTAGCGGTTTTAGCACTTTTTTTAATCAAATTATTATTATTTTTGGTTGTACAAAAGTAGCAAATGTAAGCCCAAAGCATTATAATACTTGTAAAAAAGAGCTACATGAGAATTAAATTTAATTGCATCGGGCTGTATTTATAAGCTTAATGTTTGTTGTTAAAACGAAGGCGAGGGTCCATTTTTCAAGTATAGCGCTATTTTGTCGTGTTTGAATTAGCAACACTGTTTGTAAAATTTGTCAATTTGATTTTTGATATGCAATTATTTACTGAAGCAAGCGTAGCATAATAATAAAATTGGATCGAGAAATGGCAGATACGGCTGTTGAAACAGCACCAGGAGATGAAAACGATGATAACTGGTTGTACGGCGATTCTACTGGTGAAGCAAATCAAGAGTCAACAGAAGAAAATCAAGACCCGAAGAAAATAACTGATGTGCCCGCTACAGTAGGTTTCTAACCTCTACGATTATTGTTTCATATTATTTTTATTAATTATCTACGTTTTTATTTAAAGGAAGATGAAGAAAAAGATGAGGAAGAGGAAGGCAATAATGAAACTGAATTGAATGATGAACATTTTGCTGAAGTTGGTCGTGATGAACAGAACGGTGAGGCCGACAGCCAAGAGAATGGTGATTCCGACTCGGACGACAGCGATGATGTTAAAGTTACCATCGGAGAAATCAAATCTGGGCCACAATATGCTAGTCTTAACATAAAGGTCAGTTTTAACCATAATTTACACTCTTTGTTATCCTGTGTAACTGTTTTTCTATACTCCTTTGAGTTGAAACTCTCGTTGAAACCAACATATACAGATTTATTTCCAACTCACAAATCAGCACAACTATTTAAATTGAAAAATGTACACATTGAAAATTGAAACCAAAAATATTTAAAAGAAATCGCAATTGTTGGCAAGACCTGACAGACACAAAAATTTATAACATTAACAATTGTTTAATATTCTAGAGGGGAGTTGGTTTAGTGGCAACCGGTGCTGCTGAGAAACCCCGTTCCAGCACAGTGACTAGTGGGAAAGTAGCATTAGAAGATCTTGAAGGACCAGGAAGCATAAATGGAGTTCCTGCATTGGAGTTTAATATTGATACAATAGAAGATAAGCCGTGGAATAAACCTGGTGCTGATATATCAGGTAAGGACTTTGTGAAAATTTCATTCTAAAGTATTTGATGTGAGAATATCAAGTTCCAGTTCTATTGTCAAGTGATTTATGCTACTCTCCCTCCTCTCTCCTTTTTCTAAAATTAAATTCTGGATTTAGACCTTGGTGCACAATTTTAGCATGGGGACAATAGGTCCATATGGGTCTGAGAGATAAAGATGGATCTTTATTTACCAAAACAAGTTTTTATTGAAAACCTAAATTTAAAAAAATATAAAAAATTATAATCTGTTTTCAGACTACTTTAACTATGGGTTCAATGAGATAACATGGAGTGCTTATTGTGAGCGACAGAGACGTATGCGCGTCAACGAGACGGGTGTCGGCATGCACATGAGTAATGCACCTCGGCCGCCCATGGTCGATGTCAGGCGACCACCAAGTGAGCAAATAAGGAGTCCCACAACTATGTAACATGAATGGGAACTACTTTAATATTGAAGATCGGACGTCTTGCTGAAAGGATCATTTTATTTTGACATAATCAGGAAATAATAAACCTGTGTTTTACTATGTTAATCGATAAATACAAATAATCTTTGGTATTAAACATAGCATCTTAAACAAAAGGAATAATGTGAAATGTGTGCTGTAAGATTTTAATCTTACCATAATTTAATTTCTTAAAATTTTTCTTTTTAGCAATTCATTCTATTTTCAACATATAAGGTAGTCCTCATTCATGTTGCATAGTCCTTGGACACCTTGTATAATACTGATGCTGTTTCAAAATAACAATTTAAACATTGAGTTGTTTGTGTAACACTACAGTCTGACTCTGAACGCATCCTTACTGAACGCAACGCGAAAATGTCAGCTTATATCCACCAATGACTGCTCGACGCCCGCACATGGCCAGTAAAAGACGTCTAGCTCGAACGGTTACCAGGGAGATGGAAGACGAATAATAATTTAGTAGTTTGACACGATTCCTTTTATTTATCTATTTATTTATTTAACTTCATGCACAAAAGGTACAATGGCGGACTTAATGCCGAAGGCATTTGTGATTTTACTTTATATTAAACATTGAGTTGTTTATATTGGGGCCTTACGTTGGGCGCCAATATAAACAGTTAAGGATGCGTTCAGAGTCAGACTGTAAGTGTTACACAATTTAAATGTTTTTTATAAGTTATTATTTTACATCTACTGCCATGTCACAAAGATTCAATTCTCTCTCAATTTAATAAAATGTTTGATGTATTTTACAAGCATTCTGTGTCATATTATTAATAATATTGTTTTTTCCAGATATAAGACACGATGAGGGGCCACCTCCCATGCAAAACAACTATCAATCCAGAGAAAATACTATACAGGTAATGTAAAATGTATTATTGTTCATGATCATTTGTTTTTGTAGTGGAATTTATTGCTGCACATTTTTACATTTCATTCCATTAGTTGTAAATATTATATTATAAATACAGGGTGAATTTGTTATCATTCAAGATCCAAAACTTTGATAAATGTGTATATGAATTATAGACAAAACCGGTATCCAGTAACTATTTAGTATCTTATCATATTTCTGATTGTTAAATTTTAAAATCTCATGTTTATACAAAAGCCAAAAAATACCACACACGCCGATAGTAATTATTTTAATAATTAAGCCAGACTTTTTCAGTTTCAAGAACTAAATAGTCTGACTTAATTAAACCTTGGTCTCAATTAGGTAGTGTGTAGATTATCTCGTATGAATTTAAAATGACTCTTCAGCTTAATTCCTTTAATTAATAAAAGTTGTGCAGAGAACTTTAATTGCAATTAGTACTTTTGTTTTTATTGCGATCTTAGCATTTTTCTAGACTAGAAAGTTCATCCAATTTAAAACAGGAAAATTAGGTTTTGGATATGTTATAATTAAAATAGCAACCATATTTTGGGTTCTGGAAGACAAATCCATCCTGTAGTTTTTCTTAGAACATGTCTAATAAATTCAAAATGTTCTTACTGCATCCTGGAGGAAACTGAGCTGACAACCTATCAGTTGGTAAGAGGCCCCGTTTAAGCGCAAGACACGGCCTACTGTAAATTGGAAGTTAACACATCGCCCATTTAAAAGCAATCCAAATTAACTCAAAATTTCATGTTTGGAAAATGACTTAAGTCTTTTCTCAAAGTTCTTACACTTTATAATGAAATCATTTCAATCATTAATTTTGAGTTATTTCAGTTTACTTTTATAGGCATTATGCTGTTAACACCTATTTAGCGCGCTTCAGTATAATAATGTAGATGTTGGTTGTTATTGTCTAACTACTTAATATGAAACATTGTTCATTTTGTATCTTATATCCAATGGTTATGTAGGTAATGACAGCGGAGCGTCGTGAGTACCGACCTCACCCGCGCGACGCTCCTCCCCCAGATTTCTTCACGGGCCCCCCCGCAGATTACTACCAAGCACAGCATCCTTCATACGACGAACCGTGGGGTAAGCTCTACTTATGCATGATACATTGTACTTTATTATTTGCCTGACTATCATTATTAATTGTATGTGTTACTTTTAGAACATAGGAAAAGGTACAAAGGAAAAGGCAAGTTTTCTTAAAATTTTATTGGGTTTATTTTGGGTTTTATATGGGGAATTGGAAAATGATTATTGGGTTATATAAAGAAAACGAATAATAATATAATCCATAAATAAGATAACTTTTAACTAGGACGCATTTCAAACATTATCAAAGATAGTTTGTGGCTTTGTTTTTAATAAAATTTCAATTTGTTAAATATCATGTTCATTCATTTGCACAATTTTCTTAACTCATAATTATTTCCATGCATTTGCGGGTAACTTATAAGATTTAATCGCTTCTTTTCTTCTCGTTTTGTTTTTATTGTTAAAAATCTGTGTATCATACTGTGTGTGTTTATTATGGGTAAGTATTTGAGGCAAGCTGAACTACATTTATGTACGTTTAGTCCCGCTAATCAGCAGTTCCGAGTTGGGGTATATCAGGAAAACTATGGACAAAGTTTTCAGCTTGCCTCTAATACCTACGCAAAAAATGGCACTAGCTCTTGGGCTATTATGAAGTGATGTTTTTATACTGTTTTGCGTTGAGTTCGTAATTAAAGAAAATTAGCTAATCCGTTCCCAGGTGTAAGTGGTCCGCCACCTGGTTGGACCCCGACAGACATCAAGGAGCTGACGCCGGGTCCGGGGCCTGGCGTGGGGCCCGGTGATCCCGGCGTGGGGCCCAGGGCGCCCGGCGTGGGTCCGCCTGCCGCCGCGCCGCCCCCGCACCTCATGCAGCCTCCCTACGCGCCGCCCTTCGCCGCGCCATACAGACACCCGACCGACGCCAGGGATAGACATCGACGGGAAGATGTAAACAACTATTACTTCATTATTGTAGAAACGCGCGTCGCGACCAGTCAAGAGTATAAACTTTAAACTCAAAGATAAATGTTGCTTGCATGTCTTCCATGTTTAGTATATTTGGTTTTAAAAAAGTAATAGCTGAATTACATATTGCAAAAACGAATTACAGTAAATATAGTTCTATGCAGATAAGTTTTCTAATCTTTTATGACTTACTAGCTAATATTACTCTTCAAAACGCAATAGTGTAAGTCTCTAAAAGGAATAATATTGTTATAGGAGGAACGCGAGCGAGACAGAGACAGGGAGAGAGAAAGAGATCGCGACAGAGACCGGGAGCGAGATCGCGATCGATCACGGTCTATCAAACCAGAAAAAATGAGGGAAAAGTGAGTTTCGATTATATTATTATTGTCAATGTAGGCAATTCTTGTGATTTTTTCGTCGTGCATAGATTTTGCTTTCTTCAATT
Organism: Trilocha varians; assembly: GCA_030269945.2. Lineage (NCBI taxonomy): Eukaryota > Metazoa > Arthropoda > Insecta > Lepidoptera > Bombycidae > Trilocha > Trilocha varians. The sequence continues at coordinate 9,592,689 of AP028267.1, read as the reverse complement.
TTATGTTCAATGCTGCTCGACGCTACAACAATTTTTAATGAGTTGCTTGTATTTGACTCATATTAAAAGAAAGAAAAGAATCGTATGGTGGTCGTTAATTAAAAAATGAGTAGCGTAATATATTCACATGCATGCAGCATGACTAATTAAACATCCGTAGAGGGCTAATGTTTAATATCAGACTCCTTGTCCATTTCTCTCAGTAAAGTAAATCTTCTCTTCTCTATTCCAAACATCACAATCTAATGTGTAACTCAGTGTGTACATTTGAACAGATCGTACCGGCGCGACCGGTCCCGCTCGAGGTCCCGCCGACACAAGTCGCGGTCCCGCTCGCCGCGCATGAGGGAGCGCTCGCGGGACAGGGAGCGATCCCGCGACAGAGAGCGATCTCGAGACCGCGACCGATCCTCCAAGCCCAAAACGAAGGATAAGGATGAATAGTCGCAACTGTGGAATAGTGTGGACAACTGTGCCTGCGAATATATGATCAAAGCTCGTGGTCTTTGGATGAATTCAATATTCGTGATTAAATAAGTATACTAAGTAATACTTGTATTGTCATTTCTATATCCCTTTTGCTTAAGAGTAGTGCTGTACAATTTGGCCGTTTAAACCGGCCATAAAGTTTAACCAGGTTAATTAGTTCAGCAGCCAGCTAATTTATTCAAATTAACCGGTTAAATTAACTGACTGGTTAACCGGTTAATTTGCAAAAGATTCTTAACATGGAACAAATCATTTATTTTTATTTCTATTAAATTTTAAATATTTTAATTTATTTTTAATATTTAAAATTGTATTAAAATAGAAATAAAATATTTAAAATATTTTTATTATGTTAAAATATTTAAAATTTTATTAAATTAAAAATAAAATATTTAAATTTTATTTTATTAAAATATTTATTTAGTTTAATTAAAATTAAAATATTTAAAATTTCATAAAACTAAAAATAAAAATATTAATTTATATTTTAATTTATTTTTAATATTTAAATTTTTATTAAATTAAAAATTAAATATTTTTATTTTATTAAAATATTTGAAATTTAATTAAAATTAAAATATTTAAAATTTAATTAAAATTAAAATATTTAAAATTTAATAAAACTAAAAATTAAAATATTTAAAATTTAATTAAAATTAAAATATTTAAAATTTAATTGAAATTAAAATATTTAAAATTTAATAAAAATAAAAATATTTTTATTCCATGTTAAGAATCTTTTGCAAATTAACCGGTTAACCAGTCAGTTAATTTAACCGGTTAATTTGAATAAATTAGCTGGCTGCTGAACTAATTAATCTGGTTAAACTTTATGGCCGGTTTAAACGGCCAAATTGTACAGCACTACTTAAGAGAAACTTTCTAAGTTTTCACCATGAGTCGCATTACAACACAACACGCACGGATTAATAGAACATTATTATTATACTTTGAATGAAGTTTCGGGCCTAACATAGGATAATTAGTAGTGATCAGGCAATTTCATGAAATTTTTATTTTCTTTCGTCAAATATGAATTTGATACAATCTTCTATTACTTTTAAATCTACAGTAAATAAGTAGCAGGATATTGCACTAGGATATTAATCAAAGGAAAAATAAAACAAAGTTTTCAATGTAATAATATTATTACAGAAATGCTTTATTTTAATTAATGTCTAAATAGATGGATCATCTTATAAACTTTTTAACTAGTACAACCTAGAGACGCGGCGTCCAGAGCGACGGTCGTGCGCCGCCCCTCTCGACGTCTCATCCTAATTTCATCACATTATGGGTTTTACAAATCATTTTGCTTACAAATTTTTGTACAGTCATTTACAACAATTTTATTTACACCCAGACCCGTCCATCTGAGGTGTCCTATATTCAATTTAATTACAAGAGGGGGAATGAGTAACAGCTACGCTATTGACGTGCAAACGGCAAGGGTTGACCTCGGAACTACATCTATCAGTACAGAACTTTACAATCATCACTATAACCTAAAGCACACACTACAACATAAGCATCGTCCATTCGACAGAGATGGCCCCGCGCCGTCTATCCGCGCGCGCGAGGCTCCACTAAATAACTTAATTACATAAAAATATACAAAAATATCATTTTCACAAAATAATCCACCATCTATACACTCCGGCTGTAAACATATTCGATAATCTATATACGATTTTAGCCGGATCATAAAACTTAAACGAGAGCTCAACTTGATAATAGTACAAAATAATAATGCTACAATCACGACTATAGTGTCGATTGTCCAGAACTGGCTGCATCACTCGTCCGTCGCTCAGAAGATTCAAGGTCCCCTAGCCCAGCTAACACTAACTCTACAACGCACAACGACGCCCTCCGCATAATTACAACAATGAGAGACAATCAAATATTTATACATAGATTCATACGAACAATGAATAATACTAGAACACTTAAAATCTATAAAACGCAACGAAATGTGAGTCGCGCCGAGCGGCGGGTCGCACGTCGACGACCGCACGTTCTGTAGTATTCTGTACATCAGTCTGCCGTGGCTATGTACACGCGGGCTTTATACTTACAACATGTACAATACCAAATATTCACAAATATATAAACCGCCTCGACGCCGCCTAGAGCACGGCGCCGGGCTGCGGCGGCCCGATCGGACCCAGTTCCGGTGCTTTCATGAAGAACTTCTCCAGTTTCGCGATTATGTGTTTGCCGTACGTGTACTTTCGCAACGAACCGATGTGCGGCCGGATCTTGTGCATTAGTACTTTCCGTTGCGTCGGTTCTGCGACGTCAATCATCTTCTGAACGACGTAGTTTGCAAACTGGTCTTTCATCATCACATGGAGAGCACTGAAACAATAACATCAGAGGTTAGTAAGACAGTCCGTTTGTATGTGTGTGTTGTATGGGAGTGTGCGTGTATGTACTTACTTGTCATTGAACCCGCACAGTTCGTCAATGAGCAGCGCCCGCTCGTTCCTGTTGGCGTGCGTGACGCACTTCTCGACGACGTTGGACGCGAACTTGTGTTGTGATAGTTGCAGCACCTTCCCCCTGACGGCGGCCACCAGTCGCGACCTGTCCTCGCCCGCGCCGTGCTCCAGGACGTGTTGTACTACGTAGTTACCATATTGATCCTGCAAGTACATAATGATAAGATTTTTTTGGTCCCTGTGTCTTCTTTATAGCTGAATATTGAAAAAAATCCCAAGTCTAATGATTTTGTTTAACTGTCAAAAATGCAGTGTATATCCCTTGTATTGCCTGTTGATGTGTGTAAATGTATGTTGTGTGTGTGTGTCTCACCGTGATGAGTTGTTCGGTGTGCGCGTGCAGCTCGTTGAGTACGGGCGCGGTCTGCTCGGGCGTGCAGTGCTCGAGGATGCGTTGTATGACGCGACACCCGTACGGATGCGTCGACAGCGCGTACACCTGACCCGCGAACGCATTTATAATGAACTGTAACGCTGTAGGCTCCACGCATTCTATGCATTTTTGTACCTGAAAAATAATTAATGTTACATTAAATTTTATTAATATTTTACAACTAAGAGAGTAAATAATATTGTGTTCTATGTTTAAAATCTTCAAACAAAATAATGAAATAACGGGTTTTGTTTTCTTCAAAACTTAAAAGCCAACTGATCTACCTCTAGTCACACACTGCTGAACAAAACTGTGTGCATCTAAAAAAACATAGACGCAATAGTGTATTTAATTTGACTGACAAACTCCTTTTGAAATGGAGCTAATTTAACATACATTCATCATTGATCTATAATGAGTGTAACATACAACATGGTTTCCGTTCTGGTCCTTGACACACTTGAGCACGTGTCCGTCGAGTTCCCGCACGACCTCCTGCTGTTGTTCGGGCGGTATGGACTCCAGCGCCTTCTGTATGACGCGGCACCCGTACATCTGCAGCGCCAGGTTCAGCACGTGACCGCGCACCTGTACAACCAGTTACATCACAAACTATTAATACACACACACTACTCAATCATATAACACTCATTATATAATTAACTGTCTGTCATTACATTTCAAATAGTGCTAAAAATTCTCATAAAGTTGTGCAAAAATTTTCATAATGTCCAAAATATAGTAATTCACATATTGTTATGACACAAGTGTTAAGAGCAAATTCATATACGGTTTTTTCCTTAGTAATTTCTATAGTATCGAGACAATAAGAAAACTAATGAAAATGAATGTTTAACACATTAAACGCCGATAATAGATACACGTCGTTTTGTCCTCCAATCTTAGTTGACTATATTTCTAGGCGATATATTAATATTATTACGGTATTCAGATGTTATTTTGTGATGTTGATGTGATATGATATTTGTGTGTAGTTTTATATGCAACTCACCTTTTGCGCAAGTGTTGTTTTTTGTTCCGTCGTTCCAAACTCAAAGAACTTCTGTATAACATAATTTCCAAATACGTCAGTCATTAGACTGTACGCGGCTCCGATAATTTCATTGAAGACCATTTGTTTCTCTTGTACTGTTGCTCTTTCTAATTTTTGTTGTATAAATCTAAAACAAAAAAAAAATTAATACAATATTCAATACTTAGAACCTATTTTATAGTTTCTAGGTGTAATCATATTGATTTTAAGACTAGAATTTGTTTTTTTCTAATACTTTGTGCAGTAACGGCCCACCTAATGAAGTGGTTACTCTTCATCCACGACGCATTGTAATACACAGTAACTTCATCATGATTAGTTAATTATTTGAATCATTTCCTAATATTGTAAAAACATAACTTGAGACAAAATTACACCATTTTGTTTGTAATGTTCCACACATTACGAATCTTTAATACATGTTAAAACATTAAAACACTTATTACGCCCTGCGGGAAGCTGTTCGCGATAGGAAGGTCCAATCTCGGCGGTCCGTGACGGAAGCGTGGAAGAGACGACTCGCTAACCCCACATGGGGTCTACGGACCGTCGAGGCGATCCGCCCGATCCTAGATGATTGGGTGGGTCGTGGCGCAGGACGCCTCACCTTCTGGATGGTGCAGATGCTGACCGGGCACGGGTGCTTCGGTCGGTATCTGCACCGGATCAAGGCCGAGCCGACGGCGAGGTGCCACCATTGCGTGGGATGTGACCAGGACACGCCGGAGCATACGCTCGCGCGCTGCCCCGCATGGGAGAGGCAGCGCTGTGTCCTGGTCCAACAAATAGGTCCGGACTTGTCGCTCCCGAGCGTCGCGGCGTCGATGCTCGAGAGCGACGAGTCCAGGAAGGCGATGCTCGACTTCTGCGAGTCCACCATCTCGCAGAAGCAGGTGGCGGGGGCTGAGAGAGAGAGGCTGTATGCCACTCTCAACTTACCCACCCGCCGCCGTCGAGCAGGGCCGGGACCGGGATCTCGCCCGGATTCTGGCCCCCTAAGAGTTTCGGGTCCCCAACGCATGTGAGTGCGAGCGGGGACCCAAGAAGGTGCCGTGTCTCGCTCAGCACGCCCTTAGCGTAAGAGCATCCGGGGGATGGTAGACCGCGTACTCCCCGACCCACGCTGGTTCTGACCCAGCGGGGTATTCCGCGGGAGGGTGACACGCGGTCCCATCTTGGCGGGCTTCGGAAAGCCCGCCGACCGAGAGAGCCGGTGGCCGTATTCGCCGGCGGCTACCGGTTCGGCGTCCGGGGACGGAGCGACGGCAAAGAATGCCGATGGCGTAACGCGTCGCGCCGTCCCTTCAAACCCCGTGCTGGGTTCTGACCTCAGCCGGGGTTCGGACGCTGAGTGTGAGCGGTTGGAGGTTTTAGTGCGGTTCAACTCCCACATACCCCGCCCGCGGGGCGGGCGGGGATCCGGTGATTTCCTCCAACTGAAAAAAAAAAAAAAAAAAAAAAACACTTATTACGACGGCATTTTATGGCGTACTCAGTATTTGCGATTTACCAAACAAAATGGCAAAAACGTATGGTCCAACCTGAAGCTTGATTTATAATAAAGTTTACTAATCATTTCCATACCGTAATGTTTATTATGTCCATGAAAACAGTGTATAAATACTTCAAATAATATCTTCAGGCTTCTACTTCTTTCAGTTATTTTAAAATATAAGAGACATCCATTACCATGGTAGGCTTCACGAGCGGCGGCGGGTGTCGTGCCGTATCATGACAACCGTCATGACATACGATAGTCGCAACTTGCCAACTAGTCTCAACGCTGTTCAACGTTTCATTCATTTTATAAACATACTCTTTAATATTGCACTCATTTTGGCAAGAATGATTTTGAATAAATATTTTTGTTTATAAATTACTAAGGCAAAAGTGGTGGACTATGTTATTAACTCCTAATGGGTGACTCCTAATACTGTAAGAGTAGAAACATTTCATAGTCACGCCGGAAGCTTGCAGAGGTGCACGAGCGACGGTAACCACTTACCACAAGGTGTCTTTGGGCTCGTTTATAATAACGAAAAAAAAAGATTCTTGGCATCCAACAAATCACTCCCTCCCACACTTGATAAATCGAAGTCAAAGACATTTGCCCTTCTCTTCTCCTTCTAATTAACACTTACGTGTGTTTACACAACTATTATAAGTCTAGTGTTGTTAAAATAAACTTTATGTATTGAAACATTAGGCTTATTTTAAAATAACGTCAAATCAAGTAGTGCTTAGAAATTCTGCCTGGTAATGGAACTTCAGTTTTCAAACACTTGGGTCAATGTTTGCTCATCTGCCTTAAAATAATATTATATTGTCATAACCTCGTCATTTGTTGAACGCATAACTGAACGGTGATTATTATTTTATTAAAGTAATCGCAACAGGAATTTAAATTGACATTGCCTTATCGGTTTCTAATTTAACGATGTACATAACGTAAAACCAAAATATGAGGTAAAAACCAGTGGTGAAGGATCAATATTTTTTTGAGGGAAGCCGATTTACAATTAGAATGAAGCACTTCAAAAATACAATTATTTGCGTTTTATACTCGTGATAATTTCTTAACGAAATGTCCCGCTGGAATCAAACAAAAAGTATTTTACTTCTACATTAATAACCTTGATAACATAATGCTTAAATTGGATAAGGAATAATTTAACGTAGTTTCTTTCTTCAGACGATTTAATTAGTGACCGACCGAAAGTTTCGGTTTCGGCCAGTTTCAGCCAAAATTCGAGTTTCGGCCTTAGTTTCGGTTTCGGCCAAAAAACGGCCGAAAGTTTCGGCTAAACCGAAACTTTTGATGACAGATTGATAACGGATAATTATGGTTCTGAAATGAAGATTTTAAGCATCTAATATTCTAAAATAAGAGTCATGTACCTACAATTTATTACTACAGAATTAAATGTTGCTCAGGGTTATTTACAAGCTACGTCGACACATTTCATGATTTTAGACCCCTTCTTCCTTGCCACAACTGGTCATATATTTTGGGCAGTCGTTGCAGACCGATACCATGAATATTAACACTGGCTTTACATAAGGCACGGTGCTCCCCCTTACGCCTGAGTGCTACATACGAATGACAACAATTGCATGGTATGCATTACTATGAAAATAGCACTGGGGATGCGTCATATACCGGCCACCACTCTTCGCAATTGGGTTCAGTATAGTTGATTAAAACTTATGTCTAAATTGGAAAACTCTAGAGCAGGTCTCCGTTTGGAAAGAATTTAGTTTGACTCTCAGGCTCAGGTCTGACGTGGAGTTCTGTTTCCACCTCTGGGAGAGTTATCTCGGTTACTTCCATTTGATTTCATACTATGGTGAGTTGCTTGGAAAGTCGATGAACCCAATCTCAAAAATTCAAGGTCTTTCTCGAGGGCTATGATTTGACCTTTTTGAAGCGAGATTTAATAAAAATCTTTTAAATTATGGTATATAATTACTTCTGCTTTTTTAAGTGCGAGTACCAGTCCACCATCTCGCAGAAGGATGCGTGTAAGCAGGACATGTAAGTGAGAGCTCTTCTCCTCGCGCATGAATGCGCCGCCGTCGGGAAAGGGAACAGGTTCGGGATTTGGTCCCCTAAGAATACCGGGTTGTACTAATAAGTCGCGAGAGGGTGTTGTACCAGAGCTCAATACACACTTCGTAAGAGCAACCGGGGAATGGTAAACCTAGGTTGGTTCTGACCCAGTGGGTATTCTGCGTGAGGGTGTCGCGAAGGGGACGATACTTCGGATAGCCCGCCAAACAAGCAGACTGCCGTCGATTACGTATCGTATTTTTTAGATACCACTCCCTCCCTTTGTCATAATAGTCCCCACACACCAAGGGTTGTGTCAAAAATATGTCCAAACCTTTGTCACACTAGGTTACATGCTGACAATCCTTCTCGGTCCCCCTCGTCATACTTGATCACATTTTTGAAAACCTCTTTCCTCCCCATTGTTACAACTTGTCATGTTTTGAAAAACGCAGGTGGTGCTAAATACTACATATTGAAATACCCTCCTCCTCACCCTTTCCCTTACGTGTGACATAATTTTTTGATGACCCCATTTTTGAATGAAGAATAAATTTTGGGAAGAAATGATAATATGCACTAAAGTCAACGACATCTTCAAAATAAAACTTTTTCTTTGAAATTTGCGAGTTTCGGTTTCGGTTTCGGCCGAAACTAAGAGTCAAGCCGAAGGTTTGGTTTCGGCCAAAAAACCAGTTTCGGTCGGACACTAGATTTAATATAACCATGATAGTTAGATATGTGCTCTCGCGGATTTTTTTGTTAATTTTATTAATTACATCTGTAGTACATCATTTTGTTTTATTGTCGATAGTTATTGCAGCGCACACGATGTAAAACAGTTATTTGGTATTTAAAGCTATTTTCCAAATTTTATGCAACCTTTCAATGCAAAGAACCAAAAACAATCAAATCTTTCCTCTTTAGAATATTAGTATAGATAATAGTTTAATTGAATGTTTATTGCATGACATTAATAACTTTACGGCGTCTTGTCAAGGTACGTTTGGTACTTGTTAGGGATGTAAGGAGTATTCGCATTCGCAAAAAAACATGCGAATGTTTTGACAAAACTAAGGAAGATGTTGTATGGATGTAGAGGGAATCTGACAGAGCCCCAAAAAAAAAGGTATTTAACTGCCCTTTAAAATGAGCCTTAACTCGATGGGTCTACGATCTTTTTTTGTCAAGATAATTTGTGGGGGGGGTTTCAATTATTTGGTGGGGGGAGGCAAGTACCTCCTACCTTCCATGTAGATTTAGGGTAGGTAAAATATGGGTACCTATTTTGTAGTACCTATAAATTACAATGACTTTTGGAAGATAAATCTGACTTGTCAGTAAAAACCTTGAACTTTTTGTTTGAAAGGTCAACAATGTCCAAAAACCGGCATTCGCCTATTACATGTGTATGTCTGTGCGTGCATACCTGGAGCCGTGTTGGTCCTGCGAGAACTCCACGATGTGGTTGGCGAGGTCCCGCAGCTGCAGGTTGGGGAAGCGGTTGTTCCGGAAGTCCTCGAGCAGGCGCGACCTCCCCGCCGCCGGCTTGTCGCCCACCAGCGCGCCCACGCCGCCGCTCACCAGCTCTGTACACAACGCACATCTCTTACCTCTCACACATTTAACCTCTTCTTCTGTTTACTCAGTCATTACTAAATCGAATAAATGTACAATTTCATAGTGAAATATGCTACACACTATATACATGTTATATGTCTGACACATGCGTTATTTACAAGGTTAAGATATATGTACATTAACATATTATTATGAGAGTCGTCTTCGACACCGACCTGAGATGGTTCCGACTCCCCCGAGTTTGCTCAGTAGTGACGATGAGGAACCGAACATTCCGTTAGAGGTGAGTCCCTGCGCTAAACTGCTGACAGCTCTGAAAGATAGATAATAAGACACCTTCAAGAACACAAACCAGACGAGGAGGAGAACGATGTACAGGAGTAGAGAGCGAGCGAGCGCGTGTGTGTGTGTGTGGGGTCGGTGTGTAGGGGTGTATATACACAGAGGACGGACCTGTACTTGGCGGTCTCGGCGCCGGGCGCGGCGGAGACGGGCCGCAGTCCGACGGGCCCGAGCGCGGGCGGGAGCGTGGGTCCGAGCGTTGGCCCGAGCGCGGCGCCGAGCGGCGGAGAGAGCGGCGAGGGTCCCCACTTGCGCGCGTACTCGTGTAGCGCGCCGCCGCCGAACTCCAGTGAGTCCCGCCGGGCGCCCGCGCCGCCGCCGCCTGCAACACGACATACCTCCGCGCTCCGAAACTCCGCTTCTGTACACGACTCGCGCCACCTCACTGCCCGGTGGCCACGACGATATGTACAAACAATACCTATGTAATCTACGCCTATCTACTCATCCTCTCATCCTAAACGTACAGGTGCGTACTTCAATTCGTTAGTCGCTATCATCATCTACTGTGTTAAGCAACTATTCAACATGGAAAACAGATATCAATTATTTATTAAATAATTCTTTATTTTCGGTTTTTTTTAAATAGCTATTGAAATTCCCAACAGTCAAAAAGTCAAATTAAATAATCAAAATCGTAACAAAACTTGTTAACTATATTTGGAAGCATATTTTTAAATCATTAAGTGAAGAGCGTTCTCGTGTATTACGAAATAATATCTCATACCTACTGATGACTGACTTTATTGTAATTATTTTCTAAATATCCATTTGTGCAGTTTCTAATGATAAAGGATAAAACAACGAAAATGTTTGAGATGAACGATTAATTAGCACGATTAAGGTGTTCACCTTGTAAATTTATGTACACATGGCGTAAATTAAAATATACATGTAATATAATTTACGTACGCACCTAACGTTTAAGATACGTAATAAAACAAATATAATAGTATAATTATAAACGTATATAAATAATACTCTCTTCTATCAACCATTAATGAAGTAATTTTATATACATATTATATTGTATATACACCGTACATAAACTATGATATGAAATATTTATAATAATTATATTATCAACGTCGTAATAACATGTTGAAACTTTAGCATCTACATTACATATTTACTGAGATGAATTGCAATAATTACTATGGAATAATATGTTTATTATTTAAAATAAAGCTGTTGTAAAAGGTCAAGATGGCGGTCATTAGAGGCTCTTATGTAAAGGTCAAATATTGTACTTGTGCGTGATAAGATTATTTACTTATTAACAGTTTTCTATCGATTTTTACAAGCAAATTCACAAATCCTGAAATAATTAATTATTATTCTTTTACGTAACTGTATACTATCTACTGAAAAACTGACTTGGAAATAAGCAAAGAATACTCTAAATAATCACGTGTTTTTGGCACACCATGCATGTTGAGATCATTTGAAATGTTATTTACAAAATTATGGTTAAGAGAATGTAGTACACACTTTATCTTATAATTTTTATTATAATATAATCGAAAGCTTGTAAGTAACTTTGTACACTCAATTAAACGTTTTAAATCAAAACCTAATGTATCGTCATGGTTTATGTAACTAGTCGTGTGTGTGTGCGTGTCTGAGTGCGTGCGGTTCGTTACCTGGCGGCTGCGGTTGGTGCGGCTGCGCGGGCGCGGCGGGTGCGGCGGCGGGCGCGGGGTGCGCGGGCGCGGGCTGGTACTGGCGCGGCGCGAGTACTCCGCCCGGCGACACGAGCCTCAGTGGCGTGCCGTTCCGCCCGCCCATCACCAGCGACCCGGGGTCGTAGTACGGTATCACATACTGTCCCTGTCCGTTGACCTGCTGTTCGCCTTGTTGCGGCGTGAGCGGTCGTCGCGGTTGCTGTGCTTGCTGTTGTGCGGGCTGCGCTACAAGTCCGGGGTACACTCCCCACGGCGCCGCGACACCGTAGTACGGAGGAACGCCTGCTATTAATGCGCTTACGTACGGCGCACCTTCTTGTCCTGTGTTAATTACGTACGGGGCCTGTGTGAACGCTTGTTGGGCGGCTAATTGTTGTTGTAACTGAAACTGTTGTTGTTGCTGCTGCTGCAGTAATTGTAATTGCGCTGCGGCCGCCTGTCCGCCTGCTGCCGCTGCTTGTTGTGACCGTATTAATTGCTGAAACAAAAGAAAAAACTATATTGTAACAACGACCACCAACATTGCATTTACTATCTATCATACATTCCGTAAAATTCTCGAACCTATAAGAAAATAACGAACGTACGTATTGCGTTGGTATTGTAAGTTATCTGCACGGTTTAATTAATAGTGAAACGTGTTGTTGATTTTTTTACGGAGTACTGCATGGTGTAGCGCGGAGCTCGAGGGCTTTTCGCAAAGCGCTCTAATTAACACGGACGTTTAAAAAGTTTAATAACATGCTTCACGCTGTCCGATGCACTTGCTAGTTGGTATCGTAGATAATCCTTTGATAAACAAATTCATTTTCTTTTTTAATTTTAATACGAACTATGCGAACTGATGTTTTTAAACGGTTTTATTTAGCTCATCCCGTTTGTTTTATTTATTATTTTTAATCTTTGTAAATGTTCGACGCAGCTAAAAATTCCAATGCGGCGTGTACCTATACTACAAAAAAATTACGTAACAATAATATTTTCGGTTCTCGAGTAGACTAAAATAGTTTGAATGAGGTGAATCAGTATTAAGAGTGGGTAAGACGTGTGATGTCATTATGAGCACACGAATGCTCTTTCATATACCTGTTGAGAAGAGATGAGTTGGCACGTGTCCAGGTCGGTGAATGGGTTTGATATCTGTAAACATTGTCGCGATACAAGCCACACACAACTCCTCCACTACAGCAGGTGCCCAACATTTTGTAATTACAGTTCTAGTTCTAATGATAGGGATCTATTTGAACTTTAAAATATTTAATTAATGAAAATCGCAAATTAGGTTTAAATATGACCTCGTCTAGTAAGTATTTTATAAAAATTTTATTCGATGTTATTATTCAATATTTATTTATGATCATCACTCGAACAAAAAAAATATTACATCATACAGTTATATATTCGCACTCAAAACTTATCGTAAAGATCTTACTTGAGTCGTGTTAAATTAATTAATTTACAAATTACTTTGGCGTTCACGATTTAAAACAGATGCCATCGAATCGTCAAGGGTAATTTTAATTACGGTTGTCGTACATTAGGGCAGGCCTATTTTATTTTTCATTAGCTAATTGAGACGAAATGATTATAATCTGATGCCGTAAAGTTCAGTCACATCGTTGAGTAAATTTAAAGTCTCATTCGACGCTCGTTTGATCTCATAAGGAAGCGGTCACCCGATTGCACGCCAATTTAATTCATCGAGTCGATGTAATTGAGCTGTGTACGAGAACCGCGAGGCGTCCAAGTGCACGTGCGCTTCTAACTAACTTGACCCACACTATAATAATATAGATTTAAAAACTATAGTGCAGCATCTGGAAGGAAGCACGACAGTCCGGAAACGACCCGATTCAATTAGACGACCAGTAATCCGGCTGTGGCTAGCTTCGATACCAATTACAGGGTTATTAGTGAAGGTACGAGAGCGGTTGTGCTCAGCTCGATCCGGTCTTCGTTCCGCTAACCCAATCGCGTCTGTATGTAAAATTCGTTAGGTAGCATAGTCAGTACTTTTAGAATGATTAGTAGATGCTTATTGAATACTATTTTTTATGAATTATTTATTTATTTTTAAATGTACATTATAATAAATAATTAATTATATTATATCGGGCAAAACAAAGAATGAGTGATAAACTAGTCACTTTCTTTTTATCATTAATTGAATTTGTGATGTAAGAGGTGTTACCTAAATATAACACTATGTTGGACAACGACATCAAAATTTATTATTTACGAGGTTGATGAGGAGAACGCGAACAACGTCGACGTGCTCCCGTGAGGATGGCACGCTCCGCTTGGAGTACAAACAAATTACGCGACAAAGCAATCAATTACAAGGACAGGAGTGTAGCCACGGTGCTCGAATAAAACGCTGCGTCAACAAGAACCTTTTAACGTAGGAATCGAGGTGCGCTACGTGCTCCAGACAAATTCAACACTTTCAACGTCTCTTCTATTCAATTTATTTGTAAAGTATGAAAGAACGATTGTAATTTGAAATAAAAACAATTTCAGCGACAGAGAATTAGATTGTCGATCGAGAAAGGTAATTGCGGAGAATCGGAAACGACGGGCCCGGGAGTCACAACAAGATTAAGGGGATATCCAGGATGTCGGTGAGCGCCGCTGTCGTTTCGTCACTCGCGACTTCACTGTCGGCGTATCTTGCTTTAACGAGTTTATCTGCCCTGCGGCTATGTGACCTCCGCAATACTTATTACTTTCCTATACACCATGTTAATATATAGCATGGTGTATAAAGGAAGGAAAGCATTTAATTTTAATAATATTTCTAACAATTTTGTGCAAAAGTGAAATAGGTACTAAGATATAAGTGATAGGTTTAAATTTAATATCGAAATAAACTAAAATTATAAGGTATCTGTTGATCTTGCTATAGGATATAAATTTAAGGACCTTTTACAATACTTTTTTTCAATTTTCTCTACTATGATAGTATTTTATCAGCGGTATAATTAAATAAAACTAAAATTTATGGTTTTCTTTTTGAATCTACACACTTACGTCTAATTGTTTCAATACTAGAAATTGTAATTTTGGGTGATCGAGTTAATTTTGTTGTTATATTTATCATTTTTGATTAAGAAGAAAAATGCTGGGTTCTTTTATATTGACTTAAATGTTGTGTTTTCTAAATACTTATGTTAAAAGCGAATAGATTTTCAGTAAAAAGGTATCAAAGGGCGAGGGCGTGCCTCGATTGGGCGGAGCTTTGACACGCCCACGATGCCCACGCCCTGCCCGAAATTAAACTTACTTTATCCATTAAATAATAAAACACTTAAAATAAGCAACTAATAGTTATAGTTAATATTTTATCTCAATAAAACTTCCAACAGATCATCTTAAGTAAAAAAATCCGTTCATATAAATACATTTAGCTATTGTTATCAATATTCATTGTATTTTTTATTTACGGCTAAATACACCCAAAGTAAATACTAGGGTGTATGAAGACCACTCCCGAAAACTTAGGACTAGTGATACCTGGATAATGAGATTTTGCAAAAAAAAAATTGTCTGAATGGATCGATTTCCTGGCTTACCATCACAGGTATCACTAGTAATACCACCAGTCTTCGTTTTCGGGAGTGCTCTGTTTACACCCTGTTTATGTATATGTTCTGCTTTGCACATTCTAATGAAATCAGTTTTTAAACGGTATTTATTAAATAATACAAATCACTTATTATAGTGTTTACCGAAACTAAATAATACTGAAGACTTCAATACGACTTTGCACCCAAACATTTTTATTTAATAAACGGTACATTTAATATAATCTGTTTATTATGTCAAAAGTCTAAGACTAAATTTCAGAATGCTTTTGAAATTCAAATTTCAAAGTCAAAGTCAAATCATTGATTTCAAAGTTGATGTGGACACACATACATTTTGAAAGTCAATTAAAAAAAAAATACTACCACCACGTTGGATTGACGCAAGAAGTTTTTGCCTCAATTGAGAATTTATGCTTTAAAAGGTTAGTCTATTATATGGTATAACGGTATGTAAACTAAAATAATCTATAAATGTATTACGAATTCTATCTACTATCTTTTGTCTAACTTTAAAGTTAGTAGGTAAATTTCAAAACAATGTAAATTGAATTAAATTGATGAAGTCGTAATGCCCATACGAAGATTATTCTGAAAACAGTATTTTTTTATTGTTGTGTTGTAAAACTCAACATTACTGTCGCGGAAAAACCCATTCCAGGTTTTATTGGTATCATCATTTGTAACAATATTATTAATATGAAATAAAGTCACTCACATAATATTTAGGAACTTCATATATAAAGAAGAAAAAAACAAAATTTACATAATCAATCTTACTATGATTTCAATTGCCCAATTATTAACTTCTACTGCAAGCTATATTCGAAAAAAATATATTACTTTATGAGTTTATGCCCACAAGTCGGTAGCAAACTTTAATTCAAGAGCCAAATCGAAATATCGATACAGGTCGTGTGTGTGCAGAAGTAACATATCTGTCGATATGTGTTACATGTTTGAGTACACATTCAAGACATGGACTAGTATTTATTGGTCGCAAAGGCGAACTGGGCGGGCGGCACGTCGGGTGCGGTCCGATGCTTTTATCAAAATTAGCAGGCGCACCCGCGTCGTGGCGCACCCCGCTCGTAAAAACACCATCACCGGCACCGCATCGATGACACCACCGACCCGTGCCGCACCTAGCTGTCACTCCCCAGGACACCCCAGACTATTATTATCTATTACAACTAAATGGAATAACAATTAACTTTTTATGAAACATTATAAAAATATTAACACAACTCAAAAAAAACCTGTCGCTTTAAAGATACCTAAATACGGAGACTTTAGAAACGGAATAGTTAAAAACATTTTTGGGGCTAGTGGTTGTTAAGGATTTAGGGATCAGTGTTTGTCAAGATTTACATATTTTTACGATCACGTCAAGTTCTTTTGGCGAGTCCATAAAGGATTTGAATTTATTATATTCGAATCTTGTACTTGTGGTCTAGACCAAGATGTTTGTTTATGTTATGTTTATAATGTATGTACCTACTTCTATTGCAAAAAACTCTCGTATTAATATTGTTAAATTTATTTAAATTATACTAACGTCAAATAATAATTTTAAACTAATTCAGTTTATTCATCTACAGATTTCATCTACCCTTGAATCTGTTAAAATTTTATCAATCTACTGATAATTTATTTTTATTATTATTTTGTAAGTATTAGACGCCTATATATAACTTCGCCTTTCGGTTTCCACACCCTAAGGTTGTCTGGAAGAAATCGCTTTAGCGATAAGGCCGCCTATATTGTATAACTACTTTAAGCTTTAGTATCAAGTTGTAAATTTCTTGGTGTTTTTGGTACAATACAATATATTCTATTCTACTGATGAAAAAATATGTGACATAAGACACTCATGAGTTTTATTGGGCAAAAAGCATGCAAACAGTTTCGTAACAAAACAGTAACAATAATCCTAATTTCTAACGATCAGTGATGTCGTGCCTACTTGACGGTCAGAATAGTAATGACTGTAAATGAATGCCCGAAATGCGAACGTGCATCGCAGTAACTTGGTCAGTCGAACCGAGTCGCAAGGCGCAGTGTCCCTGCTTAGATTGTCGATTGCAGTAATCTGTGCCGTCTGTACGCACGTTTCTAGAATCGTAGAAAGTATGTTCATTCAGCGTATGAACTGGTTCTTAGAGATGGTCGATTTTTATTCAATAATGATTGATTCACTCCAATTATAGGTAAACGGATACGTTAAAATTGCCGGATGTAAAGAACTGTTAACTTTAGAAGGATATGTACTTATAAAGGATTCTTACTTCATGCAATGCTTCATTAGCAGTATTACAAACTAAAACTAGAATGAAAAAACTAGCTAAATATCCATACGAAATTGCAACATAACAAACTATAGTTTGTATGTAATGGTCATATTTTTTAAAATGTTAAAAGGTAAAAATAATCAAACATTCTAAAGCCTTAACTGTAATTCCATTCATAAGAAGTGGGTACGTGTGGTGCTCATGTTTTTGAACTGCCCTTCGAACTCAGAAGAGATAATGCAACGCGACTTACAACATTCAATAAATTTGCGAACTTGAAATAAATGAGTAAAAATAAAAAGGTTTATTTTGTAGGCGTTTTTATGAAGGTCCGCCAACAGGTAAATCGATCTAGTAACTATAAGATTAACGAGCTTTATAAGAAAAAAGAAATCAGACACTGTAATACCTAACTGTTAAAAGTGAATTATGATTAAAACATATTGAATAATTTGAATTGTTACACATATTTATTACCAAGGTGTTGCTGCTGTGAATATTCTGTTAATTTATGAGAGCATTATATTGGCAGTCTGCCAATAACATTAGTTGTTGAATGACACACAGTTACAATCCTTTGGCAATTCAATGAGATTTTCTTGTCGAAATAACAATAATCGTATGAAAAGTGATGCATAATATTCTTTATCAAACACAAAATAAAAATTAAATACTATTGCCAGGACAGCTTACGTGCGTATTATAAAGTATTTTCGTAGTTTTTTTTGTAATTTCAAATAATTTTCAATATTAAGAACATATAGTACAAAGCAAATAAAGTGTTGTTAAAATAAGCCCTTAAAATAAAGGAAACAAAAAACATTATAGGTGCGAAGGAGGTGAAAATGTGAATATATTACAGGGCAACGTAATCACACGCACGCAAGAAAAGGGGCATTTATTCCTCCGTCTGTACCATAACTCACAAAAAACCAATAATTCACATCCACACACTTTAATTTCGACCAATTTATGAAATGTAAAATATTACGTTGATACTAATAGGCGGAAGGAAACTAAGTGCGTTATCAAACAAAGTATTTCGTTTAATGTACATAAATGACGATGTGTACATAGGCGAAAGACGTGCAGGTAACGAGGTCGGATAATGAAGTGCCACGTTAGGACCAGGGTTGTAGCTCCGGTCCAATTTCTCAACTAACTGGACCCTTAACGCAACTACCCCGGGGGCGTTTACTGCTTTCCACTTCCTTAGCTATCTCAGCGTATAGCATCTAAATTTGAATAGCGTGTAACAAGAGATAACCTTCATTATTTCATTCTCTTAGATGTTTTAATAACAAATATTTATTATTGCCTGTGTAACTTTAACAAAAGTTCGATAATATTTACTTCGATGAAATGTTACAAGAAACATAAGCTCTGAAAAAAAGGTTAGAAAATAGTGTTTCTAAAATATTTTGGGTAAAATAAAAACTGCTGATACTTTAAAACTTAGTAATGAAACTAAGCATATTTCCACAAGTGTGTACGAAAAAAGTGTTTCGCATTGCAATAAGGAACCCTTCGTAATAAAGAAAAGTACGACACCGACTTTAAAATGACGGTCGCTAACCGACTGAGATCAAGAAACAGATTTTTTATTATAGTTGTATTTAGTAAGCGCAATTTTAACCATCCACCATGTAAACACTCTTTATTTCTAGATTTATTTGATCGAAAAATATATTTCTATAAGATTTTAAAATTAAGAATAAACATAAGGAAAGTGGTAGATAAGCAACTTGGTGTGCAATTCCATTATTTATAAATATTATTAACTATTTGTTAATCTTTCTCTCATAACTTTTCTTTAAATAAATTAAAAAGAAACAAGAACGGAAGAACCACGTCAATGTAATTATGTTCGCCTGATGTGATAGAAGGATAGCGAAATGGCTTCATTAATTCTTCGTCTCATCACATTTCATAAAGTTTTATTTAAGTATAAAGGACAAAGCCATCTTATAATAACTAAAATATCAAAAACTTTTCAAAGCAGCAGAGAGTCAACTATAATTTTAATTTAGTTTTTCTGCAAAAGCGGTTTTATTTACTAAGCTGGATCAAAAATGACTAACGCTTAACAAGAACAGCTACTTTAAGTTAAACCTCGAATGGTTCAACAACCTCTAACGGTATTTCGATCCGAATTCATTATGATCTCTACGTAGAGTAAGGATTGCAACTTCACAATTTGCACACATCTAAACTGATCCGGTATGGCTCTACTAAGTAATAATCTTTCATTTTATAGTTTATATTGAACTAGTTTACGAGAGAAAGTCACCGTTACCTATTCTTTCATCCTAGATTATATTCCTTAGTAGAATACTCAGACTTGAAAACAATAAAACCAGTGTGTCAATCGGTATAGAATTTCTTTGCTTCTTTTAAACAAATTGACGATTTTTAAGCCACGTTAGTAGTTTATTGCCAAAACCCAATCTAATCAATTTGTATAACAAGCGCTGGCACCAAAGTTTACAACCTAATGACTCAAGGTCAACGTCTATTCCAGGTATTATGGGTATAGTCAAGAATAGGAATTGATCTAGTCGTTGATTCAGATTTAAAATGTTGATGTGTATTGTATATTGCGGAACATGTCACGCACGCCGGAGACAGTATAAGATGGTTGAGGTGAATGTACGCACGAAGTGTGCCACGCGTTGGAGAAACACTTCGTAGTGGATACCGTTAGTGGAACGCGGTCAAGCAGGCAGCGGTAACGGTGGTCGAGGCCAGCTCGACACATCGTAATTTCATTGCTTTAACTATCTCTCCACCACTAACTATTTGGGGAGCATTTACCTTTATTAGAATAAAGCAAACGCATTGTGAGACTACTATGTAATTTTAACATACAGAACATAAGGCTCACAGGTGAAGTTGCGGAGGCAAGTCAGCGCGACTTAGCGTGGTAATCGGAGCGTTTCTAATACCCACGCTTCGACTTGGTTTCACCGCACGCTTCTTGCTTCTAGTTCGTTTTTATTCGTTTTGCGAAACTGTTTGTAATGTGATAACGTTAAGTAGATTGCCGAGGTACGTTCTACGTTCTCACGAAACTTCACACGAACTTCTTGCTGCCGGTTCAGTTAGCTATTGAATTCCAGCGATATTGCTAACGAGTGCACGCTCGTATTGGTTTACACAAGGAACCTACTTCTATTACAAAAACTGGATCGACAAATCAAAAGAAAAAGTATGAATGGAACGACATCATTGAAATGATAATTTAAAAGGTTTCAAATGAATATTTTTCACAATAATTGCAGTGGTTGCGGCAGGTAAGGCGCAGAGGACAGGGAGGTGGTGCGGCGAGCGCAACAATTTGCATCACAAATGCGGGTCGTAGTCGCGATGCACTAAACTAACGGCGGCACGCGCCCTCCCGCGAACACCACACAATGCCACAATCAACATCGCGTCCACGCTTTTTGGACATCATGTGATTGTCGATTGTAATCTACCAACACCACTACCACATTATTAACACCATGGGTAAGTGTTTATGTCTTCATAATTAATCTATGATTTCTTATATGTGCATACACCATACAGGTCGATTCATAGTATTCTGTTTAGAACAAGTTATGTACACTTCCCATTTCGAATATGCCATAAAATTATCCACATTTGTATCAGTTATTCAGTTTATAAAAAAGGGAAGTCTTAAGTGAAGAAAACCGGCAAGTTGAGAGGCGGTGAATTAATAATGAACTTCTCCCGCGACGCGTGATGACGGCCAACACGAGTAGCGCATTAGACGCCACCATTCAAATTTACAAAAATCCATTGTTAATTACAGTACGCTATATTTTCGCATAAAAGCCCTAGTCAAAATTTACATGAAACCAAATACACTTTTTTAGTCAACTGTTTATTTTTCCCTTCAATTTAATAATAGGTATTCAAATTTATTAAGATTAATTATGTATCACATTAAATGTATTTATTATTTGTAAACAATTTTATATACAACTTTTGTCCCAATTCCCGTATATTATTACATAGCTAGCGGCCACTCATTGCCCTGGCATTGCAGAGGTTCATCAGCGACGGTGACCGCTTACCATCAGGTGGGCCGTAGGCTCGTTTATCTATCTATCTTCCAATAAAAAAATACAGTCCGACATACATATTATTGTAGATTGACTACATTTTCCCAGGTAAATAAAAAAACTTAAAAACAACAGAATAGTAATAAAAAGAAGCCTAATAAGGTAGAAGGGCACTTGTGAAACAAATGTGAGTCAATTTGTAAAATTGTAGTTCTACTTTGAAAAATGAGCACATTTTCACTAAACGATGCAATCAAGAACGGATTTGAGATGTTGTTGCCTCTCATCAAGAACTACGTTTTCTATTCCATAAATTTATATTAAAGAAAACCCAAAAAAGTTTTTCATTTAATTTATATGTTATGGCGCGCAAATCTAGTTCAGGTAATGTGCAGTGGCACATAAAACCAAGAAGGTTTAAGACGTTCAATATTGAAATAAATCTGAGACGAAATGAGTCTGTTCGAAATTAACTAGGGGTTCCGTACGTAGCGTTAGGATGTAGGAACGAGCGGTAAAGCGGCTCTTAATTAAATCAAGTGACATGTCTCGTCGTCGGTTACCTCAATCACACGACCCCAATAAACCTGTGTGCCATACTACTTCAGCTCATATTCTCACGTACAATTACTTCACCCAAGTGAACAAAGGCGTTTTTATATTTTCTTTATTCAAATAGGATAATTTAACCTGAGCAAGAAAAATGGTGATCGAGAATCTAAGCGATAATAACTAATCTATGGCAATTCCTGACAAATAGTTTAAATTAAATCGCATCGTGTTTAAAGTACAATAAAGCGTTGGCAGGGGTACCCTGGTTGGTGCACAAGTTGTGCATCGGTCGGGCCGTCCCTAGTTTGAATGCTCGCACTCATTATTTCCATAACGATCTCGCGACGACCACGAACCGCTCTCGGCTCCAGATTCCCGGTCACAGCAATTAATTAACCGGCTAAACGGTATCGTGTTTTACATTTTGATGTTTGCGATACTCTCCAGCTATGACATCGCAGGCTATTGGAATGACACCGGCGCTCGTGCTCGTATTAATTAATTAATTAATGATTAAAACATTACCCTCTCCTCACTGAAAATTTTAAGGACTTTAGTCATCGAGTTTGTTACAGTAATTAATACTGTTGCTGTGCATATTAATTGTTCATTTACAGACAGAACTATGAATTTTTCTCGGCGCCATATTGATGGCGGTGGAAACCAATATAAGACACTTTGACATCTGTAAACGTTTACAACGGAACATACGCATAAAAATAAAACGTACTGCACTCAAGAGATCGTGAATCAATAGTCTCGTAACGTTTTAAGACCAAAGATATGTGTGAACTTGGAAGAATTTCAAGTTATGAAAAATAATGTAATGGAATATATTTACATGTAGAGTGCTTTCCTTCAAGTAGGTACAGTACAAAATTTGCTGTAATATTTAATATTATTATAATGAAAGCAACTATTAAAATCTTATTTTGTCAAAATCTTATAAGAAAATCAAAACCTAGATCTAATTAATTTAGAAAATTTGACTATGCAAACATTTTTAAGAGAGTAGTAAAGTAATAAAATTGCATAAAAAATAAAGATTATTATTCAAAAATCGCCTAATGTTCTATTCGCAAAAGGGACCTCAAGCTATCACTTTCTCTATAATAAAACTGTGACTTTTGAACTGTATATTTTTAATGTCAATCTACAAAATTCATTTTTTAACTATCTAGTAAATAATGCATATTCAACGTTTATCTCTCTCCAGCTTAATACATTTTTTTTAATGCGTTCAGTTGTAACGATGTGACAGTAAAGTAACAAATAGATAGACACATTTTCCGTTAATAAATTAAGTAAGGACTATTATTCGAAGAAATGACATAATGCACACGATTAATTTATTCACTTGTTCCCAGTGTCGTAACAGCTGGCAATGGGTGTTACTTAAATTAGTTAACAATGACACATATAGCTGGCAAACAAACAGAGAGGAGTCCCAAATAGACTGCACGCTATTCTCGACCTGCCGCCGTCACACCGGTGAGCAGTCGTGTGTTGATTCACGCGCACCTCAAGGTAATGCCACCGTGGATGAGCTCTGCTCAAACGTGTTTTTGCAATTAATCTCTGGCAAATGAGTCATTTCCAACAACAAAAAAACACAAGTACATTTTATGTTACTGAGGAAACAAAAAGTTTCTATATCATTATGTAAAAGCTGACATGGTGTTCCGACACACGGGTTATCTTTCACGACGCAAATCAATGAATAAGTTTGGTCAATAGCGCATGAAGTCAAACAAAAACGAAGCCTCACGCATGAACGTCTCAGCGGATAGCGACTGGTTGTGTAACACATACCACTGACTAGGACATTGATCTTGTATTTCAAGTTCAGATTGCCAAAACACTTAATGTTAATAATATCGTTATTATTCAGGTAGACAATATTTATTAAGCTTATGAAATGAGTGTATAATGAGCAGAGAAGAGGAACGCTTACGTCAAAATAATTTCGCAAAATGTAAACGGCCCAACGTTCCACCGGAAATTGTAGGAAATTGCAAGAGAAAATGAATATGACCGTTTGGAGGTCCAGTCCTCAAGTTCCACAAATCTACGAAATCGTTTCGAAACACTTCATATTGAAATGTGAGGATGCATATTCATTCATCACTCTTTTTGCAGCAAATTTAACCTATGCATTAACTGTGAGCATTATGGAAGTTATTAAGCGTACAAGAGTGCGCATTTGTTAACAAGCAGCTGTGTGCAAATACGAAGACTAGTTTTGTATAAAAGTACATTAAAACAAAGAGGTCTCCATCAATCACACAAACAGAGCTAGGCGTTTCCGGACGCGGGCTGGTAGAGCGAAACATTTCTTTGAATAATGAATACAGGGTAGGTATCGTGCCCGTAACTGGACGTGATATACGCCGTCGTCGGCCGCATGCATAATTTCACTTATTTTATGTGGTTAATTGTCGAAAATGACCGCAGGTGAAATATATTACAGCGTTTCGCCGACACCGCTAGTGGTGCTTAATATATTCCGCAAGTGGTCCGCTCCGGCCGCCCTCACTTTAACGTCACCCCGTTCTTTGTGTCGTGTTGTCCGTGGCCAACTAAGATTCTATATGCGATACAACATGTTTTAATAATGCAAAACACTTTACATACCAAAGACATGTCAAAGCTTTATCGGATGTATGCGAATTTGGAATTCTGAACTAATTTCGCAATAGGGTAAAATTAAATCTATTACCATATATAAATTAAAGTAACAGTCAAATCAATAGGTACTTGTAAGTATTTAAATATATATTAAATACTATGTAAGAGTTAATGGGGTAGTCTTTTTTGAATGAATAAATGACAAAGAATTGGTAAAACACAAAGCAAATCATTTATTAACAGTTAATGAGTTAAATGACGCCAATAATATCTCAACTCTATGCATTTCATAAATGAATAAATATAAATTCAAAGACTATTTTTATTTTTGTATTACAGCAACAGTAAACCTTGTGAACAGAAAGAGCATGCATAAACGACGACGGTCACATAAATTCCCGTATGTATTAGCGCTTTCAGTTGTATGTGGAACACACAATCGCAGCAACTAGACTACTGTACTGTACAACACCGCCGTTGCATTACAATTTTTCAAAGCAGACACAGGCGACGGAGCATAACAAAGAGCTAGGAAGTCTCAAATAAACGAGCGCTGCGGCAACCGAGCGAAGGTGCACGCACCCGCCCGTCGCTTCGTACTATAACTTCGTAGACCCAACCGCGCCCTACCGTGTGCTACGCTTCTACGACTTTACAACGCTTACTGAAAACTTACTTCAAAACTTATTCATTTACTGAACTCAAACCACCAATATTTTCTAAAGCCGAATGAATGAAATTTTGTATAAAGAGTAAAATCTAATCTGGATAATGTAGCTTTTCGTCCGCAAACGTAGACTAAAAAGGCAGGTGAGCCAGTCGGAAGACTATCTCTTTACATTTGGCGCATTCCGTGAAAATGATGAATACGGGTAGATCGGGCGGTAAGATATGGCTATCCATGTGCAGGTCAACGCTGGACGAAATGTTTACAAAATATACTCGTAAAAAAACTTTTTAGTTAGAATAAAAATTATAAAGGTAAATTTAACAGATATGTATAAAATATTTTCTTCAGTGTTTGCAGTTTTGATAAATTACTGGCTTACCCTCATGCATTTGACTGCCGAAAAAATCAAAAAGCAAAAATGCAATAAAGCTTTACAGATAATGTATAAAGAAAATCATTAAATACTTCACAAGTTATGCTGCTGTATTTTACAATAATAAAGATTCGTGAAAGTAAATAGAGAAACAATAATTGTAAAACGATTATGTGCCAATTTCTGTTCAGTGAAGAATTTATGTTTCGTCATATTTATAGTCAGAACATTGTAAACATCGAAAGTAGAAGATTACAAAAACACCGTAAAAAGAAATGAATGCTGTTATGAAAAGACCGTTACGTGTCTTTTGTTCAAACAATTAAACAGGTGCATCGTAATTTTTATTTTCTTTCAAATATTCGTGTTTAAAAACGAAAATATAATTTATAGGAAAATAGTTAACTTCATTCATTTAGTTACATATAAATCAATCAATAAAATGTTGTACTATTTTTACAAGCTTTATATTAACTTATACTGGATGTAACTTGCAGTTTATATTAACGTATGTAGACAACTATGTAAGTTCGGGCTAAATTTGACCAACTTCAGGATTTCAGATTGAGCTCAAATTTCGTAAGCATATGTATATCACGCGACAATGCAATAATATGGTACTAAACAGACTCGTTTTATTAGATCCGTTTTTGGAGTCGTTTTATTCGTCTTAGCTAGCATTTTATCTCACTACATGATATCGCACAGGTTATTTAAAGCAAGTATTTAAAGAGTTTTCTTTAATTTTTTTTGAGAACACTCGAGTCTAGCTCTAAGTCACAAGCACGACACTATGAATGCGTATACGCGTTTTGATTTTTATCGTAACTTTTTCGGGTTTGGTTTAAAATCGTACTAGAAAATCAGTTTTGCAGTTGTTTATTTATTTCAGTTTATTCTCCTTGTTAAGACAACCAGTACCGGTACCGGTAATAAACCAGTAGAATTATACAAGTAAATTAATTAAAAAAGATTCCATATCTTGCTTCTAATTCTAGTAGTAATCTATGAATTTCATAAACAATGTTTATGAAATTCGATGATCATCAATCAGGTTGAATTGTTATAGGTATTCTTTTACTACAAATAATAATTTAAACTATTTAACCTATTAATTATTTAACCTATTATTAAATATTTAACCTATTAATAAAATGTATGAAATTTACGCAATTAATTTATTATTAATACTGTAATTGTAGCGTCCATATAATCTGTTACGTTGCTGTTACTACATCGGATATAAAAAAATACGTGCAAGCAGTGCAAAGGCATTGTTTTATTGTTTAAACCGATTGTTTTTTGCTACATGCATAGTTTTCTCGTATTGCTTATAAGTATCGAATAAGTACGGCAAAGGAAAGCGTTGCGGAGAAAGTCGTTGAGAACTTTGTAGGCGACGGAACGTTGAGACTTGACATACAGATAAGTGAACTTAGAAGACCTGTTTTCTTTGAATATAAATTGATGAAATCACGCATAACACGAATACTTATTAATAGTTTAAACGACAATCAACGTTTTGGAACTACATACATGCAATGGACAAGTAATGTATCTCACTATGTAGTATCTTGAAAATGTATAATGCATGTGAGTTAAAATATTTAAGACTAAGAAGGAAACTTCAGACTTTTTTCTTGATTTTGTTTATTTTTTTATGTTACGTGTATTACCACTTTTCTTTACAATGAGAGAAAAACAAACCCAATATTCATAGTAAAACACGTTTAAACATTAGATACAGTTATTAAACAGCTACACAACAACAGTCAACAGTTATTTCTTGATGCCCAGAACTGTTTTGTTCCGACAACAATCTTAAATATTCTGATAATTAATTTTAAAATATTATAATTTTGTTTATATTTTTAGTGCAAGATAGCTAAACTCGCCTACGGCCCACCTGATGGCAAGCGGTTACTGTCGTTCAAGAACCTTTACAATACCAGGGCAATGAGGGGCCGTTATCTATCACCTACCCATTAAGGACTTTTCTTAAACCTTTTCATCGATAAGTAATAATATTTTTTCAAACTATATTAAACATTCATATGAAAATATTATGAATACAGATTCTTCATTTTAGTTAGCATGAAGTAATTTTTCTAATAAAACATACCGGTTATATATTAGTTCTATAATAATTAGTGACGTTTATATATAATCAAACCGGTTCGGTAAATAAATATACCTACCAACAGTAAGAACGTCGTATTCTATCATAACAACTCTATATATTATTATGTATACTAATTTAGTGAATATTATTATGTGGTATATTATAAGATACGCAAGGTAAATAAAATGTGTTTAACTCATAATTTAGTGAATTATTTTCTTACAATTTGCAATTTGAGATCTTTTCCGGCGGCAGCAGCGGTAACTGAGGTTGTCACTGGCGATAGCCACTGGTGTAGGTTAATGTATCTTTTTGGTAAAAGTTTAAGTGAAACATCAGCTTGAGCATAAGCACGTTCGAGGCAGGCGGCAGTAGCACCGTCTAGAGCGAGGGCCGGCTCTAGCAGAGCGCCACCACCCTCTAGCACCACCATGTTTGTAATACAAGTTAGTCAAAGAAGAGCACAACACTGGATTCACTTCACGAGCGACGAGCACGAGTCCATGCTACATGTCTGGCGGCGAGGTACGTGTCTCGCGAGCGGCAAGAGTCGCGGAACTGGCGACGCGGCGCGCACCTGCCGCGAGCGCGCCTCCCTCGCCCCTCGCGCTTACCGCCCACCAACTCGTCAACAAACACCGTTGCTGCAGCGATTGCCCTGCATCCTACTAAACCGTGCAGACCACTTTCGTCCCACTTTCTGAACTCACAACATACTAATATACGACCGGTTTTCACTAGAGACCATAACCTTCGTTCTACTACAAATTGAACGACACATATGACAAAGTTCATTCAACTATAAACTTGAAAACACATATTATAATAAATATCCCATTATGTTTAATAACTATAACTAGCACTATTGATATCAATTTCTAACCTAAGCAATTATGGATAAAAAGTCAGTTCAGTTTACCTACGCTATTGTTCAGTGCCGCTTTATTCCCAGTACTGACATATGATAAATTTTAGAGCTCCTCCCTTTTTAAATTATTCAAACATTTCGTTTCAAAACAATACAACTCCACAAACAATTAGAGAGCTTTCGATTATAATTAACGGCTCATGGCAACTTCGCTAACTTTCAAGAATCTTAACGTGAAAACCATTACTGGGCAAATTACATCTTTGAATAGCGTCGAACAGAAACAAAGTCTGAACGAAAGACGAAATGTGACGGGTGAAGTGCGTGATTCCAACTTCAATCCAATTTGAGAACACTCTCAGGAGAGATATTCGGAAACAATGATAAAACTATACAAAAACTCGATTCACAATCCAACAAAAATGCTTATAGAGATTTTATAAATTTGTTTGCAAACACCAACTCATCGAGTTTTTCAATAATAATATTTTATTCTACGTTTGAATCACATTTTTGTCGGATATTTATACCGATTTACATTTCTACAATAATACGACTCTCGAGCCTACAACCCTACACCTATGATAAGTGGTGTTAGTGATAGCAGGTAATTGAGTTCTTCACGCCCATCATAGCAATAAAAAGTATAAACAAAACGAAAATTAATTTAGTACAGACAGTGGTATTAATAGTTCGCGAGACAATAACCACCCCCGTGCACCCCAAGTCAAGTTACCTAATGTCATAGAGCACGCGACTCAGCTCTGACTCGACTCGCCGAACACCTCGACCTCGAAAACGTGCTGCCATTTCTCCATATAACCGTTACGTGTAGTACCATCAGCTTACAAATCAAACTGTTTATTGAACATGTTCTAACAGCACATTTATATTCACAAAAACTATTTTAATTTATAAATATTATAACAAAGAACTTTAAATACGATTTCTTATGTTCATTGTATTGCTACGAATAAAATATTTATGATAATAATTATTATTCGTTTAGGTATTAAATAATAAATAATATATATACGTTACTTAATACACATAATAACAGTATATTATTTATGATAATGTGTATTAAGTAATTTATATTAAAATTATATTTTCGGAAATGTGAGTGATTTTTTTCTATCATTCAAACAAAGTCGACTTCAGGAAGAAGTTAATTACGTTCCGTGAGCGACAGGTACGCGGTCGAGACAGATGGCCTGCTTGGTGACTCCTTTGATTGCGAAATAATTGATGTGCGGCTGACTCATTAACTTTGTCTTCCTTCGATATTAGAATCTTAAATTAGGTTGCGAAAAACAATATTGTTTGAATGAAAAAAATCGATGTCAAATCAGTGGTCTATTATAGTTTTTCTTCAAATTATTAAAGTAGTAGAAGTAATTTGCAATACTTTACTTGACTACTTACAATTATTTCTTAATTAAGGAATTACGAAAAAGCGTCAGAAATGTTTTTGTTCATTGCATGATCCTCGCATTTGGCGGTGTTTGTACAGATGTAGCACACAATTCAATGAATATTAGCGATGTAGTTATTTGTTGTACAATTTTATCATTAATTTAAATGATATGTTTAAATTATTAAAATGATATGTATTAGTGCGTACACAAAAGCAATGATTGCGTAAGTTGATTTTATGACGTATAAATCTGTTGATTGTGGTGGTTGGTATGAGAATGACAGGCGGACAGACGCTCAACATCATCGGACTCAATTATTCACACGACACGCCCCCGCTAGCCGTATCATCCGCTTGCTGCCAAATTAAAAGTAAATAACGAAATGAAAACAAGCGAGGCCCGCACCACTAGGGACTCGCAAACCTTTTACCGCCGACGAGTAAACAGCTACAGCTAAACACACTTATCATTCTATCGGCTATCTATTTGCAGATGCAGATAAAATAGCTGAAATCGGAATATGCACTATGAAAAGTCAATATTGCCCATTCATACTCCATTTTTTACATGTTTGGTTTTACGCCGATAAAACAAGTTATTTAAACGAAAACAAAAGCGCAAAAGTTACACGAGAGGCTTTGAAATAGTAATAATAATGTAGCGTATCTACGGTTTAACATAACAAAACAAAGGTAAAAACTAAAAAATATGAAGTGTTGAAATGTGTCATCATACTGGATATAACTTTTGGTGATATGGTGTACCAACCTATCACTAACGTGGATAAAATTTAGGTAACGTTAAGAGTGTCATATTATTATGTTATGACAAGTCCGAGATCATTAGTGACAACATGAGGTGAGGTGTTGCAGCGACGTTGTGTCAGAGTGTAAGACAGGTGGAACAATAACGAGCGGTCGTCGAGTCATCGCGACGCAAGAGAGTAAGCCCCTCACCGCGAAAATTGTCACTAAACAAACTGTGTCACGGGCTATATCATTATTTCAACACGGGACTAGAGGGACACGAGTCACAACAGCATAAAGTCTTCTAATTTTGTAGCTCCAAAAATTACAAGTCAATTCATCGCGTATAAATTACAGTAATAATGTTAATAACAGCGTGGAAAATTGTAGCGTTTGTGGCACAAAAGAAGAGAGCAATTAAGTATCGTTACTATACATACCTACCTATAATAAATTTAATGTTTTTAATAATCCAGAGACTCAATAAATACATCATTTCATTTTACCGAACTTTATATTTGAGAGTCAATTAACTATACTATAATAATGTACGATACGTGTGTTAGAATTATTTACATTATATACTAGTGTGTCCATTGTTCCATCTTTGTACCTTACGACGAAATACAAAGTTTAAGTTGTTGTTTGTTTATGAATATTCGATGAAACTAAGAGTTTCATGTACGGGACCTATAACAGTGATTCATTTAGAGATCAATCTTCAAAATTGTTTTTAAGACTCAAGAGATTACAAAACTAAAAAGCGAGTATAAGCAATATTTGATTTACTTTAGAGCGGAGTTTTGTACGCAGTTACATCTTCTACGAAAACTCTCTTCTTTGTTACAAAATTCACTCATAGAATCAAATCGAATGTATAACTTGTTGCAACTCGTGTTATAATAAAATTAAGGCTGTATAATGATGTTGAACATTACACTAGTGTATATTATGTAAGTGTAACGACACCCATATTAACGAGTATGTAGGAAGCGGCAACCAAGCAACAAGCATCGTACCTAGCACGACATCGAGTTGAATGGCCGAGGATGCATCGGACCGTGGAGTACGGCTTCGCACCTTCTACACTACATACTATTTGTTATCATAAATCTTATTTTTTTTATTGTATTCAACAATTATATAAACATAGCACAAAAGCTCATCCGCGAAGACATTTATTATTAAGCTAGTCTAATCGTTAACCATTGTGGTCCAATGATGACTTGCATTTATTCAGTTACTTAGTATAACAGTTAATGACTTTGGATTATTAACAATGAAGGCAAAACTCAAATGGCGACTTAACAGATTTATGTGACAAAGCATTTTATACACAACAAAACCAACGATACGAAAGAACAATTACGAGAGTCAAAACAGTATCTCAGAAAAGCGCGACGAGATATAACAAATCGCTAACGTAACAAAAGAGGCTTTCTCGTGGCCATTATGGAGTATCACAGAAGAAAACGGCACACGATTGGAGTGTGCAGTGCAACACAGGAGCCAGCGGTGAGCCGTGTCGGTAAACCCTTGGGAAGACGATTTACGAGTGCCGCAAACTATATCTTCAAAAGACCCCTTACAATAATCATCTGTATGATTGAACCATTCTTCTATTTACTATGATAATAATTTTAGGCGAAAGTGTCAGTAATTAATTTAATTTTCTTCGTTTCGAATATTTCTTTATGTGCGTATAGACTCGACTCGTTAGAGGACACATCACACATTTCGGTGTGGGAATCGTAATAAGGGCTACCATAAAATGTTACATTAGGTAACGGCGGCTTCTGGGGCAGCTATAAATATCTCCGTTCGGAAGTACGGCCAGTGTCCCGTGGGAGAAAGACACGTCGCCGAGACGGCACCCGAGGACGTGTTGTACCAATAAAAACATTACTCTCACCTTGCGCGCTACAGAAATGAATGAACGGTGACCCTATATTCGACAATCAATATCTCTCAAGAATATTACATTTACTGACATAAATGTATGGTTCTAACTAAGTCTACGTTTAGCTATTGATTAGATTTGATAAAAAAAACTGTATAATAGAATCACTATATTATAAGAAACGTAATCTTCTGGGACATCCAAGTAGTAGGTACTGTCATTAAAAGATCTCTTACATTTCTTAATTTGTTTTAAACTATCCATATAAGTTAAAGTTGAAAGAGTATGTAAAGTATAAAAAAACGTAATATAACAGAATTGAAACTACTTGTAATATGAACACAAGTAACGAGACTTTCGTAAGAGAAATGTTGAACATACATAAGTTTCACTCGACTGCTGACAGTGAAATCAAAAACAATATCATTAAGAATAATTAGTGAATGCACCTATTCTACTATTTGGATTATTAATAGAAAGTAACTTAATTGTAACTAAAAATTATAATAAATTTAATATAAAATGTAAGGAATTATATCTACGGCCAAATAAGACAGCGAATTCAATCCTTCTAAAACTTAAAAATAGTCCGAATTGGCAAATAAGTTTTGATAAAGCAAGAAAGTAAACAAAGGGAGAACTGTAAATTGCTTGCGTTATTAAACGGACCTTAAAAGTTTAGGGCGGGCTTAGTTTACAGAGGTAAGGTAAGGCTAGGTGAGTTTGTTTTAACAACGCAATGTCAACAAGTGAACAAGTAACACACAGCAAGAATGAATTATAATTCATGAAATATTTGCATTTCAAGTTAAACAACAGCTTGATAATGAAATGAATGTGATTGTTATATTTGGTTAATTTGTGTTGAGGTTCGTCAACATGGAACGCAAGTAATAGACAGGATCGTCCCAAGCGATGCAGTGTGCACTCTGAATACGTCCATCAAATGTCACAATCAATTACCACCGCGTGCAAACCCCATCTCACTCCGCGGATCGTTCTACTGGAGTACAAGGTAATTAAAATGTCGATCCTGTGCTCTATTGACAACGACCAACTCCAATTTGTTTAGAGTGAGGAAATTGCGAAAAATTGTTTTGGTAAATGTCGTCGTCGTAAGTTTTCAGTTAAAATTGAATTGTAATTGAATTTATTGTTGTTTTCATAACGTCGGACGTAACTCGTCTGAATAACAATCTGCGAGCCGGGTAAGTGAATTTTAAATAAAAGAGCGCGACTCTCCGAGGGTCGAAGCGACCGAAGCGAACCTAAATATTGTGATTGTTGTTATATTGCGCGGAGCAATTAGCGCAACTTGGATCAGACTTTCCGCTTTGTCCACTTGTACAATGTTTTTTATTTTCAATCAAATTATTGGCAAGCGGTTGTTAAATTGATATTCCAACCACAACACCGTAGTCGTTTAAATAAAACATGATCATTTTTGAAACCTTATTAGTTTTGGATTCAGAATCTAATGTGGTGGGTAGTAGCGGGTAGGTTATTTAAGGTACTCAGTCTTCCCGTAATCATATCGCTTGCTAACAGTGCTGAAATATCGGGATCGCTCATTTAACAAAATCGTGGTATGAACCCGTTTTGTAATTGTGTAAGTGATGTAGATAAACGCGAGTGTTTTAAGAAATTAAACTTCACTCATTTATATTTTTGCTGAGTTTAATTTCTTAATCAATTAGTGGTTATAACCCCAAAATGCAAAAAAATTTCGTGAAATTTTGGTGAAATCGTACCGCTTTGTAATTTAAGATCATTCGATACGCATGCAACTTATTTCACGCCGCCAATAGTTTAGAAACGAAAACTTTCAATTATTAGAGATATAAAATATAATAATGAATAATCGTAATGCAATTAGAAGCGTATGAGTCGGCGACATCGCGGGCGCAGCCGAGCAGCCCTCGTGGTAATTATCGCCAGCGACGGGGCCACGCCGCGGCCGCCACGGGGGTGCGACGATCTCCTGTCAAGGATCGCGTGCTGTATGGCGGACGCCTGTATTAAACGCTACAGCGAAGAACCCGTGCTCCATCAGATAACATGCAATCAATTTTGCGATCTACATGCCTCTACGTCGGCACCGTACCTGGACTGACGTAACGCCAATAGTGCCAGCTAGACACTTGGTACCACTTGCTATTAATACGCTCTAAATTCAAAACTTTAATGCAGCCGTGGAACTATAACACATGCGAATTGCTATTTTGTGTCAATTTTGTGAATATTTCCAACCGCGACAGAGACAGTGAACTCATTTTAAACTGTTGTTTTTATGTTTTTCCGTAGCTACGAAGCGTCTCAGCTAATCAAGGCATTCGCCGTCGTTACAGTGCGAGGCTAAGTCACGCGACCATTTTATCGCACACCTTCTTTCTGTTTTATAGGCGGATAAAGTTTGTTTAAAAGCTCGCATGTCTTCCTATATTGACGTCCTTGTCGTGACAAGTGGTGTAACCCCTTCACATCCTAATATGAACAAAAAACTTTTTTCGTATCGGCCTAAGTGATATAAATCTTTCAGCTAATAGAATTTTATAGCATGACAAACAAGTTACTCTGCCTGTAGGTGTTATAAATTCTAGTATCGGATCGGAAATCATTTTTGGCAAATCAGAAGACTCCGGTCAGTAAGTAAATAAATTAGGTACATGTGCGTAATAACGAAAAATTCCTCTGTAAGTCCAATTCGATATCATGAGTTAATAGAGAGTTATGGACATGATTTACGCGGTACCGTTGTGGTATCGGCGGGAATTTGCTCTGCCACAATTATCGGCCCGCGGGCGCTCTCAATTACGAAGAGGTGCGCCCGTGGGAAAACCTCCGTACCGGCCCAACCACAAATCTTTTAGTCTTACTGTCTTATACCAAAACCCAACAGATCGCGAATAATTCAAATTTACATAAAAAAAATTACTTATCTTTACAAAAACGTGGTTTAATACCAGCCCCTATAAAGCTTTAAGTACGGACAACTACTATAAAGATGTTAAGTACAAAAGCTTAGTCTTTATAGAGCTTTATAAAAATAGTATCTCAAATTAATTAAAACGTAAATATTAAGGAAACAAGTGTGAATTTATTGAATTTTGAATGTTGTTGGTTGAGTGCAGTTTTAATTTGCGTTGCGACACACGAATGGAGACTACGTTTGTAGAGGGAATATGAGACCTCAAGTGGTAGGTACCAATAGTTAAATACGAGATGTTCGAATTTATAATCAAACTTGTCAAGAATTTTCTTTGAAATGAAACCAAATAATCATAGCTACTATTTTAAAAATATTGTTTGGAATGCAGACAACATACCAAAAAGTAATGCACGAAAAACATTTAACAATCGAATTTGCTGTGTTGGATATATCCCAAAGGTATCGCTGATAACGGTTGACCATAATCATATCGGTGTTAACATTAATTACGCCCGATTTGACAACACGAGCGAGTGCGACAACAATCTTAGCTAATTATACGTTAATGCTGGCCTTTCGAAATGAGTTGTTTCTATATTATAATGAAGGAGCGAGCTACAAGGTGCCGAGACGGTCTGAAGTAATTTCTGAAGAAACAAATGAAACGGCTCCCCTCGCAAGGGAAAGTGTTTTACAAACCGCGCAGCCCATGTAATCGGATAATAAAAAGGGCAAACGCGGTAAATATAAGATGAGGAAGACAGTTTTACGAGGAGCACCTAATTAAGTGGTGAACCAAACAAACGAAAGTAACCTTTACTGAGGAATAAGTACAATACTGCTTAATGGTCGTTTTCAACATTCCTTTTCAATCAATGTTTACTTTATTGTTTAATTTGTATTTTTTTTTCAAGTATGTATATTACGGAATACCACGAAAATAACAAGAGCTATCAAAGCTAGAAATGTTTGTGCAAATAGTAGGTGCCGAAAATAAAATGTGTGTTCGACGTTAGAGCGGGCGGGCGGTCAGGCGGGCGGTGCGCACGAGTATTTCTGGCGCGCAGGTAGGGCGGCCAGCGAGGAATGCGACCTCACCTGCGAGTATGTCTGATTCACTCGCGCTAAATCAGTGAGCTCAACATATTTATTAGACATCACCCACTTTGCAACACTACATTTATACTCTTGAAAAAATAACAGAGCGCACAGAGTCTGTTAAAATGACAAGATTAATTATGTAAACAAAATCTTAAATAAATTCTAAAGGTATTTAGAAAAATTGTATTTCTAATAAAGTGAATACGTAATCAACCCATGTTCAAGATGTTCCAATTTCGTGATTTACGATTTATTTGCGGAGGTGTAACGATTTAAAGGTCTAAACGTTTAATGTAGTGAGGGCAGATCGCGGACATGGGTCCGGTCCGAAGCGATTCATTAGCTCGACCGCGTCAGAACAAACAAATTAACGCGACGGCCGTGTTTTACCCGGTGATAAAAGGGCGCAAGGGTGAGAGCACCGTGCCAGCTGCGTGTGGACGCGCTATTAATCTTACTACGACAATCGACCACTATTAAACATCGGCCAAACAAACTATACCTACGTGTATCACCGTCTTATTCTTCCCTACAATCTTCATTTCTTGAAAAATACTTTTAATGGATTTTGTGTGGATATTGGATATCAATAAAATCTTAACTTAGGCTGCCACGTCAAATTATTGACAATACATACATAATATTTTATTTATGTTGGGAGCATATTATTGTTGTAGGAATTACCTCTACTTTTTTACGTACAGTCAGTTAACAGTCATGTAAATATGAAGTCATACAATAAGAAGACCTGAATATTGTTACTAATTTAAGTATTTTATAATATATTATGACGGTAACCAGTTACGATCAGGTGGCCCGTTGGTTCGTCTGCCTACATGGCAATAAAAAAAATTTAACAATACCCACTCACACATTTAAAATATTGTCAATAATAATGTGCATGTACTTAATATCAGGCAAACATACTATAGACTAATTATACAAATCAAAGCACCCAAAGTTGAACATGAATTCAACAAATAGTTGTAGAAGTAAAACTTGTAAAGAATTCTTGGCGCTGAATGTGGACGAGGACGAAGTGAAAACACTCGTATTGAATGTGAAGTGAACACGCGCGCCTAGTTGTGGGTGCCTCCTCCTCGATCCAACCTCGTGTAAATGGCTTCAGTTAATTAAGTTTAATCAGTGCCATTATGACAGTCGTGTGCGGCTGGCGACCATCTGCCGGTCGATTCACGCCCACGTATTCTATTACAAACGCACTCATACACTATCAGTGAAACCTTATACAGTGTTGTTCTCATCGTGATGTAAAACTAAATTTTACAATTTCCAAATACTATCCTCGTTTATACAAGGATAAGGGAAATTGAATATTCATGAACTTTAAACAATAAAATCTAGTGAATGATGATAGCTGGTAGTAATTTTGAGTTTACGTATTGTTCGATTTCGATTTTATGATTATGAAGGAAGTTTCAATAGATAAATGAGTCCGGTATAAGGAACTACACACAAATAAAACAAAGTAATATTAACTATAATTGCTATAATCCGTTGATGATTGTGTAGAAACAATGAATAATAGCTTCCACTAAATATCATTATTTTTGGGGAGTGGCGTTTTTAACAGACTTCAATAATTGTAATGTTTACCATTATTTCACGATTATAATTCAACTAAAGATTCCATAGTTCATAACAGATCGATAGCTAAAACGAGGATAGAAGAGCTAGCAGATAGTCAAGTGTAGCGTGCTGTGCAACCATTAACGCACCGTGACGAATAGTCCAGCAACGGAGTTCAACTACACTAGGGTAGATACACCATTGTTCTACGATGCTATACTTAAACGGAATCTATGTTTACTAAGTTACAAATTAAAACGTTACTTTTTTTAATGGTTTTATTGAACCTTGCCACAATAATATATTTTTTAAATGATTTTCTCTACACAAAGAAAAATCAAGCGAACATCTACATTACGCAGAATTTCATACTACTGTCGTCAATTTCATTAAGGTGTTCTGTTACAGCCTCTTCATAAAAGTCTTCAATTTTCTACTGTCCTATTTCTGTTAAAAGTATGGTAAATGTATAATAGCACAAACCCCTCGTGCCCGCCTCTCACGCGATCTTATCGCGCCTTCCGCGAACATCGCATTGCACAGCCCGATTCTGTGTTCCGTGACTGCGTTTACCTATCTTCATTAATTCAGTATTTGTGAATTCAAATAATATATTTTAAAACAGACAGTTCTGTTGTGGTCATTCCAGACTAATGCAATTAGTTAAAGCTCAGAGGCAGGTTTCGGCGGATTGGGTGGCGTACGTTGGCATCGCGCGTAATGAGCGGCGCATCCTTTGAACGAGTACAACATAGCCTCGCAAACGCTAATTAGGCGACGCAGATCAGAAGCCGCGCCCGAATTAGTACTATTGTTGTTCGTGGCTTAATCACCTACAAAAAAAGGAGCTTTACCTAAACTAAATGAGTGTGTTATAATTTTTGAAACGTGAAACTGGCATTAAGGGACTGTAACATCGCTTCATACGGATCAATGCGCATATCATAAAAGCTCCAAATACCAACATGAACTTTAAATGTCATATTTCCGAACAAAATTACGTAGTTGACTTTCATAAAGCTTAACAACGAAATCTTTTAAAAACAAAAGATATCAGTCTCTTTATTAAGAAACAAAGTTTTTCAAGTCATCAAATTATAATTTTAGAATATGAATTATAAACATTGGAAATTATGATATTATGGTCAACTAACAGGCTAGTTCTATTTTTTTCGACTCCGTATTTATGTGTCTTCCTAATCGATATTCCTACCAAACAGTTTCAAAGTTTTTTGTTAAACACGTGTACTTTTGGGTTTCGCTATTTCCTCACTACTGTATAGATTCAGTAAATATATCAATCAACACAGTACATTACCCAAAATTTACTTTGTAATACAATCGATCACGTTAAAAGAACACGTGAACTTGTTACGTAGTACGTGCCCATTGTAAACTTCAATTCTCAATACTATTTAATAGTTTGCCTTTGAAGGTACCAATACAATAGTGCCATATAGGAAAAGGGCCAGCATTAGTATGTGGGGCGGCTAGTTTAACATTTTTATGGCTTCATCGAGTATCAAAGCCCCGTCCGTCCACGTAACTGTTTACTCGCCTAATACTGTTTCATAGTTTCGAAATTGGACTACATAACAAAATACGAATTTTGCGATACAATCCAATAGTATCAAACTGATTTCGTAAAACCTAGATATGTGTATAAATAATAGAGCTATGTCTAAAGCGTACAAGTTACACGAGTAAAATTTGGGCCACGAACCAGGCTCATCTCATTAATCTGGGTTTCAACATAAAGCCGGGATGTGCCAATGGTGACAACGAAAATCCACGCGGCCACGCGGGTCGCCACTGACAAATCCTTTCATGAAACAAACGACAAATGCGAAATCCGCGAGTTACGACTTTACCGCTAAACTCTTCAGATTGGTTCAATCTGTTTCGGCACTTGGTCGATTATAATTTCTAAAATGTAAATTGCGGCTAACACTTTACAAAATATCAGTCTTTAGCATGTTTCGTGTTCAGAACGCATTCGTAGATCGCTTCCTTATTTTTAGCCTCAAAATATGCAATCGTAAATAACTTTAGTGTTTTCGTAGATTTTCGCGAGTGTTAAGATGTAATACAGAGCTGATAAATCATTTTGTAATTTGTAAATGTCTATGATACGCTTACAGAAAACGATACAGTTTCTCTATAGATTACAAGCGATTAAGTTTTTTTTATCGATTAGTTAATTTCCTACAAATAGATCACATTCATGTGCGGAATGTTAAATTCCGTACGTAATATTTGCAAACACGCCGTAAAACTACGTGATATAAAAGTGTTGACTCACTAATAAATGTCACGTTAGACGACGAGTTGTAACAGAGTACATTCCGCTGAGTTTATTGTAAATTTAATCGTGTTCGTGACTACCAACATCGTACCGGCAAGTTCTCTATGATAAAACAGCGCAATACTGCAGAACACACCGCCCAGCCGAATAAAC
Source organism: Trilocha varians (assembly GCA_030269945.2). Classification (NCBI taxonomy): domain Eukaryota; kingdom Metazoa; phylum Arthropoda; class Insecta; order Lepidoptera; family Bombycidae; genus Trilocha; species Trilocha varians. The sequence goes on along the minus strand of AP028267.1, from coordinate 9,551,814 downwards.
ACAATATTCCACGTCCGAAAACAGACCTTATGATTTTTTTTTGTTTTTTACTTGTTTTTATAATTATTGGCGATGATAATTATCTCAGGTGTTTTTTTTATTCGAAGAAACTAAATTATAGACGATGTAACTTTGAATAAACTTTAGCAAAATGGCCTTTATTCACTTCGTCAACACGAATTTTTTTTTAAGGTAAAACATAGTTTTTGTTATTTTTTACTTTGTTTTACAAACAAAAAGTCAATTTACAATAAATAATTAATGTAATTTAACTATTAAAGTAAATTCATGTGAAGTAAGAAGAATCAACAAAATATTTTAAGACTAATTTTAATAAATAGTACTTCTTTTTGGGTAATAAAAAACACTCTTGTATTTCACTGACGGGGTTAGCTAATGGAGTATTAGGAAGTAAATACTGACTTAGGCACTTTCGTTTCTTTTTAATTACATGTATCGGGTATTTGTCCACCTCTCACTCCCACCACTGTAATTCCTGTGTCGCCAGGATCCACAGCGGCAACCCATCAATCCATTATGTAGGTGCCTGAGAAATTACTAGATATGAATTTGGTGGATATCGGATGTCGAAGCTAAATTTATGTAGTAGTAACTTCGTACAATTTCTTAATTTCACGAAACGAACAAAAAAATACAGAAATGTGCCTACTTCAGGAAATTGAAAACATACCTGACAATTTCGTGAAAATGACCTAGTTACATCAATGTTTCATGATGAAGTTTCGCAGTTTGTTTACATAATTTTTGAGACAGCCGACTAAGCGTCATTTTGTTAGGTTAAAGATAGAATTTCATTGTACGTTAGGTAAATCGAGAGTTTTCAAACGCGAATGCATAACTTTCACCTGAATAGACTATTTAATACTATTTATATTTTGACGAATTTGAGTTGTTTATTTTTACAAAACATAACTGAAGTATATCTTAAGTTAACCTAAATCTCTATTATTACTAATTTATTACCTTCTTAAATTTTATCCAAGTCAACGGCTATAGAAATATCACAAAACGATTATTTTAAAATTTTAGTTTAGCTGTAAACTACGATATACCTACTAAATTGAAGCGGAAACTTTGAAAATGACCATTTAAGTAAAAGTAAAATTGGAATAGTTTTTATCGAAATAAATAGTTAGTATAGTAGCAAAGAAGCAAACGATTAATCTAAGTTTAGAGTAAACAAGAAGGCGAAGTGATCAGCGGGAGCGTTGTTCAAGTTTAATAAGCGTTAGTTAGCGAGCCGCGGCGTGGAGGCGCAGCGCCGGCAATAACGTCTCCGGTGACGAACAAATTACTGCACCTACATATCTATCATCGAACTAAAACCCGCACAACGACAATATCATTGATATTTGAATGTTTTCCAACATAAAATGATACAAAATAATGTACGAAAACACGTTTATTAAACTAGTTTGTAAATCCTGTTTAAAATTCCCAAGCGCAAACATGACCCGCAAAATAGGCAATTAACATTTTAAAATGTAAAGTAGACCGACTCCGCAAAAGTACAACGCGTTGCATCCCAAGCACAGAGGAAGGAGGCCGTCAAAGCGGGAATAATCTCATAACTGCAGCGTGAACAAGGCTAGCTAGCTTATACAGAAACGATTTCAGCTGTGCTTACGTCTGAAACACATTTACACAGGTCGGGAAACTTATTGCCTTCAGTTTTCGTAACTTATGCAATTAAAGGTCGCACTCGATTCAACAAGTTGGTCGCGCTAAACGAATTTTGGGTTTCATCGTTATTTGAACATAGGACTTTATGATTAAAAGGCTTTAGAGTTTCGTAAGTTATTACTGAATAAAGCAGACCGACTCTAATTTCTCCAGATTCATTGATGCGTATCAGCAATCCGGCGCGGCTGAGTGATTCCGATCCGATTCGTGGCAGTTGCAAGTTGCAACATTCGACGACGTGCCCCTTCCGACAAGACAAGGCGAATGAAAGCGTCACGATAAATTGTAATAAATCCGATTTCATTCGCAACGGTGGTTATGTACAATTTTCTTGTTAACAGGTACAGTTTTTATAGCTGTAAAATGCTGTAAACACGAATTTGGTTACGAACATTTTTTGATTTCTGCTATTGCACACATTGATTTCTCGACTAGATCTATGCTTGGTGTAGTGCTTGGTTATTTTTGTTAACTTTTATCATCATAGAACAACAATTAATGTTTTGGAGAGGGCTGAAAATGGGTCGAGGTGGCAACGTGTAACACTGATTACGTTTCCATATTTAATGAACCGCTCACATGAGGTCGCAACAAGCCCGCAAACTAATTTCAATAGAAAATAGAACTTGTTGGGATTATGTTGTATCACTTAAAGCTCATTGCATGAATTTAGTATGACATCAGCGAGACCTCTAGTATAAATGCTAGATGTTCGATACTATTGAACTGTTTATTTTATCGAACAGGAACTAGAAAAATTGGAAAACAGAAAGAGAAAGTTTTCATGTGTGAAAGAGGGGTGTTAGAGGCCGAGCGGGAGGCTCTGGCGCGCGGCACAAGACGGCCCGCGTACAGTTTAATTTCCCACGAGGTCGATCTCTGTGCCACGAGCTGAGCCCGCGGGAATTAATTGCCAGTAATGAATAGTCAAGTGAACATCAGCGAATTATACATACATTTTTAAATGATCAACACATTAACATTATAGCATGAAGATAAAATATATTTTCAACTATTCTTGATGTTGAATTCTTCCTAATTAGGACATAATAAACAACTGTATAAGACAAAACTTAAACAACATTGCAGATCCAAGCGGTAACGGCACCCAGATTGGTGTTTTCACACGATTGCAATCTTTGAAACAATACAGGTAGACGGCAACTGAATTGACGCTGTTGTTGAGTTCAACGACATGCCGGGTCTTGTGAATTTTCAACGGTACTTTAAGATTATTACAAAATGTACAAAAATACGGTACTTCATTACTTGTTTCGTGATAGAAAAGCGACCTCTAGGAATGTTAAATTACCAAAATAGTAAATAATGAGAAACAATCAATTATTGAAACTTATTTATATAACTTTCCCGATTATGATGATAGTCCGCACTTAAATATACCTATGTTAGATATGTAAAATTAGTTATTCACGTTCATTTCTTAATAAGGTATTTGTGCAAAAGTTGTCCAACCGGTCAACTAATACAAACTTTAGTTCAAGGTGACATTACTATTGTAAATGCAATTATTTGAATATCAAAAGGTCGCTTCCTGCAACTCGTCGGTTATTTCGATTGCAATAAATATCTTTTGTACATAATATTATATTACATATTGTATTATCAATTCGATAAAACGATAAGTTGTTATGTTGTCATAGCAATGAAGGCATCGACGATCTTCAAAGATTTTATCAACACTGATGCCGTTAGAATATGTAATGGTGTGTGCAGTTAAGGTGTAGGTTTATTGCTTCCTAGTAGACGTGTGCCGTGGGAGCTCAGCCGGAGATAGTCGCTCGTTATAGGAGCACGGCTTGTGACACTGTTCGCTATTACCGTCGAAAAAAACAACCCGCTTAGTACTTTCTTGTAAATAAAGACCTTTTATCTAACTTAAAAGATATTTTACGTATACATTGTGCAATATTTATTTTTATACATTGACTTTTTAAGAGAGCAGTGGTGTCAAACCTAAAAAAACAAAAGCTGTTTTCAATGCAAACGCTTCAAAATCTAGGATTGTTGAATTGACTTTATAGTTCCGGTTTTTAAGTCAAATTGGAAACTGGATGGTAATACATTTTGTTGTTAAGTAACTTTTGGTGAAGTGACTTAAGTTCGGTATCTTAGTCTAGGTCCCGTTATGCATTTTAGAGTAAAGTAATGTTTCATTAAAAGCAAATAAGGGGTGCAACGGAAGAGTTATTAACATTCATTGACAAAGTCGGCTAACTTGACAAGTTAATAATATATTTATGGTTAAAGACACTTAACATAACAACGACAATTTAAAGACGATGGGACAAGGCAGTCAACTCTATTGCACAATGTAGGTACATATTGTAAACATCGAGAGATATTGCAGCTTCTAAGGAGCACGTGTTATGGTAATTATTAGTCGACTGGCCTAGAATTATTTATATTCATAACATTATGCATCACGCGGCGATCAATAAAGAATCTAAACTACCTCGTATCTACTATCAATCTAATCAACATCGAAGATTTGAACGTCATTCAGCTATATTAAAACAGCTTGTAGTTCATGAAATATAACTATAATAGCCTAAGAACTTCAGAAGCCATTAACTTTATAAAGAAAACTAACAATGAGAAACAAGAATATAAAGAATTCACACGATTGAGTGAAATCTGCGACAATCATTAACAACAAATAGAAGACAGGTTGTAAGTATAAGCCTACATCCATATCATCACAACATGAGCAGAATATAAACTTGAGTATTTCATGACATTTTTAACAATTTTCTACGCAACCTAACCTTACGTAACAATGATCTACAATGAACCCGAAAATAAAATACTAAGCGAAACTAACCGTACTTCATTGAACAACTCTTATTCATCATACAATGGTAGGTAAATTTAAAGCGATCATTTCACCACGTTTACTTTCTTATAAAAATTCGCAATCTTAGGTTTTTGTTCGATTTGTCACGTAACCGATTTATTTATATAGTTGTTATTAAATAACAGCTAATGTTTCCATTTTCTGAGTCAACTCGAGAGGTTCGTCCAAAACGTCTTTCTTGAAAAATGAGTACATCGAGTGATTCAGTCGTTTAATGTCAGTCAAAGTGCCTTGTAAATATTTTTAGACTTAGTTACATCTAAAATAAATATTTATTTCATTTTAAAGCATAATTACGAATAACTAATGCGGCGTGGCATCACAGGTATTAAATCTTTTTCTTAATCTGCACTTTATTAGAAACAACAACTCAATTACAGATTCCCGTGTACTGTTAGTAATGCCAGGTTCTCATCCAGTCAGTTTGCGTACCGCCAATATCTTAATCACATAATTAAATATAAAGTGGTAACTCAGAACGTACCCGTACGTACTCAGTACCCGTAATTCATTTGAGTATAAGAAATTCTGTCAGTCATTGTCTCCCTACCGACCAGTATCGAAGATATATTTCTTTGATACTGGTGCAAGCAAAGTAGTTTAAAGACGAAAATCTTGTCCCTCACAATATTATACCAAATCAGTTCAAAATTCAAATACCTATTGAATTTTGTCCAAGGCGCCATTATATCGACAAGATCATACATCCAAAGTGTTGGTGACTCTGAAAATACTTACCGTTAGCAAAACGAGGACAGCCGGAAGTAATAGTCTTCCGGACTGCGCTGGGTCAATGTTAGCGATTATCATACTGTTCAGTCGAATTAACTAACTTATTTGAATTGATTCTGATGCTAAACTGAATACTTATAAATATCAACCAATACTAGGCTAACGTTCGACAACATCGGTATAAAAGTAAGAGCATTCGACTCGGTATCAAATTTAGTAAGGTTGGCTGAACGCTAGGCTTGCGCTATTTCCTTTTTTTTTTTTTTAATTATGACGTTTTGTTTTATTTTATAGGAATGACCATAACAAACTACAGGAAAAAATAAAAGCAAAAGCGCTAGTTGGTAGATAATAAAACAAGCGATGGGAAATGGGCTCTAAAAATAGTAGTAATAGAGACAGATCATATTGTTGGGGCTTTCTACGTCTATTTTTTTTTAATTTAGGAGTTTCGTTCAGCCCCGCTACTCAGCAGCCAGGTCTGCACTTCCGAGATAAGTATATCAGAAGAACTATTGATAACTATTTCAACTTGCTTCAAATACCTCTCCAAAAATTGGCACTAGCTCATGGCCCATCTGGTTGGAGACTGGCGTTTCGGTGGTAAAAAGCCAATAATAATCATCATCATCATCTAAATCTCGGAGTATTCTCCATTAACAATTTGGTACAAAGAGAACTGAAGGCCCTTTTCCGCTTAATAAGATTTAGTTTCTTGCGGCATGGACATAAAACATCTTCATCAACGCCTAAGTTCAGATTTCGCGCCGAATTGTATCCATTAAGTATTAGTCCATTATCTATGTATTCCTTCGTGCGCAATATACACATAATCTTAATTTTTTTTCGTGTGTTTTTGAGTAAAATTTAATGTTTATTTAAATAATCGGCAATTTATCAATTTGTCGTTGAAGCTTCTAAATTTTAAATTATTTTAAGTAAACGGATTCTGACAAATTTTGATGTAACCTTACATTAACATTTCAGTAACAAAAACTCTAATATATCACGAGCGAAGTAGCTGGCGAATAATATTTACTTATTTATTGTAGGTACTAATAATCAATCACCTTTTTTTTCTTATTTATTATATTTTTAAGTGGTTTCTGGTTTGATTATAAAAGACTACAGAATGACATCTATTTTAATGGTGAATCTTTTGTTTCTTTTACCAATAGACAACCATGTTTAAGAGCATCATAGGCTATTTGTTTTAAGCTCAGTAGGTGACGCTATCATCCAACAAAACACCATATACTATTATATGGTGTTAAAAAGATGTAAGTCATCTGGATCTTCCTTAAATCATTCTAATTTATAGGCACTATAAGATAGGTTATAGTGTTATATATTTTTTATCCAGATCTACCAGGAAAGGGCAGAGTTATTTTGGCTACGTCTAATCCTTCGTCATAATCTACGAAACTCATCGAACTACAATATTCGTTGCATCCCTAATGTATACAGGGAGGATCTATAATTTTATCCCAGCTGAAATGTGGTGCATCACTTTTAATTTTGGAATCGTTTTTTTTTTAAATATCGCATGGTTTATGTACAGCTATCATTGCGGGCTTCCATGTAATTTACGTACCTGTACATCGAAGGGTGCGTGGTGCGCGGTGTCTGCGGGCGCGCCGTTGACGAGCGGCGCCTGCCCCGCGTCCCCTCCCGCCCCTCCCACCGCGCTCACGCCCGTCACCGCGTTCACCGCGCCCACCGCACCCACCGCGCCCACTGCGCCTCCGTACTGGGTACAAACAATACTACTTGTACAAATGTGTACTTAATGGTTAGTATAACAAGTCTTTTCAATCTAGCTGTTTCTAATATTGAAGTTTTGTGAAACTTATTACTATAGAGATATTTATGGTAAATAAACTTTCATTTCACTTATGTTTTGTACTTGGACGCTCTATCCTCTACACATTTTATCATTTTTCAAGACACCTCATCCTCCTCAACACATGAGGCTATTTATGGATGCCCATAACAATAAACTTAGAAGGTAAAATGAGAAATACAACAAAATGAGGAAGAATCAAAACAAATATTAATATTACATATATAGTCAGTTTCTATCTAACCTAAGCCCAGAGAAGTTCAGTGTCAGTTGAAATACCAGGGGTTCGGTGAGACAAACAAGCGTCCTTAAAATTAATTTAAACAAACTATATTTAACTTTTGTACTATTTTACAAGTACATATTTTCATTACTTTGCTTACTGCATTTTAATTACAGTAAGATTGTTCTTCTTAGAACAAGTATGCATGTGCTATTCATGTCAAGGCATCTAACATTGTTTTTATTACTTAAATTTCCAAGCACACACATTGCTTCAGTATTTCGCATATATTTATTATTATTAAACAATGTCATAACACAAACCTGTTGCGTGCTGGCGAAGCTCGTGTTGTCGAATTGTGGATGTTGCTCCATTTGTAAAACCAGTTCGATATGTTGGTTCATTGAATCGTTTAACGTCATTCCTGTAAACAATATGAAAAAGCTTGTAAATAGATACAAGGATTTTTTAACAATTACGTTATTGAAAATGTTTAATTACTTACCAGGGTGAATTTGTGCATGTTGTGGGTGTGGTAAGCCTTGTAGTGGAGCCACGCCTAACATACCTGGATGTGGCTGAAAAAATAACAATATTTTTAAACGGTTTTATTTAGCTCACCCCGTTTTTAATATTTAAATATCATTTTCTAAGTGTTTTTTTCTCTAATTACTGATGTGCTTATAATTTTGTTAAAATTATTGGTCTTATTTAGCAATGATTAGGTACCTTTATTTTCAAGAGATTTATACAATCACATGTTTTTTCCCACTTTAAAAAACAAAAAAGTCGTATTGTTGTAAGCTACATGTTTTGTGGTTGTGGAATGCGTACCTGTGGATGCGAGAGATGCGGCAGATGGTGCATGGGTTGCGGCTGCGGCAGCGCGTGGTGCGGATGGAACACGGCCGGCTCCCCGTTACGAGCCCCGCCCGCCACCTCCTCCTCCGCCGGCGACGGCTGGCGGGACCCCGGCGTGCGACTAAACACAATACCGATCACATTGATACATCTATATCTCAAATAACTCATCTCTTTATGTCAATTACTTTTTAGTCTCAAACTAGTGTGAGCATCACTTTTATGGCATGTTGGCAGACAAGTCAATGGGCCACCTGACCGTAAGTGGTCACAGTCGATTCATGGAACTCGATTTTATGTATTTAAATAACGCTCAATTCGAAAATATCTTAGAAATATTATTAGTATTACTACAGGCAGAATTGAAAAAATACTCTAAAACTCTTACTTTGAATGTCATTAAAGTAGTTTAATTTCCATTAAACACTATTAACAATTACCAATTTTACCAGTAATGTTATTTAATTGGTTCTTATATTGAACTTTTATTTAACCCAACAACTAAACCCAAATTAAAAAGTTTCGTCAAAATATAGGCAGAATTATTTGCTATAACTAATTACTAACTGGCCCCTCAACAAAAAAGGAAGCTGCGCCGATGCGATGCATGTGAAGAAAACGATTGATAGTTTGACACAAAATATGTGTAACTAACCTGTGGCATGGTCAAATGTTCGAATTTAAAATTTAAAATTAGTGCTATTTACATGTTTAAAAAATCACAAATCATTCAAATAGAATTTGAATTGGTAATGACCTATAGTATTTTCAAACAGTATCGTATGTGACTGTTCATTGAGAGTTCAATTTAAACAACAAAATGACGTGTACGTGCGATAACATGTCCCCAGAAACGAATGATCAGACGCAGGTATCGCGGGTACATTATCTCCCCGTTATCAGCGTGAATCACGGGTAAGTAGTCGTGCACGGCAGTGTGCGTCTGAGCGTCGTCTCGGTGCGAGCGGGTGACATTGACAGAGGCCGTGAGCGGCGCGCGGTTATCGCCCGCTACGACTCGATCTTCGCCGCGATCTCACCAAAACATCCGACGATCTACTATTTAATCCATCGATCGCTATTCCGGATTCCTAACTATTAACCAACACGACCTATCTGTGATCTAGCGTTATCGTCAAATAGAACAAGATTAGACCAGAAACATGCGATCCATGAGTCGCGAATACAGGATCTTGTGTTCACGATTAGGTTGAAAAATGTAATGTAAAATATAAAAACACTTTCTTGACTGTCTATACTTTTGTACTATTTTTGAGCATTTTACTTTTTGGATTACCTTTTGGATTAAGTACAAAAATTATTTTCTCTTAAACTAATGTTGAGGATGCCAAATTACAATTTACATAAATTAGAATTGCTTAACATTACATTATTTTAATTAAATATGTAAACTATAAAATTACAACTCACTTAAAAGCTTTGTCATCTTCTTGTCCATTATGTATTCCGTTGGGCAAAGAGCCGTGCTCGTGTAGTTCATGCAGATCCTTGTCGAAGGGCGAAGTGGCCTTGTCTTCGGCGCGCTCCTCCAGCACCATGCCTCGCAGGCCGGCCACCACGCCGGCCACCTTCTCACCACCACCTATGTAAACACCTTCATTCTCATACAAAAATATTCTGTCATACGCACTTTGGATCATTTATTGTGATTTTTTTCAATAACACAATAACTTAATTTACTTGTTGGTCAAATCTGATAAGTAATAGTCAAACTTTTTGGACAACATTTGTGTTCATTCTATTTTACAAAGTATGCAGAAGCGTTAGTAAAACTATTAAAAAATATCTGAATCTTTAAAAATAAAATAAGCAACAAAGTTTTGGTTTGCTGAATTAAAATCTATATTAACTCATTTATACATTATATAAAACAATATACGACAGATACAGATACACTATGAACATAGTCTACCAAATGACGTTTTTAACAGATAACAATGATAGTTACCTCCTGTAGGTGATCCTCCTAACACATACTCGACCATCTTGACTCCAAGACCGGCCGTGTCTCGCGGAGAGAGGATGCTACTGGCGTCGCCGCCGGGAAACGCGACGCCGCGACGGTTGCCCATCATAGCAACACTCACATTGTGTTCCACAGCTATAAACACAACAATACTTTTTAAAATAAAGTTTCAGCAAAATAACAAACCTATACTTCAGAGTACTAGTTAACAGTAACACTATTGATTAAAAATAGTAATAGTGGTTGTGACAAAATGATATGATGGTCTGAATTTAATCATAATACATCTGTTCAAACAACATGTTGATGACAATTTAGTTTACATGAATTTAATATTGCCAATGAAAACATAGCCTGCTAGTAACTTTTGTTAAGTTTTATTTACAACCATAGCATAACACTAAAGAGTTAACAATATTAATTATAATATTTTTCTAGTCAAACAATTTTTCATATAGAAACTTTTAAACAAATTTTGCCACTGCTTAGCAATAAAAGCAAACCTGGTCCTTATAGTTAAGTTTTAAACAAAGGTGTTTGTAATGAATAGAAAATTAATCAACCTTGGGCAGACCACGTAGGGTCGCGCCACATTTGGTCGGGGTTCAACTGCAGGGGCGGCAGGTGAGGAGGGCCCTTAGTGTCGCCGCCGGCGCCTGGGCCCTTGTCCCATAACTTTTTTGCAGCAGGTGCAATCTAAAAAAATAGTTACGAAAATGTTATTTTTACTAAAACGTAATTCAACTAGAATATACTATAACTATTTAAAAAATAGGCATTTTTGAAGGAATATAGTTAATGCAATACCGGGATGATGTATAATAATGGATAAATACTTATTTTTACTACTTTTTATTGTTTGATGATTTGAGACTTTACATGGACTAAAGGTTTTTTTGTTGTGGCATTTTTTATTTTATTCATTGCCTAATATCTGATACAAATAACCTAATTCCTTGTAATTGTATAGAATATATATAAATCCTGCACAAGAAAAATGTGGTAACCTAATAAACAAATTGCATGTGTTGAAAACGTCATTCTTCCACTACAAAAAAGAATTCTTCTTCTTCTGAGTAGCCCAAGGTCAAAATTATCTGACATACTTGATAAAGTGAAGAATATAATAAAAGTACACAAAGCTTTTAAAATTTATATACATATATTATTGGGAAACAGAAATAGACTTCTCTGTTAAGATTTTTTATATAAAATCTGTTGTGGTTCAGTTTGTTTCAATAACTTGCCAGGGACATTAGCCACACAACAGTAAACTCCAATGTTCAGCATATACACTACAAAAAATATAAAGCAACAAAACCTATCATAGTTAATTAGTAAAGTGTATCATGATATAAAGATTCCCATCTCATGGTTAAATCTCAGATCTGTTAAACTTCATCAGCCTTATTACAAAAACATAAATAAACAGTGGTTTAAACCCGGACTAACAAGTCTAGGTTTAAGTACAGAACCATGGTTTAAGTATGTTCATATTACAAAACGTACTTTAACTACGGACTACTTAGTCCATCGATTTAAACCATACTTAAGGTTTAGCCATAGATTATCACAGTTTTACATTCATTCAATTTAACATCATTCGATTGCAACGTTTCGTTTACTTCAAATAACGAAACTTTTGCTTTAATATTGGTAATTAAATTTGATTAAAAAAGTTAATAACATTGAAAAGTTAGTATACATTCTGCATTACTTAAATTGAGTTGGAGGTTATTGAATTATATCGATTTTTTTCTTATCTTTAACCAATAATTAATCTACAAACCTAAAACGGAACATACTGATCATTGCTCGTGTCATGACTGTCAAGTGTCAACTGCTAATATGTCTATTGGGTTGGCGCGAAATATTCGAAATATTTATTGATTCCATTAATTCCTATCAATATTGATGAAATCAATTATATTTAAATCCATTTTAAGGTAAATTGAGACAAAACACTGAAATCTGGTTATCAAAATTGTGATTTTGAAAAAATCTTTTGACAACCAATCAAGAAATACAACTTAAACCATGATTTAACAATTTAAACTAGGGGTCACTCACGTAGGTTTATCTTTAGACCATTGTAAAACCATAGATTGGTGATAAAACGCATTTTGTAATAAGACTTAGTTAAACCACGGTTTAAACCTGGTTTAGTAGTTAGTCCTAGTTTTGTAATAAGGCCGCATTTGTTTAACTTATTTATTTTATCAGTTTTTAATATTTTTTGTATTACATAGTATTTGTATGATTAATAAGTTACATGATGAAGTGAAAATAGTTAAATTTGCAAACAATTTATGTAAAAAACCGTTTAAAAACAAAATAATATAATAAATAGTATGAAACCAAATACTATGGAACTTTGGAATATTGATGTTATAAGAAATTTTCTTAACACACTATACTTAATTCACTCTTACAATAGAAATATTTTCTTACTACTAATACATTCTTTGCATACAAAGCTGTAGGAAAATTTTGAAACATTAATTATGGAGAAACAGAATGTTAATATAAGGGTAAAATAATTTATTTTAAAGAAACTTTAAATATAACCTTTTAAGATCCTGCATATCTTGTATAGCTACAGTGCTAGCTAATACAAGGCAAGTAAAATGAGTACAAGCACAACAGGTCATATTGTTTATTACAAGAGTTCCTATTTTACCTTTCAAATCCATCATCAAATCAGTGCAATTTTGCATTTTCATGCAATATATATCAGCTTGCAAAATGTCAGCTCAATCGGATACCGCAAAGTTTGTCAAATTTAGCTAACAAGATTTCACCCGAACTTACATACATCCAGTGCAAGTTAATGTAAAGCTTGTAATTAAATCAGTTTCAAAATTTACAAATTAAACTGCTCAAAACACAAATAATAGTTTTAGTAAATTTATCTTATATTAGATTTAGCAAATTCATTGTAAAACTTGTGCCAATGCCTTACATGCCTTGTGTAGTTTCACAAGCTTCCCTTTTGAAATTAATGTATTATCTGCACAGTCAGTTAAAGTTAACTAAACTTATTTCTTAGTCTTAGTTCAACATTTAACTAAACTTATTTAAAAGGCTGCAGGAAGCAGCAGTAACTTTGAATTCATCATCACAAACTGGTTCAGTTCTTAGGTTGCCTAGCAACAATTTTGTTACATCAGTATCTAAGTTTTTGTATTATCCAATGACACCAAAGCTCATTCATGCCATGAAAATATGTTCATAAAACATTTTCACTTATTGTATGTTAATTTACATACCGAAAAAAAATATTTTATTGAATGAACGGTTCACATGGAATTTAGAATTTATTTCACGAAATTTAAGAAATAAGCACAAGAATATTTCGGAAATTCGATAATAAACATTAGTAAAACAAGAAAGTGTTACACAAACATGACATCGACAACTTTTCCAAAGTTTATGAACTTGCAACTGGTACTAGACAAAGTTGGCAAAGTTTGAAACTAATTAAACTTAGTTTAACCTATTCGTAAAGTTACTTTTTAGATCATAGAATACTTAAACCAAAGCATGAAACACTTTTTAGGTACTTCATATAGTAAATATTGGCGTAAAGCGATCGAGTAACAAAAGTTTTAACACTCGAAAACCGGTAGACACGATCCGATTCAGAAATGGCGGACGCCGGTGACAAGTAAACAAAACAAAAACGAACCTGTTGCATGAAAAAGTTAACTTTTTCACATTTTCATGACTTAAAACCGTGTTCTAGTAAGTTCAACTATAAAATGGACTATATTATGACTCACCATGTCGGGGCCCATATCCTTAACATCAGTTTGGAAAAAAAAATCACTCAAGGGTTTCATGCGTGCATACAACAAACACAGGAAAACTTTACGATTACGTTGGAAACTAAACACTTATCATGAGTAATTACTGTAACCAACTTAACTTTTCAAATAACCGCACTTTTTATAAAAACTAGAATGATCCAAACACAAAATACAATGTTGACTTGTTTCAAACAAAGGACGAACGCAGACTTTAGCGCCTGCGTTAAATAAATTCCCCAATGACAAGAAACTGGAAGCGTCGTGAGAAGTTTTGTCGTTCTTACAATAGATGGCGCGCTACTGAAAAGGATAATCTATTAACGTTCCGTTTTACGAAGAATACTTCGATATGTTATTTTGGTATCCATAACAACGAATCTAAATCGAAAATTTCTGTGGTGATATTTTAACAAACTTTGACAATGTACAAAAGATAACTCTTTTATTAATATTGTTTACATTTCTTAAAACAATGGTTGCAATCGTTATTGAGAAACTTTAACGGAAAAAAAACTATTTTTAATGTACTTTTTTCTTATAAGTCAGTACACTATTTTAGACATTAAAATAATTTCTACTTGTTAATTATGCAGATAAAAATAAAAACTGCATTATAAAAATTAAAAAAAACAATTCAGAACTGCTTGTAATTACTATGTAATAATTGCAATTACAACTTTCTTCAAGAATTGAACTAATAGATGTTCAAACCTAATACTATGCCTCATAAATTTTTGTATGACATAACAAATTCAATAATACAGAAATATTATTATGTTGATCCAGCCTTGAAACAAATAAAATAACTACCATTTTTTTTTAAATTGTGAATAAAAATATATGACAATGTTTTTACCAGTTTTATATTAATTTGCACTGGATGTAACTATGTAACTACCTGTGTATTGTTTGGATGGAATCTTACAAGTTGAATTTAATCAATTTCTCAGTTTGCCATTGAACTTAAACTTTGCATGCCTGTGTTTATTAAGAAACAGAATAGGATGGCACCATGGAGCCGATCTGATAATGGGGTCATAAGGTAGGTATAGGAACACCCGGGCTGAACAAGATAGATAGACTTCATGTTTAGGTTCAATTTATTTGTCTTAGCTAGCACTTTAATGCTATACAATATCCAGGATCTTAAAAGCTTGCATTTAAAGAGTTTTGTTTAACATAAATTTGTTATTTATGAGAAAAGTCTTAAAAACAAAATCAATCTTTCTTGAGGAAGAGTCGAACATTTAGTTAACAATTATTGAGTCTCAAAAGATCAGACAATTCAAAAACTAATGACCAAAAAATGGAAGTGTTTACCCAGAAAATGACTGTAGGTACCCAACAGCAGAAGGAAAAGAAAATACAAAAAAAGAAGATAAAATTTTAGGGTCTATTAATTATTATTAAGTCAACATAGTTATATTACTTTTAATAGTAAACATACTTATATTACTTTTAATTTAATTCTTACCTGATTTCTAATAGCAGCAACAGGAGTAAGTCCAAGTTGATTTTGTCCTTGTTGCAGAAACTGGTTAGTACCGGGAGCTAACATTCCTGCTTGACTTAAATACATAAGATGCTCTCCAGTTTTACCAATACCGTTCATGGCTTGCATTGAATTTGCATGATGCTGATGAATATCATATAAACCTTGTTGACTCAATTGTGCTGGGTTCTGAATGCCCTGCAGTGTAGGAATCATCATAGCACTGTTTTGAATTGTTAAATTGTTACCCAAAGTATGATTTTGCATTGGTGCAAGTTGTGTATGAACCATGTTTGTTGTCAGATGTGCAGGGTGACTCCCAATTACTGAAGGATTCATTGCCAAAGTTGACACAGATGAAGCAATAGCTTGGTTTATGTATTGTTGTTGATTTGTTTGAGAATTTTTAAGCTGTATAGCTGGGCCTTGTTGATGTATATTGTTCATTGTTATTTGTGTGGTATTTTTCCATTTATCTTGGTTCTGAAATCATAATACAACTCTAACTAAATATTACAATGAACATAATTCTGATTAATAAGTTATCTTGATTTGTATGTTGACTTTTATCTAATTAGTCATCAGAAACATTATGGCTGCAAATGTTTGAGGTTATGTTTATAGTGACAAGAAACAAACAAATTGAAGCTTTTGAAAACAAATACAATTACGATTGATAATGCTATTAAGTAATAAATACCTCAGGAATATTGTCTTCTCCGACAGCCCAGCGTTGTTTAGGACCTAGTGAAGCTAATTCTCCTTCTTGTTGTTCTCGTTGGAATACGTAATGCACTGAAGCATCGTCTTGAGCGCGAGCTTGAGACGGGCGCGCGTTTTGCAACCCTGCTTCTCCCGCCTCTTCTTCCGCTCCAGTACCTGGCCACTTCATTGGGCTACCGTGAGGTTTTAGCATTCAGCTTCACGACTATTGAATTCTCCACAGTCGTAAATGTATTTCTTCCTATGACGTTTCTTTCGAATTTCAACAAAAACAAAATAGTCAGCTGTTATCAAAATATAGTTTACATTATCTAGCGAACTATTTATTACAAAAATATTTCGATGATTTTGCCATTCAATGACTTTTAACTCTGTATTTGTCTTTGTAATGTCAGTAGTTTTATCAAGCACGATGACAGCCGCTTGGGAAACCAAAATATTGCTTTCGGTGACTCTTGTTCAAACGGTTTCCTTATCGAATTCAAACAAAGAACTACTTCGAACTTTCTTTTTTTAGTGTATGATACAGGAATAATTGTAAATTTTGCTAATTACGAACTATTTTATTGTATTAACTTTATTTAACAAAACTATTTGTCGGCGTCGAAAACTGAACTGAATAAACACTCAAAATTTTACACTATTCACACAATTTCTAAACAAAACGACCACAAATATAATTACTATATGTACACAGAACTATTTACAATGTACAATTTTTACAAAAAACCCGGTTTATGCCATTGGCTGTTGTCGATACTTTCTGATTTAGAAAAGACGACAAACATTCTTCACTGTCTGTCCGCCATAATCGGTTGGTCGGATAAATGCAGTGCGCGCGCAACGCGCAAAGATAAACTACATAACAAAAATAATGCTATTTATCGTTTCATTTTACGTTTCTTAGTATATTTTAATTAATTAATAATTGTGTTATTCTTTTTCCGCAATGTTCTGAAATTACAAAAATTTTTAGTAAAAATAACTTCTAAAAAAATCAACGATAATTAAGTTTAGTAAATCTTAATTTTGAAAGAAATATTTTTTGTGGATTTTAATAAATTTATATATTTAAAATGTTATCTAAAATAATGATTAAATAGTTACTAAGAAACTTACTCATTGTATTGTCGAAACTAACATAAAACATTTTATTAGAACATCAAATTATTAATTTACAACTGTTTTAAATGAGTAACCTTTTTCTGATGATAATTATTTGAAACAATTATTATTCAATAACATGTATTCAATAGTCTGTTATCTCAGACTTTTATAAATTAAACGATTGTTCAGAAATGCTCCGAATATTGTTAGTAAAAAAATATAGTCACAAATTTGAAATAAATTGTTACCTATTTAATGTTATATCAACAAGACTTAAAGTTCTGCGTAAAAAGAAACGTTTCATTTATTTTTAATCGTCATTGGTTTCTATGGTTTTAGCTTCTGGCTATTTGCCATATTGAAAATTCTCCATAGATAATATTTAAATAGAAGTGATCCGCCCCGCCTCACCACGAATACGTACGCAATGTACTGATACTGGTGCATCCCTTTGAAACTCTGTCTAGTATAGTAGTCGAAATAATGATTTTAGCGAATTTTGCTGAAACGAAATATTCTTTTATTTTTCTAAAGAAACAATAACTGCTATTATAGATTTAAAAAAAATTGGTACACCCGGGAATCAAACCTGGCACAATTCGAAAAAATCACACCCTGTATTTTTATTGCACCAATTGAATGAATCGAGTGATTTATAAGGATTCAATCTCTCTATGAAATGTGATAAATTAAGTTTTAGTCATTAAATTTTATCAAACAAGTATAAAATAATAAAGATTCAAATTAAATTTTATTATTTGATGCAAAATAATTATTAAAAGCTATAATTTAGCTCAAAACAATAACATTATAGTACATTCAATGTTTAAGTCGTCTCTATGTGTAATATAATTTTCTAAAATGATTTACAAGTGTAATGATTCAACTTCATCAAAATGTGCAGTCTAGTTTATAGGTGATAATTACAAAATTTATAAATAAATAAAACATCATAAAAGTAGAAATGTTTATTATTTAAGAGAACACAGGTGATTATAATTTATATGGGCTTAATTTTGAAATGTAATCCAATCAAGGAGAATACTAGACACTTCAGATCTTGAACTAAGTAATAAAATCCACGAAGCCCCTCCGGATCTCTTGATTGGTTCACGTCCACCAGCGATCCAGTCTTAGAAGTAGTGAAGGAAATATGTTCTTCTCCAATAACTATTTCTAATTCCTGGAAAATAATCCAATTTGAAGATAGTTTTTACGTATTGAATTTTTTACATTTGGCTACATAGTTAGCTAGAAAATAAGATTAGAGTAAACTAAATATTCAGCAGTAAGTTAACAACATACATAACTACAGTTTTATTATGTAAAATATTAGAAAGCTAAGTAGCATTATAGAATAGTTTTAGGTTATAATTAGATGTTTGATATTTATTCACACATTTAATGTTTATTGTTAAGTATGATAACTCTGTAAAAGTATACAGCTGCACTACCATATGAAAACTACTTTGAATGCACTTACTTGTCTACCAACTCTATCCGGTTGTGGCCACAAGCGATCATCTTCGTGCATAATTTCCGAATCAACTATAATTCTTTTCAATTCTTCCATTACACAAGGATGGACATAAGCTTCTTTACGGATCATCGTATCATTTTTGTAGTTAGAGTTATTGGCGTAACGTAGTTTACCATCAGGTCGAAATTCAAACTCGAGAAATTCGTGACCGAACTTTCCCTTGTGTCCAACATAGTATCGTATATAGAAGTCCGTAGACATGTTTCAGAATTATTTCGTAACTTTAATTTTTCACAATAACTTTGGCATCAAAGTTGCAACTCTTCTAAAACTTACTTTGTTAAATTAATTGAAATTCAAAAATATTTTCGTGATCTGCAAAGCCAGAAAACAATGTTTCCAGTTTTGACAATGAAATGACGTTTGACAAAGACCGGCGTCGGTCCGCAGTCAAGTGTTGTCCACAGTGTTGTCTCTTTGCACAGTTGACTCGATTGTGAATGTATCGATTCCATCGACAATCTTTGCGATTCTCATTTCTTTTCCTGTGGCTTTAAAAAAATAACTTAACACAAATTATGATTCTTTCTCTGTTTTCAATTTTTCTGTATGAAACTCAATTGTCACGTTAATATTATATGTGAGCACGCTCTATCTGCATTAAATTGAGGTAGTAAAAGTTTGCAAATTCATCTCTGATTTTTCAAACACATCATTTCAAATTTCCTGTGGTAATCTTGTAAAATAAATATGGCATGCTGGCAGTGCCTTTCCAGTTTCCACCGGTTACGTCAGTTAGCTTTAGCAAGAAAATGTCTCGCTCCTATTAGTTTCTTGAGAAGATCAGCTTTTAATTTACCATATTTTTTGTAAAAGTACTATAATAATTCAACTCAAAAATAATATGCCGAATAAATACCCATAACAGAACAAAGCTAAGCACCCTGTATAATAAATCTGTTAAAACAACTTACTTAATCGATTTTACAAAATTGTTAGAATAGAATAGTAGGTAATAGAATAAAAAGTCTCTCAGCACTATTGTGACTTCACGTTACATTCTACGCATTAATTTCTGAACAAGCAGCTTCAAAAGTTTTATTGATTTTGTTGCACATTTAAGCACCGTTACATTTTAATTAAAAATAATTTCTATATTATATTAATAAAATTTTGATAGAATAAATTTTTAAGTCAAAAATAATTTACAAAACCGGCAAAATTTATTTTAAAATATTCATTTCTGATATCTTTGTCATTCTTAAATTCTGAGTTTGACAGTTAATTTTCCATTTTGTAGTTGGCAATACCGTCTGCACCTTTCTTGTCAAATTCTTTTGCAACCCAGCCAATATGGGTGAGTTGAATGTTTTTAAAATTATTTCGAAAAATCCATTAGAATCTCTGTTTCTGTGAAAATAATTAATATAAGTGTATAACAAAATAATCACGGTTATTAGTTGAAAATAGATTACATGTGTATTTTTTAAATATCTTGTTCTATACACCGACCGATGAAGTTTATTTTGTTTCGGTGGAAGTGATGTGCTAATTCGTGTGTTGTGTTCAGGTATTAGTCGTGACCACTGGCATAAGCGACGGGCCACTGGTGGCAAACGTGCGCCCATCCGTAAGAAGAGGAAGTACGAGTTAGGTCGCCCCGCTGCAAACACCAGGGTAAGATCTGAGAACATAACCTAAACCCCATACACTACTTAGTACGAAATGCGTTAACTACTGTTTTATTGCACAGTATTGCGATTCTTTATATTATGTTAACGTTTCTTTTTTCATTTCAGCTCGGTCCTCAACGTATCCACTCGGTCCGTTCTCGTGGTGGTAACACCAAGTACCGTGCTCTGCGTTTGGACACTGGTAACTTCTCCTGGGGATCGGAATGTGAGTTTAAACTTTATAATCCATACAAACATTTTGTTTTTACAGTAATTTCATTCATGTTGTTTATTAATTAATGCTATGAACTGTTAATCTTCACCTTGTTTTGAAAAGATGGGCATTTTCACATTTATTAGAGAGTTCCTCATTGATTTTTAGTTGCCCAAAATATTAACCCAATATTATTTTTTATTGTTTAAGGCTCTACCCGTAAAACCCGCATCATTGATGTAGTATACAATGCATCCAACAACGAGTTGGTGCGTACCAAGACTCTTGTAAAGAACGCTATTGTTGTTGTGGATGCCACTCCGTTCAGACAATGGTACGAGTCTCACTACACATTACCTCTTGGAAGGAAGAAGGGAGCTAAACTGGTAAGTTTACCTTATTTATTTGTGTGTGCAATAATTATTAGTAGAAAGTTTGTATTTTAAATAAAATGTATTTCAACCAATTTCTACATGTATTGCAATAAGTAAAAAAAATTTTGGTCAAAACAAGGATACTGAAATTCAGATGAGATTCAAATATTTTAATACCTTTCTTTAATGTTTTTTTCTTGAATGTCTTTAACAGTAAGTAAGTCTGTATTTTCATTTATTCAACAATTGAAGTGAATTTATTCACAAAAAAAAAACTAAAATAGTGTTTTTTAATATTCCAGTCTATGCTACTAATGTTTCATTTATTTTTATTTTTTTTAACTTATACATATATTATTTACTTTCTGAAAACTTTTTTAGGTGTAGCTATTCTTGAGTTGACTTGACCAACTAATCGATTGATAGTGATGAAGTTTTTTGCGTGTCAAATGATTGTACAGTGATTCAAGCAAGTTCTGAGCTTATATTATTATACATTTTTCTAATTTTTGTATGAAAAGTGACAAACTTTTTCCTTTTTTATAGACTGAGGCTGAAGAAGCCATCATCAACAAGAAAAGAAGCCAAAAGACAGCAAGGAAGTATGTGGCAAGACAGCGCCTGGCTAAAGTAGAAGGTGCACTTGAAGAGCAATTCCACACTGGACGTTTGCTAGGTAATTATACTTTTGTTATCTTAATATGTGTGTGTGGTTTTTAGAACCAAATTAATGTTTGCAATCTCTGATATTTTATTGCCTATACTAATGTTTAATTCTTGCTAGTTGATGTGAAACAAAATGTGAGTGATTAATTTGGGTATCTTAATTTTTTTATTACTAGTGCTGAACCATTATGGTCTCCCATGTGAACAAAAGCTATAGATTATTTATTTATTTACAATAAGAAGAACACAAACAAATTGTAATTTTTTTTTAACAAACTAAATTTAAGATTGGTTTCATTTCAAATGACATGTTCCACATATAGATTTTCAGATATACGCACTTATCAGCACTAGATTAGATGTAAAATAACAATAAGTATGTGATGAGTTATATTTCCAATAGTGGCTACTATACTAGCAGTTAAAGTGAGAAGTATACAAAATAATTTAATGATGAAATCAAAAGTTTTGAAGTTGCATTTAGTGATTGGAACCGTTTTGGGAACAGTCCAGCAACTGAATGATGCACTTTGTCATAGTTACTCTGATCACATTCAAACAGTATACATTTAATTTACATGTGAGTGCAATACTACATCTTTTTATGTATTATTTCAGCTTGTGTGGCGAGCCGACCAGGTCAGTGTGGTCGTGCTGATGGATACATTCTGGAAGGAAAGGAACTCGAGTTCTACCTGAGAAAGATCAAGTCTAAGAGGGCGAAGTAATATGTGTAATATAAAATAAACATAAAAAACTCAGCACTGTTTTTCTTAAGGTCTTTTAGTACAACCAACAATAGAACTTGTTACCTTTTGTTAAAATTTTTTAGGATACAAAAATATTACAACTAATGTACACTTAACATTTGCATGGCATGTTGTGTGTTCATTCATGCATCACTTTGAAAAATCAGAATCAATGAAAAAGTTGAAATCTACATAAAAAGTATTGTGTAGGAAGTTCAACAAAACATTCCAATTATCAAAAAGTTTGAGATAAATTACAAAACAATACTAGTTCTAATACTATAGAATCTATATGAAGATTTTAGAGCTAGACAATAGGGAATAGAAGTATGTAACAATAATCGTTGATGGATAGCAATGATCACGTTACTGATTGGCACCAATAACTATTTTAACTCTTCTGGCATGGGTTAAGATTGTTACTGTACTGTACTGTACCAACCCATTACTGCCCACTGTTGGGCTCAGGTCTCAGTAGAGGGATTGGAAATTGTTACGTTTGTGCAAAATTACGTCATGAGAGCCTTACTGCGGACTCGCCTTCGGTGTTTCCGCAGTGCTACCAATAACCTCAAATGAGGTTTAACAAAAGTCCTGAGTAGTAAAAAAAACTGCTCCTCAATTCCCTTACAGAGGCTCAGGAACTTCGGTAACCACTTACCATAAGGTGAGCTGGAAGCTCGTTTATCTTAAAAACAAAGTATTTTTAGAAATTAATTTCAATTGAGAAGGTAAATAAATAAAAGCACAGTTTTGGAAAAATACTATAATATCCTAGAGTTGAGCGGATCCACCATCTTCCCGGCCATCAACGATACGTGGATGTTTGCGTCCATCACGAAGTATAGGAACGGGTACGTTGCGAAGAAATGAACAGGGTCATGGTTCGAAACGTAACCTGAAAATTAAACAAGATAATATTATTATACAGGGTGAATCTAAAGCGGGCTATGTATCGATTTTCAGATCGGATTTGCTTTAGGCGCGCATTCGGTAATTTTCGCTTTACCTAAATCTCCTCACATAATTTTATTCATCTTAAGATTTTATAACAGACTTCCAAAAAGAAAGGTTATCAATATGAGTGTATTTATGTCTTCACATAAATTTAAATGTTTGGGTTCTAAAAGATGATAGTCGTAATGGGGTCCCATTCATTTTTTTCAAGATCGATGTACTTTTGAGGGTTTGTATTTTATAGCTATATTAAAATGTAGCTTTTTATTGAAATCAATTCAACGATTGGTTATGCGGGTTGCGTATGTTTCTTTTCTAGATGAATCAATTTCGATGATTATTCTTTCTTTGATGGCATTGCGTACAATTGCATTTGATAGCTTTTGTCTTTCTCATAATCTCGTAATGAAAAAAAAAATATGCGGTTCGTTAGACTCGCTAAAACTCGAAAACGGTTGAATCAATTTAGCTCATTTTGGTACGGCACACCTCATGGTTAGTTGTAGTCTCTTACAAACATCTAATTTCTGGGCATCTCCTAAAATTTAACAACTGTTAAATTTTTGAAGCAGTCCATGCTCCGCGTTTTGTGTTAAAACTTTCAAGTGCCTATTTATCTGATCTAACATGAAAGTGATTTTCGCTCGGCTTTTTGAATGTGTTAAAATGACACAACCGTCCCGTTAAGACCTGTTAATCGATATTAGCAGGGGTTCAATTGCTATTTGCCAAAAATCTATGCCAATTACTTCGTCTATGATCTTGAACAATAGAGTAATGATACTACTTATACATGAGCCAAACCACATTAATAAATGAAATCAAATGAAAACGTCCTTGTGATGCTAATGCGTCTGATGTTCATCAAACAATATGTCAACAGTAGCAACAGGAAACAATCATCTAACCATTTTTCAAACTCATGTAATGGAAACCGGGGGACTATCCGCAAATCATTTTCATCTCGCGATTAGGTATGCCGGTCGCAGTAATGTCGATACAACGCAGTTTTGCCTAATTGCCCGTGAGGGTAGAATTAGATAGTTGATAACGACGCGCGCATCAATGGAAGCAAATGGCCGTGTCGCCGCGTTACGCCATCGGCTCGCTTGGGGCTAGAGACAATGGATGCAGCCGCTTTCGCCACCTCCCGCCCACAGATTTGCACTCTTTTGGCAACAATTATCCCAATCCGTGCACCGGAAAATAAGAACAACCGTCGCAATTATGGTGTTAAAACAACATCGTTGACAACTGTGTTGTAATCTTTTCGTATGAGCAAGTCTAGTCACTTACTGGACTTTACACAAGTCCTACCGTCGTGACATAGCAAGAGTTAGAACCATGCCGAAACTAGCTCATTATGTTCGATTATTGACATGTCCTTTATGGTTGTCAATTACCTAATTCAATCAATTTTGTAATTTTTCGGAGCGCGTCAGTCGTCAAGGATTTTCCGGCGGCAGGTGAACTCGCTGGCCCGTGACCACTGTACGATGAGCAAATTCAGACCCACTCATTTCCACCAGATAAACGGCTTACTTTGTATTTAACTAAGGCCCAATTAAATGGTTACTACCATGACGAGGTTCCACTTTATGGTTCCAACCGACAACCGCAACTTGAGATCAGATAAAAAATGAACCCTTATCTGAGTCATTTAAATATTAATTATTAATAAAAAATATTAATTACCTATACAATACATACTATTGTGAGTAGTTCTGTCTAAGAATATAATATGCAGACATGGGAGAAAACGTACTCGTTTTGATAAAGTAGACTAACTCATGTCTAACTGAGTCTTTTTAATGATGAAGGAAGGTTATAAATCATCTCCGGGTAATACAATTTCTCGTGCTGCGATATACAGAATGCTAATAGTTCTTTTCAATTTTCGGAACCGTAAACGTTGCCCAGTTGAAATCAGTTAGAATCAGTGGAAACGACAAAAACGTTTGCCTATAGCACTCGTTTTCGGAGTATCTTCGTCATTCGCGAATTCATGAACGACGATAGCTACTTATTATCTGGTGGGCTACTTGTTTTTTTTTTTTTTTTTTTTTTTTTTTAAGCTTTTGGCTTTTGTCTCCTTTTTGGTACAACATTGCCAATGTCAGGTTTGAAGGGATCACAGTTATTCGATTGGGCAATAGTATTGAATATTTACACGATTTGTGAATGAGTCAATATACTTAGACCTAGTATGATTATGTTAAATATAATATTATAATTACAATTTTAGATTATTAGAGTTAATAAAGTTAGCAAGAATGTATATTACTTTTGTTGTTGGAAAAGTTAGTAAATACCCCATATTAGTAGGGAAAGGAATGTCAGCATTCATAAGTAGGGAATATAAAGGTTCACACTTATTGTTCAAAGGACAATTAAAAAATATGTGGTCAAGTGACCCTATCTCTGAGCCACATGGGCACATTGGGGATTGTAAAATTCTCAACTTGAATAAATAAGCGGGAGAACAAACATGGCCAAAACGCATTCTAATTAGTATACTAGTGGATTTTTTATCAAGATTTTTGAATTTGTAAAACCACGGTTTCCTGTTGATAGTTGGTTGAATTTTAGAGTACTTGTATTTGAAGGTCTCCCATTCTCTCGTCCAGTCCTCAAATAAAACTACATTAGAAAAAGTGACTAAATCACAACTGACGTTACAAAAGAATTCTGAATCACCACTCGTTGCCGCTTCTTTCGCGAGTTTGTCTACGATCTCATTACCAGTAATGCTCACATGACTAGGGACCCAAACCAACTGAATGGTCAGATTCCTCATGTGGGCGGCATAGAGAATCTCCTTAATTTTGGATATGATGGGATGATGGTTACAATTTTCAAGCGGGTTCTCGGAAACTGATTGTAACACACTTGATGAATCGGTAAAAATAACAGAAAGATTAAGTTCATTATTGAGGATGTACCTAAGACAACTCAGTAAAGCGGTGGACTCTCCGGTGAAGACAGAGGCTTCAGCAGGTAATTTATGGAGAGCTTTGTGTTTTGAGTTACCATGGTAGAAAGCAGCGCCTGTACAGTCCATAGAATCAAATTTAGACCCATCCGTGTAGAAAGTGTTCCAACCCGGCCATCTGCGATCCAGCAGCCTATTAAACTCCAGGTTAGGGTGAAGGGTGGTCTTACTAATGTTAGTATATGAAATAGAGGGTGGATGAAAAATTGCTTTAAAAGGTAACTCGTAGAGAGGGCGTTTCTCTAGCTGGTGGGTAGGTGTTCCGCTAGACACAAATCTATGGTAGCTGATCATCAGGCAAGGTGCTTTTTTATTATTCCGGTAACTGGCATTGGAAGTTGAATAGAGTCGAGCTATTTTAGCAAAGCAGAGGTCAGAAGGTGTTAGAGTTAATTTGAAAGGGCTACTTGTTAATTTACCTATTCATTTTCTCTGTTTGTTTATATACATATTTATGTGATGTTTAGGGTTATTTAATTTTAATCACTGTCTATTAAAGTGTTAGGTTTAATCAGAATTCGTATTAGAAGCAATACTGCTTCTGCTACATTACTGTGGAAGAGAATTAAGTAGGATAGGTTTGAAAACAATAAATAACTCACGATTTTTCTTCTGATCATCTGGATGATATTTTCGAATAGCCACAGAAACAGCTTGTTCTATACTTCGGACATACACACCAGACTGTTGAGTCATTGGTGTGAAGTCTCTTTGCCTCGGTTCAAAAACGTCCCGTATCCCAAGCTGTAAACATGTAAAAGTAGTAGAAAATAACATAACAAGAATATAACGTGTCTCTTTTCAAACGAGGTTTAAGAAAAGTCATATATGGTTAGGTGATAGATAACGGGCCTTCTTTGTCCTGGTATTGTTGCAGTTCATGAGCGACGGGAACCGCTTACCATCAGGTGGATCGTAAGCTTCAACACCGTCAATACTTCAATATTAACTTTTGGAAAAAATGGACATTTAATTTTATATGGATTTGGGGCGACCCAAATAAACACATCAACAAAGGTTATGCATTCATTCTCTGCGAGATCAGTGACACTGATAGTAATGATAATTAATGTGGGTTTTAAATGTAATTGTTAGGTTTTTATCTATTCATTACAAAGATGTTAAATATGTCAGTATATTTTCTCCTCTTATGTAACTTAAAAGTTGGTACAGTAGTAAAGTAAAGGGTTGTTGTAGGAATGCAACATTTTTGCGGCACTGAACCAAGTGAAATTTTAAATGATATATTGCCTTGTTGATGTATTGATTCGAAGAATAGCTTACCTACTACACAAGTTGTAGAGATAGGAGTGTTATGATGAGTAAAAGCTCTTGAGAGAACTACAATATAAGAACATGACTAAGATTTTGAAATATCACAACTACATTTGTAAGATACTAGAGAATTTTCTTCTAGCGTCATTTGGATTTTATTTTACTGTTTTTAATTTTAACACAGTCATTTGTCTGTCTTATTTTAATTAAAATAGCGTTTCGATATATTATACTTACTTTCTGTAAATCTGTAGTGAGAGTTATGTGACCTTTTACGATAAAACTAGGAACTATTCCTTTTACCCGTCTAGGACGAAGCGCTGCATAGATATCAGACAAGTCTGATTCCCTAGCCATGCGTGCCAGCAACCTTCCCAATTCCGCAGCATTGCCTCTGACTGGTAATACAACGAGAAGGTAATACCGATCACTGTCTAGTGGAAGCCGGAGTGCTGAAGCCTCTAGATGCGGTAAGTATGCATACTCCAATATTGTGTCGTAATGCATGTATGTCACCTAAAATAAACATTAGATCTGTATCCCTTTAGCGTTGCATTTTTGATTTATTATTTAGTTTTAACTTTCCACAATCAGCCATTTAAGGTTAAGGTTTTCAGAGGCAAGACATATAAGCACATAATAAATTTGTTGTGATCATTGCCAGTAGTACAGAAACGTTTTAACATTGAGGTTGATGTTACATTTATAGGAAATTACTAAATTGTAATTATCATAATAATATGTATGTATATGATATAAATATGTAATTAAAGAACTGGCTAACCTGAACACTTTTTAATCCATTTGCCAAAAACATCTTTTCATCAAACGTAGGCTTTGGAGGCTCTGCTGGAATGTCGAAGGACCTATACATTAAATAATCATCAATGTAAGGGGGATTTGTGAAAATAAAATCAACTATCGATTTCTTCCGCCGTTCAAGTGTTTCCAGTGAGGAATTGTTGATAACAGTTGTCGTCATATCTAAGGTGGTCGACATATCAGTAGATGTTGGTTGTAGTGTCGTGGATGCTAACGTTGTGCTCTCTGTTTGTTCTTCGATGGTGGATGCAAAAGTACTTTCTGTTGGGCTTAAAGTAGTTGTTGAAGTCATCATGGGTGTGCTATCAACTTCATTATTTTCAGCTTGGGTTAAAGCAATTGTTGCTTGAGACATTTGTTGAGCTATAGTTTCTTCGTCGATATCAATGCTTGCAGGATTCGTCATTGTAGTCGATGCAATTTCAGTTATTGTAGAATCTGTTGGATTTGCAGTGGTAGCAGCATTTGTTGTTGAAATTGTTGGTGTTGTTGTTTCTGTAGTAGACATGAGAGGCTTTATAACCTTTTGGGATGATGTGGTACTAATAATGGGCGTTGTGCTTTCTGCATTGGGTGCAGATGAAGGTATGGCACTGGTTGATGCCATCGGATCTATCGTTTCAGCACTTGGATTCGTGGAAGCTTCTTTTGAAGGTGTAGGAGTTGTTTCTTCTCGTGTATTCTCAGTGGTAGTCGTTGTTACTGCAGACATACCCACGGTAGTTGCTTGTGTTGTAGATGAGTTTGTCATTGGCACTGTTTCGTTCATAGTACTATTGTTTTGGTCTGGAAATGTGGGTAGTTGATCATTCTCCAAATCGAAGCCATAAAAACGTAATATTTTCTTGAAGTTTTCGTTAAACGTTACGTTCTCATTATTAAGTGCTAAACCCGCAAGAAAACCCTCTTCAGGAACGAAATACGTCTGGAAATAAAAAACGGCTATGATTGAAATATATTATTTTTGGCAGATCATCCAACTCCTACCCTCCAGTCTACCTAAGTAAAGGAATCCATTTAAATTTTTATCAAGGTCCAAAAATAGCTCTTGATTTATTCCACTAACATAATAACATTTTTTTTTTCTATACATAGTTTTTTACATTTAAGTGGAAATTATGTCATCAAAACTAATCTATAATTATTGGTGTAGCTGTAGTTCCTACTAGCCACTGTGTCATTCGCACTTTAGTTACAGATCAACAGATTCAAAACAATTGATTTCGTTCAATGCCCCCACATTTCGCTTTGAGAAAGTTTCGTTTCCAGAATAAAAAATAAAGGTTAAAAGGTAGATCATTAGAATTTCATCGAAGTTTAAAAATTTAGATCAATAGTCTCCAATAATTTATATTGTTGGATTGACTGCCATACTGACTCTGTGCGTGATATTGATTTATTGAATGCCTTCATCTAAAAATCCCACTCTAGGCTATGTAGAGTGGATATATTCAATTATACTGGACGTATTCCAAAATTTTATGTAAACTCAAAGAAAGAAAAGATAATTTTCTGTTATGCCGGCTGTTATTTAGATAGTAACGTTCTGTTTCTATTTGGTAGTCTAAAAACTCTAATTATTGTTTTGCTTTGATCGCACTCTTTTTCTTTTGTCAGCAACATTTATTTATTTAAGAGTTGCATTGGATCTTGTTTTAGCGGTTAATACGGATCCTTATAACTCTGAATTGATTTAAATGAAGTTATACATATTGTAGTTGTCAATGTTGTAGATGTAGAATACTGCAAAATTCTTACGAGATAAGCTCGGAATCGCTGTAGCACAAACGATTTGTAGTGATTGCGTTAAGGACCCAAGAATACCCAGATAGCATAATAAGGGGAATGATTAAAGACTATAAAGCTGTAATTCGTATGTAAAAGTAGTTTAGAAAGATTGTGTTTACCTAATAGAAATTTAATAACAGTATGTTTTGCTTGTCTATGCAAGTAGATCAGCCTTTGCCTCACATCATACTAAGATTAGTAGGTAAGTAATTAATTTCGTTATTAATTATATCCTATCTGCTTTTCTTTTATTTGTGCTGAGATAAAAGTTGTACAAAGCTGTGCATTTATGACCATCATGTGCTTAGAATAGAGTATTATTCTTCTACACTCAGTTTCTTTTCTGTCCTATTATTTTCATAGAGGTAGTAAAGCAACTGTTTCAATCAGTAACACTAAAATAAACTAACACTTACTTTTAACGTTCGGTGAATATCCCGAAATCCAACTCTCATAGTTTTTCTATTCCACGGCAGTTGTATAGCTCGCTGCAACTGGTATGAGGACTCGCCATCAACTCCTTCGTACAATGCGACCAGGATACCCATCAGGCCATATGGTGAAAATGCAATGTTATTTTCATTGAGAAAATTATGTTCTGCTAATACTTTTAAGCCAAAACCGTTGGTTACATCTACCATGTGTGCGAGAGGTGTACGACCATTGTCCCATAATTTTATTTCTATAGGGACTCCGTAGTCCGCGCCTTCGACCAAAGAAATGCAAGTGTAAAACAAGTTACAGATCAAGCCTGCGACGGCGCAGGATGCGGCACGTCCACCGCGGCGCATTGTATTCACGGTTGTGATCATGTTGTAATCGCGCTTCGCTGACCACAATCCACACATCTTTGAGCTAATCCCAATGTCTAATTAAAATATTAAGACCCCGAACGTTCGGTGAATGCCCTCCGTGGCGAACCATGTGATAATTTTCGCACGGCATAGTCACGACTTTTTGTATTAAGAATAAAAACCGTTATAAATATTACTAAGTATCAAATTGTATTACAACCTCCTTAATGTAATCTCAGCAACATGATATATGCAGATTTTATACATCTCCTTTACGCTCTCAAGGAGGGGGTACTTTCTTTTGAGATGTATAATACAACTAATGATCTCACAGTTAGGATAGAAGCTCTATGTATCCTAGTTTGACCACGAAGCGACCGGTGATTGTCGATTAAATAGGTTCTCTTAGTAATCTGTAAAGTAAATTGCACTGGATGTATCTATGTATGTAACTATGTAAGTTCGGGTGGAATCTTGCAAGCTAAATTTGACAAACTTCCCGGTTTCCGATTGAGCTGAAATTTTGTACGCAGATTTATATCGCGCGACAATGCAATAATATGAAAAATGGGGCTGATCTAATGATGGCTCGGGAAGGTGGTCACAGGAACTCCTGTATTAAATAAGATAGATCTGTCGTGTTTGTGCTTATTTTACTTGTCTTGGCTACCACTCTACTGATACATAATGTAAATTATTATTTTAATGTACTGTTTGTTATGAGTATTAACTTTTATCCTATTCGTTCTGATAGTTTGGATAGATACTCGAGAGGTGGATAAATGATCATTATTGAAACACCACCATGGTCCATGACGTAGGTATTAGTATAGTCTAATATGGTATTACTTAGTATAATTTAATAATTAAATATAAATAAATAAAGATTCAAAATTTATGTAAGGTTGGCGGCATTGTCGCTTAGGGCGATTTCTTTCAACACAAGAAATAAAAAAGTGCTATGAGGTGAACGGTAGTCAATAAGGTGCTGTACTAAGAAGGGATATAAAATAAATTGAATAACAAACGGGTTGATCAATTGCCTCTCTTTCTATACAGCTGTGTCTTGAAAATTATTAGCCCATATAACCCCCCCCCCCCCCGAGACCCCGAATAATCGAATATCAAAGTCATACAAACGCACCAAAAGCGCAATATTGCAGCAGCTTCAAAAGAAACTATAAGACTATTTCGGGATTCCATTCCATTAATAATAGTCCTCTTAAACTTTTGCTAACGTTTTCCACAATCCTAACATATCGTAAGATTAAAACCCAGTGGCCATTTTTTCATTACGACTTAATCAAAGTTGACAGATGGATGCCTCGTCAAATTTGACATTTGACAAAATTTTAATTCTGCCAAGCTCAAGCAACGTATAATGGACGCCGGATTTATCGTCTCCGAAATATCCTAAATCCAGTCTTTATTTTTGATTACGTGTGAATAATCACAAAATTCCTTTTTATTTTGATAACCAAAGGTTGGTTTGCAACTATATTTCCGATGTTCTTTATTTTTCGGGATCAATAATCTTCGTCTTCAAAGATCATCATTTGAACAGGTTTGTTCTTATTTGTAATGATTTACTTGACTTTTAATTACAATACTCTGTACATCATTCAAGCTAATTTACTAAGATGTTGGCATCAAATATTAGAGAAACTTTGTTATCAAAAGTACGAACTTGTGTCGAGTATGCTAGGGCGACAAGTTGTACTAAAGACCTATGCAGTTTATTTATGCAATAAAGTCCAGTTGAGTGAGGTTTATATTAAATAACTTCTACATACTTATTGCTTAGTGTAAAATAAGTATCAATTGACAAAGCCCCTAAAGTAAACTCCAAATTTCCAATGGAAAATTGAATTACTGAACTCAGAAAAAATCTTATTTTGTAAACTTCTGTAAATTACGACTGTATAACATAAAGAAGAAATCGCTAGTAACTGTAGTGAACAAGATCACTGTGCAAATAGACTCGTCACATTTCATATGTTTTTTCTGAATGTTGTAAGTGCAGTGAAATATAAATTTTAAATCATGTTTAATAGCGATTTTGGTAAGTAAAAAACAAAATTTTGCAAGTAAGTATTATTTATAAATCAATGAATATCATTCTATATACATAAATTCTTAACACATAATTATGAGTAAAAAGTATAATGTTAAGTGTCCCATTTTGTTCAGTTGATCTCAAACATCTTTATGCTTAAAGTTTATCTTTGATACAAGCAACCCAAGATTTCTGTTGATAACTAAATCATATTGTTAAGTAGTTTTTACCTTCACATGTATAGGAGAAATTTATTTTGATACAAATCAAAATGTATAAGTCAGAAAAAAAATGTTTATTAGTGCGTGTGTTATGTTCTAATCTGACAGAACATAGGTGAGATTATATTTTTCATAATAATGCACTTACGAGTGCATATGTGTAATATGTATGGCCCTCTCAAAAAGTAAGTATAACCACCGAATTGAAATGTTTGTAAGTATCGATTTATTTATAGTGAAATGACTTATTTTAGTGTATAAATATTTAAACAAGGTTATTAATTAACAATGGTTTACAGCTGAAGAAAAGTTAAAGAAACAACGAAGACACTTGCTAAATATAGCGAAGAGTAGTTTATGACCGTTGTATAGGTCATAAACTACATAGTGTAGTGCATAAAGATGGATCTGCCTGACTGCCCCCCGGGGGCTGAGGGCTATGAAGATACGGTCACTGAAGTACCAAAGAAGACTGAAGATGGAGGTTGCACTAAGGTAATTATAAAATTGGTTTCACTCAATGCAATACAACAAAAAAAAACTTGCATATCATGAATTTGCAACAAACCATATTTAATTTACAAAAAAGTGTTATGATAAAAAAAAAAATTACCACAGGAACATTAAAATAAACAATATCTAAATTTCCAAAATCATTGTTTCTTCTACTTTTTAGCAATTAAGAACCATTATTAGATATTCTAAATAACTGAGGATAAATTATTGAAATGCTAATTGAACCTTTCGATTTCTTTATTTTTTGTTACTACTAAAAATGGTTATTTATTTATGAAGGTAAATCAAACTTATTTGATTTTAATTTTATCTCATGGGTGTTTTAAGCATAAATAAGCTTTGTATTTCAACTAAGAGTGCATATATGTCACCTGGATCTTAAACAAATACAAGTCTGTTATCAAGTTAGAGGGGTTAAATAACACAAATTAACTGTCACTTGTTACTTTATGAA
The DNA here is from genome assembly GCA_030269945.2 of Trilocha varians. NCBI lineage: Eukaryota > Metazoa > Arthropoda > Insecta > Lepidoptera > Bombycidae > Trilocha > Trilocha varians. The sequence goes on along the minus strand of AP028267.1, from coordinate 9,517,427 downwards.
ACTTGTTAAGTCCATAGAAACTTAATGGAACTTAACAAGTGACATTTCTTTGTATTTTCCGGTACCTTACGTATATACCTTAGCACTGAACTTTTAGCAATCTTCAAATTCAACATTTACAAACATAACAGATGTGACAAACATGTTTCTTAGTTGAAAAGCATAGCACAACTACAGACAGAGTGTGATTACATGGATAATAGGCTGCTATTTTCAGTAATTTCATGGACTTGTGGTAAAGTCCTATATGATGGTTAAAAAACTTTATCTTCAATTCTGGGTAAAAAAATATACTTGGAAATAAATTTGGATCATAATTATTACATATTGGTTCAAGCATCCTATGTAATGTGAAACAAATGATTTTCATCTTGCGAATTGATGTTAATTGGTTGGAATATAATAAATCCAATAATGTTTGATTTTCTGTATCCTACTGTTAGTCTAGTCAACAAGTGCCTTTTTGGTCAACTTTTTTCAGCAGTCTCCGAAAATTGTGATTGTGATGTCATTCGATTTGGAATGGCATCTTGATAATTTCTAATAAAAATTAAGTTCCGCTTGCAAAACTTGCAAAAGTTATTTAAATTAACTAAAAAAAGGGATTAAGGTTCTTTCAAATTTCTCAAAAACTAACAAAGATTTTTCACATTTAAAAAATAATTCAATAAGAGGAGGAAATTTCCCAAAAAAAAGGTCTCGATTCCTGGAATTGAAGGACCAATGTTAATAATTTTCGGACTTTTAATGAATAAATATTATATAAACTTATTTAATCTTACAATAAACAATTGAAATTCAGATGCCTACAGGACAGATCAATGAACAATAATTATAATCTATGGTAAAAATTTCATATTGCGATGTTTCAATAAGTTATAGTATATTAAAACAATTTTTTTGTAGCAAGTACATTAACATTGAAGTGTGATTAATTGTTAAACTATTAATCTGAGAAGAGCTATTTTTCAAAGTCAAAATAGTGCAGTTGACTATTTTATGGTATTTATTTTTGAGATTGTAATGAATTTTACCTTTTTCATTATTTTTTTAATGTGATTTTGTTGAATATTTAACATTATTTTGAAATGGGTTGATATTTGTTTGTCTCAGAGGAGACTAAATGTCAGTCACAAAAAAAAACTTGAACTTTGATGATATGTAAAGTAAGTCAATAAATAACTCAACATCATAGAAAAATAACATATTAACGAAATATACTACGAAAACAAAAAATATATTCTAAGAGTTTGTATTAGTGATTCAGAAGGTAAGTTATGCGTTAATTATGTGTCTTATAAAAAAATCTAGAAAGCAAATGTGTAGAATTTATCTACAGGTAAGGAAAAACGATACACTTGAAAAAAAAACAAACATGCTCAGTTTCTATGGGTCAGTTTATATTACAGAAACTTAAGCTAAACGGTATAAACCTAAAAGTCATAGGAAAATTAAGTAGTTAAGACGACTGTTTACTACAAGAATTTAGGCAAATAAATAAATATATTATGCTTACACCAAATATGGTTTTTCTTTTACTAAAAATCAACATTGTTCCAAAGACCAAAACAATGATATATTGTAACTTCAAAACAGAAACTAATTTGTGTTTGTGTGTATTTGTGTTGACTTTTTGTGGCTTTTATTATTCCCTTTTGGATCAAGCAAAGACACCCGCAGTATAGCATTCTTCAATATGCCCCTTTGATAAGGGCGAAAAGACCCAATGTGTGGGAGAAAGAGTGTATTACAACCCGTTCCCGAACACAGGGTCGAAAATCACTTATTGCGAAATAAAATGACTATCGCCGCTCAATTAGATGTACGTTCCTATGAAAATCCAAACCCGTAACATACAATGCGCACGTACCTGGATAGATTACGATGACGGCTCCTGGCTCCAATCTTGGTGACCGCGACACACAGTAACACACTGGTCGATGGTTCTACCACGTTTTACGATGATCTTGATAAGGTTAATAATATGAATAGTGCACGTAAAGATTGCGTTCGAATTAGTGCTCCGTACGATGCAGGAATCTTTCGCGTAATGGCCGAAGACAAAAGTGTATGTCATCGTCAGGCGTTTATTTCTTGATACCCGCGCATAGAACAACAAAAATGTTGCCCTTGTTCGAAATTTGAATTCCACATTCAAAGTACACAAATTGGCGGCGATTTGAATTATATGAAGTCGAAACATCCCGCCGGCCAAAATACTATTGGTATTTTCTCATTACAAGTAGGTACACAATACAAATGATACGATAGTGTTGATTCAATTATAATAATAAACGTTATTATGCAAACAAGGTTATACAAAAAAAAAAAAAAATAAATAATAAAAAAAAATGTACAAGGTAACCCTTGCCTAAAACGATTAAAAATTAAGATGAAATTGGCAGTGGGCAAAGTTTAACCAGCGGTCTCTTAATGAGACTATTGTTCGCTGTCTTGACCGTTGCTACGCGGACTTCGTTGTCAGCTCCGGGGTGTAGCTCGACTACTCTCCCGAGTGACCAATGTAACGGTGTACGATTATCATCCTTGATTAGGACCATGGTATCGATTTGTAATGGTTTGGACATTTTTGTCCATTTTTCTCTTTGAATTAAACCGTGTAGATATTCGTTTTTCCAACGTAACCAAAAGTTTTGTTGAAAGGATTGAATAAGTTGCCATCTATTAAGACGGTTAATGTTAATGTCTAATAAATCATTGTCTGGAACGGTAGTCAGTGGTTCTAAGGTTAAGAAATGACCGGGAGTTAAAACGTTCATATCGTTAGGGTCTGAACTCAGTGGGCACAACGGACGAGAATTAAGGACTGCTTCGATTTGACTAAAGAGGGTAGTTAGTTCCTCGAAAGTTAACACTTGATCACCAACTATGCGATATAGATGTGTCTTTGCGGCTTTGATTTGTATTTCCCAAACACCTCCGAAATGTGGTGCAGAAGGAGCGTTAAATTTAAACTCGATTTGTTGTGTTCCGGCAGCGTTCTCCATAAGAGATGAGAAGAAATTTCTTGCCCCCACAAAGTTCGTTCCACAGTCCGCATGAATAGTATTGCATCTACCACGACGCGCTACAAAACGTCGCAGTGCGGCGATGAATCCTTCTGTCGAAAGACTCGATACTACTTCTAGGTGCACTGCCTTTGTTGTCAAGCATACGAACAGACAAAGATAAGCTTTATCGATTTTTGCACCACGATGAGTACCTAACTTAATTCGAAATGGTCCACCGTAGTCGACACCTACGATAGAAAATGGTTTGACTTGATTAACACGATATTTAGGTAGATCACTCATATATGGTTGAAGTGGCTGAGGTTTCACGCGGTAACAAGGAATGCATTTTGAGAGACAGTGTCTTATCCTTCGTTTGGCCGATATAATCCAAAATTGCTGAAGTAACAAATAATGAGTTGTATTCATTCCGGCGTGGCAATGTGTTCGATGAATCGATTCGATAAGTTTCATTGTCAAAGGAGAATCTGGAGGCAGTAGGGCTGGATGCCTTTGCTCAAAACCTAATCCCGCATGACGGATACGTCCACCTACTCTAAGAACACCACGATCGTCGAGGAATGAGTTTAGCTTGCGAAAAGGTTTAGGAAGGATTTGACTAGAGTTTAATTTCATAAATATATCATGGAATGATTTAAATTGGACAAACTTAACAATGATTAGTAAGGATTCTTGACGTTCCTTTGAGGTTATATAAATATTTGTACCTAGGGTCTGTCTTCTTGCTCCTTTTATAAAACGATTACAGTATGATATAATTCGAATGATCTTTTCTATCGACGAGAATTTGTTCAGTAGTATGTCGAGGAAGGTGTTATCATTTTGTAACGATTGTGAGGTATTTTGAACTAGTAAAGATATTGGCGCAGAACGTTTAATTTCACTGAGTGCTAGTGGATCTGTATGCTCCATTTCTGAACTTAGTTTTGGATATGTTTTTAAACACAACCATAAAGGTCCTGCCCACCATAAACCATTCTGCATTAGTTCCTTAGGAAGCTGACCTCGTGAGCAAACATCTGCAGCATTGTCCGAGGATGAGATATGATTCCACCACTCCACCGGGGTTTTATCCTGGATTAGACTGACACGATTTGCCACAAAAGTAGCCCATCGAGAAGAGTGCGAGTGTAGCCAAGACAATACAATGGTGGAGTCGCACCAAAAATAAACGTTGACAGCCTGTGTCGTAGATATCTTATATGTGTCTTTAAAAAAGTCGTATAAGTTTGCAAGCAGTGCAGCTGCACACAATTCTAAACGTGGTAACGATAGTTGCTTAATTGGAGCTACGCGAGCCTTGGAAGCGATAGGAACGATATGAACCTCATCCTGTTTATTAGTAATTTTCATGTATAATGACGCTCCATAGGCAAGCTCGGAGCTATCACAAAAACCGTGAACCTCATATGACATAGCGTCATCAACAGTGAGACGTCTCGGGATTTTTAAACCCTTTATTAGATGAAGTTCTGACTGATAATTATTCCATAGTTCAACAATATTCGATGGAGGTCTGTCATCCCAACCGATACCCGCTATCCATAACTGTTGTATCAGGCATTTAATCTTTACTGTAAGGGGAGACAAAAATCCTAGTGGGTCGAATACTTTTGCAATTTCACTGAGAATTGTACGCTTAGTGCAAGGTCGATCAGAAGTAGTTACGTCGAATAGGAAACAATCCGAAGCTGGATCCCATTTTAGCCCAAGAACTTTAAGTGTCGAATCTGTCGCTTCGTCTAATGAAATCGGATCCAAGAGGCGATCTTCTTGTGGTATATCAGCCAAAACTTGAGGATTATTACTGGCCCACTTACGTAAATGAAATTGGCCCAATTTTAGTAAGTTAATGATTTCGGATTTAGCCAAAAGTGCGTCGGCCAGCGTGTTTTTTCCAGACACAATGTCATCAACATAGATCCCCACTCCTGATGATAATATCTCCTTTGCTATAGGATACGCGCTGCCCTCATCATGTACAAGCTGCTGAATGACTCTGCAAGCTTGAAATGGCGCAGATGCTGTACCATAAGTGACGGTGTTTAATCGATATTCCTGAATAGGAGAATTCTCATTGAATCTCCACAGAATACGTTGATAATCACGATGACAGGGATTGACTAAGATTTGGCGAAACATTTGTTGAATGTCCGCCATAAACACTATAGAGCTTTCACGAAAGCGGAGAAGTATTTCGTTTATGTTAGCTTGTAACTTGGACCCTTTTAACAAAGTATCATTAAGAGAAACATGATTTGAATCCCGCGCCGAGGCGTCAAACACCACACGAAGTTTAGTAGTGTGACTTTCTGGCCTGATTACACAGTGGTGGGGGATGTAATATTTACCCTTTTTAATATCTTCCATTGGCACCAAGGTCATATGACCTTTGGCAAGATAATCGGCCATAAACTCTGAATACTGTCTGTGCAGCTCTGGATCGCGACCTAAACGTCGTTCCAAGGCGTGAAATCGTCTCAACGCTATGTCACGAATACCGAAGAAGACGGGCTCACTATCAGCTTTGAATGGAAGTTTAACCATGTATCGACCAGAGTCGTCGCGAGAATGTTCAGCCTTAAATTTCTTCTCACACAACTGGTCTTCTGGAGACAATGTTACCGATTGAGGAGGACTGTCGATTTCCCAAAAACGCTGTACAAGATTGCTAAGATCCCCATCTGCACCTGACTGCACTGTCAGTAAAGAGTTGGTAGCTAAAGGAGCCCGACCCAGCAACAGCCATCCAAACACTGAATTGAATGCTGGGGGTTGTGATAACGTACCCTTTATTCGTTCTGGTAGAACACACTCCGCAAAGACGTCAGCACCCAGCAACACATCGATTGGTCCAGGTATATCAAACCCAGGATCAGCTAGTTTTATCTCATTTAGCTGTGTTGCGCTAGCACGATTTAGCTTGGCGATTGGCTGATCGCCACAAATGTTTTCAATTGTTTGTAAATTTAATTTGAACAGGGGTTGATCACCGGTGCCTAGAACGCCATTTATATGACCTTTTATTGCTGCAGCCACTCCACCTAATGCACTAACACGTGTCGATGTTGGTAAGGATTCAATGTTTAACGATTGAGCCGCACGTTCCGTTATGAAATTATTTTGACTTCCAGTGTCAAACAAAGCGCGGAAATTTAAAAATTGACCGTCAGAATCCATCAGTTGTATTAAGGCGGTAGCCAACAAAACAGTAGTATTTGAGGCAGAAAACGCTGTGTCGTTATTCGTTAACAAACTGGAGTTCGATTGCGTTGATCTATTTTCCTCATTATGCAATAGAGTATGATGTTTACGTTTACATTTTTGGCATGCGAATATAGAATTACAGTTTTTGATCTGATGAGATGCTTTCAAGCAGTTGTAACACCATTGCTTTGATGAGGCTATATCCTTACGTTCGTCAACAGTTTTTAATAAAAAATCTTTGCAATGTGTAATACTATGTGGTTCACCGCAATAAGAACACTTATACCCAATTCTTGTTACGTTAATAGTACTATCCTTGTGATCTGAAGTTGATGCGAGCAAAGTGTGAGACGGATAAATGCGTTTAGACGTGAAGTGAGTGGAATTTGATTTATAATTCTCTTTCGAAGTAGTGGAAGTAGGTTTTATCGAATCGGTAAAATGAGTATCACGCTTGAGAGCATCGCACTTTTGTTTCAAAAAAATTGTAAGTTCGTTATAATTAGAAATTACACCGCTCGGTTGTTGTTGTTCATACTCACAACGTATCTTAGAGTCCAACTTCGAAAGAACGTGATAATTTAAGATAAACTCCCATTGATCGACCGGTAGATTCAATCGTTTTAAAATACAAATGTTCTCCTCAATCGAGTCAAGCGAGCGACGAAATTCGTGAGCGTTGTTGAGTTTCAAGTTAATGTTTAAAATATCCCGCCAACAAGTAAAGGCGAGTTCACGCTCGTTTTGATAACGCGAAACCAAACAGTCATACGCATCCCGATAATGTTCACTATTGACAGGAAACCTTCGAATAACGCTGGAAGCGTCGTCGCGTAATGATGATACAAGATAGTGAAAGCGGTCGGTATCAGTGAGCGAAGTGCAATTGTGAATCAACGAATTATATTTATCTATAAATTCAGGCCATTGTTTTAAGTCACCCGAAAAGGTAGGTAATGAGATTTTTGGTAATTTAATATTTGACCGTTCGTTCACAAGGTTAGATGAGTTAGAAAATTTAATTTCTCCTTTTGTTAAGTTACGATAAATTGATTTAATTTTAAAGTACATTTCATCAAAAGTTTCTTGTATATTTTGATCTTCGTCAGACCGATCAGAAAGATCAATGATTAAAAAATGTAATTCTTCGAATTTATGTGCATTAGCCTTTATATCATCATAGTGCGAAATGAACAATTCACGATTCGAAAGGTCAAGCGAAGCCGAGGAGCCCACCTCTAACGCCTTAGCAACGCGGTTGAAAATAATTGTACGTTTCCTACGCAATGATGGCAAATCACTTAATGAAAAGGCTTCCTCAATCGATTTAGATTTGCCATGAATAGATTTCCGTTTCGACTTAGTACAAAACGACATGATTTACTTGTTTCTGATAAAAAGTCGTAGATTAATGAACTACAGACAAACAACTTAATCGTAATTGTTGTAAAAAGTCGTAGATTGATGAACTACAGACAAACAACTTAATCGTAATTGTTGTAAAAAGACAAAAAACCACAAATAACCGAAGTAATAACGGTTATATACTTTATGTTTTAAATTGTAGGTAGAAATGACAGCGCACTATACCCTGACCGCTCGATGGCGGTTACCGCAGACAATGATTCAATACAAGAAATTTGTTACTAATTAAAAATGAAAATGTTTTAGAATGTTTGATCACGTTTATTTGACGTTTGTATTGATATCGTTAGAAAAAAGAATATTTAAGGGTAAAAAATTATTTCAAGCCGATAAATTATATAAACACCGATTAATATTTTGATTGTTTATATTATGATCTTGAAAATAAAAATTATCCTAGCGTTTGGTTATCGATTTTGTGAAAATAAACGTTACGAGATAACAATGTAAGACTAAAATTCGGAAGTACGGTTCACTCGAATTGAAGTTGTCAACCTATATAAGTTAACGAGTGTTAGAATTTTATATCAAAAAATGCACTCAGAAAATACCAATATGTATTATGTATGTATTACGTTTACCGTCCCGGGTTTCGGCACCAGAAATGTGTGGGAGAAAGAGTGTATTACAACCCGTTCCCGAACACAGGGTCGAAAATCACTTATTGCGAAATAAAATGACTATCGCCGCTCAATTAGATGTACGTTCCTATGAAAATCCAAACCCGTAACATACAATGCGCACGTACCTGGATAGATTACGATGACGGCTCCTGGCTCCAATCTTGGTGACCGCGACACACAGTAACACACTGGTCGATGGTTCTACCACGTTTTACGATGATCTTGATAAGGTTAATAATATGAATAGTGCACGTAAAGATTGCGTTCGAATTAGTGCTCCGTACGATGCAGGAATCTTTCGCGTAATGGCCGAAGACAAAAGTGTATGTCATCGTCAGGCGTTTATTTCTTGATACCCGCGCATAGAACAACAAAAATGTTGCCCTTGTTCGAAATTTGAATTCCACATTCAAAGTACACAAATTGGCGGCGATTTGAATTATATGAAGTCGAAACACCCAACGAAAGTGGACACATCACAAAGCCTTTTAGTCATCACTCATCACTGACACACACTGGTTAGACTTTCGTCTTGAAATACGAATTTTAGTATGTGAATGGACAGAGTTGTCACAACATAACATCAGAAAAGTTAGAATAATGTTCACCAAGAATTTGGTAACAAAAAAATAAATTGTGTATAAAAATAGTGTTTCTTTCGTTCTGTTTGCCACGTTTGCAACTATTTTCTACATTTAAAATTATGGATTTGAAGTGTAATTACATGTATATTTTTATAGGCGGAGTTAGAATTTCAAGAGCATCTGAACAGTTTGAAGATAAAAACCGACGATGGCGAGACGCGATGCATGGTGGAACGGAAGGGTCGTGACATATCCGGCAAGTGGATATACCAGTGCTACCCATGTGGAGCTGTCTGCAGTGGAGAGAGTATACTTCAGGTAATATCCACATTAAATTCTGTTTGAAAAGTATAATTTCAATGCAATTATTCATTACATAATGGATTTGCAATGTTCACAGATGCATATATCAGGAAAGAAGCATAAGACCAAGTTGGCAATGTGCACGACATGGCCCAGTAGCATATTTGATGAACAGAATTTCAATCCGAAGCAAACAAAGGGCTTGGGTGAGTCGTATTTATATAATTAAATGATAAATTTCTTTAAACACTCGCGGTTATCTACATCACTTACATTATTACTAAACGGGTTTTTACCGCGAAGACCTACCCGCAGTTCTTCAGTCTTCCCGTGATCATGGCGCTTGAATCAGTGCTGAAATATCGGAACCTCTCAATTAAAAATAATTAAATGATGCCTTATAACAGTTTTAGGTCGCACTAACCCTTTTAAATAATAATTAATTTAGATAATATGACTATAAAATAAATTTTAATTCGATACTTTTCAGTTACAGCAACACAACAAGTACTCCAAAAGATGGCGGAAGAGGTAGACAACCATAAAAAAAGCTTAGAACCAGACGAACGCTTTCTAGAGTACAGAAGCATACCGTGTTACATACAGAAGACTATAGATAACATTAAGTAAGAATAATCATCCATTTATAAGAAATACTACCATATTAACTTTACTATTCCTAATAATGTCGTTCGAGTCGATGTAATGGCGTTTTTGTTGTGATTCATACATTTAAAAAAAAGTCAGTCATATAAGTTTTCTAATTTGCTTTCGTTTTGCATTTGTAGCATTGATTCAAAGAAAGAAGGAAAGTTGAGTAGATGCTTTTAAACTTTTTCCACTTTTTAGAAATTCTTAATTATTTTTGTGTTTCTTTAAGAGCCTCTTTTATAATGTAACTCAATCAATCTAAAATGAAAACGAAATTGTTTAGTATTACTCTGAAGTAGTGTTCAGTAATAAGATGACGTTTTATTATACTATTGTGATGCCCTCTAAAATAATCTAAAGTACCTTGTAGTTCGGTGAGGACAGTTAATTTCTCCAAAGGCTGAGACTTAATGTCTGGAGTGGTCGTTGCAGAACACCATTACCTGGCATCGAGTATCTCATCGAGCACCCGTCGGAGGACGGTCGCACGGAGCCCTGCTACCTGTGCGTGCTGTGCAACAAGCAGGGACATCCGCGCACCATCATGAACCACATGACCTCGTTCTGGCATCGCCTCTCATACATCGTGAGTTATATACTTAGATCTTGATCAAGTACCCATTTACGATAAAATAAGACATTTTACAATACATGGGAGACGGTGGCGTGCATGTATATTTTGGTCAGGGTATGCAGAAATGGAAGTAAAACTTACAAATGCATATCTTACAAACAATTTATTACACTTTTACGCTCAATACTCGCAAATAATAGGACTGAGAAGTTTACTTCTATTGACTGTACGCCACTAATTTAAAAATAAAAATATGACGACATAGTCCTTTATAGGCCAAGAGCCAAATACATATAATCATTTGTTTGACACAGCAACGTCACTTCCGCGCGGCGTACGACCTTCTGTCGCCCTACCGCAACCAGCTGGCCTACCGCGAGGGAGTCAACGTGGTCGTGCAGAGACTCGTGCAGCGCGCCGAGGACACGTACGGCAGGCAACGACCGCTCTGCATCGACAAGGAGGACTACGACAAGAACAAGTATGATTACATACAGGGTGGATCTGTAACTTTGGACAATCTGACGTGGGGTGAATGACCTGTTCAAATAAAACTTACGTCCACTGTTATTTTAGGAATTGGATAAAAAAAAAATCATCATAGTATGGAAGTCCGCAACGTACGTTCAATCGTACGTTTTCCATACAATGTCATAAAAAAAGTTTAACCAATCCAAAAATCAAAATGGTGCTAAGTTGAATTTCAACAGGTCATTCACCCCACTACAGATAGTCCAAAATTACAGATCCACCTTGTATTCACATATTCACTTAATCGAAATTAGTATTGTTTAGGCTTGGTAGCAACAAAAATTTGTATAATCTAACCAATTTTCCAAGAAAGAAGACTACGAGAAGAACAAGTATGATTACACATGTACTGTACCAACCCATTACTGCCCACTGTTGGGCTCAGGTCTCCTCAGAAGAGGGATTAGGCATAGTCCACCACGCTTGCCCAGTGCGGATTGGGGACTTCACATATCTTCAAAGGATTTTTTAGAACACCTTTCCGACATGCAGGTTTCCTCACGATGTTTTCCTTCACCGTATTTAGCCAGTGGTGTTGTGAAAAATTGTACATAAATCTTTTTCACACTTAGATTTAGAGGTACAAACCGGCCGGATTTGAAACCGCGACCTCCCGTACGGAAGGACGCGCTTCGACCACTCGGCCACCACGACTTCCAAATTACAATACAACATAGTCTAAATAATTAACAGTTGTAAAGCCCTCGGAGCAACCTTCACCTTCTTAACTAATAAACACTTTTTGTTCAATAGAGACGCCATCAATACATGGATACACAGGAGCGATCATTTCAAAGGGCAAGAAGTTATGACATTAGAAGATGTCATAGATATTGAACTGATTAAATCTTTGCGAAAAGGTATAGTATTATTGTGCATATAAAGTGCGTTTGTAATGGCGACGTTTGGGGGAAACCTATGTCTAGCAATCGATGTGTGTTGTCTACACGTCCACAGTGTACAGAAAATTAATAATAGAATAAAAGTTTTATCGATTTAATTATTACAAAAATCATAATTATAAGTGGTTGAAGAAAATATAAAATTAAATAAAAAAATATCGGTTTATTTTCATTACGTTTTTTTTGTTTCAGATCCTGATGGAGGGTGAGTTTCAGTAACACAAAACTACTGAATTTGTATTCCTTAAAAATATACATCTAAAATAATTAATTGAATTATGTTAATCTGCGTTTTTATCTCATATTTGGAATAATTTTATCAATCCTTAAATATTATACACTACTAGCTGACTCGCGCAACTTCGTCTGCGCCGAAAAAAAAAATTAGGGGTGGACTACCCCTAACATTTAGGGGATGAAAAATAGATGTTGGCCGATTCTCATAGGTACCGGATAAGCACAAAAAAATTCATCAAAATCGGTCGAGCCGTTTCGGAGGAGTTCAAGTTCGAACACCGTGACACGACAATTTTATATATTAGATAATATAAATAACTAGCTTATGCCCGCGACTTCGTTCGCGTCGACTTCAGGTTCGTCCCGTCTAGTCGTATAGCCTATGTGTTATTCTGATGTATAAGCTATATTGTGGTAAAGTTTCATTCAAATCCATTGAGTAGTTTTTACGTGAAAGAGTAACAAACATCCATACATCCATACTTACAAACTTTCGCCTTTATAATATATAAATAACTAGCTGCCCCACGCAACTTCGTCTGCGTCGAAAAAATAAAAAAAAAATTAGGGGTGGACTACCCCTAACATTTAGGGGGATGAAAAATAGATGTTGGCCGATTCTCATAGATACCGGATAAGCACAAAAAATTTCAACAAAATCGGTCAAGCCGTTTCGGAGGAGTTCAAGTTCGAACTCCGTGACACGAGAATTTTATATATTAGACTAGCTGCCCCACGCAACTTCGTCTGCGTCGAAAAAATAAAAAATAATTAGGGGTGGACTACCCCTAACATTTAGGGGGATGAAAAATAGATGTTGGCCGATTCTCATAGATACCGGATAAGCACAAAAAATTTCAACAAAATCGGTCAAGCCGTTTCGGAGGAGTTCAAGTTCGAACACCGTGACACGAGAATTTTATATATTAGATATGACACAAAAAATGTATATAAGTATATGAAACTTTTATAATATTTAGGCAAAGCGACAAGCGTGAACCTTCCCCGCCTGCTGCGAATCCGTCGTTTAAACCATCTAGAATCGCTAATGTAAGTGTTTAAATCATTTTAATGCATTGTTATCGAGTTAACCTCTATGTCATTGTTTCATCTAAAATACGAAATGTGTAAAAAGTATAGAACTTCGAACAAAAACAATAAATTTACTTTTTTTTACTTTAACGTAATTATTTGAAGTTTTCTCAGTTTTACCGAAGCTTCCATATATATTAATTTATTGTATCAACCTTTACTTATTTTAGTTAGATTATTAAATTTAATTGTGCACACTATTCACATCGATCCATATAATGAATGATGAAATATTATGTTGTTGTCAGCGTAATCAACGAGTGCGCGCTCACTCCATGGAATCACTCTCGGATATCAGCGATGATGACCATAAACCGTCCCATGCTAAAAGGTAATTCAATATTATAAACCTTCATTCTTTCGCTATACCTAAATCCATTTAAATGGGTCTCCTCTAAGTCTTCTCTTGCTATCTTGAGATGCATCATCTGTTATGCAACAAACCATTATATCATCGTTACACAATCAGATTATCTTTTCTTACTTTTAAACATAGAATTATTACATATGGAATCAACATCATGAACAACAGAATGAAGCCAATTTAAAGTGCACCGATCGCGCGTAACTACACGATGTTTTGAATCAACATCATCAATAACAAAGTGAAATTTTAAAGAACTTATGTGTATGTAATATTTTATTAGTGTGTTAAACGAATTGAGTGTCATCAGTACACTAACGCCAGAATATCGTGTAGTTACGCGCGATCGGTGCACTTTAAATTGGCTTCATTCTGTTGTTCATGACGTTGATTCCAGATGTAATAATTCTATGCTTTTAAATTAGACTGCCTTTGATACAATGCTTATAATTCTGTACTTTACAATAAGCCATAATAGTATGAACGTTTTATTTTATTACATAGTTGTTCAACTTTTTATAATAATATTGTATTTAAAGCGGCAAAAGTTCTATATTATAATTATTTGATGTTTAGAGTGGACCGTTCGGATGTACGTTACAAGTCTGATCCGTACAAATGGCGCGCTCACTCGCCTCACAATCCGAAGTACAAGTGGGGCGGAGAAAAACCAGAAGAAGATAAGGTACATTTTACACATATTAATAAAGACTAATAATGCCAAAAAGCTATCATTGGTTGAAAGAATTTCTTTAGTTCGAAAATAGTCCAAGTTTTTGATGCGACATAGAATAACATTACTATCTGGAAGAATAAGCATGAAGCCATAAGCCAAAAAGAATAATATTGAGGGAATCTGACAGAGCTAAAACAAACGTTTTCACGTGTCCAAACACGATAGTTCTATTTACTCATGCGGGGAGTTTCAATTATGTCGTAGATCTAAATACAACAGACTGCCTGCTCTTAAATGACCTACCCGCAGTTCCTCAGTCTTACCGTGATCATGGCGCTTGAAACAGTGCTGAAATATCGGGACCGCTCAATTAAAAATAATCGTGGTAAGAACCCGTTTAGTAATAGTGTAAGTGATCTAAATACAACTGACTGATCGTTTAAAAACCTTAAAGTTTTTGTTTAAAAAGTGAAGTACAAGTATGTGTTGTGATACAGAAAGCTCCGAACCACAAGCACAAGGTGTCGCTGGCGGAGGAGCAGGTGCGGCGCGCGGAGGAGTCCGCCGACAAGACGCTCCGCTACCACGAGAAGAACCCGGAGAAACACCCGCGCTACCCCGACGAGTGGAAGGCCTTCTGGAACAAGCGATACAAGCAGATACAAGCCGGTAACACTTACCTCTGATATAACTACGTCGCGTTTTGTTTTTCATCCCTTTTTTATAAAGACAATAAAAGGTAACCTATGTTCTTTCTCAGGGTCTAAAGATTGTCTGTACCAAATTTCATAAAAATCGGTTGAGAGGTTTAAGCGAGAAAGTATAATCGACGAGAGTTACTGTCGCACTTATAATATTAGTAGAGATTACAGCGTTAAACAACCGTTTTGCATAGTCGTGTAGTCGGAATTAAAGTAGGTGTCGCGTTATGTTTTGTGTCAATTTTTTTTTAAACTTCTTTTTGGAAAAGTATCTGTGAAAAAAAATATGTTTCATTTTAAATTTCGTTTTTGGATACAAAAATTTAATTCGGACAATATCCTTGGGTTAGTTACTTAGAAGTTCATTTTACTGCACTTCGAAAGCATATTCGAAGATGTATTTTTACATCTTTATCATAGTTTAATGCATTTGCGCCTCTATTAAAAAATAAACAATATAAATTACACATCGTCATTCCTCAACAGAGGGCAAAGACCCAGCTAAGCACGACTTCAAAACGGAATGGATCGCGTTCTGGACCAAACGCATGAAGGAGCTTCACGACGAGGAGCTTCAAGTGCGCGTCGCCGAGGTCTACCGCAGGATGAGACTGTCGCCGCCCAACAAAACTAGACTCACCGACAAGAACCCGCCTTCCGCGGAGAGGAAACTGATGGACAAGAGACGATCACCATCACCAGGCAGAAGGTAAGGGATGTTTTGTGATTATTTTTCGTTATTTAATGAGTTATACATTTAATTTAAGATATACCTAAGACAAGCAGAAGATCGGCCTAAGTGGCGTATTTTGGGAGAGGCCTATGTCCAACAGTGGACGAGTGTGGACTGATGATATACCTAAGAAGCGCCATTTTAGTAAAAATGGACCCTTAAAAATAGCATACATTTTTATCCATTTTAAAAATCGCCACTATTCTCCGTATTCGACATTCCTTTTCTATAGACAATCTGTCGTCTTCAAGCTAAAACACAAAAAATCCTACAATATTTTAATTTCACTACACCAATTTTTTTCCAATAAATCATCAGGCGTAGATCACCCGATCCAAGACGAAGATCACCTGATCCGAGACGTAGATCACCGGACCCGCGGCGCCGGTCGCCTGATCCGCGCCGGAGATCTCCTGATTTCAAACGGGACTTCAGGAGAGAACGACCGTATGTAAACACGCAAGTACTCATAAATTCAAGGAAGAAAACATAGATATTGTGTTACAATACTGCTTCAAAATACAAAAAATAGAGGATGTGCATTTTTGTGTACAAATTAGTGAATCATAAAACAAATCGAAACTACTGTTCTTTTTGAAGTCTCATTCATATTTATTTTATGAAAAATATGAACGAAGAATAATAGCCGTGCCATCCCGAATTCGAAATAATTACAGAAACACCCTGTATAAATCGTTGTTTTGTATGTAGGTTGGATTACCGCCGCTCTCCAGAACGTCACTCACCTCGGCCTCACAGATCTCGTTCGCCTTTCAGGTAAATACGTTCATTTAACTAATCTGAATAGTCTTATGAAATCTTCGATATTTTAAGTTTTATAAGAATGTGATTCGATTGTAAATAATGTTTGTGTTACAGATCAGAATTACGTCGTTCTCGCAGTCCGCCCGGTTTCCGTCCGATAGGTTCGTTATCCCGTCGATCCCGCAGCCCGCTATCCCGCCGATCCCGCAGCCCGCTGTCTCGCCGCGCCGCCGCCGCACCGCTGCGAAACCGCAGTCCCGCCCCGCCTTCATTGCAAACTGTACTTATCTCTGACGACGAATTTAAAACGTAAGTTATCATGATATTTGACGTTTCGCTGTGTTGGATTGGTGATTATTTGCTTCAATAATTAAAAATGCAAATACTTTATTGAAAAAAATTTAAGCAGTTGATATTGTTTTACTAAAATTTATTATCTCATTCCTTAATTAAATTTGACCAACACGTGCAGAAACTATCAAAGTAAAATTCTTAGTTCGGTGATCCCATTTCTTCTTCCTCTGTCTTCTTCTCATCATCTAAGGCGAAAATAAGATCTGTACTTTTGAAACAACAGTACGAAACAGAATAAGAGTTGTTTTGTTGAAGTAATCACACTATTATCACCGTGTCCATTTACTAAAAATCCCGTTATACTTAGTGACGACCTCTCCCCGTGGAACTCTGACGACATGGAGTCGAGTGTGTCGGTGACGGCAAGCCGGGCTCGTCGCGGCCCCTCCTCTACGCGCTCGCGGCCCCCCGACCCGCCCCCCGCCGACCCCCAGGACCTCGGCCCCCCGGAGAATGTGGTCGCCACTCTACGGCTGCTGGTCGCGCTGGAGGACTACCTCGGCAGCCTGGGACCGAAGCTCATTGATCTACTGGCTGAAGCTTTAAAAATGGAAAAGGTACTGTGTAACATCACTACTAGTGTGAGTCTTGGAGTGACCTTTATAATATTCTTAACTTATGAATTGGCATTTTGAAAGCGTGTTTAATTTTAAACTGGGGATAATTTTAAAAAATCTTGTTTTGTTTTGTTAGTATAGTCCTGAACATCTGATTTATTATCATCTTTTTTATAGGAGAGACCAAATTCATCTGAGGAATTGTTGGATCGCGAGTCAGCCGTAGTACTAATGGAAACAGTGAAGGAGAAGTTAAAGGGTAGTGTACAAGCGGGACTAGTGCCGGCCACAGCCGCGCCCGCCGCCCGCACCGCACTGCTGCGAGCCGCACGCACGCTGCACGCCGCTGATAACAGACAACGACGGAAACAGGTACTTATTACCATACGATATACTCAATACTTTTTGAGTTTTTCATTTGGTGATATTTAAGGTACTTTAAAAATTTAGACTATTATACTTTGTGTAGGTCTGGTGAAGTTTTATTGCAGATTGTCTCACATACGCACTATTCCATCCTTAACAAATACTCAGGACATTTTATTATGAACAGGAACAAAACAGGACCTTATTAGGGGCTAAAAAGGAGTCAGCTAGCGCGGTACCGGTGGCGGGTGTCGGCGAGGTGGACCGCGCACAGATCGCAGCACAACTCGCCGCCGCACTCGTCGCTCAAGGGAAGACGGACGTCTCGGCCGAGGAGCTGTCCCACCTGGTGGACGCCGTGGTGGGGATGGCCGAGGCGAAGCGCCGCGCCGCCACTAGCGTCGGGAGCGGCGCGCCCGTGCAGCCCGCGCCCGTCACGCTGGTTAATGATATAGCGTCTGCGTCAGCGTTGCAGTTGCTACAGAACGCCTATGATGATAATGTGGAGAAGAAGTATGTCTTATTGTTTTTATTATTTAGTAACAGGTTTTGGAATTGTAAGATAGTATTGAGGCATTCATTCATTCTAAATTATTATGTTGCTGATTTCAAGATAAAAAATGTATTTTTTAAATTTCAGTACTAAATGTATAATTAGCTCGTTAAGAAGTATTTTGATGATATATTCTTAGCAAACCTATTTTTATGTTCCTTGTTTTTCAACAGAATAGACAAAGAAGAACCTCCAGACGCAATGGATGGTTTATCAGATTCAGATCTCGAGACTTTGTTGAAGAATTTCAACGAGCTGTCTGCTGAGGAACAGCACAGTCTAATCGCGTACTTAAAGAAGTTAGAGGCCCGCGAGCCGCAGCGT
The DNA here is from genome assembly GCA_030269945.2 of Trilocha varians. Lineage (NCBI taxonomy): Eukaryota > Metazoa > Arthropoda > Insecta > Lepidoptera > Bombycidae > Trilocha > Trilocha varians. Next base: position 9,498,873 of record AP028267.1, on the reverse strand, counting down.
GTGGAGAGGTTGCGACAATACGTGAGTGCACCGATGGCTGTCCCGGAGAAACCACCTGTGATAGTTGATGTCAAACCAGTTGCTATTGAAAGCGATGATGATGATTATACTGTGGATGAGGTAAAAAAATATTTCTTTCATTTTCTTGCTACAGCTTCAGTAAAGCGTTTGGCTGCTTAATTAGTCTTTGGTGTTTCTGCAGCCCTAAAAGCTACTTTCCTCAAATATCTCATACTCTACTTGGTTAATTTAGATAATGGTTTATTGATGATGATAATGAGAAATTTGGTTCACTTCAACGGCAAGATATATAAAAAATAAAATTTTTATTAAAATAAATTGGACACCCACAGGTTTTCCAATCTGCAACTCAGAAAGTGAAAGAAGATCAGATCCGACAAGAGATGGAGATTGTAAAGAAATCTTTGGAGGAGAACAAAACTACACAAGAGAAGCCAATAGACAACATATTTAGCAGTTTGTCAAACCCATCATCCGCCGCAGGATTACTAGCGCTCGTGCAGGCTTCCATACAAACATCAAGCGGCACTACTCCACAAACAAGCACCGGCATTATAACCACCAACATGCAACCCAAGTCATTTGGGGATTCTACAGAACCATTCAAACCACTTATACAAACCCCTCAACCTGTAGGCGACACGTCCGAATGGACACCAAGAACTCAGGAGAATAATTTCAATAACACTGATACAAATATGTACAATAATACGAGAAATGTACAGAGTCAACCAATGAGTCAGACTAACACTATGTATCAACAACCTATGAATCAAACTTCGAATTCGTATCAACAGCCTGGTAATCAAGGTTCAAATACAATGTACCAGCAGTCTATGAACCAAGGGATGGATTCAATGCTCAACCAGCCTGAACGTCAAGACTCAGACACAATGTACCAACACATGCATCAAGGTCCAGGTGCAATGCAAGAAACACACATGAATAGACCTCAGGGTATGTTCCAGCCCATGAATCAACAACACAGACCGACTTATAACATGGGCAATAATGATGTTATACGTCCCTCTTTTAACCAACAAAATAACCCAAGGTTCAACAATGCTCGTCCGCGTCTCATTCAACCGAACCACATGTCCAAACAGATTCCTTCTCTGATGGACATGCACAATCGAAACGACAGGCAACCCAATCCCAACTATAACGATGGCGGGTGGAATCAACAATCCTCCAATATGGGTAATGCTATCAATACCGAAGTTTCTGGTCAAGATTTTTATAATCAATCTAACTATAATCAAGGGATGGATAGCGGTAATTACAATGCTCAAAATAATCAGCAGCAAGGTCAACAAAATAAAAAGTTTAGAGGCAGAGGAAGGGGCGGCGGACGAGGGAAGTTTGGACAACAGAGAGGGCGGGGCCGCGGACGGTGATTACATACTCGACACTTAATACGCAAACTGTATGCTTACGTTAGAATTATTGTAAAACTTATTAGCTGTGTTTGTTATGACTTAATAAAACATAGTATTATTTTACATTGTTTTTTTATTATTCTAAAGCATTAAAAAATATTTATACTATATACACATGATTAAAATTAATTACCCTAAAAAATATTAGTAAACACCCAGTTCTAAAAGAGCATCTATTTGTTCGGTTTCTGGGAGAATGTCCAAATCAGTTTCTTCAGCTTTTATTTTATTGGCTCTTGAGTCTAATGTAAAGAATCTGAATAGTTTGGACAGATTTATGATGGAGTAAGCTGAATGTGCCAAATAATCTTCTACCATTTCTTTTAAAGTTTCAAATGCGGATGCCACTGGTGACGATATTGGAACTTCTGAAATTGAACAAAATTGCATCAGTAACAAAGAACAGTGTTTATTAGTAAACATTTTTTTATATTTTGGTTGTGAGTCAGTGTTAATAAAAATAATTTAAAATAAATATGCAGTCATCCACAGTGAGCTTCAAGAGATCGTTTCTACAACGTACAATCATGTTTTGGAATGAACTCCCATGCTTGGTGTTCCCTTATGCCTTACGGTATAACATGTTCTTCTTCAAACGATGTTTAAGGAAGTCCCTGATATTGCAGAGATACATGAATAGCGACGAGCACTTATTATGTGAGCTGTCTGATATGATAAAAAAAATCAACTTACTTGATTTATTGCATTTGTTGAGATCAAATAGAAACAAGAAAAAGTTGATCTGTAGGTACAGATCCTTTTCTGTGTACTCCCGGAACATGACTCCTTTCTCACACAGCCTACAGAGCGGGTACCCTCCCGCGAACGTCTGAGGCACCCTCTGTGTGCGATGGCCGCAAGCCGGGTCCTCACACGACACCCACCCCGCGTAGTACTGAGCGTGATACTGTCGTATTTGTAAACTCAGCTGATTCTGTACACTAGCTAAATAATCCAAAGGTCGCACATTACATTTCTCGTTTTGGCATCGGTCGAAAAATGTTACACTATCTTTGTCTAACTTAACAATAGATTCTCGAACTCTGTTCAGAGTTTTGCAGTTTTCATTGACGCATTCGAAAGCGAACTCTTTGCACGCTCTGTATTTCTCTTGTTCGTTTTCAACCTCGTATGTTTCAGTGTCATTCGTTTCCCTTTTAACGGCTTGTTTATAACCCGAGGGATCCAAACCGAGACAATCCGCCACTCGCGCGGGATCCATTCCTTCTATTGGTTCGCATATCCTCGATATAACTGGATGTAGTTGGTGAGCGAGGTAATATTTAAAATCAACTTTGAGATGTTCAGAATTTTTCAGCTCTTCTATGTGGTAAGCTCTTTGGGTCGCCGAATTAGCAGTTCCATCTTCACATATAATATAAGGCACTATATCACCCTTCTTAAATCTTCTACTGTTCTTATTATTCAGTCTCATGGCGACTTGGACGTGTGGTTGTGTATGTTTATCAGCATATTCGTTGGGATTTTTCGTCAATTGTTTGGTGATGGTTAACATTGAGAGAGGCATTTTGTTGCCCATTAGATCGTCTTTTAACTTGTTAAGATGATTTTGTATGCTTTCCAGCCTGTCATCGGGTGTTTGTTCAGAGAGAATTTGGCTAAGAATGAATTTTCCAGCTTCTGCTGCCAACTGTGACCAGTCTCGTCGCACGATATCTAACCCTTTATGTTCCTGAGTGAATACGAATTCACCAATTTTGTTCTTACTTATCAATACAGCAGCATATTTCTTTTTCTTCAATAGAAGCAAGTACCTGAACACGCCGTCAATATCGAGTTCAATTTGTCTGTATTTCTTGTTGATCTCTTTCTTTAGATCGACACCTATTTTAAAAACAGCATCATAATCTAAACAATTGGTGTTAATCATTATACTATCTGTGTCGCCGTACACTACGTCATAATTCATTTTTTGTACAATATCTTTAGTATCCATTAAGATTTCTCTTCCCTTCATAGTGACGAGTGCCGCCAGCGGCTTCGCGTAAAATCTGGAATGTGCAAACCCGAGACATCCGTACATAGAGTTAGCGGTGAGCTTTAGAGCAGTTTGCCTAATATTGTACTGTACGTATTGATCCGAGGCCAAATCCGGTGATTTCATAAGCTTTTTGACTTCTCTTCTGCTTTCGACTAATTTTCGTATTTGTGTCGGTAAAACTCCTAATTCAGTTTTAGGAGCCGGCAACATGAGATTGTTTACGTCATCGTCGGATCCTATTCCGTTCTTTCTTTTGATGGTCGTGAAGCATATGTTATACTCTTGAATAATACTAGGATATAAAGAATTAAAGTCCATAAGAAGTATAAGTTTGTCGTAGAAGCCTTTCTTTGGGTCCAACACAAGACCTCCAGAATACGCAGCTTTTTTCTTTGCTTGTTTTTTATTAACATTCCCACTATCTTCTTGATCATCATCTTCAGCGATAGTCTTTTTACCGTAAGCTTTATCAGGCACAATGTAATTTTTCTCTGTGAAGGCGTGGAGCAGTAAGAATTCATTTCGCTCTGATCTCCCGCCCATTAACGTCCGAGACATTACATTTCCTGCTATTTGTGTTATCTGAATAGCGAGTGGTATTACATTCAATTCACACATCATTTTCAATATGTATGAGGTGTCCTGCATACTCAGTGACACAAGTTGGAATAAATTGCTGCTGTTTTCGTAATATTTTGGCAGATCTTCGATTCCGATATCGATTCGTTCTCCTTCCTTCATTTTGAGCACGTTAACGCAGAGTGTGTCGAGATCGAAGCTTCGAGCTCTGATCAGTTCCATTGCAGATATTTTTATATCGCAAACTAAACGACCTAAGAAGGCGTCCTTGGCCGCGAACTTTCTTTGTGGAGCAACAGATCTTTTAAGACGTCCTAATCTAGACCAATTCGGGATATTCAAATCAAGTATATTTCCAATGAGAAGATCTTGTTGGAATCCTTGTAGATCGTGCCCTACAACTAAGTCTGGATCGAGTTTCCAGAACTGAACCATGAAATAATTGAGAAGTTCTCTCTCTGTATCGCATTTCGTTAATTTTGTTGCTTTGTATTGTGGAAGAGACTGTTTCAAATCTAACGGCCAAATTTCATTACATTTCGTTATAACTGAAAAGATAAAAGAAAATATCACAAGTTGAACTTTTAATAAAATGAACAACAAATAGATAGAAGTCACTTACTACAGAAGTGTTGTTGAAACGGCGGGCTCGGGGGCGATTTATGTATTGGGAAATTGTTGTGAGTCAAACAACTCAACATAACAATCTTTGTTTTTCGCGTCTTAGGATCCATCATCGTACGCATGTTTATCTAAAAATAAAACAATTGTATTTGTAAAAGTCACAAGACAAAGGGAAGAATCAAAGATATCTATTTATAAATGAGATTTTTTTTACTAATTTTATTTATTTTCTTAATCTCGCCATACAATTTTGAAAGTAACTATATACTTACAGCAGCTATGACAATGGGAGGTGGTTCCAAGTTACTATCAGTCCGTATCACACTGACATGTTCCATTTTATCACAAGCCGCCTCTAACTTACACCATGACACTTTAGCTTGAACACCTTCTGGGTTCTTGATTTCCAACCAACAGGGGCCCTTGATTTTCCTCTCCAAAAGGAATATTTCCAGCGAAGATGTGGTTGATCCAAATATGTGTGAGAATGTGAGGTACTTTTTGTCTGTGGGTGGAGGTGGAAATGTTGCCTAGAAAAAAAAACATGTATTTTTGTAGAAGTCAATTAGTTACTAGAAGCCATAAGTTATCCTAGTAACAGATTATAATCTTACAGCTCATATTACTTTCTACAGGTATTTTGGAGCCTACATAATATCACTTTATAAATAGTTTACAAGAATTCCTTCACCTTATCAAATTTGCCGTTTTTGTTCTAAATTAAAGAAATATAAATACTGAAACAATAAAAATAGAAACCAAAATAGGTCTACTCATAAAAACAAAAAAAAGGAATAATAACAACATTTACAATTTTAGTACTTTATTTCACGAATCAATTGAGATATGGAAACAAAGTTTAGTTAAACAAATGAATACTCACCGCATATCTGACTTCTAAGTAATCAGATTGTGCTGGTATGTCTGGTAAATTGAAACAGTAGTTTTTTGTGACCTTTCGAGATTTAAACTCTTTGAGGTTTAGTTCACTTGCTACTGAGCTATTAAACTCTTCATACATATCCATCATTGATACTTCTTGATCAGTTGGCTCTAGAGTTATTGGATCTAGTTTCTGAAAATTAAAACAACATTGAGTGATGAAATTATAAACGCAATGTGAAGCATTTGTATAACTAATTTTGAAATTCATTACGTTAGATATTCAAACAATTGTGATTTTCAATTATACCATTTTGTTAATGATTTGTATCTTTAAGATATTTTGATATACTGAGAGTAGCAATCATTTTCAGCTATAAACAACTTACATATTCTCTAGGCAAGAGAAACATTTGCCTGTTAATATTCTTCACAACCAAACAGCATGAAACGCACCCCTCTTTCTTATTAGAAGGGTTCACATAAACCTTCCCAAACAAGTACACTACACCAGGTTTTACATATCTATCTTCCCAAGCATCAAGCCAATAGAATCTAAGAATCTTTTCCCCATTCTCGTTGGTCTGTAATGGTAATTGACCATCACTTTGTACTGAGGAAACTGCATTATTATCCCCCGCATTTTCTGACCATGTACTAGTCAGCGGTTTCAGTTCTTTGGGACTCTCTTTTTTTGGTAAGGGGAATATTTCAAATTCATCATCAAAGAAGTCATCTTTGATTTCTGTTACGGGATTGGTTGTATTAGCAACAGGTTCTGTTTTAACTTGTGTGTTAGCATCGTTACTGAAATCATCATCGAAATCAATTGCTTGAGTTTCGAATTCTTCTATTTGTGGTGTGAGCGTTTCATTTAATTCTTGTTTTATTTCCTTATCAATGTTCCACTCCGGTTTCTTGATTTTTTTCAGCAGTGGTTCAGTCTCAATGGTTTTCTGTAAATATCAATATGTTGGTGAATAATGTATGATAGTTATTAGTAGCTGTAAAAATTAAATATAAGTTTAATGTACCGTTTCTTCTGATTTTACTTGAGGTGTATTTTGTTCAATATCATCAATCTGTAATACAGAAATATAAAAATGTTAGTTAACTCTCAACAGTTCTTAATTCCTACTTTTAACAGTAAAGTAATAAATTAATGATAAATCACCTTTTCTTCCTTGAAAGTGCTTAATATGGATGGTTTCTTAACATTGGCAGAGAGAGTTTTGAAATAGTTCTGTGCATCCCGTTTACTAGATTCCACTATATTAGTTTTTGTGACTGGTGCCTTGGGTTTTATTACACTGGATGGAGCATTCCCATCTAAATCAGACATAATATCTGATAATATATTGTCATCTGATGTCTTTACATCCTGAAAGATTAAGAAATACTTGTGAAATAGTATTAAATCTATTTTTTACTCTACTATAACACACTGGACCCTTCAGACAAAGTCAGCAATTGTTAACTATAGCACAGTAACATTCAAACTGAACATTGAATGTCCACCATTTTTTATCAAACAATAAAATAACACTCATACACAAGTTGAAATTATGATAAGTTTTTTTATAATACATACCTCCTTTTTCTTACTAGGCATGTTACCAATAAGGTTTCTTATATTGCCCTTCCCTGATGCCTGTGCAGCAACCTTGGCCTTCCTCTTCTGTCCTCTGCCAGACTCTTTGCTGTTGGTAGCCTCATAAGCATCATCATCGTCATCAAATATCTCTCTTCCATCCTCCACATAGCCAGTACCATCTAAAATTATGTATGTTTATCAATTTGTGCTTTATTATGTGTACAATAATAAAAACAATTTTAGTGTAATATAGACTTATGTATGTATGTTAAACTTTTTTGAATCAACGTTATATCTATGGGTTGTTTACTGTTAGTAAATAAATTAAGACATCCATTACAATCAAAAATAGCATTACTTTGGAACATACTCTTATGATTGTGGAATGTTTTATATCGATTTTTTTTCTAAAAAATAATCTTACCGTCCTCAATCCAGTCGTCTTCTTGTCTCTGTAGTACTCTTTCTGAGTACTCTCTCTCGTCGACAGTGTCATACACATTTTCAAGTTCGTCCACATCATATTTATGCTTTACTCCTTTCCCTTTGATCTGTTTTAATTTTTCTAGTGCAGAAAATCGACCATGTCGGTCTGTCTTTTGCCGTTTAGCACGTTGAGCAGCTAAAATAAAACATTTTGGTTAACGTCCTGTGTAGTTTACAAGGCTTTGCTATAATCTTTTGTTTTCTTACCTAAAGACTCAGCCATACTACCTAGGGTCACTTGTTTTCAAAATGTAATTTAAATTGACATATTCACACACAATATAATGATCACAAGCAAAAGTTTTCTGATAAAGTTTTTCTTGTTTTTGGCGCGAAATTATCGAGAAATCCCGGTTACAGCTGTATTTGATGTTTTCATTAATGTCAAATTGGCCAGTTGTCAACTTACAAATACTTTTTAATAAAATCGGTTATTGGTTTTTGTTTTCATGTCGGTCGCGTTTTAACCATAAAAACGTATTTTTAATGTGATAAAACCATTTCATAACTGTCTAATCTTGTTGATAAGATGCAGCAAGAAATATTATTTCAAAAGGAATGAATTCAAATGTTTTTGTTTCGAATTCGATGTTTTCTTTTCATTTGCGTTTGCTCTATCATTTTATGTTCTTGCCCGTGCATGACAAAAAAATCTTCTGTCACTGTCAATTCTGTCACTATTCGCGCCATTTCTAGCGTACACCGCCAAAGTTCGTTTTTAATGTTTATAAAAAGTTTACAGTGAAATTTTCGGAAATTAAGCTTAAATCGATTGACTGGAACAAATTACAAAAAGCCCATTTGGTAATTAACAAGATCTAAAATGGCAATGCGTGATTATGCTGCTGACAAAGGTACATTTTAGAAATATTTTTGTTTAACTTTGCGGTTATATTGCTTATATAGATATGATTTATTTCATTTACATTTCATAAATATGTTACAGAATCATTCAAGAACTTTTTCGTGGATTTCTGTCAAACTGATGATGAAGGGAAAAAGTTGTTTAAGTATGCTGAACAACTTACAAAAGTTGCTCACAGAGAACAGGTAACTAGTATAAATGTGAACAATTAGTTTTCTAGCCGTGTATTTCAATTCATTCCTTGATATAACGTAAATCACAAAGAAAATAACTTTAAAACTTCAGCATGTTTATGTTTTTAGTTTTTTTATGATTCCATGGTAAACACAAGACAAGCTAAATTTTCAATTCATTAAATATATTTAAAAAAATGTGCTAACTAAGATAATGTTATCTTTATCGTCAAATTTCTAAAATTGATATTCTGTTTACAGATAGCATTTGAAGTTGATTTGGATGACTTGAATGAAATGAATGAAGAATTAGCAGAAGCAGTTAAACAGAACACAAGAAGATATACTAATATGGTGTCTGATGTAGTCTATGAAATGCTGCCTGATTATAAATTTAAAGAGGTTAATATATTTCTAAATTTAAATTATTTTTATTTAATTTTTATTATATGATAATCTTAAAGTCCACAATATGCTCTGGGCTTCTCTTTTCTGTAAAGAATTATGAAATATTCTACACTAAAGTAACAAATTGTACAAAAATATCAGGTCGTTGCAAAAGACTCATTGGATGTGTACATCGAGCACAGAATTATGCTGGAGGCCAGAAACCATAGGATTCCCGGAGAAATGAGAGATCCTAGAAATAGATATCCACCTGAACTCATTAGGAGATTGTAAGTATTATACACCAACATTAAAATGATTCATGAAATTTCTACTTTCAGAAGTGGTGAACAATTTGAGTTATTAAAGGAAAAAAAAAATATTTTGCAACTTTGTTATTAATTACTGTAATAGTTCCTTCCTGCAAAATATAAAATTATGTTAAAACAATTTCTTGATGCAATAGATTTATTACACTACTTTTTCAGTGAGGTGTACTTCAAGGATTTATCAACTTCAAAAAGTGTTCCCATAAGAGAAGTGAAAGCTGAACACATTGGAAAACTAGTTACAGTTAGAGGTATAAATGTTTGCTAATTAAGTTACAAATTTTGAGAATTTTTTTACTTCTGAAAATGTAGTAATTGTTCTTTTAGTCAAACTAGCTGATTGCTCCAAAAGGTGGTGTCAAAAAACATGTCAAAACATCTTACATTCCCTATTTCAGGAATAGTCACCCGTTGCACAGATGTAAAGCCCCTCTTAGTGGTAGCAACATACTCATGTAGTGCATGCGGTGCTGAAACATATCAGCCGGTGCGATCTCTACAGTTCACTCCGCCACCTGCCTGCAGTGCTGATGAGTGTCGCCTCAACAAGACCGCGGGACAACTGCACTTGCAGACGAGAGGGTCACGGTTCCAGAAGTTCCAGGAACTTAAGATACAGGAGCATGTATGTCATCATTGTTTGGGTTTTCAGTGTATTCTTAAAATAATAAATTCCCAGTAAAACCAAAATTAGGACTGATTGATACATTACACACATAATCCAAAATTGAGATTTATTTTGGTATTCAGTCCTATGACCCTTTATAAACGGAATATTATATCCTACATTTTTCCAATATTATGGAACAGTGAATGCCTGAGAGTGTTAGACAATCATATAGCTTGTACCCCTTATTCTAACTTGTATTAATGACAACTCAGTTACTTTTCTATGGTGTTGAAACACTAATAAATAATTGTTATGTTATCTCCTCAGTCAGACCAAGTCCCGGTGGGTCACATTCCCCGTCAGCTCTCAGTGTACTGTCGCGGCGAGGTGACGCGGCGCGCTCAGCCCGGCGACCACGTGGCCGTCACGGGACTCTTCCTACCGCTACATAATGCAGGCTTCAGGCAGATCGTGCAGGGATTACTGTCCGACACTTATCTGGAGGCTCATGTATGTATAAACACCATCAACATTATTTAAGTATTCTAGATGCACTCATTAAGACCAGTTGAACAGAATAACATCAGAGCTGGGCATTCACATGTGAGCACAGTTTATGTGTACGACTTTTATTTCCTTTGCTACCTCTTATCAGACTTTTTACTTGCAGTTTTTTGCTTTAAGTTCTTTTGCAAGAGATTTTTAATATGTAGTAGAATAAAACTAAAAGTAATTTTTGGTAAAAATGAATTAAAATATATCAATACATAGTATAAAACAAAGTCGCTTTCGCTGTATGTCTGTATGTATGCTTAGATCTTTAAAACTACGCAACGGATTTTGATACGGTTTTTTTTAATAGATAGAGTGATTCTTAAGGAAGGTTTGTATGTATAATAAATGCATAATATAGTAGAGAAACACTGATAAATTTAAAGGTTTCTAATGTGATGTCGTAAATAAGCACGTTTTATGCGCTTATATTGCAAACGCTGGCTGAACCCTACGAGATAGACCAAAATAATGTACTACAGTATTGTTCACCTTAAAAAGTTCAACAAAAAAGTCCGCGATGGTATATGTCTATCTCTTAGGGATAACCCAGCATAACCATTTTTATTCTTTACTAAAAAATGGTTATTTACGAAGTGATTTTAAACAATACAGCATTGATCCTTATCCAATTAAGGGGGTCTTCCTATGTGATCGGTTGAAAAAAACGATTTTTTTTTTTTTTCATAAATTGCTCCCTTAACATGTCTAGAATACGGTAGTAAAGCGATTTTAGAAAATTCGAAGTCGTTTTAAAGATACAGCAGGTAAAAGAAAGAGCGGTTCGGAGCGCTGAGTTGGCCTGGGCCTATTGTGTACCGTCGGCTTTATAATTGGCCTCCCTTTTATTCATATATCTGTTCTATGGTTCTATTTCTATTTATACATTGTATATTCTTATACGTTCTATGGTTATAATATTTTACCGAAGTTATTTTAGTCTTGGTTGAACTTCGAAGAGAGCAACAGCTACAAATTATTTGTTGTTGAAATTGCTAGCTACTTAGCAGTTATTATCTTTAATGAAGGTTTTCAAGGTATTTTAAAAGTTATGTCGATTATGGGATGCCCTGTTGGTCGTGAAGCCCAAGCGTATGTTGAGAAACGGGATGAAAAGCGAATCTTACGTTCTGAGCGGCGCGTAAGTGATGTCGTTAAACAAGCCAGGATTGACTCAAGAGCTGAACAATCTGCTTTAAAAGAGTTTCACGAGGAAGAGGAAGGAATACTCTATGGACCAGACATCGCCGATTGAGAGTAAGTTGACATTTTAATAGTTTTTAACGGACTTGAAACTTTAAACGCGTTTTTCTCAAAACTGTGTTTTTCAAACTTTCCTCCATTGTATCTCAGAAACGGCTGGACCGAATTACTTGAAATTTACAGGGCACACTCAATATATGTAAACGCATGGAATGAACTATTATCAATCGAAAATTTTAAAACTTCGATTTTTTATAGCAAAAAAACAAAAAAAAAAAACGCCTAATTTGCAACTTTTATTTCAATTGTCTATCAAAAATCCAATTTTTTTTATATTCATTTGATTATAGGTCATTCCGTGCTTTTAAGCCTAAAAATTAAAACGCCGTTTATTTTTTTTTTTCAGATAAGCCGATCAGCCGGAATCGTGGAGGAAGTGGGAGCTCTTTTTTTCGAGGCGGGGGTGTTCAGAGCGCTGTAACTCTAGTTTGACTGAATATTTTTAGCTGATTTTTTTTATTTATACTGTCCAAATATGTGTTAATAAATGATAAAAAACTTGAAGCTCTAAATATTTACTGGTCGTAGAAAAAAAATCCTAAAATATCCCTAAAAAACAGGCCGTCACATAGGAAGACCCCCTTAAGTACCTTAAATAAATTGTGCATTTATTATAGATCAATATGCTTTTTACAGCATGTAATTTAAATGAATATTACCGAAGATATTACAAATTTAAAATGCAGGGTCGTAGTTGTTTGCGCCGGGCGGCGCGTGCCTAATAGGCTACAATTTTTGAACCCCTTTGTAACGCAGACGAAGTTGCGCGGGTCATCTAGTATGAAACAAAATAGTTTCAATTATTCTTTCATCACAGGCTGTGACATGTTTAAACCAAAGTGACGAGAGTGAGATGGCTGAGGCTCTCACTGAAGAGGAGTTAGCCGAGTTGGCAGAAGAGGATCTGTATTCACGTATGGCGCGGAGTCTCGCGCCTGAAATATACGGACACGAAGACGTTAAGAAAGCACTGCTGCTGCTACTTGTTGGTGGAGTTGATAAGTACGTGAAAAGTTTTATTTTGCGAGTACTGCACTTAGATATGGCTCCTCAATAGGCTATTACACCCTTTTCCTGAAAGTATTTTAATTCAATCTTAAGTTTATAAAAAGCCATAAAAAATAAAAAAAAAATATTAATATATATTTTTTTATTTAATCATGCGGAAAAATATTATTAAAATTTCCAATTTAAAATTTGGCACTTAAACGCCAACAAACGCTCCCCCATTATTGTGACGTCACTGGTAGTGGAAACTACGTTTTTACTATGGGTAAAAATATATTTTTTGATATAAATAATTATTGGTTAAAACCATTATTCTCAATATAAAAAATAATACAAAGTTCAATTGACCAATGACTCAACTAAAGGCATATTTTTTGCTTTTTCCCTATACAAAATAATACCCATAGTATCACTTATAAAATGAATTTTTCCCTCAGACGCCCTAACGGCATGAAGATCCGTGGCAACATCAACATCTGTTTGATGGGCGACCCCGGCGTGGCCAAGTCTCAGCTCCTCAACTACATCGACCGACTGGCGCCGCGCAGTCAGTACACTACCGGGAGAGGATCCTCGGGCGTTGGACTTACTGCTGCGGTTTTAAAGGTAATATAAAATAATAAAGAAATGTACTTAATGGTCATGATAGTCAGATATCTGAATATTTCATGAAAAGTTCCATCTTATGTAAAAAATTACTCTTTCATGTATCATTATGACTTCACAATAGTGAAAAAAATTATGTTCAAAAATATTGCTCATAATGGTGTTTTTAGCAGTTTGTGATTCACCATAACGAAATATAAGTTTTAATCTAGTCAGTCATTGATTGTTAGTCTCATCTCTCAGTTCACCCAATTCCTATCACATGTGAAGGACCAAATCTAATCTAGAAATCCTTTGAAGATACGTGAAGTCCCCAATCCGCATTAGGCAAGCGTGGTGGACTATGCCTAACCCCTCTTCGGAGGAGACCTGAGCTCAGCAGTGGGCAGTAATGAGTTGTTACAGTACAGTGAAGGACCAAAAAGTAAATACTTATTAAAAAATATATTATGCTACTACAATACCAAACTAATAATATGTTATAAAATCAGGATCCCTTCACCGGTGAGATGATGTTGGAAGGCGGCGCGTTGGTGCTGGCCGACCAGGGCGTGTGCTGTATCGATGAATTCGACAAGATGGCCGAAAACGATAGGACGGCCATACACGAGGTTATGGAGCAACAGACTATTAGTATTGCTAAGGTAAACATACACTGGCTTGCGATACTATTGCGTGGTTCGATTTAATGATCGTAAATTGTGTTTCCTATGTTATTAGAGAATCGTTATTGTGTGATTGTGTCGCTATTGTATTTCTACCACTCCAGGATAAAGAAAAAAACTTGAGAGGTGTCATGGGAACCCTGAATAGAACGAAGTTCCTTTCGATTAAAAGAAACGTTAAGATAAGAAACGTGTTTTAAATGATTTTGATCACAGCGCCATCTAGCGATAATCATCTAAAACAAAAAAAGTGTCGTGACAACTTTTCGTAAAAAAAAAATCCGTCTAGCCCCCTTTCACAACGCGCGATAAGGAACTTCGTTCCAATAGTTGTAGAAATTAAATAATAATAAAATTTTTGGATGGGTAATTTTTGTTATTAAAATCACACTACACTATTCTTAATAAGGATAGGCTAAATCACTCTTCCTTCTAATTATTTTTGGTTATTAAAAAAACTATTTTCTCGTAGGCCGGTATAATGACGTGTCTAAACGCTCGCGTGTCCATCTTGGCGGCCGCTAACCCGGCGTACGGCAGATACAACCCGAAGAGAACCATCGAACAGAACATACAGCTGCCCGCCGCACTACTGTCGCGTTTCGACTTGCTGTGGCTCATACAGGACAAACCCAATCGGTGAGGGAAGCTAGTTCTTACGTATTAAATAGAAATAGTAAAACAATGACTGCACGATTCAGGATTTAGTAACAAGCTTCATCTCGAACCGAAGGTTGTTGGTCACATGTAACTGGTTATGGTTTGGGTCTGGTCGTCGTCGTTTAGTGTAAGCAACAGTTTTTTGTACCTACCTAATAGATTTGTGTATGTATAACAGTGAGAAAGACTTGGAGCTAGCCAAACATATCGCATACGTCCACCAACACTCGAGCCAACCTCCGAGCGCCACCAAAGCGCTGTCCATGAAGCTCGTGCGGAGATACGTCGCGCTCACCAAGAGGAAGAACCCGGCCGTACCGCGCGCACTCGCCGACTACATCGTGTGTAAGTTATAGCACATAGCACAGCACAACACTCGAGCTATAGTCTGGCCATAACTGCTGAGCACTCTCGAGGCGAGATGGGAGCCGCCACGAGCGTTTTGTGGTGGACTGACAAGTCGCAGTCGTGATGTTTCATCATCGACTGCACGTCTTTCGCTGTGTACCTCAGCACGCACTTTTCATTTCGCACGTGACACGTCGCACACGCCATCCACTTGCGGGTTTGGAAATTGCCAACTGCTCAATGGCAACTTCAACTGAAAGATGGTTCGTTAATGTCGAAATTACTAAAGGTTCGTTCGTTAATTACTAAAGGACTGTTGAAGCAGTCCATGTATGCTGTGCCTTTGCCTTTTATTTTTCTTCACATTGTCTAGCCGACTTCCAACTTTCATATTAGTCGGCCGTAACCGTCATTTGTTTTGTACGTGAGTTGGACGTTGGCGAGCCAATGTGGAAACGCGGCATTATAGTTTATGCACATTTCAAAATTGTCTATATTGTTACAGCTTCATACGTAGAGTTGCGTCGCGAGGCGAGGAACGCGCGTGACGTCACATTCACATCCGCCAGGAACCTACTCGCCATCCTACGGCTGTCTACTGCGCTTGCAAGACTTAGGTGAACTATGTCAATATTTATTTTAAAATATCCTATTCTTCAAATGAGAGTATTTGTAAAAAGCATGATTAAAATTAAAAAGCATATATCACGCAATCATTGGTTTTTAGAATTGTATTACTGATAATAATACATACGTAATTTTTATATTGGTTATTTATAAATTTATTTTTTTGTAATTGTTTTTTTTTTAAATATAACGAAAAAAGTGAGCAAATAAATAAATATGAAATACGTAATTATTTTTAAATCGAATTAATTAGATACCCGTGCAACGTTGATAAGATAATAATGTTTTTGTCAAATAATAGTTTCAGTTTCATGATATCTTGGTTGCAGGTTATCAGACGTGGTTGAGAAGGAAGATGTTTCAGAAGCGATTCGTCTCGTTGAAATGTCGAAACAATCGCTACAACATGTTGAAGAAAATATACAAAGGTAAAAATACATCAAATTTCATTAAATAATATGTTTTAGAACAGCTCAAATAGGTAAGTCATTTCACTCATCAATGCTACTCGAAAGTGCGCCGATGTATTTTGTATTGATGAATTTATTATTATTAATTAAGCGACGACGAATCTAAGTTACCTCGATTCGCCTTTGACATTTTCGGAATTCTTTTTGAAAAGAGAGAAAAAAAACTTGAGACGTGTCATGGGACACCCGAATAGAACGAAGTTCCTTTCGATTAAAAGATATCTTATATTTTTTTTTCTTAACGTAACGCGCGATAAGGAACGTGTTTTAAAAGATTTTGATCACAGCGCCATCTAGCGATAATCATCTAAACCAAAAAAAGTGTCGTGACAACTTTTCGTAAGATTTTTTTCCGTCTAGCCCCCTTTCGATAACGCGCGATAAGGAATTTCGTTCCAAAATTGACAAAAGTAAAACCATAAATTTAGTTACTTATCATGTTTTCCAGTTATAATAACAGTGTAATGTATGTGTATCCAGGGGTATAACATCGACGGATCGTATATTCGCGATAGTGCGCGACCTGGCCGGCTCCAACAAGACTGTGAAGGTGGCTGACGTCATCGAGAGATGTGTCGATAAGGGATTCAAACCTGATCAGGTAATACTTGCAGAAACTATATTATAAAATAATTATTTTTATGAAATTATCTTTAAAACATAGATTATAAGTGAGAAGATCAATAATGTGAGTGAAAGAGATAGCAATGAAAATTAAAGGACTAGAAAATAGATAACCCTATTTACTGCAACCAGACTATTAACTCGCAACAAGAGTCTGACGTCATGACGTTTAATATCGCAGAAATTCTGTAAAAATGAAATTTTTGTAGTTTAAACTGATAATATCATTAAAATGTCCTGTATTGCTAAGGGTTACGTGTTTTTGTAATGATTGATACTTAAAACTTTTATATTGGGTTTTCCTGATTTATATCAATAAAAATAGTAATGTAGTAAAAAATTTTGGCATTCACACTGAAGGTTAATGTATAGTAAGATATAATATTGATGTTTTATGTTTTTGATTACGCAGGTTGACGCTTGTATCGAAGAATATGAAAACCTGAACGTGTGGCAAGTGAACCAAGTGCGGACAAAGATTACGTTTATGTGAAAATATACTTTTGAACCGATGTGCCTGACTAATTAGTTTAAGAATGTGTGAATCGAATAAATTTTGAATAAATGATTTTTGTAAAATAACGATATTTCATTTTACTATATTCAAGTCAAAAACACGTGATTATCTGATTGTAAATCCTTGCTCATGTACTTCTAAATTCGATCAAATAAATTTTAACTATTCCGTCATTATCATGACTATACAAAATTTACAGTGTTGGGAGTGAAAAGGAAAGACAGTTTTAACAGAAATACCAAAGAGGAAATAAATCACTTTCATCACATAGCAAAACTTATTTAAATCTCTTTTTGTCAATATCATTGTGAAAACTTAGGATATACACAACTAAATCTATGAAATAAAAATATAAAGGTGCGTGTAAAAAAAACAGTGTGTTTTCTTTTTACTCTAAGAAAATGTTGCCATCAAACTGCCCCAACTAAAGTTACGCAGCAAAAATATTATTTCTATAAACCATAAAAAAGGTACAATAACATTTGGGTAAAAGTAAAACAATAAATTCGTTTCCGAAGTTACGCTTATGAAAACTACAGGGTGATTTCCTAGTGAGGGTACATATTGAAGGTCATGGTAGCTAATGGTTATTTACGACCAGGAAAAATATTATTACCAAAGAATATGGCTTAATGCCTTAGTAATCGCAACTTAAAAATATCTAAAATTCTCGCAAAATGATGGTTTTTCGACAGCTGATGGGTGTGGCGGAGGTGTGGGGTGCGCGAAATCACTAGAGGTCATTAGTCAATACTCTTTAAGCTGAAATTGTTTATGTTTGAGGTAGATTTGTCGAATTTAGATTTAAAAAAAAAATATTTTGTAATTTTACCTATTTTTTGTAATATTCCGTATTAGAACAGAGTACTCATCACCCTCCTGCAATATGTACCCTCTCTAACAAATCACCCTGTATAAGTAAACGTTCGAAGTTGGCTCGGACGCGCGGAAACTCCCAATTTCGTCCTCCATAAACGCTTATTTTACTGTTTTTCTTTTAAACCAAGATAAGGCAATGATTATAGAAAGGACAACTTGTAGAAGTGTTAAATTCTAGGAAACAATAAATATAGGGCAGTCTGCAACATTATTGTAAATTTTCGGATATTGTCAATAACATTGCGTGTCTGCCAGGATATAGGTATTGTTGAAATTATCAAAACATTATAAAATATTGTCCATTCTTTCTTTTTACTTTTTGAAATATTTTAAGGCAACATTTAAATTAATAAACCTATTTTTTCTAAATTTTATTGTACCAAGGAAAGTATTCAATTAATTTACCACAGTAATTCTACCTGAAATATATTCTAATATCTTTGAACAGACATTCTCTTTTCTCAGAGGAATATTGTTATTGGATTGTATATTGGCATCAGGATTGTTCACGCTACATTAACTATTACGAATAAAAGTAGCCTACTATTATGTCTTTATCTGATTAAGCAATAAACCTATTTTTATAGCGACTAATTTTAGGCATGATTTCAGATAAGGATAAATTACTTATAATTGAGAAGGCAGTTAAATTGCACGTTTAACATAAAATTAAGTTGAAGTAGGTAGGTACACTAAAAATGTTTTGGGTGGCGGCTATAAAGGTGGTTGCCAACTTTTCTTATTATATGAAGGGTGTTTACCTACTATTGGCTACCATTAATATTAGAAGCCGAATTGCGGCGTACTAAACAAGAATCAAAGCAAAGAATTTATTATTATCACGCAGATACTGAATTGACTTCAATTTTGTCCTCTGGAATGTTAACGGAATATGTAAAGGTGTATGAGGCACTGCTTGAAAATGATCCAGTTTCTAAATGAAAACACTCAAAAGTAATTTTACAGAGATCTATGAGCAACGGTAATCGCTTACGATTAGGTGGTCCGTTAGCTCGTCGGCCTACAAGGCAATAAAATAAAAAGATTCTGTTCAAAATGAGGTGTCTACTTGAAATATCATAATATAAAAATATTTTGAACTTCAAATAAAACACGCCTACATTTTACCGACACTACGATAACATTTTTATATAAATCTAGTCTGTTTACAAAACGCGTCTGATCCATCTGACTACACAGTGAAAGGTATACTCGTAGTTGGTTATCACAAAGCGTCTGCGATCCGACATTGCGTGCCCTCCAGACATGCTCCAGGGTTGTCAAGCTACTTTTAACATGTTACTCATTGTATACAGTGAAACCTCGTACAAGAGGTTTCACAGAGAATCTCAACAGCGAACATTCTAACCGCTAAACTAGCTGAAAAATGTTAGTGAAAAAACATATCAAAGCAACATCAGAGACGGTTACAGAGTTTATATAGAGTCTTGTAATTTAAAAATGATTTTTAAGAACTAATTCAAATGTCATTTACAGTAGTTTGTAAAATAAAGTTAAGCTTAGTAGAAAAAATTACATTTGATTGAGAAAATTTTATAAATTCGTTTTTATTAATTCTAGTAATGCGGAGAAACATATTTTCACAACCCTATGTGTCTGTTAGTTCTGAGTTATACTTAGAAGCACGTCGTTTATGAAAAGTTTTGGATATTGTATACAATTATGAATATTTTCTCATTTTACTCCACTTGGGAGTCGAATTCATAACAATAAGAAAATAAAACATTTTCACTTTTCAACTTAAAGTGTAGTAAAATCTGAAAAAGTTTTATAATAAAATAGAATTTTAATTTATATAACCGAGACAGTTCTTTTGCTTTTCAATTTAGTATAAAACAAAAGGACGAGCTGCGCAAAGTAAGATGTCTACTATTCTTCGTTATTTTATGAAGAAACTTTTTATAGGACGTCGCGAAATCGGGTCACGAACTGAACGCATTATGCTCTTGTCTAGTCGGCGTGTAAAGTTAGAAAAGAAAAGAAAAGCTCTGAAGTGGCGGGTGGCTTGCTAAAGTTCAAAGGTGAAGAGCGTCTGCCACGCTAGCTGAATTCAGAGACGTTGTCGAATTTCATAACATTATTATTGGTTGTCTTTGAGACGATAGGATTCATATTATTTGATTTTTAGGTCTACATTATTTATAAATACAATTAATAACTAATAACATCAGGTGGGCCGTAGGCTCGTTTATCTAACTTGCAATAAAAAAAAGTTATAAGACTTGTCATTACACTTAGTGTAGCTAAAGTCAATAAAGTAAAAAAAGAATTGGAATTAATGCACGGATGTATGAGAAATTATTTTAATTGAAATGTATGGTATTATATTATTAATTTAAGTAGTGGAATGTAGTGTTAATTGAAATAATAAGTTGACATACACAGCGAAACTTTTCTATGTGTAGAATTACATCTACCTATTCGTTTTTATCACATTCTGTAATCCTATCAGTGTACCTTCACTGTTTGTTTTCCGTGAATTTTGAACAAATAGTTCACGGAATAGTTTCAGAGGCCCGTCACGTAAGATACGGATTTTGGTCCAAGTTTTGTACTTGAAGTTAGCGAGGTCGGGTGACTCAACGTGGGATCGGACGGAAATACCTACAGGGACCCCGTGCTCGTTCACATGCTGAATTATTTGTGACTAAACTACGGCTTTTGGACTGTTGCTAAAATATATATTTACGTATGTGAAGGAATTCACTTAGCGACTAAGTGTCCTTCATTTTTGTTACATGCTGAAAGTACATTGAATAGATGGAACAATTGCTTTAACAATTAAAAAAAAGGCTAGGCATGTATTTACCAAGGTAATCTACAAATAAAATGTGGATTCAATGCTCCGAGTTATTGAATTTGTAAAGATATATTTCAAAGTAAGGTGTCGGTTGCTGAGGCGGTGGAAAATAAACATTTCCTTTCAGCGAACTCGAGTACGGCAATGATTAATGGCGGAAGGAAAAAAACTTTTACTTCGAGTTGCACGTGTTACATGTACCAGGTTTACAACGTTTCAGCGGTTCGGAAACGGAGGGAGCCCACACAACACTTTAACAGCCATTATGGTGTTTGGTAAATATTTTCTGTTCGTGTTTCCATATTTTTTATAAAGCGGCACTTTGTTCTGTCATATAACTTTTCCGATTTGAAATTAACATAACATTTGTTGTTGAATTTACTTCATACTTATTAATATCACGTCATTAAGGAAAAGGTTATAGGTAACTTGGTAGTGAAATTCTAATTTGGGATCTAAGTTTTGTTAAAATTATTATATTAAGTTATCTTCAAGGAAATATTTTACGTCATAGATTTTTTGTTCTGACATTGACCGTGAACTTTCTAGTTTTCATTAGTTTCTTGCCGGTCAACTGTGGAATTTCGTCGGTGTCACAAACAGAACCGCCTTTTTTTTGTTTTTTACTATTTGTACCATACTATGCAGTACTTACTTACTATACCTTCTCCTTAAATAACTCTATCGTTTAAACCGCATGTAAATTCGTTTAGTAGTTTTAAAACATTTAAGCACACACAGAGACAGACAGCAGGATACGACTTTGTTGTATACGATTTATGTATTATCTTCTTAATCCACATCAGAGTGACATTCAAAGGCCGTCTCTCCATTGTGCCGGACCGACATCCTGAGTTCTTTATAAAGGTACATTCGGATTCCGAACCCGTTGTAGCAAATTCACATGATTGCACGATTGTTGAATACAATACCTCTCACTTATATACCTAAAGCTATTGTTCGCACTCCTAGAAGTTGTATTATTATTTGTTTTCTAGTAATAATATGGAATTATATAAGTTGAGGTTATTATTGTGGTTGATTCTATATATGATCGTTTGAAAAATCATTATTGAAAGTAGCTTAAATTCTTTGTAAATAAACTGAATAGGCATAGTTTTACGTTTTGTTTTTTACACGAGTTGAAAGCGAATTAATTCGACAGACTGATAAGAGAGGTTACGATGTATGTTGTATTATTGTGCTACAATATTTTAAATAATTGATCATTAAAAAATGTTTGTTATCCTTATCGATCATTTCGCTGGTTATAGCTGCAATTAGTTTTGAATAACAACACGTATATTAGCATTTTTTAATGATCTACTCATGTAAATGTATCTTTGTTAATGTATATTTGTTATTATTTACCTATTGCGTTGAACAGTAAAATACCTACTTAATTTGTAAAAAAAAATATTTGAATTTAAATTCTTCCAAAATACGACGCTTTAGTGCTTATTTTTCGTATCTTTACCTAAATGTTACATTGATTTCTTTGTTGTATTTATTAAGAGTCGATAACAATTTAATTCTATTATTTTATTGTCAGTTAAATAACACAAATGCCTTAAAATAATTGTATTAGTCATAACATCGTCCGTTCTGCATAATAATCTTTGTCTATATAGAACAGGTATTCGGGGACCCGCATTCCAGGAGCCTGACTCACGTCGGATTAAAAGATTGAATTCTATATCACAATGGGATCGCCGGCGAGGGGTGATTACCGCCCGCTCATATCATATGGGAGCCTCCTTGATACCAATATCCTGAGAATGTTACTTTATAGTTATATTATGTGAAAAAAATACGTTTCTTACGGTTTATGTATGTGTTTGTAGGTAACGACTGGTGTTTTGCCTGGGATTACAGAGGTTACCTTTAGGTGGGACGTATACTCTTTCACCTATAATAATAATAAAATAAAAAGTCTTTTTTTCCAGTACTTAAAGTTTACAATTCTTAGCAACTATTTTTTTTTTAGTGTTAGTTTATGTAGTTTAATCTATGTTAGTATCAATTATATATTTTTACTTAATTTCTATGTGTATTTTACTTTCTATATATTTTTATACTTTTAATCTACTGGACCCCAAGTTGGGTGAAGGCCTCCTCCGGTGACGTCCATTTTTCTAACAATGAATAAATATAATTTCTAAAAGAAAATCTCTTGGTAAGTTTTTGAAAACAGATTAGAACTTGTTACTAGTTTTATATTTAGTTTGTTGTAAAAAGTAAACAATAACGAAACCTAATTAAACATGCTGTACCTAGTTTGTATAAGTTTACGGTTTGTGTAAACGATAAGAAAATATCTATTATTTTATAACTTATTAACACTTTACTAATCACTAGTAGATGCACTTTCTTGATATAAATATCTGCACTACCTTTGGTTGACAAGAAGAGAAAGCCTTTCGCTAAATTTACGATCCACAAAATATTCCCTGCAACAATGTCACTACCTTCAATATGTGCAAGCTGAACAGAAAGGCGCCTATGAACACCTCATAAATCGTATCAGAGATGGCACGATAACACACGAGCCCTGGAATTTATATAACGTGACAACATTAGGTTCATCCGTTTACTTTAAACACTCTTCGTGATAGCGGTCTCTATGATTTACAATGCTTTGATAACCGTCTCATGTTGGCATTCGATTATAGTGTAGCGGTTTTAAGAAGGCTTGTTGATCCTTTGAGAAATAATGTTATGAATAAACAAATATGATGTATTTGACACTACTAATTTGTTGCCTATGCAATTTAACAAAATTATGTACAAACTGTTGAAACTAAACTGAACGGATGTGTTGAGTGTAGGTAATTTTTTTTTTAACTTTGTGTGTGAAAGAAATGGATTGCATCGGTGTTGCGTTGTATAGGTAAACCATATTTCGTTGATCTACCTATAGATTTTTATTTACATACACAAAGAAAAAAAACTGTAACTCAAATCCAATAAACCACTGCTTTTATAAGCCCTCAAATCTGAGAGCAAAATGTTTTCAAATAAAACAGAACATCGTTCCACAAACGGCTGTTACGTTTCGTTATATACACAAGTCGAGGCTTGAATAAAATCACAATCTCTTCGACGCGGTCTTTTATACTCTGCCAAATAAACCGTGTTCACTTCAGACCCCGAATTTCTTATTATATTTTTTTCTCTCTCAAAATTAATGACTCTACCCACCTGACAATAGGAAAAACATTTATTTTTCTTAGCTGAACTCCAAAGCGAGGTCGGTCTGTCGTTTCGAGTTATTAAGAGCCTTATTCTGGTCTCGCGGCACTAATCCATTCATAAAGTTCACTTTACGTTTTGTGTGAAATAAGTGGTTGGATTTATAGTTGTTTAGATCAAAATAATTTTAATGATGAGGTTTGAAGGCTATTTTATTGTATTTATTACTGTAGTTGGTCTTAATTTATAGTTTTAGTTGAATTTATTAATTAAATTTAGCTGTTTAATAGACGAGTAAAACTGAAACTGATCAATCAATAAATTGAAATAATGTTTATTTAGAAAATAGAGGGTAAGAAATATTTTGATATAAACAAAATTTTAATCAAAAGTATTGTTTTTAAAAACAATTTTTAAGAAATTGAGCAACTTGATTAACAACATAAAAAAATAGAGGAAACATAAACTGTACTATTGACAGCGCATATCATTGTTCCAATTATTATAAAAAAGGGTAACATTTTAAAATGCCCAGCGTTGGATTGATAAAAAAGGGCGTATTATTTCCCTTCAATGGAATGCCAATATAAAATGATTAATTGTACGGCAACCGATGGCTGTGAGAAATCGTGAGATCACACAAAATTAACACCGTCTGATAGGGCTGATACTTTCTTAATTAATTATTTTAATTCAAAATATTTGAAGGTGTGTGTGTGCTTTGTAAGTACACCTTCAAATATTTTGTCACTTGTGTAAGTTTTATATTATTGCAAGATAAACACCGGTCACCCGCGACACAGGTGCTTCCTAGTGCGGGGACCAATGTTTAATTTTCTGGCTTAATAAAAAAAAAGATAAACAAGGATGCGGCCCATCTTATGGCAAGCCGTTACCTTCGCTCATGAACCTGGTAACAATGCAATATGTGTGTGTGTAATTAGCATTCAAATCAGTTACCTACTTATTTTTTTTTGTTTAACCACGTGGTATCTACAACTTCAAAAACATTTACTTTCCATGATCATTAAAAATTGGAGGTTATGCGAATAATTTGATTTTGACGTGACAACGTCTTATAAATTGGTTTGCCGGGTGACACTTCAAGAAACTGCGTTACGCTCCGCTCACGTTATGCGCTCACAATGAGAGCGAGTGAGAGGCACGCGTGCCTTTCACTTTTTATGTCTGTCTCTCTCGCTCTTAGGCAGGCTAACCATGCCCGAGTCGTTGTCACGTAAAACTTTCGCCCGTATACCGACTTTTTTTGCATGATAAATGATAAAGGCTTCGGTTTACCTAGTGGTTACCGTGATTCACAAACCTCTGCTTTGTAGGCCCCTTACTGTAAGCCTTTCCTGAAACCTCTAAAAGCTTCTACCTGACACCCCTATGTTGCGTATCTTATTAGCATTACTCGACCGATTGTGTGAGCTCAGTAAAATCATCGCGCTGTAGGTATAACGATGACGTTGCGTATTCACCAGGATTATAGTAGCCTTTACACGCTCTTTCTAAGTTATCTATAGACTATTCAAAAGGATTTTTGATAGTTTTGTCTAATGAATACGAAATCGAGAACAGTTTGTTTTTAATTATGTATTTAATAATAATTTTTAAGAGATTTTTTTTTTGTTATCGTTGACCTGAAGCACTCAGCAAAAAGTGATTCACAAAGTAAACTTGCTTAAAGCTTTAAGTGAGTTTAAACAAGTCGAATAATGCTCATAAAGACTCAATACACTTCGATTTACAAATGAGAAGATTAGTCAAAGAATGCTTTTTTCCATTCCCAGTGTCCGGCCGGGTAGTGTGAGGACGCAGAATGTTTTGTCAGTGGTTTTTTTCGCACCGTTTGTGTTAATCGCGACTTGTGTCGACAAGATACGACACGGACGGACAGATAACATTCTATTATTTACTGTTCTTATTGTTTATTGAGTACTTTTTCCTTTAAAATTCTGAATGAGTTTTTTCAGCCGATTACAGAGTGTAACACGTTTTTATTGTTATAGCTTCAGGGGTTTTGGGAAAGGAAATGTTTTCGTGAATCATCGTACAAGCAGGAAAAATATTCTGTTGTTGTAAAGCATTTGTTCTTAAAGAACTGTGTCAAAAGAATTTGAGGAAAATATGGATGATTTCTGATTCATTCGGGTTTCATAGCTATATTTTCGATGACATGATCATTTTTTTTAGACTATAGTCACGTGTACTTTAGTATTAAGACGCACCCATTATCAGCATCATTTATATAAGATAACATTTATTACAGAAATTACAAGTTTAGATAATAATAGCAACAATTTACCAATATTGTTACAAAAACTATAAATAACAGCCTTAATTGCCGAGCGCCGGCCGCCGACGCATGCGCATATAAAAGACATGAACGCGCGCGATGCTACTCCAAGAATGCAAGCAGCACTGCCAACTGCATTGCACTTAAAGAATTAATTCTATTCAATGCGATTTCCTGTCATTTATCGCGCATACAAAAACTAGTTCGACAACCGCCAAAGTGTATATTGTACGATAAATACAATAAAATATAACCTGGCGCCTTCCGTTAGGTCCTTTTGAAAAACCTTTTTTTTGGGCGCGAAATATTTGTCAATAATAAATGAGACGTCCCTTTTATTACAAGTAACATTCACGGCGGCTGTATACTGTAGTTTGGGACCACATAAATAAATTAGGGTTTGGTCTAATACATTCACTGTTATTGCGATATTATATTTTTGATGTGTGTACGTATTATATTTTATGTAATTATAAGTTTTGCATGAATAAAATAATTTATTGCATCAAAAAATTAAAAAGTTAGTAGGTACTATCAGTAATCTTGATTGATTAAAGTTTAAAGAGACAAACATGTAATTGAAGAGAAGATTCGGTAAAGAAAATAAGGATTGACTAAATGTAAGATAATGTTGGCCTCTATTAAATAGAATAACTGAAGAGACGAGTAGACAAATAAGGTTCTATGGCTAAATCTCTCTGACTAAATTGTAACATAGTCGAATCGCTTATCGCTCACACCTTGATAATAGTTTCAAGAATATTACCGCCGGAGAGTAGCAACAATACAACACGCCACGGGCGGCGAGGCGCGGCCAAAGGATCCTCAATGAAGCACCTACCTGGATTATCTGTTCGGTGATAAATTAAAAATATGGCATTCAGACTACATTCATCATCAGAATGCCTCATTTCGGAATTCCTTTATGATGTAAACGTTGCCCAAGAGCTCTCGAACGACTTTTTATTTAATAGTGTGGTGTGATAATTATTACTTTCATTCATTTTAGATATTGAATAAGAAAAATGTTTTTTAGAGAATGAAAGAAAGAATGCTTATAACGGTTCAACAAATAGTACGGAAAATTAAAACTATAATAATTAAAATCAGTTGATCAAACCGATCGACTAAATATAAAAAAAACACAATAAATAAACTGAATTTTTACGCATGTAAAAATTATGTTTTTTGAATGGTTTTAAGCAACTGACTGTATAGCTTCTAGCACCTAAGGTTCAAAATACAATTAGATATTAAAATATTAATCATAAATCGAATCGCGTTACAATTTGAGTTTTAAGTATGGGTGTTTAGTATTTTAATGCGATTTATCGAATAGAGCATATGTCGCTTTTTGAATTAAAGTTAATAATATACAAAAGAGGAGTCCATTTTGGTCATGCTGCTGTATCAAGTCCAAACCGGCATTTTCACGGTGCTCCTTGAACGTGTGTTTTTGTTTTTTTTACGTGTTTCTTTTCAAACGACTTTTAAAAGAGTATAGTTTATCTCTAACCATTGTTGAGGGCGACGGTTATAACTTATTGTACTATCGGCTACAGCTCGTTTGCATTCGAAATGCAAATATCTTTCTCTAGTTGCTACCGACATTGTTCGCACTAAATTCAGGTATGCCTTGCAATTTGTTGGTTTTTGGTATTCACAGTGTTAAATTGGAAACTATTTGGAACTATTTTTGCATTGATGATTCACAGAGTTGATGATTCATATGATAGGTGTCGCGTTTGAAAATAAAAAAAAACCATAATTAATAAGCTTATAATATTACGATATAGTGCAATAATAATAAATTTAGTGATTTATTTTTTATATTAATACACAGTGGACACATAGAATGTGTATTAGAATACAAACAGTTAAACTACAAAATATATTTCGTAGACTAGTTTTGTCACAGTAAATTGCTCTGGTAACTAGTAGGTTTTTTTTAAAGCTGTAATCTTATTTAAATGTAAATAAGTAAGTAGTCACAGAGACATCTCAGTGATAACCTAGAAACTAGTCCTCAACAGGTGCACTCTCCAATCTCAAACTCTGGAAAGTAGCAGAACGTAAATTAAAAAAAATATCTTGTTTAAATAAGTACTAAGACTCATTGGAAGCTTATCGTATATTTTAAAATTAAAAACTTATCGGCTATTTTCAAATAACTTATGTAGTAAAAGCATCTACCATTGCTTTTACCGCTGATCTTCGAGAAAATAAAAGGTAAAAGCAATTTAACAGAACAAAAGCGACAAATTGCTCGTAATTTTGATTGAAGGAATAATCAACGAAGGTCATTCGTATAAAAACATTAATAACAGTTTAATTATAGAAAGTAATCTCGTTAATCCTCTCATATGTAACGTGTTCCAGCCATAAACCATTTAAATATGATTAATGTGTGTCCATAGATCGTGTTTAGCATTTTGTGAGGTGGCGCATTTCGCGACCGACGGGGTACGACGTACGCTCGATAGCTGCGCGCGCACTGCCTGTCGCCTGCACCCACCAGACAACACGACCCCGACACAACTACAAATTACTCACCATTCAATGACCCGACAATTGACTCAATCAAACATTTATCCTCTACACTTATAAACCTTTTTTCGTCTGTTCTGGCAAAAAGCTCGATCACCGAAATCACTTGATTGATAACCAATAAAGCCTTAATACTGATGTGCATATCTGTCCTTGGATTAGCACGTTTTTACCGATTTTCAACGGGCTGACGTCATTTCTTATAAAATCGAATTCGATTCGCTAAATCGGAGTTTATGTTTCGAAAAGCTCGGGATAGTATTTATTGTTCGTATGTGGCGGGTCTCAGCGACGGGGCGCTGCTCTGCGGCCGAGTGTGGCGGAGTGTGGCCAGTCCGGGAAGGCGCTCCGATGAGGGTGCACGTGTCTGTCTCGCCGGCCACTACGAACGCGCGCACGCGAGTGTTTTCAAAAACTAACGAGTACGAAAATTGAAAACTTTTGTTGAGTTAGTGAAGGTGTGAACATGCGGTGTTTTGTGGTGTTTTTGATGTTCGTGGCGGTGAGGGCAGCCTCCGGAGCCGCTACCTCCTGTGCCCAGTCCGAGGAGTACTTCTCCAGCCGTAACATATCAGCTGGCGACAGTCGAGGACCAGGTGGGCATTTCACTATCACGATCAGACTGTTTAATTGCGGCAAGGATCAATGACACGTGAAACATTACCGCTTTAGGAAGTTACAGCGCGGAAAAAAGTTGTGTATTTTTATTTGTAATGGACTTTGTTAATGGATTAATTACTGCACGATGAGCAGCGCCAGACGCGTTGATACGATATCAAATAAATATTTAGATCTTTCTGTCATTCTGCAGTTTGTTACTAACTAGGGTTATTTAAATTTACATTTAAACAAAACGTTAAAAGATGCGCTATCTAATAAAACATGTATAGCTTACACCCCATTTGAGAATAAGTGGTGGTAATGTCTGTAAATGATATTATTTTTAAGTAAATATTTTTTATCAGTCTGTACGTTGTTGGTTTTTTATCGCAGTTTATTTTATTAATTGATACATTCAATACAAGTGCGCGCAGTTTCACATAAAAAGTGCGATCTGGTAATTAAATTGTTGCGAGCATAGTTTGAATAATTATGAAACATTAATCAATTTATATTTTTTATTCTTGAATGCAAGACACGTTTAGTTATTAATTATTCCCGTCGTCCTCCTTAGAAGTTGGAATTGAATCTTCAGTCATAACTTTAAATGATAAATCCTAAAGGGAAGTCTACCGTAATGTGGGTTCAATGATAGTTGGATTAGTTGGATGGCCAGCCTCGCTGTGCCCTTGACATTGTAGGGTTCATGAGTGGAATCCGCTTATAATCGGCTGGGTTTTCGGTTTGTGCATTACGGAGGTTATTGCTATTACAGAATTGCCGAAGAATACGTATCTTTTTTTTTTACATATTTTTAAATTGATGAAGTTATTGGTAGAGCGTAATGTAGAGTAAAGTGATATAATTGATTACTTACGAGTATTCTGATACTATATTATTATTTGAGTTGGAAAGGTTGGAAGAAAAGGTCGTAAGGTAAATTCAAGCTAGATACATTTAAACTATATCACATTTTACATTTGCTAAATGTTTTGCCATAACACAAACCGAAATATTTTTTATATTAAGCAACACTTCTTTGAAAATCGATAACTTACAAAATTTGTAGTTTTTTTTTCATTTTATTTCATCTAGTCAAAGTGATGCTGCACTAGAAATATTCATAAGATTCAAAAAAAAAAACTTTCAAAATCAAAGTCAAAGTCAAATCATTTATTTTAAAATTGATGTGGACACATACATTTTGAAGTCAAAAAAAAAATTCTACCACCAGTTCTCTAAAATTACGCCTCCGTCTTGAGAAGAACCGGCGCAAGAACTCAGCGGGCATGTCTTTTTTTGATTTAAATTGTTTTTTTTTTTTTCAATATTGTTTAACAATATTTTTGTTTTTAATAAATGTATCAATTGAAACGGCCCGAGACGAGCACCTCAATTTCATTTTGAGCAGTCATTTATATAATCATTAAGTTTATAATAACTGGAAGAAGCCACTGGAATTTTGTTCCACTACTATTTCCACCTTTTCAGTCTTCGTGTAAATTCATTATTGACCCTAAAGAACATTTTCTAAGTCTCGAGAAGGACGATTCATAGTTTGCGGATGGCAAACAAATAAAGTATAATAAGATAGGTATCTCAATAATATCAGATGGTGTCGGATGTCGGGGCACGCGTCGTTCCTGACATATCCGGTGACAACCTCACACTGTTCATTCACTTCGTTTAACAGGATGAATATCAATGTTGTCTATAATCATATTATATCTCATGTACTCGCCAATTATTTCGCGTGAAATTGCACTTTAGCGTCAAGGAAATAGAGTTAGTTGTTGATGGGAAGTCGATCGTCTTTTATTCTGTGATATATCTATACCAATTCTATGTACGTAAGTAATTGAGGAATAAGTAGGTATGTGTAAAATAATAATCTAATATCATAATAATATTATAAAGGCGAAAGTTTGTAAGTATGGATGTATGGATGTTTGTTACTCTTTCACGTAAAAACTACTGAATGGATTTGAATGAAACTTTACCACAATATAGCTTATACATCAGAATAACACATAGGCTAAAATTTTTGAGGTTTCTAATGTGAGGTCGTAAAAAAACAATTTTTTTGCGGTATAATAGTACTATATTATAGACGTCGCGAACTAGACGGGCTAGACGGGACGAACCTGAAGGCCGCGGGCAAATGCTAGTCAGGAATATAAATGTAAGGTAAGGTCGCACTCTCTGGAAAGGGTTTGAATAAAAATAATAAAAGAACAATTTGTATTTTTGAGTGTAATTGCGTAATTCCATTTATCATCTCAATTAGCATTGTTACATAATTTCTCTACAAGTAGAAGTGCTCATCAAAGTCAAGATGTAGCAAATTATTTTGACATTGCCGTGTCGCTGAATCACCGCAGTTGATCTTAATTTAATCCGTCTGGTATACGAGCGTGTGTTAATTAAATAGTGATTTTTGAATGTCAAACCCTTTTAAATTTATTTATTGCGGACTTTGTGAGTTCACCTAAGTTTTTCTTGGTTTTATTTTGGATCAACTCCCAAAAAGAAGATGTTAAAGTAGGTATTTGTATGTAACCACATAATATTTCTGGATGGTCTGGTTTTTTTAAGTCTGTTGTTCTTATCATGTAGGTAGTTTCTTTTAAATTTTTTATAGATTTTTAGTAGGTAAATCTGTAAAGCTCGGTCGTTTTTATCTTTAACACGTTCACTGCGTAACCAGTCAAAAACGCCTGGTTCGTATTTCGCTTACAGTGCGGTTAAGAAATGTATAGACACAAGGGACACAAGGTTAAAACGCCTGGTACCGCCGTAATGATAGTTTAATCTCCATTATTTTATACCTGGTACCGAAGGAAATAACAGAAAAATCGTTGGCGCTGTGAACGTCTTAAAAAATCTTTAATTTAAGCATAAACTTTAGTAAAAAGCCTAGGGCCTAATTGAATTAGGATGAACATTGTAAGCTCAATGTTGATGAGACTGAAATAATATGGATCATAAAATGTTATACGGATAAGTATTATTATAGATGCATTAAGAATAGTGTGTTGGATTTTCCAGAAAACAAAATAATTACATAAATTCTACATATTGTAATTATTATGTTTACGTCACCTGTATTGCGCATCAGACGGCACAGTATATCGTGGTAATATTCACAAAATTACTTGATAATGATTGGTTCTGTTTGTTATCGTGTAACTTCACCTGATTGAATCGATTTTAATGATTATTATTGAATGGTTACTTTGTGTTGTCTCAGTTCGAATTCAATTTATATTTGACAAGTATTTTTTATAGAGTTGTGATATAATAGAACTTTCGATAACAATGATCAGTGTCTCAATAGTAGCATCAACGCACCCATGTGATGTTCAAATTGAAGACAAAACCGCGTGCGAGTAAACGTCGTAAGCGATATGTGAAGTCAGCTGTTTGGAGGCGACGTGACACCCGAGTCCCGACCCTGAACCTTGAGCCCGCTCAATGAATGTAACAGTAACCATTATTGTAACAACATACTTGTACGGAGCCGTATCACAATCGCATGACCTTACGCCACCGCGCATACCTTAACGAATTCAGTCCGCAAACCGCCCAGGATTCGAACTGAATATTTTAACCGATCGCATCGACGAATATCAGCAAATTTCCAATTTACGACCAAATGATAAGAGCACGCTACGATTTTTGAATATCGAATATAGAGAGAACCGTCGTAAAAGCTACTTAGGGGAAAGTCACGAAAAATAACGTGTCTGGATCGGAACCGCTAGCGGGGCGGGCGGGGTGAATGGCGGCGGGTAGGCTTTGTTGCTCGTGCTGGCATTCCTCGCCTGGGAACCGGGAACGAGCCCTCCCCGTCGCGCACCTGCACACCCCGCCCCGCCTGCATTCCTGCCCTCTCTCACTTTCATTGTTCCCGTCGGCGCGGGAGGTCGCCACTCGCCACACTCGCCACACCACCTACTAATCATCGAAACACTCGTTCTACCGGTCACTCGCTCGCTCACTCCAATAAACACGTCCGACTCCTCCATAAATGACATCTACGGATACACTTGTTAATATAACTCTAACCGACCCGACGACCTCGGCTCTATCGACCGTCACTTTAATTTAAACTGCGAGGATGGCTTTTGTTTTTGTGACCGGCTAGTTAGGGGCACTAATCATGCGTTTGACAGATAACGGTCACGGTTTTGGAAAGCACCTGCTCGGTCGTGCAGTCTAATGAAATCATCCCCTGATAACAACGGAGGTGGCCATTATTGTTATAATTTATCAGAAGGGACCGAGGCGTTAGTCATAGGAGCAAGACGCTCAACAGAATTTTGATTCATTTCGGATGCCCGGAATGCCATTGTGGGCGCCGACACTACCTGCTCGCGAGCTGCAGGTATCGAGTCCGTCGTCCTCTCTCTTCTGTTTATACATTTTGACAAACTTTTAGTGCGCCGAGAAGTGTTATTATCAACAAGGGTGGCACCCACCTATTGTTCCATTATCTTTGCGACACTTGTTTCGTTGAGAACGCTTCTGAACGACCACTATTAGAGTTATTTAATGATATTAAATGTTTGGCGATAGCATAGGGGAGTTAATTCGTTGGCAGGAGACGCTTCCTGTAAGGGGGAGCCTAATTGTTATTCAAAGGACGAACGTTTTCACGTCTGTTATTGCGTTAAGGTTCTCAAATTATACTTCTTGTTCAACGAATAAGGCTGTAAAATCTGGAAGTAAACTGGGCCAAATAAAGTACATTTAAGAGGCCTTCGTTGGGACTGGTATTTGCCGCAGAATGTTCGAATTTATGTTTAGCAAAACTCACTTCAGTTATATTTACCAGCGACTGGTTTTGCCGCTTACTTACGACTTCCATAAATTATGATATTTAAGCTTAAATAAATACTAATCTCTGTACAGCTTTGAATGGGATTTTGGATTAAGAATTCGGTTATTTGACCACGTTTTTCATCGCATTAGAGTCGATAGCCGGTAAGAAGGAAATATTGTAATGTGATCTGACAGTATGTCTCGAATATATTATTATGTAACTAATAGTGTTATTCATAATCTATCTAAAACATTATGAAAAGACTTAAAAAATTATTTGTCGTCATATTGTACTAAACTTAATGAACTATTGTTTAAATCAATCGTACTCATCTACATACAATTATGTATGCATCAATTATTCTTGATCTGCACACGTCTATGAGTGACTGTAATCATCACCTCATGTCTACTTATTACACAATCTAATGCAAGAACAGTCAATCGTATATACTTCTTATTGAAAACAATCATTACATCACGATGCGTTCTTGATGTCGAACAAAATGCGAACATATTAACCTTTATCTCGCAATTACCTAGTACATTCAGTATGTTGGTAAAGTAGCGATAACCTCAGACCCAGAGTGAGGCCAATAACGATACTAGCATAAATAAAAGGGGTTCACAGAATAATTAGCGCTCTCGTCTTATCGCCGTTTAATTAATTCAATCGGAGTTGTATCTAGGCTCAGTGTACAATAGTAATGTGTCCCAATTGTCCGGACCCGAATGTTACATTTACGGCCTAATACAAATAAAATGGAAGTGTCTGTTTGTTATTAAATACTGGTTGAACTGAAACTTTACGACCCACAAAGAGGCAAGAGATGCAGTATTTACCTAATTTTAATTTGGAATTATTGTCTAAAAACATTCACAAATACCGTGATTTAGGTAGGAAGCTTGGGAGTTAGTAAAATAATTTTAGAAATTCTACACCTGGACAATCTCTAAATAACAAGACTGATTTCTAATCTTTTACCGATTATACCTAGTAGGAATAGCTTAAAGTATTATTGATGGTAATAGAAAATAATTTTATCATAAACAAAATTAACAGCATTCATAGACAATGTCACTGTACAGCTAGTATGTAGTTTATATCCCAGCCGCGGTCTGAGCACGAATTGTTACAATTATACGGTTTAAGTGAATTACTATTGTGTTGGTATAAATTACTAAATAAATTGAATTACCTCGAGTCAGGGAATGTCATTTAAATACACGCGACACTAAAACTGTGTATCATGCTCATGTTCACTGGATTTATTTGGATTGCAATTAAATTAAGTAATAAAAAAACTATCCAATTACGTCATGTTGTTTTTTGAGTGGCCTGAGTTGGACATTTCGTGTTTTTAAGTTAATAAGGTCTATTAGTGTATAAAGTTTATGTTTGTACTTGTTGCCTTGTAAAATGTTTATGAATGGGTCATGTCTGGTAAAAATAAAATAGCAAATGTAACGGTTTAATACGGTAAGTACAATGCGTTTAAATAGGTAGGTAGATTTTTTTTGTATGATTTGTTGGTATGGTCAAGTTCAATTCAAATTAATACAGTAGGTGTTATTTCATTTATTTTTAAATTCCAATACCTATGAATAAAACACTGCAAAATCTTACCAAACTTTCGGTCAAAAACATTTGTTTATGAATCAAAAATTCGAAATGACACTCTAGTTCCTAAAGGTAACTATGTAGAAGGTATTTTGCAGTATCCCCTGTTATTACAAAAGATTAAAACATTGAGCTTACCATTATAATATAACTAATACATTTTGAATTTTGTACATAAAATTTTCCATAAGTAATTTCAATGAAACTCCAATAAAGAGATATAAAAATATCGATTGTGTGGAGGTGTTTGACACGTGAGTCAGTGGAGTAACGTGAGACGGGAAGCCCCGGACCGGGTCGGATATGAAACTGATAGGGCCCCGGGTCACCGATCATACAGCCACCTGTCCTATATTGTGTATTTGTAAGAATACAGGGTGCTATCAAAAGGAGTTTTATACAGGGTTGATATATAACCTCCAATAAGCTCAGCTGCCTACATGGTAATTGAAAAAAATGTGGGGAATGTCCTCTCGATATACAACTAAGAATTATTTCTGTTTTTGGTATTGGTTTAAATCCGTGGTTACCTGGCTAAGTTAGCACCGGTGGTAATTGCTCCAATATGTTAATATTATCATTTACCATGGAGGCTGTGATATATTTAAATTCAGGCAGTAAGTAGGTACTTCATTAGATATCAAGACGAATAGATAAGGTTTGTATACCTGACGAATTAATGAAGTTATTTAAAAAGAACCACAAAAGAGGTTGATACAATAAACATTTCATAATTGCATTGTTTTAGTTAAAAGGAATTAAAACTGTTTTAAAAATGAATTTGGAATTCTAACTAATTTCGTAAAGTTGAATGTAAAACCTTCACACAATAGTCCGTACCTGTTTTATGAGTTATAGACCTTAACAATACATTGAAATGGACAAAAATATATTTTACTACACTAAGACAATGGTACTTAAAGCTGCAGTACAATACAATAGTACAACGTTATGCAGTACAATAGTTATTTGAGAGTTTTGTTTACAAATCCATCGAGAATACTTAAGTATTTTGTGTTTCGACTTTTTGTGAACGTGATTATGTAAGGAAGATTCACTTTTAAAACCATAATGATATTAGTGGTGTTTTAAAATTAGACATGAGTTTTCTTTTGACTACGTTTTTCCTAAGTGTATGAGTGTGTATGAAAATACTCAGGACATATCAGAAAACTATAGTCTCAGTCCAACGTTATTTCCGTCTACCAAAAGTAGTATGAAGTCAGAGTCACTTTCCTTGTAACAATATTATAAATGCGAAATTTTGTTTGCTTGTTAGTGACGTATTCGAGAGTACACGTCTGAATGGATTTGGATGAAATTTTATATACATCTTAAATAATATTATCTGGATCAAATACGTGGGTTTATTACTAACATGACCTAGTAATATGATATCACCTATTTTTGTGACTATTATATATATATTTTAATATTTTGGTATTTTTTTACAAATAATTGAATTGAAAGTTTATCAAGAATACTTACATTATGTGTAGCTGTTATATTAAGAGTCTGTTTATTAAAAACAATTAGGTTATCTTAGTTGTCAGCGATTCTTAAGTTTGCAAAAATATTCACTATTCAGATTTTAGTTGCGAAATGTTACATATATTCATATACAAATCAAATTATGAAGCAAAAGCAATTTTATTACATTCTCTTATACATATGGAACTTTGTTTGCATAAATATAATTTAAGATAATAATAATTTTTAAAAGTACCAATGTAAGTTATATTTATTGGCGCCGAAAGTTTCTCTTTTGTTTTTTTTTCAATTATTACCTATATACACTTTATAGGAACCCTACGAAAACTAAGATACTGGTTTTACCTCTCGTAATATAATACTCAGGTACAATATCAAAGAGTTTCACATTAACATGCAAATATCTTATTATTTTTTAACCGAGAGAATGTATACCTATTTGTAGTAAATATACTTCAGGAAAATTCTTACTTAAAGTGTGTGTTAAGACATGTCATTGTCTTATATCGATATAACATCAGTTGGAATGATTCATTCGTTCATTCACACCAGATATTGTGTGCTGAAGTCGTTTTGCACATTTGTCTCCACATTTAATCAAACGTTAGAAACTTTTGCCGCGTCTGCATTTTATTTGCAGTAGGTAAATAGAAGCTGACGTGTTGTTATAATTAATCTAAATTAAATTATCTGATTATACCTACTAAGTCTTGCGCAATTATTTGAATATTTTTTTTACACTGCCCCAAATAATCAAAAAACATTTTTTTATTTCGTAAGAGAATGAATAAGAAAGAACACTCTGAATATCATTCTTGACGCTAGTTACTACGTATGTAAAATAAGAACCTTTACTTTGTTAATCGCTAAATGATTTCGCAATGACGTTGAAAAGTTTACGAATTCGAAAAATCGGGTGCAGAATCCAGCAGAATCACACAGGTCGTTATATTGAAATCCCGTTCCATTATCTATTGTGCGCTCCTCCCTTGAAAAATGGGTTCGAGTAATATTTCACCGTGATTCGGATCTGGGGAGCGATTCAATCTATTGAGAGCTGAATCAGTCGGTTTCATTCGGATTCTTGCAGTTAACGAGGAATGATGGCAAGTTCCGATGCGACAGGAAGAAGCTCATTCTATTGTCATGCTCAAATTGTATTAATCTAATGATACGGTGGATCTACGTATCATATTGTTTCTTATTGCATTTCATTTGAGTCGTATTTAGAGACTAGATGTTGTTGAGTACCAATATAAGGTTTGTATGAAATTTCAAAATTACGATTCTTGATGAAAGGACTGGAAACGAGGCTCAAAAAACATGTTTTACATTAGTGTATTTTTGGTTTGTAAAAGAAGAGCCAAACGTTTAAATAACTGTATAACATAGCGTATAATTATAATATTTTTGTGTTAAAATCCTTTTAAGTAAAGACAAAAAACAACATTTAATTCGAATTCCATTTCATTTTGTTAATACACATCCACAATACACCGTACAGCTTCAAGGGACGTAATGACGTAAACTTCCTTCACTAAACCCAATGGAATACGAACTGAATAAAACTTGGAAAAATAATGTCCATTTTCCCTTTGTAGCGTCGCTGTAAAAACACTCCTTGTTTTCTTACGAACTTGTGTAGTCTGTGACAGGCCGATACCCAAAGGGAGATACAACGTAACGTTATGTAAACTTTGGATGTTTGTTTATATTTAAAAAGAAATTGGATGGGTTACTGGATTTATGAGATGTTTAGAGAATTGTTTTTTTTTATAATATATTCTTACACATTTGTATTAACAGGACGATTTCATTTACCTGGGTAATCGGTTTTTAACAAAATTTATAACAAAATATAATTAGGTTTTGACCTCTTAGGTTTACCAGTTTAATTTATAATACAAAGCAAGATACGATGTGCCAATTGAAAACAAAATAAACAGTTGTTCAAAAATAAACAAGAAATAATTTTCCAATTAGGATTACGGAAGTAACAATCAATTGCGATTTCAAGAGATTTCTTCGTTAAGCCCAAAACTTTGCGCCTCGATCTTCGAGAATCTTCTATAAGTGGAAAATTCAGGTTCTACAACTTAAAGTGAAGTTATCAAGTAAAACTTGAGACATTCAGATTCGTATTGGAGTTTGTTTAAGTAGAGCTAAGTTCAATAATGATTTGTTTCAAAACACCGAGAACGAGACGTGTTTGTTTTGTATTAAACTTTGGTTACAGTTTCAGTTTGTTTTAGAGGTATTCGAAGTACAGGAAATTTGGAGTTTAACGGTTAATATTAGTATAACCGATAGAAATTATTAATTATTAAGAGATTGATGGAATATTAGTTGAAGTACAAAAACTCTGAAATGTTCTTGAATGGAAATGAGTAAAGCTTCTGGATAATGCGGTAGATGTATGCCAAGGAAAATAAATTAGTAAATTTTCATAAATACAGTGATGAACTGGATACATAACATATGAATATGAAAAAAAAACATTGTCCCGTCTCAAAGTGAGACTGTCTTTGGCAATTTTGTTATCCTTCTTTCTAAACACTATTCTGTAATTATCAGATCAGCTAGTAGCTCATAACAAAACTTAATGAGAGACATATAAACACATAAATACCGAGTTTACACAACGTCCCGGTACTTTGTATGAAGCGTGTACGAAGGTCGCATTCCCCGTGAATCAGTGCGTGTCAGATATCTTTTTGTCACTCGATATTGAAGTAAATAACTGGAATAGTTCGTTACGGTCCACTTTGATCACATTCTACAATTAGTGTCGTGGGTATTAGTGAACTTAATCAGAGTTTAGTATCTCCTGTCAGTTCCTGTTTAGCTCTCTGAATTCCTTCTAATAGAATTATAATGAATAGTGCAACGCTGAAATGAATAGAATTGCAATAATAGACCGTTTTTCCTTAATATTTGAGGATAAGACAACGAAACAGTAGTCTGAGTTTAGCTCCTTCAAACTTTATAGTATTTTTGAACGCAAAACAACCTTCACTATTTCCTATCGATCTTTCTCAGAAACTCTATACGTTTAGGTATTCGAATGATGGAATAATTAATATTACAAAACGTGTGTCGATCGATCATTTTCAAATATTTACGCACTGAGCTCGGAACACTTAGTGGTATTATTGTTACGGTAATATTTGACTTAACGCTAACTATGGTACAATTTAAGCCTCACAATATGTTGACGATCAAAGTCACTCAGAATTACTCAGAAAGGAGGTTTTAAATACGTGATGAAATGATGAAAGTACAAGAAACTGAGAAAAGCTATACAACTCACAGAATTGCGTCCTTAATAACAGATGAAACTGTATGAAACAGAAATACATAGATTTTTTTTTAACTTTAAGACCGATGATAAAGATTACACTACTCGGTTCGATGATGATTGGCCATTTAAAGAGCATGGAGAGAAGAGCTGATGATGTTATAAAATATTATAATGGTGGCATAACTTGAAAACCACAACTGAATTTAAAATTCGTTAAATAAAAGACAGATCGTTTGATAACCTTGTAGTTCCCTCCAGTAGGTACTAGTTATGATCAATGCTATGTTTTAGCCAAGATAATTGCCATCAAATACTAAAATACTAGATAGGTAAGTTACGAGTATTTGCACGCACGACTACCAATAAAACAACATTTATATGACGACATAGAATTCGATGCTGTAACATGATATTGGAATATATTTACACCACTTACAAGAACTGAACGCACTTCGGGTCATTTCATCGATAAAATGTCCTTATTTTAATCTAGTTTAATATTTGTCTATTCACGTGAAAATCGATTACTGAGTAGTAGAGTAAACTAACGCATTATTTAAGAACTTAGGCACTGGGTCCTTATTTCACCGCATTTAAAAAAAAGGATTTTCTTTTTGGATTCGTACATTCAGATTTTATATGTAAGCTGTAGTATTCGCGCTATGAGGTTCGTCTCGGTGCAATATCGTCTAAAATATTTATAATATGATTGTCGTCTAAAATATGAAAGGTATAATATGCATCTGTTTATATTGTCGGCTCGATAATTTACATAGTACGCTGTGAAAAGTAGAGGAAAAGCAACGTCATCTGTCACTCCATCAATCTTCGGCGGCTGTGTCCGGCCGGAGGTGCCCGATGGTACCCCTATCAATATCAATCAGTGTCAACACTACAATATTTTACTTTGTGTCGCTATTCAAGACACTTGCGAACTATGAAGCGGGATAATTTGACAAATTTTAGATTTCGATTCTTACGGGTACTATGAAACAGGTGGATTTAGTTTTTTGTTCATATAAAATAATAGTTCTCAAAAGATTATTCTCTAGTAGTCTACGAGAGAACTGGCCATCTGAATTTACTTGTCTCTCTGTATGTGCATCGACTTTGTCTCCTCCCCACAAAACATTATTTGTGGCACAGGCAAGTTGGTCAGCCAGCGTCTTAATAAAACCTAATATTAACGAGCAACTACGAGTGCGGTTTCTATTACATCGCGTAGGTACATGTAAAGTAAGCTATAAAACCTCATATTGGATCGTTGGTAGTGGGACAGGCGACAGGGCGGACAGGTTGCGGTCAGGCGAGGGTCTCGGTTCCACGGCCGCGGTGCGATCAAAGCCAGGGACGAACCTCATTTATAACGTTGACACGTGTTGATATCTGACGTATTTGGTCCGATCGTGTCCGTTTATATGAAACCTTTTGAGCATCTACAACAGTGCGGAAGAGGGAATTAAACGAATAAAATTAATAGTACTACTTCCAATGATACAGTTTACTGTGAAATATTCCACACATCTAGATGTGCGAATTGCTAATTCCTTTACGTGCACCGAAAAAATGTTCTGATTTTATTTTTTATTTTTTTTTAATTTATTTGGCACACAAAACACGTTACAAGCAATATAAAAGTTTAATAAATATAAACAGCAATATAAAGATTAGAAGTTGTAGTGTAGTGTCGCCTGTAAGAGATATTTTTAAATCTTTTTATTGGTTGTATAAGTTTTCGGCCCGGGAGTGCGATGGTGTGCTTAACTCGATTTGGTCGTTTTTTGAATGGACTCCTTTTACATGTGAGATTTTTATTTTGCACGAACATTTATAGGGAAGCCGAGTGGAATAGCTGTGTATTACATAATAGTCACGTCACTGATAAAACAAAAGAAAATGCGTACACATTTTAGTGTCATAACTTAATTTCGCTGTAAATGTAAGTCCTACGTTACGGTCGTTAACGTTAAGGTCTCATCCTGTGTCAAGTCATTTCTTAAAACTCTACAAACTCAGCGTATGAAAAATAAAAGATATTATTAATATTGTAGGTCTATCTCCTGTTGTATATACTCTAAGATGAAACAACGTACATTGCACATTTATCTTCGACATTGTGTCTGACCAGAATTGGGGCTCGTTGTTCGACATTACCTATATCTGCTGTGTAAGACTTGTAATAGATGACTTCATGATATTGTAATGTGATTATGTTGCATTTATTAGTCATATGAATAAGCATCGTAATTATAGGTCAGTCTATTTTTGTGTTAGTTGTTCTTTGTTAGAACGTCTCATCTTATTGGAATGAGGTTGGTGAAATAAGTGTCTTCGCGTTACTAATTTATAAATCAAATGTTATTCTACACATTGAACTGTGTCTTATTATTTTTATCTATTAGGATTATCTAGTCAATGAGTATTATGTAACTTCTGCCAGAAAAGTACTTTTAAAATTTGTTGAGAAACATTTGAAAAGACACCATTTGACTGTTTTTTTACTATCAATAATGAATATGCTCAAAACTTAGGTTAAATGCTTTACTTAATATTGTTTTATACATATAATACTTTAAACTTTATTATACGGTTACTTTCCTAGATAATATTATAATACCTAATGCAAATGTGATGATAAAGAATTATAGTTATGATTACGAGTTTAAATAACATACATAAAAAAATTGTTATTTTTAAATCTTAATCGTTAAACACACTTTACTTGTACCCATTTTCCTACTTTCTTCTAATTTTTAAATACTCCTAAACTTTCAATTAGAGCCATTTTATTGTTACCTAATCAACACCTTCCACACGGTAAAGTAGGACATTAGTATTCAACAATAAAAATCGACATTTGTACTCATTATCGATACCTAATTAAAAATATAAAGATACGTAAATTAAAATCAATTAGCATATTTTCTCTTTTACAACAAGATTCCCGGAACACTAACAGATAGGAGACTAGCAACACGAAATTTGAATTTTAATTTTTTAACTACTTTTCGACTCCCGTATCGATATTCTTAATGTGTCGTCGGACACTTTAGTCGACTAATTGCGTTAATCGATAATCGTATTCGTTAGTCTTAATCGATATTGGTTATTTTATTATTAGGAAGCCTCCGAGTCGAGTACGTGGGCGGACCGGAGGAGTCTTGCGACATTCCCAAGTAGCTTTCATGACGAGATTATAACGAAGTTATTTTTTAATATAGAAAAATAATTGATTATTATCGACGGAGAGGTTCGATTTCAATTTTATATTAAGTTGTTCTAGATGTGTGGTCGTTTAATTGGATATTATGATGTTCTTATTGAAACCTAGAAATTAAATACTTGTCGCCGACTGAAATCTGTTTAATTTTGAAAATGAGGTTAGTGGATGTTATATCTTGCTCATAAAATATTGGGATTTATTTGCGTAGCTGGGTTTAGATATTAATTATGTTTTGCATATTAAACAAATTTAGGTAATACTGTATTATTAAAGATCATGACTATTACCATTTATGTTTTGACTATATAATTATTTTCTTAATGAATCCAATTATCGTTTATATAAATCAGCAAGAATAGTTCAAACGTTTTAAGCGACATAGTGTTTCGGGGCAATGAAAAGTAACCGAATAGCTTATTTTAAGAACTGGTTTTCTGTATTATAACTCACTGCTCCCAAGTCTGCAACGAACTTTTTACTGTTGAATATTGTTTATTAAACATTGTTCATTGTCTTAGGATTTCGCGAATCAGATGCTGTTGTGTCTATCACTTACCGTAACAATAG
Organism: Trilocha varians; assembly: GCA_030269945.2. Lineage (NCBI taxonomy): Eukaryota > Metazoa > Arthropoda > Insecta > Lepidoptera > Bombycidae > Trilocha > Trilocha varians. The sequence continues at coordinate 9,454,174 of AP028267.1, read as the reverse complement.
GAAGTGTAATATAGATATTTAAACACTTTTTAAACATATTATGTCTGACAAAATGTATCCCTTATATATCTAGATGAGAAACTTATATTTTCGTCTTCCTTTCTTGAATGTAAAATTTGTTAAGTAAGATTATCAACTCACTGTCGTTCAGAAATTTTTACAATTAACCTACAGCTAAAATAAATTTGTAATTTTTTACAATCTGAGTTTCACAGAAGGCGAAGTTTCGAAGCAAGATTCGTTTAATGATCTAAGTTTTCATACTAGAATGTGTCATTAGGTTGAAAAGTGGTTTCCAATTACAGTTTTTCTAGTATTTAAAATGAATATAATCATGGCGTCGAAGGCTGTTGAGCTTTTAAACGTGGGAACGGTTGAAGTACGAGGCGCCGGCCGCGTTCCAACTTTCAAACCAATATTTATTTAAAGGTAAATGATATAACTGTAACGTGGAATGTACATCATGAATTGGAGTTGAGATCTTGAGATGAGTGTTAGTTAATGTAAATCAGAGCAATTGTTGGGATTCCAGTGATTTGAAGAGGAAATGTAGAACCTTTTTTTTATTTGAATGTGATTAAAATAGTTTTAGAAATGAGCTGTCAACTTAGCTAGTTAACAACAACAATGAAAATATTTAAAAACATGGAATTCAGTGCTACAGTATTGTTAAAACACTGAGCAAGCTCTGTCGAGATGTCCGTCCGGACACCTTTAAACAAGACACATAGCCATTCCATCCATCTCCATCTTTTGTATTTCATTTTGGATACTCAACTATTGCAAAATTACCAGCTACTATAAACATTATTTATATATTAACGCACACTAATTCGGAATTCAAAGTTATGACCAGATAATATTCTCTAAATTTGGTTTATTACAAATTATTGCCACCAATAAACTCACCGCACCTGGCTATAAAGGATTGTTATATAACATCAATGTTGCCAGATGTATCCATTCCCATAAAGTTTGGGATCTTTTCACAATAAATAATTGACAATGCTGTTTCGTTTGAAATCCTTGATATTGGTAAGTTATAATTCTAGAACAAAATTGTTTTGTAAACGAAGTAAAGATTATTAATGTCAATTTAAGTTTATTACTGTAATCACTGGCAACTCATTCAATTCAATGGACAAATTTGATGAGTGATTCGCAGAACTTAATAATCGGAAGTTTTCAATTTATCATTACAAAATTAATCTGAGAATTTATTATCCCTAAATTGGCAACCCTAAATACAGACCCATAAACTTCTCTTTATGTCTAGAGTGCTTTTAAGATAAATTAGCACGGATCTCTCCACACTGTTTGAACATAAATAAATCGAATAATGAATCATTCCGTACAATACAATAATACTATATACCTACCATACTAGCTGACCCGCACAATTTCGTCTGCGTGACAAAGGGCAACAATATATATCCTATAACCTTCTTCGATAAATGAACTTTCCTAAACTAAAACAATTTTTAAAATCGAACCAGTAGTTTCGGAGCCTATTTGAGGCAAACAAATAAACAATCAAATCTTTCCTCTTCATAATATTAGTATAGACTATAATATTCTTTATTTCAAATGGAAAAACAAAATATTGAAAAACAACGAATCATTTTGAACATCAATCAAAAGATTTAATATACCTACCATATGGTTTTGTAACAGTCGTAAATTGATTGATGACGATAATTCAAATATTTCTCCAGGTTTGATATCATTACATGATTGATTCAAAATCCGTGTAATACCTACTATTATTCTATAATCTGAATGCTGTTCTTGAATTTTGATGAACTGTTTTCAGATATATTACAAATATACAGTTCAAAAGGTTAACGCCGTGTTTAAGGATACACAATGAATTTATGCAAAGTTTATAATAATTTATAGGATTATCTAAATTTAAAATGCGCTGGTTAACGTCCATTGAAGAATTATCAGCATGCAAGCACCCCTTCATTAATAGCTTAAAAGTCACATAAATTTAAAAAATTACAGACACAAAATTAAGATGTCTGTATTCATTTATTTTCACTTATTTTGTACATTATATTTAAAAAAAAATTAACAAAGAAATAGATTTAAAAATACAATATAAAAAATTAAGATTATTATTAAAATTGGCTAAACGGCGCAAAATATCACACAAATTTAAAAAAAAGATACGACTGAATCATCATTAAGTTAGTCTTCTTAATATAATATCGTCTAATAGAAACGTGATCAGCCGAGTCTAATACAACTCACTTATCTTCAAGGTGCGTCATCCATTTGATACATTTTTTCTTTCTTTCTTTGATAGCCATACTTAGCGGAGAACTACTTAGTAGGGCTCACCACAAATTGCTCTATTTGTTTAAGTATGGATCGTTCTAATAAAAACTACGTCTAACATCTTATAGAGGACTTTTTTCGTGGTCAGTTTATTTATTGTTCACGTAATTTTAAGTTGTGGAAGATGATTGCGTTTGTTTTAGTCTTATGAATTGGAAAAACGTTGATCCAAACGTTTTAAAATTTGATGAATATTGTATTGCACATCAATATTGTCACAATAAAATTCTTATTTTAGCAAATTGCAATGCAGTAATTTAAGATTTTGGATTGTACCTATTTGAGTAAAAAATATAGATCGTAAAGTCTTACTATAACATTACCTAAGTATCTAGTCTTTAGCTCTACAATACCACTATAAAGTTCCTACTTAAAGCCTACAAATGAATACAACTTAATAATCCTTTTTCTCCTTATTATAATTATTATCAACTAGCTGCTGCCCGCGACGTCGTCTGCGTGAACCCTATGACCCGTTTTTTTTCATTTTTCACGGCAACTATTCGATGTTTTAAAAAAAGATTTGGCCAAATTGGTCCAGGCGTTGTTAAGTTATGCGCTTACCAACACATTTTGCGATTCATTTTTATTTTATAGATAGAGTATCACTTAAGAAATCAATTAAGTTTAATTTATGACAAAACGCTGCAACATAATGATATATTGAAACGCATAAGCGTTAAACAAGCTCGTGAATGCTTTGTAACAATGTTACTGTACTTAAAACAATTCAATTGTGTGTCGAGTACAGAATACACACATTACAGAAGACAAACTCCTGTGTAAAGCTCACTTTCAACACACACTTTTAGTACTAGGGCTCGTTCTGTGAATATTTTTGAACAGTCATTTGTTACAATATGGATTCAGTGCGTTGCTTTGGTTTATTTACTACTTTTTGATGATTCATTATCTACGCTTTGTAAGTAGCTAGGTAGCAGTAAGTAGCTAGGCCACCTGATTGTAAATGGTTATTGTTGCTTGTCACCTTCTACAACACACAATAGAGGTCTGCAACTCGATTACAGAAAGACAAGTCATAACACTCAGGAAGTATGAAAGAAGAGATCTCATTTATAGTCAGTTTCGATTCCATAGTTACTTTTCAGAACCACCTCTCACTCTCAGATATGCGTAGAATAGTGTAGACAGGATCTACAACTGCGACTATCGTAATGACTGAATAGTGATACCCAAAAACCATAGTGAACCCTTACAATAAATTCAGCAGTTCATAGAAGGTAGGATGAAAGCAGGAAAATGTATCCCAACTATTAATAACCTCACTTCTGTAGTAAAGGTATTCTATTGCGTATCGTGGAGAGCTCATTGTTTCCGAACGAAGCGACGAGAGCCATTGAATAGACGTTACGCCCAGCAAATATATTGTATTTATAAATCAATCGTTATTCATAGATTTGTATGATAAATATACTTTTGAATAATTTAGTTGTGTAAATGGGGGTCTTAGAAACTAAACAGCTAAAAGTGAAGTGAAACTTTATTGAAGTGTAGGTAGGTATAATACGTTTATAACACAACAGTACATTTTTTTTTTAGTTGGAGGAAATCACCGGTATGTGGGAGTTGAACCGCACTAAAACCTCCAACCGCTCACACTCAGCGTCCGAACCCCGGCTGAGGCCAGAACCCAGCACGGGGACATGAGGGACGGCGCAACGCGTTACGCCCACGGCACCCTTTCCCGTCGCGCCGCCCCATACAACAGTACAAATCGTACCTACTTTGAACATAATAAGTACAATATTGTTATGTACATAAAAAGTAAAGAAAATTTTGTAAAAATAAAGCAAAACAAAAATAAACAACATTAAGATTTAATATAAACATTATAAAAACCAACACTTCATAAAAGTTAAAATAACACGCTCTATTAAAATTCATTAGTTAAATTTTAGAGACCATTAAATCTACAGAATCAACAATTCCCCCACATCTTTCTACTTTCATCTCCAAAGATAACATTTATTCAAAAGAAATGAATAATTTCTCTAAATCATTAACACACATTTATTTTCTTGACATTTAACATATCTATTGTGAGAAAGAATAAATAAAACAAATCATTTCCTGTGCGACATCAAAGTTTAAATTTGCACCGACACAGAATATATCTCAACTAGAAGTCAATCTACTTACAAATCTTGTTAGACGAAGACACATATAAGAAGCTCTCATAGACACTTAAAAGTATCAGAAATTTCAACTGTCGAAACGAAGATCATTACTGTCAGCGTATACTACAAATAAAAATCAGGCATAGTCCACGCTTGCCCAATGCGGATTTAGAACTTCATACAGGACTTTATTTTAGTACTTTCATGCATTTTCAACGGATTTTCAATAGACAGATTTGTTTGCTCTTAAATCGACTCGCAGTATCCAGTCTTCTCGTGATCATGACGTTTGCAACAACGTTGAAATATCGAGACAACTCAATTAATTCAAAAATATCGTGGTAAGAACCCGTTGAAAATGCATGACAGTATTATAGAAAGCCGCGAGTGTCTGAATAACTTTATTTTAGTGTCAGTTTACTTATTATTGCAGTACCCACATGAGTTTTACTTCTGTATATTTAGTATCCTGTGCCTAGAGTTAGGAGCGTTGGCCCGCTTCCACATTGATCTGTCTATTTTGGCACCTGGAAAGGTCGGGTGTCAACACCCTCTCAAATATGAAAACCTGAATAATTCTTTATACCTGGAACCATTTGATACATGACTCTCTCAATAATAAGTAAGTGGACATAAAAATACAACATGTTCTCGGTGTTTTCCGAGCGCTATGACTTGTCCTAGAATTGCTTAAAAAGTTATGTGTCAATAAGAAAATCTCGTCTCCGGCATTATGGAGGTTTACGAGCGACGGTAACCATTTACCATCAGGCAGACCGTATGGACTTACTTGCAAGAATATAAATATAAATAAAATTCTGGCTCAAAGTCTAGTTCTTTAGTTTTTTTTCTTTCGCAGACGGGCAAACAAGAAAAATAATTAAAACAAACTCACTAATTGAAAAACTTCAGAGTGCTGCCAAACACACCAATCAAACTACAAGTAATTAACGAAGTAATTACACAATACAAGCTATTTCTTTAATTACTATCTCAATTCTTGCATAAAATGTGTCAAGTACAAGACGCTTTTTAAATTCAAGTGAACTGTATGCATGTAGCACTAAACGATCTTACCTTTTAAGGAACAACGTGGGTGTCTTGTGGGTGTCCGAAATTTTACTTAATCCATGGATCATGTATGACATGTACTGAGAAAAGAACTGTTTTACGTACCGTGTATGTCGTTTGTCTTTCGGATTATTGCGCTTGATTTACGAGGTTAAGGTTTAAGTGTTGTGAGTAAAATAATATTATTAATGTGTGCATTATTACATTTTATTCAGTACGTAAATAAATATATTCAGTACAAACATTTACATCTTTAACTATACATCTTTATCTATGTATATGTGCGCTGATACCTCTAAATCTAAACGTGAAAAAGATTTATGTGCAATTTTTCACAACACTACTGGCTAAAAACGGTGAAGGAAAACATCGTGAGGAAACCTGCATGTCGGAAAAGGATTCTAAAAATCCTTTGAAGATATGTGAAGTCCCCAATCCGCACTGGGCAAGCGTGGTGGACTATGCCTAATCCCTCTTCTGAGGAGACCTGAGCCCAACAGTGGGCAGTAATGGGTTGGTACAGTATGCGCTGATACGTCATAATATTGTTGTATGCAATTAGTTCTGTCACATAGATGTGTATAATGTCAAGAGTTTGAGCAGATAAGGCTGAAGTTGTTACGTTTCGACAAGGCACTTGAATATGGCATTATATCACTTTTAGACCACATTTAAAGAAGAAAAATAAATACAGAACAATAGTAGTAACGTGGGATAACATTGCTGTACACTCTTGACTAAGCAAAGAAGCTAATCAAGTAAAAAACCCTTGACAAAACTGCGCAATTATGTCACAACCGCAGCAGTTTGAATGATTGATCAATTATTATTTTTATGTGCACGTCAATTACAATAATGTAGGCGGACACAGGAGGCTAATAACACTTAACGCTTATAAATAAAGCATGTACATTTTAATTATACACCTACTTTGAATCGTTATGTTAATCTGTCTTATGTTGTTCGATAATTAAATTACTTGTGTGTAAAAAATAGATTGAAAATTAATCTTACATGTAGTCATTTAAAACTGCTCTAGTTTAATCGATTTCATTTGTGATTTAAAGACGATTTAAAACGGTTTTCAAAATATCTGTTACCTGACTTTTACTTTTAAATGAATTTGACAATGATTTTATTCGCTAATAACTTACAAAAAACTCTAAATCCTAGATAATTCTAAATTATTTATCACCAAACGTCGGGGTTCCATTTACACTAAGTGTCAAATCAGCAATAAATTTCCAACTTTGTTTCTAGAAAATTCCCATCAATAGTTTTCGTAATAAAGTCTACGTTATAACTTGTATCCAAACAAAGTAACATGTGATTTAGTGTTATATACTTTGTTTCTGCTAGGAAGGGCCGTTAAACAGGCAGTTTCGTACTATTTAGGTTAACGCTGTGACTGCCCGAACCGCAATGTTGCGAGTTCTCATATATGATAAATTTCTTTTGATATATGCTGTCATTTCATACCATACGTGTATATTTTTTTAGTTTGGTAGTTTCGTTCTTTTTCTTGATGGTGGAATTTATTTATGGAATTTTGTTTTCTACTGTTTGATGTGTGATGAATGTACAGAACATCTAAGGATAAGCTTGCATTAGCCGACGTCTCATTCTATTAGACATACAATTGGGTTCACAGCGGTATTGATTAGTTCCAAGTACCTATTAACAGGTCTTTTTTGAATATTTTAAGTTTTGTATTATTGGAATAATAGATCAATGAGCAGAAAATCTCCTATCCTATTATTTGGAGAAAGTACTGTCGATAATAGACTTTATTTAATAAAATAATTAATCTTAAATATCCGTTGATTGTCTATCATTTATTACACATACTTATTGGCATAAGTCGTGATAAGCGCAATAAAAAAACGAGCGAAACATTTCTTCTTAGACGTTTAAAATAATAAAAAGATATAAATTTCGTGATTTGACACAAAACATAAAGAAGCGAATGAAGATAAACATTCCCACGTAACAATTACACAGTTCATAGTAAATTAATATGTTATATGTGTACGATTATATGCGGTAATATTTCTTGAGTTTTTAAACGTTTCGCGAGACGCGGCCGTTGACTCCAGACGACGATTTGACGATTTAAAAATATTCGCCACGGAGGATAGAGTGAAGGAGTACACACCCACACTGAGTATATTTTAATTTAATTAGACTAGCTCAAGATTTAGGAGCATGATCTTAGAATAATAGCTTTTTTAAAAACTTATAACGATTTTTAATTGAGGTTATGAGTTTCAATAGTTTAAACTTGAACCAACATTCAACCATGTTCTGATCGAATTTGACAAAAAAACATTAAAAATTATTTAATCGAATTATTTTTCTTTTTTTTTCAGGTAAGCAGTAAGCTATCAGCCTTTAATCTCCAAACGATCTCCTAATGGTAAGCTAGTAATACTTTGGACCCTTGTTGCAGCATGAACATTGCAAGCCTACTTACCCATCACTTCTGCTTCTTGACAATTTTTTTTTGATAGCATATGTTTAATCAATCTACCCATCACTTCTGGGGGTGGCGCGACGAGAAAGGGGGGCGGCGCGACGGGAAAGAGTGCCGATGGCGTAACGCGTCGCGTCGTCCCTCATAACCCCGTGCTGGGTTCTGGCCTCAGCCGGGGTTTGGACGCTGAGTGTGAGCGGTTCAACTCCCACAGATCCGGTGCTTTCCTCCAACTAAAAAAAAAAAAACCCATCACTTCTGTTATTTGTCTTTTTTTCTCGCATTAAAATTTGAATACTGGTATTCTTTGCCTATAATCTCCATGTTAAGAACATTCGCAAATGAGTCACTCGGGTGGCGCGCTGAATCATTGTTGCCAGATCAAAAATAAAGATAAGACAGACAATTTACTGAAGCGCCCATTATGCCGTAATTTCGTGAATGACATGTGACATATTTTTTATTGTAGTATACGTACAGACGCGTTCGCAACTTAGAGAGCTTTATGATAATAACAATTTTGATAAGCTTTAATGTAATTTTTATACCAAATTTCCGGGTTAAAATGTGGCTCTATGAATCTCTTCTTTAGCTCAACCTTATCCTATCTAAATGGGGTCGGCGCAATATGTTTTGTCTCTCCATTCATTCCTATTCTGGCATAAGTCTTCTGTCACGCCGAAAATTTTCATATCTTCTTTCACACAATCCAACCATCTCAGGCCTTCCTCTCCTCTTACATCCATCCACTTTCAAATTCCACATTCGCTTTGTATCGTGGTCCTCATCTCTCCTCAACACATGTCCAAACCACGCTAACCTTTTATTCCTCAGTTTGTCACAGATAGGTGCTCTATGAATATATACAGAGTGATTTTTTAGAGAGGGTACATATTGCAGGAGGGTGATGAGTACTCTGTTCTAATACGGAATATTACAAAATATAGGTAAAATTACATTTTTTTTTTTAAATCTAAATTCGACAAAACTACCTCAAACATAAACAATTTCGGCTTAAAGAGTGTTGACTAATGACCTCTAGTGATCTCGCGTACCCCACACCTCCGCCACACACTTCAGCTGTCGAAAAACCATCATTTTGCAAGAATTTTAGATATTTTTAAGTTGCGATTACTAAGGCATTAAGCCATATTCTTTGGTAATAATATTTTTACTGGTCGTATATAACCATCAGCTACCATGACCTTCAATATGTACCCTCACTAGGAAATCACCCTGTATAGCCAATATGCCAATATAGTATATACTAGTCAGTAAATGCAATCAGTAGAGGACTGGACTTTCTTTTAGTGGACGTGATATTGTACAATATTAATCCCAATAAAATTCAACTTAGGTATCGAATAAACTTAAAACAGCTCCTATTCAAAAGATTAATTGTGTTACTGCAAATTGTTTTTTCTCATGATTCGAATATCTGTTAGTAACAGTTCTGAGTCATTTAATCGTCGGTTAATAACACTATTACACATTTGTCACATGTTACACATGGTACCATATGTCCAAATTGATTTTTTACAGAAATTTACACAATATTGTTACTATAATATTATGCTATTATGATGTGTAGGTAGGTAGGTACTATATAGGGTGTTGGTGCCCGGTGAAACAATACTTTGAGGGCTTAATCTATATCACATTTCAAATCATATACACATATTTTTGAAACGGAGATGATCACTTTATTCTCCCATACAAAGTTGAAAAATTATTATTTTGTATTATTTTTGACAACCCTATCCTGATCTACATTCAGCGTGCTACATCTATTTTCACAAACACAGGCGCATGTATCCTGTTTAGAATGTGATTTTTGTCCCGTGTATTATTACAATGTTCTATGATACAGGAGGTGACTAACCGGCTTAAGTCTTTAGCTGTTGGTGTACGTCAGTATGGTAGAGTTGATCACGCATTAATTAACACGTAGTTATGATTAGTTATAACTTATGATATATTATGCCTAGAAAACTCAGACTTGGTGGATGGCTTCTACATCATGTATACTATTTGCTGTGAAAGTATTGTTTAATCGGATTTTAACACCCTGTATAATTTATAAATATGTGTGTCTGTATGAATTAATTAGGTACATGCAAATTTATAAAGATTTTTCTAAATTCTCATTTTGGTATGGCAAAGGCTGTTCAGCTTTTTGTTTCATTCGAATTAGTTGAGTATAGTATATAGAAATAATTTTATGATGCAAAAAGTTAGCTATTTTATATTCCATTAAATATTACATTATACATTTAATTGAGATTTTTTTCTTCATTTACTTGACTATTCATAAAGTTTTTATTTACACTACATCAATGCAAATATGAAGGCCTTAAGTGCAATGTGGAAAGTCGTTATACCTTTATCTTCCACGGATGTGTAGGCTTTTATATTTAAAAAGGCAATAAAACCACATTACTGTAGTAGAAATATTATCTAGGTATTTTTCAATATATTTCCGTTTCCGGTGTTAACCACTATTTATCGAAATATAAAAATTATTTACGGTAGTTTAGGGTTTTTACGATCTATTTAAGTTCGATATTATTATTTCGTAATTTAGTTCGGGAGTTAGTATAAATTAAACACATTAAACTGTGTATTATTTATAATGTACGTTTTAATTCAATCTCGGTTTAGTTAGTAGTTTACTTAATGATTTCATTTGATTATTATAAAGCTTACAAGAGAAATTGAATGAAGTAAATTTTTCCAAAAGATATATATCTATATTTTTTTTTCAGTTAGAGGAAATCACCTGATCCCCGCGGGTGGGGATATGCGGGAGTTGAACCTCACTAAAACCTCCAACCGCTAACACTCAGCGGCTGAGGCCAGAACCCAGCACGGGGTTTGGAGGGACGGCGCGACGCGTTACGCGCTCGGCACTCTTTCCCGTCGCGCCGTCCCCAAAAAGCGATCTCAATGGTCAGAATCGAACCTAGACCCTGAGACCCAGTCCATTGTCCGCACCTCTAGGATAGGATGACTTACTTCCAAAAGATCTAGGTAATTTTTGTACCCTGTAACACTAACTTAACCCAATTTAATTATTATTATTGTATTTTACAACAAAATTAACAGAAAAAATGACACAAAAAATTATACTATCTTTTTTAATACTGAACTGCGCAACTTTGCCTACCACTTTGCCTTATTAATATATCCTATGACACTCACAAATGCCGTAGCTTTATTTCAATAAAAGAATTTTCAAAATCGGTTCAGCACAATGATCACCACTACAACGTTACAAACATCACCTCACATTACCTCTTTATAATATTAGGTTGTCAGATATCTCCCTTCCGCTCTTTATTCAATGCTTTATAAAAAGTGTTACAGTGATCGGATTTAGTTCAAATATGCGCCGTTTTGTTCGATAATCTGTTTCCATCTAGACGGCAACTTCATAATACCTCCTACCTTTATATTAGCATAGGTACCTACTTACCTCAGTTTGCTTTCTGTCTTATGTAAGTATGAACTGTATGAAGTAATTGGGATACTTATTTTTACCTGGTTTGATCTGATTGTATTTATTTTTATAATTTAGTCTAACTTGTTGTGTTTAGATTACTCATGTTGTTTTTAGTGTAATTAACAGATTAAGGTATATTTATTATTTAAAAAGCAATCTCATTGGAAACTCATCGTTTTTGATTTATTAAAGAAACGAGGTATTGTTTTCATTTTCATAACAATCAGACGCGATTCCCGCCCACTCCTGGCCGTTATCAAACAGGGTTGCCAGTACAGATTTTATAAATAAACCAGCACCAGGTATTACTGAAGTTACATATACTATTTTAATGTTATTTCTGTTGATTCGAGCAGGCTTTACAGGCCATTTTCCACACTTTATAACGTCGTTTTGGATAAAGCTAGAAGCTTACATTTTTATAAATCAAGTAAACTCATTATATTCCAACATTTATTCAACTTGAATTTGCAAAAATTACAACTGGTCAAATTTTGTAATTTCGTATCTCACTTGCACTTCCAACAGACATAGCAGCTTCAAAACTCTATTGTAAACCTTAAAACTCTTACGTGAGACTATTATTTGTTGCTGTGTGCAGCGTTTCATAGTGTTGGCAACCCTATATATAATTCAGTATCATCTCACCCACTGCGATATTAATTAGGCCCTTCGTGGCTCATCAGCATGCTTTTTACATCGAATGACCTCAGTTATGTTAATGTCTTTATTCTTTGATGAATCTAATCTCGAACCTATTGCCAGTTCTTAATAAGAAATTCTTTAAGTTAACTGTTATGCAGAATAGATATCGTTTTTATGTCGTTCGTGGGTGTATTTTAGATTATATTTTATAGTTTTGTTATCATTAGAAGGGAAGTTTCATAAATATTTGTTCTTGATTTTAACATAAGTTGTTTAACATAAGCTTGTGGTGGGCCACGTGTAGTTGAGGTTCCGTAGACTGCCCATTATTACAAATTCCACCTAGTTTCATTAAAGAAAAATTCCAAGTACAGGGTTACATTCTCATGTATATTGTACAGTAAGTACTTGCACGTTAAAAAAATTGGTTGCCTGTAAAGTCGGTATACGGGCGAAAGTTTTACGTGACAGCGACTCGGGCATGGTTAGCCCGCCTAAGAGCGAGAGAGACAGACATAAAAAGTGAAAGGCACGCGTGCCTCTCACTCGCTCTCATTGTGAGCGCATAACGTGAGCGGAGCGTAACGCAGTTATTTGAAGTGTCACCCGGCAAACCAATTTATAAGACGTTGTCACGTCAATAAGACTCAGACATGACCATTTTTTTAACTACGGAACTCTACATATATGAATACAGAATACAGAGGCACGGTTGTTTATTTCGATGAGGACTAAATTCAACCTTAATAAAGTCAAATACACAAGGTGTTATAATAACATGCAAAAATGTTAATTAAAGTTCAGTAAAACAAAGATAAAAATTAAGGTAGCCGTCATGAGCACAGCGGGCTCTTGCCTGTTAGTGCGTTTACACATAATCAATTACTTCGAGGCGCGAATTATCACCAAATAAGATTTATAACACCGGTTTATCCTTTGAGTTTAAATTAAAACAACCCTTGTCCGTTCGCCGGCGCCGCATATTTTACAATGAAACCATTTTAACTTGACACTTTGGTCTTTTGCTTTTTTTGGTTTAATAAATATACGAGTAACTAGTAAGCAATCCTTAATATTAGGTATACATTTTACAATATGCCAGAAATATAAAAATACTTTGTGAAATCAATCTAACATTTCTATTTACCTAATACAAATAAACTATACGCAATATAGTTTGTTTCGAAATCCGAGTCGGAATTAAAAAGGTCTAACAAATTTTCTTATTCAGTTTTATTTTGTACTTTCTTCAACCAAATTAATCTTTTACTTAATTTGTAATAAATATTTGAGTAGTTGATATTTTTTATGATTCATGGATAAATCATTTAAAAATGTGTCCAATGCCAGCTCTGTAACTTTTAATCTTGATACAGACTAAGATATTTTATGTAAATTGCCTTCGAAGTTGCTTAGGTATATTTCGCGTTTCGTTTCGCTCCAAAAAGTCAAGGATAAAATCCGAGTTCGCGTATCGTGATAATGATGTACTGCCAGGTTAACTTTGTACAGATTGGGGTCAGACAATGATTAAGATGCATCTCATTAAGATATTGCAATTTATAATTGGATATTTTTATTTTAATTATTATGATTAAGGCACCAAACTTTTTGCACATACTTTTTTGTTAGCGATGTTGAATTCTAGAACGTTTTGACTTATTAATTTGTAGCGTTTACATGCAGATTATTTTTCTCAATTTTAGTTAAAACTGATTTATTACAATTTAACAAAGTTATCAAACAAGCAAATCGACAGTTCAATAAAGTATGGATTTTCCAAAATTTATTTTCCGTTTTGATAAAAACAGTCATGATAAACGTAAACATTCCACGTATACGTTGTATTAACTGACATTAATTGGTAGCGAGTAGATTAGAGCGAGCGTGACAGGAAAAGCCGGATGATTACCATCAGGATTCATATGGGATCACGGCTTCGTGGAACTCGACATGGTAATGATCGCCATTTACACGACAAATGACAATCACTTTGCACAGAGCACATTGCAATTAATTATCATAGTATGCGATTTATATACTTTTGTCACAACAATATTACTATTATAAAAAAGAAAACTAGTATACGAAATGTAACGAAAAAATCTTCGAAAAACTAGCTGATTCGCGCAACTCTGTCTGCGTCACAAATTAATGTAATATAGCATAGAGCCTTCTTCGATAAATGGCCTATCCAAAAATTCAATATTTTTTACAAATCATAACAGTGTTTCGTAAGATTAGCGTGTTTAAATAAACAACCTCTTTTGCTTTACATGTTACAATATATTTCAAATGAGCTTCCCTCTTCGGTGTTTTCCGAGCACTATGACTTGTCCTTCTTCAAAAGAGGCTTGAAGAGAGTCCTTAAGGGTAAGCTCTGACAGTGCAGAGGTCCATGAGCGACGGTAACCGCTTACGATCATGTGAGCCGTTAGCTCGTCTGCCTACAAGGCAATAAAAAAAATACTAGTGCAAAACGTCTACAATATGTTGGTAACATCAATAGATACCACATGTGATATTTGCATCGAAACGTAATGACGTGGGTATGTAATCATACATGAGTTAGTGAGCAATACTGACTGCACAGCTGCAGGTTAACAGAAACTCAATGATACTGGAAGCGACTATATTAAATTAAGATAAAGTACAACGGGGTTTGGTCGGGGTTAAGCGGTACTTGGTTTAAGATAAGGTACTAGGTTTAAGGTAAGGATACTTTTCAAATTCAATCAAACCAAAATTCACTTTATATTAACGAATCATATTCATATTATTGCCATGTGGAATGATATTTTTATTTTATTGTTGCAACATGACATTAATAGGACGGAACAGATTGAAACACAATTATATGCCTGGATCCGCGTTGTTACATTTTGTGCGATCACAGTGGTTGCACATTTAGACAAATATACAGAGGTTGCAACGCCCAAAACGTATCCGTTTTAAAACATATTAAGATGCAGTGAATGATTATGAAAAACAAAATAAAAACATAATTTCTTTTACGACGTGGAAAATAAACGCAAATAACATCTTTACGATGAGATTTGAATAAAAGGTTGTTCCAGTGATTTTTATTCCGTGTTCGTCTGGAGCGCCCTTGATTACCAATTAGCGCGAAGCTGTTGAGATGGACCCTTTTTGTTACACTTTAATTACTCTACAGTTGTCCCGAGACAAAAGCGAAGGTTTGTTTGCGTCTACAATTTATTTCTAAGTTTTTTGTTTTTTTGCGATAATAATACTTTATTTTCTTTTACTCATAGCATTTTATAGCAATACGATTTTTTTTATAATTCTATTTACTAAAAAAAAAATCATCACTTTCTCTTCGGTATAGTGTTCAGAAGTTTCTAAGTTAATCTTAATAAATACTTCAAATCTCTCTCGAACATCTTTTAGGGTCGAAATTCTTTAATTTGAAAGTAAATATAAATTACTTTTACTAACCTTTTCATTTAATTTAAGATCATTGCGCCATTTTTTATTAGAACAACAACCGGGCACAAGAAATGATTTCGCATGGAGGCCTATAAAAAAGAGGTTTCGTTTTTATTACCGAAAGGGTACGGCGCCATATTGTTTTGTTATGTACAGGGCCAAGAGACATCGCGGGTCGAAAGAAAATAACTTTTGTAATAGACTTCATTCACTCATTTATTTTGTTTTTTTTTATACTGCTTGAACGGAAATAATTCGTAAAATAATTATTGAATTAATATTGAGGGTCGAATCTTTGACTATACGTTTTCCGAATGCAACCTCATTGGGTGATAAGCATTCATTTATTTCTTCACTGGACATCATCATCATCATCTACCCACACTCATCCACTGCTGGACAAAGCCTCTCCCAAAATACGCCACTGTTCGCTCGATCTTCTGTTCGTTTCATCCAGTTGTTACCGGCCACCTTTCTTAGGTCATCGTTCCATCTAGCAGGGGGGCCCCAACACTACGTTTACCACATCGCGGTCTTCACTCTAGAACCCGTCTACTCCATCGGGCATCAGTTCTTCTACATATGTGCCCAGCCCATTGCCACTTCAGCTTGCTGATTCGCAGAGCTATGTCGGTTACTTTAGTTCTCTGTCAGATAACTTCATTTCTGATCTTCACTGGACATAAACAATAATAATTCACAAAACACCTATAAATATATTATGTCTTCGTCTTTCTATTGAATACAAATGATTCAGTTAAGATATAGAAGGACAAAGCTAGGTAAAAGGGATTTCCCAAAGTTACCTCACAATGACTGATTATGCGTTACCTACTTTTATTGGAATGCAGCTATCTTAGCCAAGGTATTTCCCAGAAAAACAAGAACTTGAAAGCAACTACACGATAATTTCTTACAAGGAGGTTTAAATAATAATTGACTTCACAAATATAAGGAAAACACGGACGACGGAGTGCATAAAAACTTCACAAAAGAATAATTAAATAACAATCACAGTAATACGTTCTGAAGATGATACAGTTATTATTCAATTTAATAGACGTTATGAATAGCGGTGGTTCAACGTACGACACGTCACTCATTGCAGTGCTCGCAATTGAAGTGCTCTTAGATCGGTAAATTACATAAATGGTTTTCGCAGTATTACATACTCGATGTAGGACGATATATTGCGATATTTCGGTGTCTAATACTATCGCTAAGGAGTAGAATTATTCGAGAATATTATGACAAAATTATGGAATTGATAAATTGTGCGATGCCATTTTTATTAGTTTTCTCGTAGCCATTATTGACTTTTTTGCGATTAAATAACAGCCGTACTGTATTCAAACTTAGTAACCTAAGGTATTCAAAAATATAAATGTCGAAGATTCGATATTTATAGTGCATGCCTGAAAACATGCTCCATCTTCCTTATTTTACTGTCGTCCATTCATATCAGTAAGTATGAATTATTATTCATAGCTATATCAAGAGAAATAAACGTAAAAAACAATGTAGTCAGCCCTATATTTATACATGCCAGACGATAATATAATATATTATTAACTTTATATACATTATGCGCAGAGTAATTACGATCTTCCGAGAATTATTGATAGGAATGGAAAATATAAAACCCTTAACAAACAAACAGATAATAAATGTTTGTGTCTATACATACTGAGAATATGGAATGAGGATATTGATTGCACTGTCTCTGATATTCAATACTAAATTAAACTGACGTTAAAGAAAGAAATATTAGTCTCACAGACTCTTAGGATTATATCGGGAACAAAAAAAATAAAACAGATTGAGTTATTCAATTATTTTCAAACTATTCGGCAACCCCTGGAATACACAAGTGAACTAGTTAAGTAAATACTTTCGTAATTATGTAAGTAATTTTAATTTCGTATACATTTTATATTCTGAATTCAAACTCAAAGATTTAACATGCAAATCTTCAGCCATGTTTATGTTATAAAGTACCTTAAGCCAGCTTACATTCTCGTCTTATAATTAAAAAGTGTACCATCAAATTAATTCCTTTATAATCTTGCTTATCGCGACGGGTTTTGCATTTGAAACTACCACGATTTGACAAGGTTTATAAACACTAAGATTAGAGAATACACCTTAAGGCTATGGGCGTTTAATTGAATGTTGTAAAAAATATTATTTATTACACGCCGCTGTATGTATTGATTTGAATAATTTGTGATGGTTATCGTAGATTAGCATAATAAACTTGTTTCTCTTTGTTATTCTGTAGTTGAGGTTTAATTATTTTAACACATACGAGGGAAAATAAACATAGAAGTAATATTTTAATGTTACACTATCATTATCACAGGTTTTTACACGATTATTGATTTGTGGAAGTCAATTTCTGTAATTGCAAAATTCATTGTTTTCTGCCTTTTTTTACTTAGTCTAGTTACTGTTACTGTGGTAGATTTTTAACACTTGGCCCACTTGAGGTAAAAAATTACCGTCGTTCATATGCCTCTGCAGTGCCAGGGTATTGTAGGTTACATTACCATCACCTCGTAACTTTACAAGACTTTAAACCTCGTTTAAAGAGGCATATGTCACAGCGCTGGCAATATCTAGTACAAGTGTCTATTCTATATTGGAATATTATTACGAATAACAAGTCAATCCCTGAAAATATGGTTCATAAGCTCTTACGCCTACTCTATTCTGAAAGATGGCTTTTTGCTAGAAATAAATTCGCAGAGATCGATTGTCGTATCAAACAGAATGTTCGGTAAGACCCTCCCACACGCGACTCATTAATCGTTCTAAATATAAAATGTGCAGGTGAATTTAAGTATTTTTGCACAGCGTGATTCACAGACTAAAAATATTTACGGGTTACACGTAAGGAAATCTATTTTCGGTTAGACGAACTGATCTTAACATTTTCTGATGCATCTCTTTTTAAAACAAGACCAACGGCTGTTTTATTTTTACAGTTTATAATTTTCGGATCTATAAACACATAGAAGTATCTACCAAATGACGTTCATTAATTACTTACTCCTCTGGGATGTCATATAACAAAAAAAAACTTAATTACACTATAAGTACAAGTTGGTACTTAAGTAATTATGACAGCATTAAATAGTATCAATTTAAATTTTTGTGTTAGTACGAATAACTTAGCTTATAATATTAAACTATAGATTATTGAAGTTTTGAAAAAGTTATCACAATCTTAAATTTAACTGGTTTTATTTCTAATTTACCACTAAAACAAATGACTACTTGTATATATTAATATATTAAATAAACTTGCCTACTTACTGTAAGTTTTTCCGCAATATTGGGACTACCACGTATTGGGACTAAAAATCAATCATAGGTATATAAATATTGGTCCGGGTCGGGGCTGATCTTCGGGGTGCGACGATTTAGAACGGCGACCTTTTAACCTAGTTTCTACTAATAGTTTGTTGGTCGACCGCTTTCAGCATCCCAACAAATTTTACTTTAAAGAAAACAGAGTTATTGTTTTGTGTTTGTAATGAAGATATTAGTAATGAATTTTTGATAGAAATTTTATATTGATAGGGCTGCGGCCCAGTCCGGTTGATATAATGACTATAAGCTCCAGACCAAAGAGGCCTGGGAAGGAGTGTTTTACCTTAAATTATGACTAAACCTATTTCAAATTTTAGGTCTTAGAACCAAACCTGTCTTAATTCTTCATTGTCGTCCATATTTCAAAAGCATTATAGATAAAATAATAGGCTATAATTTTATAACATTTCATTTTACATCATGCTGTTTTAAATAAGCAGACTTCCTTCTGGCGAGGTTTACGACCCAAGCCAATAGTCAAGGCTATAGAGTGAAGAACTTTCTCATGAAAGGCGCCGTGTCAAGGACTGCCTTCTGATTTAAGTCTTTTATACAGTTGGGGAGAAAACTTCTTGCGATGACGGTCGAAACTTGCAACTTATTGAAGTAATTACTGTTAGCATCAATTTAATTATAGTAATTCAATGTAAAAATAGTCTAAAAGATTGGCTGAAAAGCTTAACACAAAATGAAGTTGAAATTTTCACACACACACACACACACACATATAGTAACCTATTCATAAATTAATTCATAAATATCCAAAACTTAATTTTAAACTTAATTCTATAATAATAATGCTTATTTTGTAGTATCTTTTCTTTTGTTAAATTTGTTAATCCAATTGAGTAGTAGCGGGTCATTCCCATTACAAGTATGTTCATTACTTACTGGGAAGACCCAATGTATGGTTGTAAAAACTTCTTTTAAATAAAGGCACTTTTTATTTTTTTTAGCATCAATTGGTGTAGTCCAGATGGACATTACAAAAGGCGAATGGAATGTCATATTAACACACATTTTCGATATTTCCTGTGACAAACGACGTGTTTCCCGCTTAGCGTTAACGCGCTACCGACAACTCTATTAAATGTAACATTATGTTATAACTTTTTGTATTTTGATGTATTGTATGTATTGGTGGGCTGTTTGTAGGCACTAAAGAGGATATCCTTGTAAAGGGTTAGCTTTACTTTGAATGAGTCACCGATCTTGAAATATCTTAAACGTTTTTGTCCTTACGGAGACTTTGGACAAGTTGAATTGTTTTATTTAGTCATTTTTCATTTTATTTCAGTAACAAAAAATAACGTAAAATCACGCTGGTTTTAAGTATAGGCATAATTCTTCTTCCATTTTACATTTATTTGTCTATGGTCCACATCAATCACTTATCGGAAAGTAACAAGTTCAAGAACAGCTAATATCAAAGTATAATATTTTAAGTACATTTTAACTTCGCTGGTTTATTTGCCGTCAGTTCTAAACATTTTAATCGTTGATCGAGATACGAAAACCAAACAGCCTCGAGCACTTATAAATGAAAACATCACACTTCAATCCACGCACTAAAGTAGAGATGAAAGGCGTTATCAGACTCTGTAGTTGTGTTACCTGAGAGTAAATACAACAAGATAACTGCGAAGAACAAAGTACAGTCAATATTTTAGTAATTTAAAGTATGAATTAAGTACATTTTTAGGAGGTATATTAAAGCAAGTTATTTTTAATTCTCTAACTTGTAAGGAACTGAGATAAATTATTGTTTACTAGCTGCTGCCGGCGACGTCGTCTGCGTGAACCTTATGACCCGTTTTTTTTCATTTTTCCCGGCAACTATTCGATTTTTTCTCGCCGTAAAAACCATCCTTGAACTTCAACGAACATTTAAAAAAAAGATTTGGCCAAATTGGTCCAGGCGTTGTTGAGTTATGCGCTTACCAACACATTTTGCGATTCATTTTTATATTATAGACTAGATGACCCTCGCAAGTTTGTTTGTGTCACAAAAGAAGAGCTCAGACAGCATTTGCATTGCGTTTTGCTTATTACATCAAATCGGTTTTTTTTAAATAGATATTACGCATGTATGAATGAATGAATGAATTTATTTCATGTATCTGTGTAGTGATGTGAGTGAGTTTGTTTTTCAGCTATCATACTAAGTTATATCTTGCGTTAGTTTCTTAATGTTGTCTTCTGCTGTATGATATCCATTCCTGTTCGACACTCGCTCTCAGACGAGGGTTCGCTCCAAAAATTACCAACTCAATTTGAGGCTCCGAGATCCCTGCAAACAAGATTTGAACGAATCTCAGCTTGTAAACGTTTCGAGTACGTATATTTATTTCGAATTGAGAACGTGAGAATGTTATCTGTTTGCTTTGTTAAATATATGTTGGGGGAAGTTAATTTTTTCCCCTTTTTGGTGTAGCTCTATTGCTATATATTGTGTTTCCAAATATATTATTTGTTAATAGTTATTTTTCGTCGCCTCAGTGCTTGTTTGGCCAATCTGACATTTTTAATGCAGTATTATAAAGAATAAAATTTCCATCCGACTGGTAAAATATTTTTTTAAAATATTCAATTCTAAAACAATCAAAATCTCATTTAATTTTTTTTCTCAACACGGCACTTAACGAAAATTCCGTGCTTGTTTGCTGTCTCCTGTAAAATTTGCTCGAGTGCAGATTGGCCAAACAAGCACTGAGGCGACGTTTTGTTTTCAATCAAAACGATATACTGTTGAACAAAAAATAGCCATACTACGTTTAAGAGTTCTATAAAACCTTATAAGCCGGGCCATACCTTAGATAGATAAAGAAAGAAAACATAGATAAAACCAACGCATGACAATCTTACCATAAATATACATAAAATACCTACAATATACAAATAGTTTATTTAACCCAAAAATAATTTATAAATTTTCATCTCTATCAATGTAAAGTCAAGATAAAATATAATTTTAATTTTGTTTACACGATAAATAATAAGAAGCATAACAGTTTGAAAAAAGTGTTTCATGATTTTAACGCAATTCCCTGAATCACGAAGAGATTCTCAAAACAATATTCTTAAGGATTATAACGCGCAGTCTTCAAGATCTGTAATTAAAACAAAACAACGTTCATAAAAGATTTCGTATTCAAGTTGTAATTATATTCCAAGTGAAACGATTCAAATAAAAACATCTTTATACGAAACAATTAATTCTACTTGACAACTTTAAAACCATCTATATTTTTGTTCTTAACATTTATATTCAATTTCTCTTAAATAAAAGTTGTTCTCGGGTTATCCTAAAACGATAAATTATTTTCTCACTAAATGCTCGATTGGTTTGTACATTATAAAGTTTTAAACGACATTTTGTTGGTAATTCTTGTTTAGTTTAACAAACAATTTTATGTCACTGTATTTTTTATCGTTAAAAACTTAACTGGACTGTGAAAGAGATTTAACATTTTTATTACCTACGAATGAGTTGTCACTATTTTACGAGTAGGTAGGTACTTTTCTTTAACGAACATTTTAGTATATTATTAAAAGTTACGTTGGTTTTAATAAAAAAATCAACAATAAAGCGATTTGTTTTATTTGCGACTTCATTTATCATTTTATTTGTTTCCTGAGAGTTGGCTAAGTTGATTTGTTTGTAGTGGCTTTTGCGTTGCGATTTTTTCCTCGGTTGAGTTGTAATCACTAAACTAAGCTGCAAATCAGAGGCACTTGGGTATGTTGTGGTTTATGAGTATCCAAAGCAAAGTAACGCATCCTGTTCTATAAATTTTTGTATGACAGTCTGACAGTTCATACAAAAAGTATGTAGGTATTAAAGGCGGATCCGGACAGCCGATCCGTTGTAATGCGGCTCGCATTATCAAGCCCTCTGATACTGTCTGGTTTTGGAACTCCCTCCTTACTCCTTTATATCTTTAAACAATATTTCAACCTCGAAACAGGAAACTGTGATTCGGGTCGTTAACAAGACGCCTATTTCCATCTGAGTATTGCAAAACGCTGCAGATTCTACGATATGGTTGCATATTGCACGCGAAAACACTCCCTAATGCATGCTATTATAAATCACATTCGTATGCAGTATTACATTTAAATGGCAAGCCTGAGTAAACCTGAACTAATCAGCTAACAGCTCCTAACGTCGAGTGGTCATACCATGTGTGGTCATTACAACTGCACACAACTTGACTATAAATAAGTAGGATTTGTAAATCGAGACTTTATCGCAACCTGTCGACTAATGCTGTATCTAATAAGGTTATGATTCGTCTATTTCCGTGAGTTGTTCCCGTGTTGTAGGTAGGATATCTAAATTTGTTTTTTTTTTGTTTAATTGGTTAACAATCTGAAACGGATCAATCTGAAAAATGTTTAAATTTAAATAATAAAAATCGTCCATCTATACGCAGTAATTAGAAACTATTATATAAACAATGCACGGGACGACCAGTTGCAAGGTAGACGGATGATCTTGTTAAGATCGCAGGAACACGCTGGATGCAGCCCGGTAACAACCGGTCGCATTGGAAATCTTTGGGGGAGGCCTACATCCAGCAGTGAACGTGTACAGGCTGAGAACGATGATGATGATGTATAAACAATTAAAAAGTACCTATATGTCCTTTTTGAAAGTCAATCAAAATAACAGTTTTATTTTACAGCGTTATAAATTCAAAAATATCACTACGCTGTTAAAACAAGTTGTATAATTAAAAGCACGTACATTATTTATGAGCAGTGTCTACATGTATGTAATGAGTATAACATCGTTTGATATTAATCATGCAATCATCAGAGTGAACACGATTAATAACTTCGATACAGGTTTCATAAAGGAAAGAAAACATTTAGCTTTACAAGTTGCACTTTTTTTTTATTCTCAAAACCTTTATTACACTAAAACTATATGTAAATCTATGTAAGTTCGGATGGAATCTTTCGAGTTGAATTCACCTAAAGTACGCACCTGTAGTACGCCTTAATATGTTAATGCAATAATATAGTGAAGCTGTTTTGATGATAGAATCAGAAGGTACTAAACAAGACGAAAAACAAGAAGCAGACTCAATCGCGTTTGGGTTCGTTTTACTTGTCTTGGGTGCCACTCAACTTCTACATAATATGTTAATTTCCGATGAAAACCTATTGTGTGATATTTAAAACACATCTATCAATCCATTTCTGCTCACTACTGAGCTCGGGTCTACTCACTGTTATGCGTAATACACAATAACTTCAAGTAGTCGTTATCTTCGGTAACACATACGAAATTATATAAATTAATAAATAATTATATACTATAACCTAACTTCGTAAACAAAATATCGATTTAACTTTCCGAGAACACAAACGCGAGTGCTAATTATAACCGCTGGTAACTACACTTAACCCCAGTTCGAACAAGAATAAACAGTCGCAAAATCAAATCTCGGTGCACACGAAATGTTTAACTTAACACGTTTCTCGCGCGTTATAAATAAACTTTCAAAACATTTACTTTACTCGATCAGAAACTTTTCTATTTACGGGAAATATTAGAGAATTTTAGTTGTAATTGTAAATGGATGTTTTATACTTAACAGACTTTGGTCTCTAGGCAAAGTCACCATTTTCTTTTTAATAGTAAAAAACTTGGAACGTTCACTTATTTATAAACGTAATTTAATAAAGGATACAAAATTTTCTGATAAAAAATTCACTCAGTATAAAAGAATTACCTATAATTATGTCAGTTTTTTTTCACTCCATCACAACGAGACGCCATGATGTCTAGCTGAATGTAAAAAAGCAATAAGACGAGAGACGGCCGACGTTCGGTAATTTGATCCACGATCACGCACAACTGAACTCAATCAGCTACAACCCTCGCGTAATGGCTAATCCTGTCAATTACATACGTTAATATTCAATGCGATGACTAATACTAAGTTAACATACATTTTGAATTGATATAACTAAACTAGGTTTTGTACGTGTATTAAGATTTATTGGGTCTCATTCGAAATATTGAATACGAGGCTTGAGGAGGATCCTTAAAGTTAGGTCGTAGGTAGCGACCCCTCAGTGTCCCCTGACATTGCAGAGGTTCATGAGCGACGGTAACCACTTACTATCAGGTGGGCCATTGGCTCGTCTGCCTACATGGCAATAAAAAAAAATATATTGAAAAATTAAGTCGAAATATTAGTTGGGTTCGTGTGTAAAGAAAGACTACTTCATTCAGATTAAACTTAATGAAAGCATGAAAGAAGATTATGCAACTAAAACTATTCTATTACTAACCGACACGAATTAGATGGGTCAATCCAATTACGTAACCTGAGCGCTCGACACGTTCGCTGCACTTTTAATCTGGACTCTGTAGTATACTAGATTTGATTTGGTGAAAATTGCTCGCGATGCAACCCCGAAATAGGGCAATCCGCCCGCAGAGACAATTGAAATAAAACGCCAATGCGGTCGGTCAGAAATATCGCAAAATTCAAAACGTGTCAGACCAAATTAAGTCTTAACACTACGTCTTAAGGTTGTTAGTGGTAGTGTGGGTAGGGGACGAGTCAAGCACCTGGCTTGCTGACTTTTCTTTTTGTTCGTGATGCGAAGAGTTTTATTTTAAATCCGTAGCTCTAACGAACCGAGCGCTTGCACGCGAGGCCACGCTTGCAGCTGTCGTTTCAGCTTTGAATAACACTTAGATTCGCAATTGCTTCAATTTATAGTGAAGTTTGCGTGTAATTCGCGTGATTGATATTGATGAATGTTTGGTCGAGTCGGGGCTGGCTGCAAGGCGTCGTTTGTCGGGACTCGCATTGTTCCTTGGTCGCATATATTAAGGTGCATTCCTGTGGAACCCGTTTTATGTCTGGTCGCGCTTATAACTTGTTATTCCTTTATGAATTCGCGTGCCTCGATATTGTATTTCACTTTTTTCGACGCCTTTATCTTTATGATGAAAGGCTTGCAAGTTAATGTTTGACCACTTTAAAGCTTTACTATATTTTGTTTAAAGTTCGTTATATTTTTTTAAAATCTTAGATTTATAAATATATATCATTTAAGAGTCTTCATTCATTCGTTTTATTTATACAAAACAATTCTTTCCGAACCAATCTAGGTACTTTACAGATCTACCTACCTCCTCCTAATACGTATAGCTCTCATAGAACTATCCAGACATCCACTATCGATTAGCGATGACATTCACGCAGTCTGCGAACTTCGGAACATTTAGTGTGGAAGTCTGCAACAATAAAAAAGATTTACTGCGGTACCTCTGTCTGCTGAAAGCGCGGTGATTTGTATGCATCCCTTGTACAGTTACGGAAGTACATGACAACTATACAGGAATAAAGTTTCATACAAAATATATTTACGAAGTCACTTATGAACCTCTCAGAGATAAAAAAATATCAAGTCATCTCGAACCGTTTCAAACGACGGCGAGTGTCAAATGTTTTAAAAACTGTTAAGTTATTAGGTGTACAACTTTGCTTCCGCCGTTTTGCATAGATGGCTGTAGCGGTAAGTGGTAGTCGAAATAAATAGATCGTAGATGTCATACAATAAGCTTAGGCATTTGTAAACATAACGCCATCGAAATATTAGTCGATTTGTATCTGGATCATAAAGTTATTCTCGATTAAACATGTCAGCTTACGAGCCAAATTGTCGTCATTTGCGGGAGGTTTTAATTTTCTGCTTTAATATGAAGAAATCTGCGGCTGAGGCTCATCGAATGCTCTAAAATACCTATGATGAGGCCGCTATTAGTGAAAGAACGTGCCGAGAGTGGTTTCAATGCTTCAAGAACGGTGATTTTGAAGTCGAAGAAACCGACTGAAACAATCACAGGCGATCGTTATCGCAACGCAATTAATGCGTTTGAGCCGAGCATTGAAAGACAAACGGCCGCAATACAACGAGAGACATGATAAAGTGATTTTACAGTACGACAATGCTCGACCCCATGCGAAAGTGGTCAAGACATACTTGGAAACGTTGAAATGGGAAGTCCTACCCCACCCGCTGTATTCTCCAGACGTTGCTCCCTCGGACTATCACTTGTTTCGATCAATGGCACACGGCCTGGCTGACCAGCACTTCCGATCTTATGAAGAAGTAAAAAATTGAATCGATTCGTAGATCACTTCAAAAGATGACCAGTTTTTTCAACGCGGGATTCGTATGCTGCCGAAAGATAGAAGAAAGTAGTGGCCACCGATGGACAATACTTTGAATCATAAATGTATAACCAGTTTTTTACAATAAAGCCTCAAATTTCGGAAAAAAACGGCGGAAGCAAAGTTGTACACCTGTGTACATATATAGGTACAATGAGCTCTCATCAACGGTGTTTCCCGAATGCTATGACTTGTCCTTCTCCAAATGAGGTTTGAGAATCCTTAGAGATAGGTTGTAGCTTTGTCCATGACCGACACTAACCACTACTGTACTAACTGTTAGCTCGTCTGCCTTAATATAAAAAAAAAGATTTCGTCCTTAGTCCAAGTGTTAATGATACCTGTGAGCGGTGTCAAAATATAAGTTTTTTCTTTTGTATCGTACATTATTTTGTGACGGAAATGTGGGATGTAAGTAGTCGCGGTACGGTCACGCACGGCCCTCAACTACGTGTAAACCCTGTTTCAGGACATGTGCGAACGTTCTCGAAATAATTTTATATGAGTAACAACGCTCGCGGTCGCCGGGTGTCGAACTAATTTAGCATGCATGTAGGAGCGGTTAGCGACGAACCCACATACATGCAAATACTCGACATAATAGAGCGGATGATGTTCATACTGAAATTGAATGCAATTTGTAATGAGTATTGAGTCTTTAATGGTAGGTTGTGCCCCTACTTGCACACACGCGTTAAAAAGTTGGACGACATATCATAAAATAAAAGAACGTATCTGTTACTTATCTTTACAAAACGAGAAGAAAACTAGAAGGAACACTCTGTAGTTCTACGTTTTTAGGCTTTGATACGCGTTAATTATTGCGCTTATCTATTCCTAAAGTAAATTTGAAATCAAAATTGATTTTCGCTCAACATCTATACCTTCTTTTTTGTCTCCTCCTTCTCTTTTTTCGATATTTTCTTACAAACAGAAGTTGAATTAATAACTGCAGTAAAATAATTGCTCTACTTAACTTTCGTATAAAGTAAAATAAAATAATTGAGTGTTTAAAAAACTATTTTTGTCACATTTTCTGATACAAGTTGTAATGTTATTATTATGTAATGTACTGTGACGACGGATTTATGAACTGTTTATTAATATAACCTCTTTTATTTTCAGGTAAATGAATGTGTGGCGTCGTATTGAAGAATATTGGTAAACAATTTCGGTATATTTCGTTCATAGTCTGGCCCTTTTGTTTAGGTTATATCAAAATAAAGTTACTTATTACAAAAATAACGTAAGTAAACCAAGTAACGTTAGTTTAGGTCTACTGAGAAAGTGAAAAACAGTGTTTTTTATAGCGTTGGTACTTGGCAGGTAGAAGAGCAAACGGCTCATCTGATTGGGAGCTGATACTCATGTATTTAAAGGACATATCTTAGCGTTTAATATGACAATGAGTAGATTTATTATATTCTAAAGTAATAACAAGTTCTGTCAAAGATTGGAATACAAATACCAAATCTTCGGTCAATAAAACTGTGTGTTTACAACACTTCTTTTGTAAATCTCCCGGAAGAACGTCACTACTTTGAGTCAAGTACCTAAAGTATATTCTTATTTCTTACAAATAATATAATAAAGAAAAGCTTTTCTGCTCCGTTGAGTGCTCAGTAGTAAAGAGCGCCCGCGTGTAGTCTAAAATATTGTTATAGTCCATTACAGGCACAAAAAATGGCGAACAGTTTCCAAATTTTGCAATAAAAGTGTAAATGATTTGCACTATAGTCTACTTAGGACCTCAATTACTATATTTTTAACCAAAAAGTTAATTGAATTAATTTAATAAAGAAAATTATCTGGAACAGACTTTACTGTTACATAATTAGATGCGTTTTTTAACATGACTTTTAGAGTATTATAAAATACATTATAAATTACAATACTTATTTATAATAATAATATGTATAGTCCTATTCGGACCTCAGTTATAAGCAACCTCATATTATAGCCCAATTCATTATTTACAGCACAAAAAATGGCGTTCATTTTCCATTTTTCTGCAGTGAAAGCGTAAATGATTTTCCATGTTCGGCTCGTGGATTTAATTAAATGGCTAAGTGTTGTAATTAAGGCTCCTCAAGGCCCCTCATCACATCAACACCAGATGTCGCTTTACCAGAGAATACGGATACCTGCTTTTATGTGTTTAATTACTTTACGAAATGAGATCTACGTGTATTAAGTCATAATTATAGTTTGTTAATTACGATTTGGAAAATAAGTACCTATATACGCATGACCTTTTTTCGTTACATAGACTTTTTGAATGACTGCGAAAATCTTTTTTGTATAGATTAAATTAAACTAAAATAAACATAAAATAATTGGGCATCAGACATAGAAATAACCTAAGTGATATTTTGCTTTTCTAACTTCACCATAGATTAGGATAATGTTATTGAGTACAGTGTGTAGGTGGCTTAATGTCGTAGCGGTATTCTCGTAGCACCGATCGATTTTGACGCAACCAATTTTTCATCATGAGCGCTCGGCTGTACATTAAATATCTTGTATTTCATATATTTTACACGCTGTTTTTGCTCGCGAGTTTTAAATTAAAATTTATTCGCTGACTTCGCCCCCTTTCATGATAAATATTCGTAAAGGTGATATGTCGTTATTTGTATTTCGTGTTTTGAATGCGTATTTTTGCAAATATGGACCTTTTTAGTGCTGTTCTTTTGTCGTATTTAGTTTTGTTTATTTTACGTTTTACCTTGTTGGAGACAAGGCTATATTATTTTGGAAGTACATGGTCGAGAGAGTTTTTAGATATTGAGTTTCACAATATTATAATCAGGGTTAAGTAGTTGTAGAAAATAGCAGAGAATATAAAAAATATAATATATTACGATCCTTATGTATAACAATATTCATGAAACTGGCTTAATAGCTTAATCACAAACACTTTTAAATAACAAACACTTTAACACATTAAACTTCTTTTACGAAGTCATAAAATAAACTTAATCAAACAAAATATTAATTTGACTTCTAAATAACGGAAAATAAATATAAAATTCACAACTAATCACATGGGAACCACATAAAGATCGCTAATTACATTTTTGGTGTCAAAACAGGAACCACAGATTACAGAAACTCAATAAAAACAATTATAAGATATCTATATTCTATATTTTCCGTTATTACAACACTCGAAGTGCGATTAACATTTAAATTGGACCATTTGAAGGCGTTCCACATAAATTATAATGAAATCTTAGCGATAGATCTCTTTATTATTGTTCTCAAACGTTTTTAGACGAAAATTTTTGAGAATTTTTTCGTGTTTTAATGAAAATTATAATAGAAATCATCGTATGGATTGTTTTCATCGCTTTTGTAGATTTTATCATAAGGTACGGGATTGTTGGATAGTCTATAGTATTTTTAAGGTATTTGGTATTAATTTGAAAAAGTTATTTTCATTAAAATGTGGACAATGCTGGTGATAACATATTATAATGTAAGATTTATTATAAGAGGTAGATTATGGTAATATGAATACTAAAAATACATTTCAAAATATCTTCTAGTCCGTATATTACAAGAACCAAAATAAATTACCAATAAAAAATAAACTCAATATATACATAATTACTTTTTGCGTTCTATAGTATTGGAATTTAAGAAGACTGTAGATATAACTTGACAATTTTAAACTACATTATTTTGAAGCAATAAGAAAACAATCTTACACAAAGATATGCAAAAGACATAAAAATATCTGTTATTCTAGAACGCTACAAAGTGTTGTCATTCTAACAAAACCTAATAAATACAACAAATAAGCACAATTTTCATAAAAGAAAACCACTTGTTTGTATAGAATAAGTTCTACTTATTTGTGTCTCTAGGAGCTCTTCTCGGACATTTCGATATATCTCAGACACGTCTCCGTCTAATATCTGATTTATCTTTTAGATTTCTTGTACGAAAAGACTCGTCTGTGTTGGCTGTTACATAATTAGATGCGTTTGAATGTGTGAATAGCTGTTCATGAAATTTATTTTGTTTCATATTTTCCGAGCGGTGGATTTGTCGCAAAATTTGAAATCGACAATATTGTAGTTTCAATTTTATTCTATTCCATTTCAAATATGAAGTGTACAAATTAATTAAAAAGAGTTTTTACCAAATAAAATAGTATGTGTGTCGTGTTATATGAACGACGGTAACTATTTACTTTGAAGAGGGTTTGAACAAAAATAGTAAAAATATAGTAAGTAGCTATTAGTGTAACTGAAATCTCAGAAATCATTTCCTTTATTATCAATTAATCTTACATACATTATGTATTCTTCTTTGACAAATCAGATTCTCACGTATCTCTCATCTATCGATTCTAAATCAATTTCTACACGATTTTCAATGCATACATTATCGATAATAATAAAAGTTTGACGCCTCCAGCTAATGTAATCTGCATTTCTAATGTCTGTTTTTATATTTTACAATCGTGATTAATGATAATTTTTTCAATTACAATCAATCGAATTGTAAATCTTGAATAATGAATGTAAAACTGTCAATCTTTTATGCATGTATCTGAAATGTCACATCGTTTTTAAAGTGCTATAAATTTTGAATAGTGAGTATAATCTGTGGGTTTTCCAATTTTAAGCTTCTTTTTCGTTGATGGATTTATGGGCAAATTTAGGTTGTTGTAATTGGCTGTGACTTATATCAAAGTAGTAACTGAACATCAAAGTTCTAACAAAAGTTAGTGTTTACAAGATTTTGTTCTCTTACGGATCTTTTCATTTACATTTAAGTATAATGATAGCTTGATATGGGTTTAAACACTCAAATGGAGATAGTACAAAATGTTAAAAAAGGACTTTAACATTTTTTGAACTTTACTAGTGTCAAAAGTAATGGAACGGTTATGCCTATTAAACCTATACCTACTCTAAGTATGTTCTTCAAAAATGTTCATGTTGAAAGTTATATAATTTGACCTCTATACATAAAATAACGCAGAGTATAACGCAGCAATGTTTTCCGAAGAAAAATGGGGTTCGTCCCTTATTTCCGATAGGTAATCCGAAAAAAACAAGATCCGTATCGTCTTTTGTCACGGAATAGTTCACCCTTTCACTAAACCTTGTTATTACAAAACAATTCAAACGAATTACTATCCAATTTATATGTACAATAAAGTCCTTTTTCCGATATAAGCAATATTGTAAATGATCCAATTTCGTTAATGTTTTAATTGGTGTTGTGTTTTTAAATTAGAAATCACCTCGTTTATTTTTATTGTTTAAAATTTATGCTAATTGATATTGTTATTTGGAGCGTTATTTATTACCTCGTTTTAAATTGTGAAAATTAAATGTAAATACCTATTATAATATAGGTTCCAGTGTATTAATAATAATTAATCTTTTCAAGTATGCCGTTTTTCAAATAACTTCAATATGGTGGATATGCCGTAGTATAAGAAATCAAATTATTAAGACCAATTTAATTAACCTAAAACTTGGCATAGAACCTAAAAAGACTATTAAGAAGTTCTCTAGTACTCCGCAATACCATGTTCCCTTTTCCATTTATTCAAAAGTTAAATGCATTTAAAACGGCCGACTTGTACGGAGTTATTGCTGTATTAGCATACAAAACGTTTGTATATGCCGTAAATACTAGTCGGATACTCGAAACAGAATCGTAAACACGACGATTATATCACCTTGTGAAGGTTTCACGTGAATA
The DNA here is from genome assembly GCA_030269945.2 of Trilocha varians. Taxonomy (NCBI): domain Eukaryota; kingdom Metazoa; phylum Arthropoda; class Insecta; order Lepidoptera; family Bombycidae; genus Trilocha; species Trilocha varians. The sequence continues at coordinate 9,421,240 of AP028267.1, read as the reverse complement.
AAGTAAATAGCTGTTGTATGTGATGGATTGTATTGTATTATTCAGTAGCTAGATTAAACCTCTTTAATAAAAACTCTTTTGTTTGTACTTTTTAAAATCTAGCATAAACCTTTTTGGAAAAAGCTGTGAAAAGTTTTACCGTAGATTTTTTATTACTCTTGGTAAATGGAATATGGAATGACTACTTTTTAGCAGCCTACGACGGTTTTTAAAAGTATCTCAGGGGTTTATTAAGATAGATACTTAATACGCATTGTCAGGAGACTGTTTGGCACACACAGAATTTTTTTTCGTTTACATCTCAGATTCGTGCCTGTATTTCCTTTGAAAGACCTAAATGTACACCGAAAATCATTTTCAATTTGGTAGCAAATAACTGCGTGAAACGTTTAACTGATAAAAGATTCAATTCAATGATAAAATAATTCAGAATCAGATAGTTCAATGTTAAAGAATTTTCAGAAATATCGCAAAAATATTTCTTTAAGTTGAAGAGATTGTGAAGATTTCTGTCGAAGTTTTATGAATAATGAGTAAAAACTTTGTTTTATGATTACTTAGTCTATAGAATTATTATAGGCTCAAAGTCTTTATTCAGACTTTTCTTACTTTTTGCTATTTTATTTTTACTGATAAAGAAACCAATTAGTACTAATTCAAAGGTTTAAGTCTACTTTTGTAACTGTTAAAAGTTACATCTGCATCTGATTCTTAAGTTGTTTATAGTAGATAGCAAGTTTAGTAAGTATTGCTGAAGTTTATGAACTATGGTTACCACCTACCATCGTCTGCCTACATGGATATAAAAAAGGTATAATGGTACCTCCTTTCCAACACAATAAAAACGTAAATAATCTTGGCAGATAAAATACAAGTAAACTACTTTCAAGATAGGTAAGAAAACCCACTTAACCAAACTATTCCACTGAAACCTTCGGAAAATTAGGAAGTTTAGCTAATTCCATCGCTTTTAGTGTCGGCTCGGTTTTGTGTTTATGCCTCCCCGAGGTTCAATTGGCCCTTAAATTACGGTTAGCCTTCGGAGAACGTAACAAATGACGACCGGCTCGAGACGAAAGTATGATTGAAGAAAAGGTATTATGTATGTTTCTTTTATGTTTGTGTATCTTTTTCAATTATATTGTAAAAGTATTCTCTTTTCATTGATTAACTTTTGTATTAACCTACAGTTCACCTGTAGTAAGTGGTGCATCTCTGCAAATTACAATATCTAATTCCTCTTTTTACAACATCTTATTGTGTAAGAGTACTTCTATAGGCGCGCAATTTAACTTGGTTTTTATTAAGGTCGATATTCCTGCGGTATCTCCATCAAGTGGGTTCCCGTAACCTCAACCTATTTTCCGTTGTCCTTGTAAAAAGGTTTAGTCGTGCAAATTTTCCTTTAGCATGATTGAAACATACATATGTTAAAACCTATCAGTCTCTTCTACCGTTTCTTAGGCCCATGTTGGTATGGTTCTATTGTTAATCCACAGTTGTATGTTCATGAGATATAGTGAAGACTACCATTTTTATTAAGACCTTTCAGATTTCGAATTCAAAATTGACTTCTTCAAAACAGACTTGGCAAACACGTAAAAATGAAACAGAATTGTTTAACTTTTTGCCATAATAATTAAGTTCTTATTGTTATTACGTGCAACATGCATGAAATTTTAACCGGTTCGCAAGGGGCGCATTTGCACTCAAATTCCTGTTTATTTTGGTTTCGAAGTAAGCGCGAACTCGCTTGAACACTTTGTGTAAACTTTACGACGGCGGCCATGTTCTGTATTGTTATTTGAACGATGTACTTAATATAAACAGTGTTTTTAAAAAGAGATTGTGTCTATGTAAAGTTTGTTTATAGGTTGGCAGCCAACAAAATCCCTTTGAAATTGTAAATATTATTTTCAGACAACAAAACACTTAAATAACAATAACACAGTTTTACTAACATTGATAGATAGTATTCATTATATTTTTTTGTTCACAACGATAGCATTTACTTCGATTAAATATCATATTTATATCGAAGAAGGAAAAAAAAATAAGTACACAAAAAGTTTAGGTACACCTAGAAAATAAGGCGCTCTTACAATCCGAATAAAATAATAATAACAAATGTTAATGACCTGTAGTTTAATAGCCTTTAAAGTCCTAGACCAGATGTATAGATCAGTCGTAAATGCGCTTATTAGACAGCTCGAACACCTGTGCAAAGTTGTGTGTCTCTTATAAAGATGAAGAGCGTGTTTGTTTGTCTCAAAGTATGATAGGAACTTAAGATTCGCGAAGGTATTAGGTTTTTGTTAGCATGATTATCGAGGAAAGCTATAGGTTCAATATTATGCTACAATTAAATAAATGAAATATGTTGTGAAATTGAGGTTATATTTCACTTTTTATGTGTGTATTAGTATCATGTGGACTGACAAAAATATATGAATCGCGGTAAACTGCTGGATTCAGACGTCATAACCCATAAACCTCTTGTTATAGCCAGATCGGATACCTAATTCCAGTGGGCGATGAATTTGATATAGACGAAGTTGCGCTGATAATTCAGTATAGTTATATAAAACATCATAAATGGACCTCATTTGATTACCGTAAAAGAATTAATAGCGGATGTTGTCGATTTATTTATATTTTATAACGTTTTCGAGACAAACACGCCGAATATTCATGAGTGCATGCAGAGAAACGTAACAGAATGAAGAACTTGATTTTAGAACATTTCATTCATAAAACTGATTCAACTTTTAAATATAAACAAAAACAAGCAAATAAATTATTTAACAACATGTTCTCTTACTGAAGATTTATCGAGTTGTAGTTGCTCGAAAACTAGGTTTGAAAATATTTACAATTTAATCTATGTTTCTAGAGAAGACCTGTACGTAGTCTGTGTTTAATGATTTTATAAAGACTTCAACATTAAAGTTTGCGTTTAGTGTGACTTGGCAGTGACTTAAATTCAGTACTTCACTAATTTAGATTAATTTTATTATAAAATACTAATTTTATTACTTCTGAAATCAAAACGACGATAACTACGTTGCAAGCTCCTACAAGGCAATAAAAAAGTAGTAAATTAAAATTGGTCAAAATTATAGTTATTAATAAATTCTCGGGTCGTCGGTGATTGCATTTTTATGTTGTCATCGCCCACGCCACATTGTTCTGGCCACATTTCCACTCAGCCGCGCCGTTACACCCACTACTTGAGAGCAACACTAAATAAAAAGTTTCGCAACAAATCCCTCGATAGACGTAATTAATGGCTGTATTCTGTTTAATATAATGATATTAATTATAATTATACACTATAAATTCAGGTGTTTTGATTGGAGCTGACCCGGCACTTTTATTGGTAACAAATGAGATAACGAACTATGAAATGAAGCAATGGAGAATATTTTTAAAACCAGATTTTAATTTAATCGAACTACTGTAATTTTACTTGTTTAATGTGTGTCTAATGAGTTCTAATCCTTTTTAGTTAGGTATCAGATAGTGCTTTTTTAGGAAATTAAATTGAAACTTTTTGAACGCTTACGTTGAAATTTCGAACAATAAACTGGTAGCTAAAGGCTATTTACTATCAGCTACGGAACCTTAAAGCAGCTATCGTTGTTAATCTCGGCAATCCCTCATCTCAACTCCCGAAAACATATTTAATCTGTAGCGAGATTATAAATAATAATTGATCGATGGTCCGACCTGTCGATACTAAACTACTGTCAGACTGCTTTACAACCGTTCCAGTTGCCGTAAATGTTGAATTAGATTTATTACTTGACGGTTTCGTAGTGGTTTATAATTGTGAGCGATTTGTTGGAGCTTTAGCAGGACTTGATCTAGATGAAGGTCGAACATCGCCTAGTTTTGATAATATATCCCAATAAGGTTTACGTTTTGCTGTTGCCTCTATGTTTATGTAATTTATACTTAAAGGATTGTCGTGAAGTCGGCACTTTTCATTAGTTATAATCATAGGTTTATTGATCAACGTTTACAGTACCTATGTACTTGACTATGGTTATTCAATATTAATTTCATTAACCAATAAGGTGAGAAAGATATCAAATTAGCTTTGTCTGGATATCGTAGCATCAAAATACCAATGTTATACCTAACTAGCTGGCCCGCGCAACTTCGTCTGCGTCACAAAAAAAGATCCCGGGTATTTTCTCACCGTTTAAATCTTCCCTGGACTACGACGAACATTTTAAAACCAAAGTCAGCTAAATCGGCCTAGCCGTTCTCGAGTTTTAATCAGACTAACTAGCTGGCCCACACAACTTCGTCTGCGTCACATAAGGAAATTTTCTCACCGTTTAAACCTTCCCTGGACTTCTACAAATATTTCAAGATTAAAATAAGCCAAATCGGTTCAGTCGTTCTCGAGTTTTAGCGAGACTAACGAACAGCAATTTATTTTTATATATAAGAAGAAGATAGATAATCTACTTGCCGACAGTTGTAAGGTAAAAAGCTGAAATAGTTAAGTAGGGTCCTGTATTTTAGTATCAGAATCCGGGCACAATTCGATACAAAAGTAAAAACTGTGAATGGATTTAATAGCCTCTTAAATTGTGAAAGTATCGGTTTACGATTTTATGTTTCAAAGTGTCAAAATATTGTTAATCCAGTCTTGTTTAGAGTATATAAACGTTGACCTTCTTAATTTATAGTGTCTGTGTTTGAAATGAGTTTAATATTATTCTTTTCAATGGTAAAGTTCAATACTCTTGAGATCCGAGACATCTACTTTAGGTCTGATCCCAATAATTGGTTCTGGTTTTTATGCGTGTATCTATCCATACCTTTGGACATTTTAGTTTTCACAATTTTCTCTATACCATTATTTGGCAGCCAGCGTTCATGTAGTTTAGTAGCTTGTGTTATGTTGGTTGTTGTGAAATCTCGTAATTTGTAAGTATTGATTTTTGAAACAAAATAAAGTTGTTGATTATCAACAAACGAATAGTCTAAAACTTGATTAAGGAAATTATCCCGGACTTCAAAATTCAATGGATTTAAATATCTAGGTTAGGATTACGAAACGCAAATGATTGAGTAAAGGCAGGGTATGAGGAATGTCGCGTTTATCGTCGACTAGTCCCGGCACCGACAGAGACTGATGAGTTTAATTAAACTCATTATTCCGAGAACAAACCCGTTGTACTCGTTATATACCTATAAACCTACACTAGGTATTCCGTGTGACTTTACTCACATTTGTTTCAGAAATTAAATAAATATTTTCCCAGTTCTTCAACAAAGGACTTTTAGATTAAACATTCGTTATAAATTAAATTATGTATGCAGCAATTGTCTAATATATTACATTTCAAATTTGCATTACAAAAACTTTCCGATTTACTTGACGTTAACATCAAAATATTTACATAAATTAGCAAATAAACTAACTCATAAGTGTTAATTCTTTTAAAATATACGTACCTATATGAAAACGATTAAACTGACTGACATTTCCAGGGATTAGTGCGTTCATACAAAAAATCCTTCAGCATTGTTAGTAGACAGAGCCGACTCACGGCACCGAACTGTCTGAACATCGTTACCGCGTCAGCTGCAACCAACCGAGACCAACACATGCAACCAATTTCAAAAGACCCCACACTTCATACCCACTCGTACATAATAAGGTTCTTTTAATTTGGCGGTTTTACCTATAATCCGGAGCCTGGCACACGCAACCAATTTAAAAAGACTTTATCTGTCATACTATTTCGTACGTGGCAGGGTTCATTTAATTTGGCGGTTTGTGTCTATCATTAAATAAGTAGCATACGATTATTAAGACACATTATCTGTACTTATGCTGTTAAAGAATAATAATTACCTTGTCAGTCATTGTAAACATAGTAGACTTTATTTGAGGTGATTATCTTGGATTATCTAATTAAGATTAAACGTTTTTAAGATAATTTAAATTTCCATTTCGGGCATTAATTGCGATCTATCTTTATCGCAGACTCGGTCGGGTTGCCAAATTAAAATTAGTAAAAGGTAAAATTAGTTCTAAAAAAATCAATCGATTCTCATATTTAATTCCGAAATGATCAAAGCATCGAAGTGACGATAGAAGTGTCCGAAATGAGCTTTCTAAATCGATATTTAAAATAACACTAGACCGAAAATAAACCGCCTGGAGATGAATTATACATACAAAGACGTACGTGACGCCTCAAAAGATATTTTATCCAATCCTCTTCGACTTATAACGAGTGGCAAAACCAACAAATAAATTAATTAGCCTTGGCTACTTGTGGAAAAAACTGGTGACAAAAAAGTCGTTTCAATGACCTATAAAACACATTTGGAATTCTCGAAAATAGTTTCGCTGAAAACCTAGACAGACCACGTGTTGAGGTAATGTTCTGTTTGCACTAGGCAAGTTGATTGGAACAATTATTTTATGATTAGTGTTCATTTATAATTATAAATCCATTTTACTTTATTCCGTCTGAAAAATATTGTAGTATAAAATCTTGCTATGTTTGTAGGTTTAATCTACACAGCCATATTGTGTGTGACAATATATTGGAACATTTAGACAGAATATAGTATACTTATTGTTGTTTTTTTTTTAAGTATAAAACTACTAAAACTAGTGATGAGCAAAGCAAGACCAAGACCAAGATTCGCGAAGGTTTGGAAGGTCTTCGTCTTGGTCTTGGTCTTGCTTGTTCAGTCTTGGTCTTGGTCTTGCTCAAATCTGTCTGGTCTCGGTCTCGGTCTTGGTCTTGCTTACCTAAAAATAAAATCTTGCATTTTTGGAAGACTGCAAGACCAAGACCAATTTTGCTCATCACTAGTAAAAAAATCTAACAATTCGACATGCCAACTAATATTGTTCCAAGAAAAGCATATGTTGACGCTGTTAAAAATATTTTATCTCATTTAATTACTGTGAAAAAAAAATTTCTAATTTTACTCATCACTAACTAAAACTAGTATATTAATAATCAACTTTAAATGAACTAAACTGTTCTTTCTGTTTATGCCCATATTCTTGTAGTTCTACAAGTATTATTTGAATTGAAAGATAAAAAAAAACCAAGCTCAATCAAAACGTACTGCAGTTGGCACGAGTCGATTGGCGTAGTGTAAAAGTGTTTTGTAAGTGTCAGTGGACTGTGGTCCGTCTGCGCGCCCGTCAGACCGCCAGACCGCTAGACCACAGAATAACTAGGTATACAGGAAGAAAACTCGTTACAAAGCCCTATACCGAACTCACACTTATGTACCTATACACAGACTGAATTTTCAAGGCAGCGAATATTTGACGTTTAAGAAACGTTAATATGATTTAAAAATGCTTTCAATGAAATCTTCTTAAATACAAGCTTTTCAGATTCTGGTATAATGTTTCTACACCGTCTAGAATGTTTCGGGTTAACCTATTTCTGAATCGAATCTACTTCTATAGACTAGCCAAAATAATCTGTCTTGTTTAGTACAGGAATTCCTATATCTACCCTTCTCCATCATCAGTACCATCGTAGTATTGCATTGTCACGAAACATAGATAGGTGCGAAATTTCAGTTGAATCAGAAACCGGGGAGTAGGTAAGTCAAATACAACTCACAAGATTCCACCAGAACTTACATATGCATGCATTTACATTGTGCCATCCAGTGCAAGTTTAATAATGAGAATAAAACACAGATTCGTTAAGCCCAGTTGTAATGTACATAAGGTTTATTTCTGCACAGCACATATTCTGCGGCCAGGCTGTAAGGTTCAAGGCTGCGGTCGAGCATTGTTCTGCGACAGCTAGACTAGCGGCGAGCCTTTGTAACATTCGTAGTTTATTTTTTGCGGCGTTCCCTGAAATAGATCCAGTCGAGACTTGAAAATTGTTTATTGCTCTTTGTATTTGCTGTCTGAATTCCTTGTTCAACATAAAATTTAATCGAGTTCAAAGAGACTTGGTGTTTAAAGTCAGACACAGAATTCGTGATTTGAATAACCTGATTTTCGATGGGTTAGTAAAGAGAAATGAACACTTTAAAATCGATATCAAAGATCGACTAACGTGACAAATTAGTTAAACGACCAATTTATAGTAAAGTTAGTAGCATCATCAAACCACAGAAACATGGCCACTTCTGCTTAAAACTCCCTTTTCAAATAAAAATAACCTCTTTTATGTTTCTAATAAAAACTAAACTACATTTAACGGCTCTAAATAATTCAATAGAAACCGTAAATGGAGATTTTCACGACCAATTTGAGTATCGTTTCAAAGTCAGATATATCCGCGCCTACACTGCCTATAAAACTACAAATAATTCATCTGCGCTTTGTAAACTAGAAAATATTAATCGAAAGATATCGATTTTTTATGGTACTTGGCTATAAACTAAAAATCTACTGCTACCCGCAACCGTATTGGAAAATACTGCAGCGCATAAAATGTCTATAAACTTTTTTATGTCACCTCTTTTTCTGATCGGGAAGAAATCGATAGAACGTTCAACTGCTATTACCGACCGAGTTTTGTACCAAGATTAATAAGGGGCGGGAATTTGCACGGCCTTTGAACGAAACCTTTTTGAAAATGATGCAATGAAACAAATCTATCTATCAGTACAGGTTGAGGTTTGAATGTTTGTAGAGATGTAAAGAAGAGAGATGTAAAGAACCTTAATTCACTACTTTAAAACGCTGTGACGACAATTTGAAAGAACGTCGTAGGTAGTGGTCCCGCAGTATCCCCTGACTCAGCTGAGCTTTACAAGCGACAGTGACCATTTACAATCAGGTACCCCTTAGTTCATTTCCCTACATGCCAAAAAAAAATACGAAAAGTTTTCCATTTGTGATTCAATCGCACAGAGTACCTAACCTCTAGTAAATGAGATAATATAGTCCCTATTTTGGATTGAACCTCAAACCTCTTTACCTAAATTTTAAATGATGTGACCCGTTTCAGGACGTCACGGTGCGCGGTCACACGCAATTCTCTAAACAGAACAAAGCACTTAAATTCAGAGCTGTGTTTTAGTATAAACGGACACATAAACACAGGCAGGGTGTTGGCACAAAATAATAACTTTACAGAACTAATTTTACATTAAAATCGAGCTTGACAAAACAACGCACCTCTCCTGACCAAAAATCGAAATAAAAACAGTGCGAACTGTGGAGAGAGAATTAAACATTTCAAAATCTGCTTTTGTTTCTTTTTTGTGCAAATATAAACTAAGAAATCGTAATATAAGAGTCATTTCTGTGTAAAATAGTATTAATATTCTGTGGTTTAAGTATTTCTGACCTGACTGTCTGAGTTAAACCGTTTTCCGTTAGCCATTTGCTACACTGTTTGGATAACTTCCAATGTGATCGCTGGAGTGAATAATGCCAACAGTTTATACGTGATTTTCTTTATAGACTTATATTTTAGATTTATGAACCGGATCTAGAGATGTAGATATTATAATATTATTTACTGACGAAAATAGTTTAGTTTAGAAAATGTTATGTCGTCACTAGAGTCAATTTTTGATTTTGCTTCTTTTGTAAAATCCTATTTAGGCGCTTTAGTGTTCTTGCCTCTTCAGTCACGAATTAGATTCTGTAGGTTATCTAGTTAGGTTTAATAATCTTAGAATCCCTCTAAATTCAAGCATGATTTTAGGACGGAAAGTTGTAATCAGTCGTAGGGAGGCATGACCCACACTACATGCAGATTAGACTATAATGATGACGCTAATTAAAAACCGAATAATCGATTTTGTTAACAATTACTTTGTTCAGATGGACTACAATTTCATCGCTAGTTAAACTATTAGTGCAATTTTGAGCTTAACGTTATATACTTAAGGCTCAGTATTCAGCTTTTAATTATTTTTAACTTGTAATGACCGTCTCTTTTATGCGGTTAAACGGACAAGTTCAAAACTTTTTGTGCTACAGTATTTTGAAGAGGAAAACGTAGGTCTTTTATTGGGTCAAGTTTTCGCACGTGTAGCTTCAAATCCAATCAAGTGTAACGAGTGTTTTATGAATTGTAGAATAACAGATGTTTGTAGAAAATAACGAAATATTTTTTATTATCCAATAGGTACCTTTTGTCTTCGAACGTTAAAACCGTTTTTCCAGCATTAGGTATATTTTTAGTACACACTTACGGTGCTAGGAAAATGCTACTATAAAATATTAGAATTGCATAAAAGTGTTTGACTCGATTTTTTATGCTTTTCACTTTACTAGATAATCATAACTTCGTTTACTATCAGTAATTAAAACAATCTAATTACAATCTGCTCTTAAACTTACTCATAAGAATGGTTAATAAATTAAGTGAAATCATGTACTTATTTTGGTACGATGTTCGGACAGAGCACACTTGAGTCATTAAGTACAAAGCTAAGGTCAACGGGACCCTCGTCAGTCTGGCACCTGTCGTTGTGACCTCTGCCTTATACAATTTACACTCGCCCGCAGATTAAACAAGGGGAACTACACTAAATACTGCACGCCTTTGGGATTAAGCAATTAAGAATTAGAGGTTCGGGAAATAATTAAACCACCTATTCTATTGATTGAGTGGTTTAGAAGGGATTTCTTGGATATAAGGAAATCATAAAGGTGGCTTTTTTGTTCTATAAACCTATTAAGAAAGATTTTAAAAAGTCTCTCTTGGCAGTTTGTTAACAATGCCAGTCACACTAGTAAACAAAAAGTTCTCTATGTTTTCAACAAAACTAGATAAGTAAAAAATTACTGAAAATAATGTATATATTCTTGTCCCCAGCTCAAATATGTGGTGGACAATGCTGCGGTCGAGGACGAGAGATCGATCTCATGAAGTCGCTACAACGAATATCTAAAGAAAGTGTTGCGATGTCCACCAGGAGGACGGCTGAACTCATGTTGTCAACAAGGCGGACACTGCAAGGTAAGAACATTGACACTAAATGTGACATCTTTATGTCTATTATTTTTTGTATTGCCATGTAGGGCCAACGATCCACCTAATCGCAGTATCATTGGGGCTATCTACGATCTACTTTGAGGGCTATGTTTACTAACATCGATTACCCTTCTAGTCAACAACGTGTTGTTGTGTTTATGCATCGCTGATATTTAAAAAACTAATTCTTAATTAAGATTTGTATGAAAAGTTTAAAAATTATTTAATATAGATATTATACAATTAGAAATAACGATAAACCTGATGCGGAGCGCGGGAGGTCATTGAATGCAATCAGTGCAGTACCTAATGTTGTAGTGAAATTTGGGATAGTTTGATGCCCAGCAGTGGATGTGAACGAGCTTTCAAAACATCGGTCATATCATTTCAATATTATTCAACTTTCTGATCTCAACTTTATTTGAAGAAAAGTGTGTGTTTCTTAAAATACCAAAATAATATTGCTATAACATTTAAACACTATAACATTTCAATGAAGCCAATCTAGTGAACTGAAGGGTATTGATAGAAAACCGCGCCGTATCACATGAGGATATAAATACAGTATGTGTTCATTTGCTCGGAAAATGGGATAATATCGTTCTCCAATAACAGGAAACGTTTCCTTCTAAGTCATAGGTTATTGCATTAGCGTGATATCGAATGATATAAGCTAATATTTGTCTTGTATTGAACGAGTTGGGGTTTGGAACCGTTTATGCGAGATATATACTGTGGAAATTAATCCTTTTTGGAGAAGTTCTTTTTTCTATTATTATAAAAATACTGGCTGGATTTTCATTTCATTCAAATGGAGCTGGCTGGAATGCATATGCATGCGAACTTTCAAATAGAGAATAAAAGATTTTTTGAATCGGTGCACAAAATATATGAATGGCGGTAAGATTAGGTTACCATGATAAGTATAGGTTACTGATATAACTAGTAATATATGTAGTGTATGCAAAAGAATCTGACCTTTCATCAAATTTTCTCATTAAAAGCAATAAGATTATGTACATCTTCACAATAATTAAAGTTAAACTAAGTTCACGTTGAAATATATTCAAATATACACATAATTGGATATTATAATCTATTAGGAAGCGTGTTCAAAGGAATGGTATCAATTTTCAGTAATTTATTGAAGTAATTGGACGAGCTCGGGCGTCAATTAACTGCTACGACAAAGGTTCGAGAACTTTCCAATCTTATTGGAATTGCTTACGCTATTTTATTAACTTTATAAACAATTTCAGAAGTATCTATTGTAGCTATTATTACAAAAGTGTACCTGATAATATATATTAATTATAATAATTTTCTGAAAGTAAGAATTGTTATGGAAACAATCTTTTGAATACCTGTATGCCTATATATGAAAATATTTGCCTCCTTTAATTATAATATAAAGCTTTTTTTATATAAAAGTATTTTGTTGTCAAAAACATTAATTTAGGAGCAATCACAATTTTCATAATAATTAACTCATTCAAATAGTGAAGAAATACTATTCAAATTGTTAATTAAAGTTAATAGTATTTCCATAAAATATTATTTAAAATTGTCTCTTACATCATCTTTTATATCACCAAATATTCAATTGTTTTAAATTTTCAATGGATTCGACAAAAATCGGATTAGTCCAGTATGAATGGACGCAGCCCATTATTTGCGTTTCAATTAACGCAGACGTATAAAGACAACAGTGCCAGATGTAACACGTCATACAGCCCAAAAACAAACACGAGCCTACCGTAATCGAGAGGGCCGTGCCCACATCGCTTGTAACAATAAATGCCGAATGTACTATCAAAATATTGGCTTGATTTATGATTCAGCATGTAATTTAGGTAGGAAAAAATGTAGCAATCGTAATTCACGTTAACTATTTACACTGTTTTTATCATGGTGACCTTTACAGTGAGCGATTTGTTTTTGTTTTTTAAACACTTATTGATGATAACAACGAAATATTCCTTTCATCGGTAAGAGGCTTAATGTCGTACTAGAATCGAATGGAACTAATACTAGACTTTTTTAAAAATGCGGGAAAATAGTCCTTCTTACATTTATATAACATTTAGACAAATTTTAATCCTTTGCAAAATAATGTTATAAATCAGTTAACATCAGACCACTTGGGACAATTAGTGTCTTTTAAATATAATGTGGCTCCTGAAATCAAACCTACTGTTAAGTTTGTTCCTGTAAATGATAAAGGAATAGAAAATTTTAGAAATAAAATTACAAACTATTTCAGAAGTTAGTTATAACCGAGAACCATTTTGTCAGTCCTCAGTAAATTTATTCCTATAAGTCGAAACAAATGAATTACCAAATTGTGAAAGAAACACAGGTTTGGTTACTCTGACGGCCACCAAGAGCAAACTTATTCCACAGAGAACCTTATTCTTAAGCCAAAAACAATTACGTAAGAACACTACGTTATAAAAATACAAAGTTGTAGCTCCTTTAAACTTTACAAGGGAACTTACCCAGTTTTCCATTATGCCGAGCAAACGTAAGTTTAGCAACAATGTATTAAAGTTTTCATCTTTGTTTAGTAACGACCGAAGGCTGTAATACTTGTGTATAAAACAGTTGAAGCTCGTATGTAGACATTGTGAATGTTCATACTTAATCATTTATTAACTTTACCCTTGTCCTTAAAGCGATTATAATATGTAAAACAAATAATTGAACTAGTTATTATTTTGTATGGTTTATAACCACTCTAAGACACTACTTATTAATGTTATTAAATAAAAGATATCGACGTAAAAACTGTTATTTTTATCCCGTGTTGACCTCGTGGTGACCAATGTTACCAAAAGGTCAAAATTAAATGTTCATAATAATATTATTTGAAGACACTTACAAATGCTTTAAGTTGTCCTAATTTTTTATCTTGTAAACCCTTATCTCTATTGCCAAGGCGTCGGGTCGGTCCTCAAAGTACCATTTCCGGATTGGTCACCGAGTAAGAGCGGTAGGTTTAAGTGAGGTTCGACTCCCACATACCCATTTGCGAAGGGGGTCCGGATATTCCCTCCTTCTAACAATAATTAAAAAACACTTCCGTGGTACTTAGCTAAAACAAAGAAAAGCTTAAAATGCTCTTAGTGCAGTTTGAAATTTTCTCAACGTCAGTTCGCCTAGTGTGTGTAATCGGAAGCTTTTTATTGTGCCATTGTTTTGCTAGTAAACAAACGGTCTCAAATAACCCCTGTAGTTAGTCTGGAATAGTCTGAACACATTGTAAACATCGTTGGACTGCAATCGACGTCGCTGTTTGTTTGAACGAACATCGGAAAATACAATGCATGTGCAATTATTTACCTACAAAAGTGAAACAAATGATTATTTTTGACCTTCATGGCAGACATCTTCTTTCTAGTTCATAGAACTAAAAGTTTTAATCATTTCTGTTTTTATTCATTGTTATACTTTTATTTTCTGGTTTTAAATTACAAAAATCAATTTATAAATAAATATATGCACCTATCTTATGAGTGAGATATGATTATATTCAATAGAATCCCTTTATTAATTTTAATGAACATACTCAAATATGCACCAAAACACAAACACATATAAAACAGATTCCATGTAACTAAATCGCACTGGCCCTGGATTTCAATTGAGCTTAAATTAAGAAGGACAGGCTTCTAAGAATCTGAATGTGAAGTCTCAGTCGGTTGGATGAGACAAAAAATAACACTTGCTAATTGAAGAAGACGAATGCTAATTGACGTTAACACTTCTGTTAACGCTTCACACGGCTTCATTGCATCGATATAGCACTTTATTAACTGAGACATCGATAAATGTTCTAACATTCCAAAAAGTGTCATGCATTTGTACGTTTTCTTCAGAGTGTTTCACAAGTATAAATTAAAACAACTCTGGAGTATAATAAGTCTTTGTCAAAGTTCGTTCGGTGACGTCCACTGCAAGGTTTCTTCCAAAGCTTATGAAACTGACTGGTACTATTCTGCATTGGGTTGGTTCGACTCGTAAGATGGTTTGAATACGCTCTACTGCTTGCTTATCACCGTTTCCTAGGGACCATTAGGGACTACTATCTACTGATCTGATGATCTCTTGATGACACTCACGTCATTACTCTGTCTAAGAAATTAACTTCCACTGATAATAAAATCAATTTTTTACCCTTTCGACTGACGACGATCAGAAAGAATTCATATTATTCGTCGTTCGAAGATATTACTACTAAATTGAAAACAACCAAAGTTAAATGAATAACGCATTTACCCGAGACATCAAAGTTTGAAAACTATTATAGGCTGTTAAGCACAGTTTTATAGCCGTTTAATGTTATAAAACTGCAAGAGCTCGACCGTCGCGTCGCTTGAAAACTTTCCTACGACGAATTTTCTGGGAACGTTGCAAAAGTTGCATGTTTCACTTACTCGTTTTATTAAAGTTACTTTTTGGCTTGACGGAAAGTAGTTTAAGTACTTTTTAATTTTTTTAAGTTATTGCGTTGAGTTTTTTTCCTACAAATATGGCTTTTTAAATAACCTAACACATTTCTTATCTCCCGCAATCACTTAAAGCGATCAAAATTGAAACATTACAGCGGAAAGAGTAAAGGGAGCGACGACCTCTTTCGCTTGAACAGGCATAAAACAATGAGCTCCACTTCCAACCCTCCAGAGAGGAAATAATCAGAGAGCCCTCGAGTTCAAGGGCTGTATTGTCCCAGGGCCGGTCGTCGGGGACCACACGTACCCTCATTAGGGCACTAAAATAATTTACCTTTGTGCTTTGCGCGGATGCCGCTGAGAGGTAATGCCAACTTAATATTAATGCGTTTCTTTTGTCGACTGCAAATTGTTTGTGTGAGATTTATTGTGGGGTCTTTAAAAAAGCAAATTATTTTATTCAAAGTATTTCCTGAGGTGAGCTAATTTAAATGGAACTTGAATACGTAATTTAAAGCGATATCAGTTTCACTACTACAGTTCAATACATCCTTCACCTCTTGAGATACTACGAAAATCCCTATAATTATCGCCACGCAGTTTCCTTAGTCAGTTTTAGTTATGTCATAACAGAAAAACTAGACAAAACCTAGTTTTCACTCTTTACTAGAAACAAAAATAACATCAAACATTGTTTTGATTCTCATAAAAACATTTAATTCTATTTAAATTTCAAATTCACTATCGTGTTTAAATTTTAAGCTCATGAAAAATGTCGAACGAGTATAACGAAGAGGCCCTTGAGTCCTTTGAAGATCAACCTTTTAATTTAGGACGTTTTACAACCTCATGAAAACATCGTAAAGTGCAAAATCTACGGTAATTTCCGTGACATGACGTGCGTGTACTTAGTTGATTTTTTAGGTCGATTATTCACACTTATATGAATACGTAGGGGTCCTTTTTCTATTATCTTCGTGTCTTAAGATGGAATATAGTGTGAGAGTGCTTAGTTAATTTATCTAATTATCTCAATTTTTTTCTCTTCTAATTACATTTCTGTAGAATTATTTTCTAGAAGCCTTCTTCTGATATAGGTAATTAAATACACAACAAAAATAATAAACCAATAAAAACAAATATTTTTACTAAAATAACGCGTACTGCCTCTTCATGCGTATACCCTTTGAAATATGAGATTAATCTAGAATGTTCGTGACAAATCATACACAAATGAGTGATTGTATTGTTTGCAAACGACTGACAAAGCCGAGGACGTCTAGAGGTCCAACTGGCTCGGGAACACAACAAATGTGTACTAAAAAGGTTATTTAATATTTAATTGCAAAGAACTTTATTTCATTGTGACTAATGTTTTTGATGTTTGAGAAAGATTTCAGTATTAGAATTCTTACCTTTAATAACCTATTTCTGTTGTTAAGTGTATATGTTTATAATGTTAATGAGATGAAAATAAATAAGTACAATAATACTCTTTAACTAGTTTTGTTTATGTTTATCCAAAAAATGTTAAAGAACACTTTTAAAATCAAAATATGCTAAAAGATTCTTATTCGAGATACAAAATTTTCGAGGCACATCGTTGTGTAGGGCTGAATGTCAGGGGCTTCTCGAAATAAGAACGTGATTCATCATCAATCCATCTTAGTGTTACAACTTGAAAGATTTAGCTTTACAATGTTCAACATTTTCGAATATTTCTTACTTTAAATAATCAAACAAGAAATATTATCAACAGGATCGCTGCTTTATTTGTTTTAAATAATTTATTCTATTATTTGTTTATTATATAACTTAATATTTATAGTGTTTCTAAAATAATATCTAACAATGACTAACAAGGTAAAAATTAAAAAGTTCCGTACATTTTTGCATTAAATACTTTTCTCTTTTAAAGTTGTTACTGGCCAGTAAGAAAAAAAAATATGTTCGCGGACTAGTGAGAAGCGTCGCTGATTTTATTTGTTTTCATTTTCTTTAAATTACTTTTTGTTAATATTAAAAACAACATTTTATAAAGATATAAATTTTAACGTTTAACATTTATGTGATTGTGGTCAGCTAATGCACGTGTTAAAAGGTACCTTTTAATATGGTGAGTTTAAAAAAACATATTTAGGTCACTATTTAAAACATAGTATAAAGTTTGGTTTAAAAAAATCTTGATATAAACAATTGTGTAAAATATGTAACAAATAAAAATAATATATCTATAACATTTCACTATTTCAAAATATTAGCACTACGCCAAACTTGTTCTCAATAAAAAGTACCTACATGTTCAGACTTGACTGTCGTGACCAACGAGATTTTACGAAGATTAAGTAGATGACGTCACCCTTCCTAATTGCTCTATCTAGAAAAACAGAAAATAGAAAGCCTTTTATAGGTACTTAGTACATAGGTTTTAGGTATATTCTACATACGTAGTCTCATATACGCCCTAACAGGTGTAATTAAATGCAAATTGCCGTCTGTATATTTTCTCGCTTCTGAAAAGCTTGTCTTCCCGATCAAAGGGGTCGTTTCACTTTACCTTATACTTTCACACACTCCATTTACATAATTTTACAAGTACGTTATTTATATTCATAAGTTAAGGGCACATCTTGTTACTTCAGACGTGAACGGATTACTCAACAATGGATTAAGTTACGCTTAAACTAATTGTAAGCTGGAAATTCAATTAGCGTCGAGAGCGGCGGAATCGCAATAGTTTGTGTGAACTTCAACTGAATATACCTACGCTTTCGTAGTGAGTTTCAAGTCATTTTATCTTCAGGCAACCCACACATACGGAATATGAGCGACGATTTAAATTTAACAAGTACTAGCTGCTGCCCGCGACGTCGTCTGTGTGAACCCTATGACCCGTTTTTTTTTTCATTTTTCCCGGCAACTATTAGATTTTTTCTCGCCGTAAAAACCATCCTTGAACTTCAACGAACTTTTTATATATAAGATTACAACATATTTTTGGTCGCAAAATACAGACATATAAGGCAGCGAATTTGAACAAGAGAAGTATGTAGTAAATGCCTATTGTATTGCAAAACATGAATATTGGTTTATTTTGTCAAAAAATAATAGTCATTCCGACAATAAGGTACACTTACTCTAACCTATCTTAAATATCTTTGAAATATTATCTAAGTAGCAGTGACTAAAATATTTCAATTTGTTAGGTAGCTGAATGGAATGTGGAAAACAAATAAAGTATTTAATACGGCTTGGAATCCTAATCACAAACATTTAAGAGCAAGAATGTGGCCAGGTGTTAATCCTAGAGGATCCGAATAACCGTAAGATAACGTAATATATATGTGACATACGAATTCCGAAGGATGTTTGAGCTCACATAAACCAGTATGAAGTATATTTACACAAAGCATTTTATCAAAATCATTTCATTAATGCTTTACTGTAAAGAATTTAAAGAATAAGTTGTGCATCAGTATAATATTGAAATAAGTAACAGAGTAGAATAAATTTTATTGTACTTAAACACAAAGAAAGGTACAAATTATATTTTGACAGGTCATTCACCGCACTTCAGCTGGAACAAAGTTACAGATCCACCCTGTACGTTTCCGAATCACCAATAAATATAATTATAGTTACTTCTTTGTACATAGTATAGATTAGTGACTCATTGGTGTTGCGGTCGCTGTCCTAATTGCTCTCCCTGAGGGCCTAGATTCGATCTTTTATCTTTATTGCTCGATATTGGTTTTCGATTTAGGAATGTACCTAGACATATTAATCGATGTTTTCGACGTAGTAACATAGAAAAAAGTGCGCAGTAGCTACATTTATTTTAATTTATTACCACCTAATTATTTCAATTCTTCTTATTGGCAGGAACGCTTAGAGAAAGTTATAGGGATATTTAATATAATAGTGATAATGATAATAAAGTTATAAGCTGAGGTCAAAATTGGTCATTATCAATTTGATAATTCACACTTCAGTCTAGTACTCGCTGGGTCTTGGTCCAACACGGACAAAATAATGTTGATCATAATTAAAGTAACCAGAAACGGTAACTGAAAATACTTTTTCATCAACAGAACACCTCCTCGGCCTATCGCAACGGTCTCAAAACAAAACAGCGATACTGTTCACACAAGTATACCGAGGGCACGCGACGAGGACTCACGCACCACTCGCCGCCCTCTACGACAACATTCGAACACTCCTACGATCGAGCTCCGAACACGAAGTCTCCGAGATCATAGACACGAGGCAGCCCAACGACCTGGTCGCTAGTTCTAGGAAGTTCTTCAGAGATATATTCCCGGTCGCTTATCAGAACGTCTTAAGGCTTGACTCGAAACAGTTCACGCCGGAATATGAGGTGTGCTTGAAGGATGCTTACGAAGCCGTGCAGCCTTTTGGAGAAGTTCCGCAACAGGTAAGCTTCTAGAATCTATTTTCATCTCTGTAATGTATATCTTGGTATATGCTGTGTTATTACTAATGGCTCTCAAAAGTAATCCAATTATAAACAAAACAAATGCATATAACAATGTGACCAAAAAATAAACCTCGCATTACATTTAAACGTTCATTTGATAAGGTACGTCGAGATTACTTATCGCGGCGCCATAATAAAACGAGACTCAACTTTATTTTGACTTAGAGCTCGGAATATGTGCATTCCGACACGAGGTCGCAAATCGAGCCGCTATCTTTCATCTACCCTCACAATCATCATATTTCATAATGATTTGACAGGTTTCCGAACCAGGGTCACACGGTTAAAAGATTGCATTTATAAATATTAGTTTTGTAACGAAACCGTTTAACGTAATTGAAGCTTTTTAAGCGGATAATGGGATATCATCAACTATATTATGTTAATGTTTTATTGTTAGAGAAACCTTATTTTATAGAATGTTCTTATTTTTGTTACATATTACAGTTCAGTAGGTGGTTGATTCTATTTTATTGGTATTAGCTGTCATTAAGGTAGATACATGGATTTCCCAGATTCTTACGAAGGCTGTTATATAAAAGGAATTAACGATTACATTTTTTCCTTAATTTTGGAACTGTTGACTCTAGTATTCATTAATATTTATAAAGAGAGTAAACTTAATCTTCTTCCACAGCTTGGAACATCATTATCTCAGTCCCTAGAAGCAGCTCGAGTGCTACTAGATATGCTAGCTGTTGGTGCCGGTGCTTTGAAAACAACTGAACACGTGGTCGCTGGGATCAACAAAAGCGAAGAGTGCTCCAACAAGTTGCTGCAAGCGGGAGGATGTGCTCGCTGCGCTGGTTTCAACGCGAGGCCTTGTAGAAACTACTGCTTGAACGTCGCGCGAGGGTATGTGAATGTTTTTGTACTTTTTCAGCAAAAACTTAGACGTACAGGTTGGTGATCTCAAAGTCTATCCTCGAAGAATCAAACACTAAAATATTGCTCGACGGTGAAAGTTAAGTTTAGTTAAAACATAGACGATTTTACTAACCACGCGACGGTAGACTACCAAATAAATTTCCATGAATTGATACTGTGTTTATCAGTGTCGACAGGACACTGAATAATGAATTACCTAATCACTGTCTACTTAAAACTATCCATCAATCGTTATTTGTCTATTTCTTTTGAAGTGACTATTTTATTATTATTCTAATCAAATCCACGTCACTAAGCTTGATATCATTAGTTGTTGTTAATTTACTGAATTCATAACTTAAGTAGTGTGAGATGAAATTCCATTCGGATTAAACCGTCATAATTTGTGTTTAAGCAGTTTAATTTACTTAATCCCCATAAAACGATTCGTTGGCTATCTCGTGTCGTACGGTCGTCTAACAAATATTTGCTTGGGTCTTCTATCAAAAAATACTGTTGAAATTTACATAAAGCTCGTAATGGTTCGAAGAGGCTTCATCACTCTCCCACTAATTAGTTTCGTGCCTCGAGTCTGAAATGTATTATGGAAGTTCCGAAGATTCCTACAAGTATAAGTACTAAAAACTTGAACAGTAGCGAGTCTTTAATTAACCACAGCTTGCCTTGTTATTAATATTGTTGTGGAAAACAACGCGATGTTAACTTTTACTTAAAACCTGAACAATGGCTTGTTGAAGCTTCAGAATAGGAAACTTTGAAAATCAATGTTAAAGGATACTAAAGGATTGTTAGGATCAACGATATCCAATTAACAAGTTTCTCGGAATTGAAGTCTTTCAATTTTAGCTCAGTTGTACGACGAAAATCAAAAGCAGACGCTTTTGGCTAAAATTATTATTATTAATTGTTGGTAGAAAACGGAACCCGTCCTCCGTTAACGAAATAGTATGAACCAAATTTTAGTTGCGAGTAGAAATTCTACTCCATTCAATTCGATGCTGAACTCCTTTCATCTGAGACTGAAAATGCAACGTTTTTATGAAAACATCATTATAATAATATCAAGATGCATATATATATAGCAGTATAGACCAAACACAGTACATAAATTCTTTCTAAAAGCGTAAATAAAACAAATCTGTTATTCGTAGGTGTGTTGGTGCTCTCTTAGTAGAACTTGATGGTCCGTGGTCGAACTATGTAGAAGGAGTGGAACACCTCACCAGAGTGGACGCAGTCGTGGCACTCAGAGAACTGGAGAGCAAAGTATCCTCCGCCATCATGTACGTGCTCGAAAACAAAAACGTTTTGGAACATAAGGTATGTTTAATTAACAATGTGCTACTTACTTACTTTTTACAGGAAGATAGTACCTACACTTTTGTGTGAAAAAATCACAATATTTTCAATAAGTGCAGTGCAATCATACACGGCAAATTAAATGTGGATACTCGTAAGATCCCTCTTCTGATGAGATTATTGCAGTACAGTGCAGTGTAGTACTCACAAGATAGGGGGCATGCAATTAGTTAACTCATATAATTTCATTAACGTAATTTTACTGAAACAAATAGACAAAAAATAGATTTGAGTGTCTATAAGTGGAAAAACCATAAGTCAAATCAATTTTCGAAATATACACGATACAACTACATGCAAGCATGATAAAAGTTAGATATTTTATAATTGTACCTGTTGAGAATCCAAGCAAAACCAGTTAGTTCTATATTTATTACAAGATAGCTCTTGTTTATTAAATATGTATTTCGATTAGTTCGTGTCAGTACAAGATAATTTGCCATCAATAAAATATCGTATCGAATATACGCTTACTGTAATTTTGTTTGATTTACTGCATAACTGCCTTCAGAGGTTCCATATTCTGCACGCTATTTTAGCATGAAAATGCTATTAGAATCACGGAATTATGCAGTAAGGGCACTGAAGGCCTAGTACAGTTGCAATATAAAGTGAGCAAAGTTACATTTTATTATAGATTCTGTAAGAAATGGGCTGACTTAATAATGAGATGTCCTTGTTTATTTATTATTTTTATTTAAATTTTACGAAGATCAAACTTATGCTCATTCAAACATTTTGATCGTCAAAACAAAACGTTACTACCAGTTCCAAAAATTAGCGTTAGTCCTGAAAAGAACTGTCGAGACAAACTTCAGAGCACATGACTTTTTTATTTTTAAATATAAATTAACAGTATTCTGCAATTCGAAGTATATACGATGTTATTCTAACGTAATGAAACTGCAATTTAGAAGGGATGAAGCTATAGGATTTTACACCTCTGCGGTCGTTTGGCATCGCGCCACACGTGCCGAGTGCTGAACCACTCGAGGTTTCAATTATTTAAAGTTTTTAACCGCGCTTTTATGGACATGAACGTTAGGAACTCGATTTTTATGTTCTTCTTTAAGCATTGGATGTATCGCTCTTGATAGTATCGTTAATTAATTGTAATAATATAGTGCTATACTTTTTAACACAAGTCTCTAAAGTCTGTTTGGAAAAAACTTATCTGAAAAACATTTGAATGCACATCAATACATTACACTGTAAACAATCATTGCAAATCATGAAGTTATCAAAATTACTAATGAGAACCTAATTACAAATCGTCAACAAAGATTTAAAGAATGATTTGCTGCTGTATATCATTTAAAGAAAAGCTGAAATAAATCTTGACTAAAACTTATTCAATTTATTTGTTCACAACACGATTTGCATTTCCGCATAATAAAAGTCGGTGGGCGCAAGAATCCAATCATTGTAACAAAAGAAAACTCCATCTAGCTATCGTAAAGAGTGGAATCTCTACAGTTGTTCCGCACATTATGAGACTATAAACATAGTTGGATGGTCGTAGGTAGGCCAGGTCAGCCGTGGGCGCGGGTCGGCGAAACATCTTCGGCACCCACTCTGTTCAACAAAGAAAATTACTTAAATTTATATCTTCACTTAACACGTTCGCTGTGAGGGCAAATTTAATAGACTTTCAGCTAGTGCTGTTGGGGTTAAATTCGGTCTTTCTCAGAAAGGTTTTAAATTGAGTTTTTATTTTACTTTCTTTCCAAAATGAAAAACTCAAATTATAAACTCAGCTCCCCAATATTTATCTTTACCAAAGTTAATGTTTTAATTTTGTCTACGTCTTTTATTTCTTTTAAATATATTTGCTTTGTATTATTGCTTTTGCTTCGTATTTTTATATACCTACATACGTGTTTTGTATTATTTATCTGCAACTCTAAAATAATAAAAAAACTTTACGCTGCTTCGAGCGTGGAAGCTACTTTGGATCTATTTCGACCTAAGCCGCAGCGAACGTATTAATAGGTTCAGTTAATCTACTAATGGCCAATTTAGTCAGATCCTCGTTTCGACCTAGGCAAAAAACTCTGTGTAATCTCACCTCTATAAATATTCTAGTTAGCGATTTAATTACGCTAACGAACCGTGCTGGTTTTGTCGGAGATTCGGTAGACATTTATAGGGTACTTTTCATTTATTAGTAAGTAAAAATGTAGTAAAAACTCGTATCCAAATAGTACATACATAAGTAACTAATTTAAGATCGGGGATCCGTCTGAGCTCTCTATTTTTACTTAACGCAAAAAAAACGATTACTGTAATATCGATGTTTCGTCGTATGTCTATAATATCGATATTTATATTCAGTTCTAATTACACCAACAGAACACGTAAAGGAAATACTAATTGCACGATGAGGTTTGTATCCGTCGTTGTCGCAATTTTTACATCACTAAGAGACATTATTATGGTAACCGTTTTTGCTAATAACAGTGACGGGGGTCACACCGACGGTGGCAAGATGACAAATGAGAGACGACATCCCGTTGACTCACTGGAAGCATGGTTATGTCATTACACCGGCAAGGACACTACTTCCGTTTGTACTCGTGTTATGACTTTCCTGTTTTCGAATAAATTATTAATTGAGTCATGAGGTGAATCTGCTTTGTCAGGAGACATTTATTTATAGAAACAAAAGTATATTAATTTCTAGTCACCAAAATTAGAATGATTTCGGTGCTTAAAATTAGGTTATAAAATCCATTCACCTTCAATAGAACTCCAAACGTTATATTTTAGTTATGAGCTAATTTTATTGTAGGGATAGCTATAGAAATACCATAAAATACATCCAAGTTAGAATGTACATTTTCCTCAAATAAAAGATACAAAGCTCTTCTAAGTCACGTAACTATGTCAAGATCTAGTGATGAACGTTTTCGTGGAGTCGTCAACATAGCTTCGTCGGTTGCAATTTATACGTGAGCGCAATTCCTCTAATAACTGAACGACTGCCCACGGATGACTGTACGCTTCATTAGTTCCTTTCAGAAACGCGTGAGGTGACACTTAGTTGTTGAAATGGATGCCACGTATCAGAATTTATCTTTGTCAAGTAGTTTCTCGCAGTTGTGCTTTATAACGATAAAGTTATCGAGCTATTTCTTCGGAATGTATTGTATTGGTGGATTTTAGTGCTTCATTCTAAGGTAATTCATAGCTTTTGTATTTATTTTACAATAATAGCTTTATAATAACATGATTATTTTATCACAAAAGAGGACATTCAGATCTTCATTCGAAACAACCTACTTAGGAAGAATAATTATTATTCTTTAATGTTATACTATATAAAATCTTTTGCGGTTTGCAAATAAAATCAATCAACACAACCGTAATTTATAGCCTCTCAATGTTCCATACCCAACTTTCAAATGATCCGCAAGCTTGCAACCGTTTGCAATAAAGTTATTTACGATCATTCTCAATTAATTACTAATTAAAAACGGCGTCATTTTGCTTGATTCCCGAGTCATTGACACACAGTCCGAGTGCACGAGTACATTCAAAGCGGAGAGGGTTTCAGAGGCATCTCTTATTCCATCAGAGAGTGCCGGCGCCCGCCCACACAAACGCCACACTTTCACCTCGCGAAAGCTATTCACTGCAAAGAGCATAAAACCAATCCTATCTATGTTCCTCAGATATTATAAACTGGACTTACCACAATTTTGTTTATTGAGTTGTCTTGATTTATTTGAGAGAAATTCATAACGAGCTGGTTTAATATTAAAATTTGCATGGGCTAATCTCATGATTAAATTTTGATGAACTTATAGATGAGATTATTAAATTAGTTCAAGCAGAAAAGAATCTTTAATATTATCAAAAACATAAGCTACTAAAGTTATGAAAAATCTATTTTTAAATCTGATTTCTTTTCGGCCAAATTATTATTTGTTTAAAATATTCAGCTATATTTATACAGGGTTCTCAGCGTTCTTTTGAATCAATAATAACCGACTTGTACGTCATAAACTCATTTACATTATATAGTAATGTAGATAATTCAGTCTTATTTATATTTTAGTCTGAATATGAAATCGAAACGTAACTCGAATACGTAACTGAATATCGCTAATAAAATGATATTTCTGGCATCTAACGAAGCACCCAGATATAACAATTGAATATTAATATGAATGAAATCTAATCTGTGATAAATATGATGATCTCTGACATATGTTAGCAATATAATCCAGCTTTTGAATGTTATTATGCTGCTTTGGTCGTATAAAAATATGAGAATTTTAATTAGATCGTAGTTCATAGCCTAGTCGTCGCCTCATTGCTTGTTTGGTCAATCTGACATTTTTTACGAAAATTACTTTTTAATGCAGTATTATAAAGAATAAAATTCCATCCGACTGGTAATTTTTTTTTTTAAATATTCAATTCTAAAACAATAAAAATCTCATTTCAATTTTTTTCTCCACACGGCACTTAACGAAAATTCCGTGCTTGTTTGCTGTCTCCTGTAAAATTTGCTCGAGTGCAGATTGGCCAAACAAGCACTGAGGCGACGTAGTGCCTTCAAATTACTACAGATGAACTCTGGTTCCAGTTTTGATTTTCCCGAGTGGTATAATATTACACGGCATTTTCAACTTATCAACCGGATTGAAAGAAAACTGTCCAATGCAAAAAGTACCACCATTCGATATGCTGCTAATAATGATATTGATGATGATGCATATTTTTAACTCCCTACTTGTCTTAATGATCGTGATCTGCCAGAAATATTAGGTTGCAGGTTGTAATTGTGCTCTATGGTTGTATTCTTTGACCTAAGGTCGTACACCTATAACGGAGTTCGCCTACACGGCACACGCGTGATACGGAAATATTATACGTTTCCATTTATGATAAACAAGAAAGCAATAGGTTATCATAGATAAGTCATTATTGCATGTGGAGTGGACGTGCGTGGGCGATGTTCACTGCGGCGAGGTTAGACCCGCGATTTATTCATACTCATCGTTTTATTTATAAAGCAAAGAGTTGTTGAATAATAGACAAGACAACACATAATTTAAATTACGGACTTTGGCCATTATGTTTCTTAAAAACATCATTAAAAAAATAGTTTTAATTAAAATTCTTTAATAGCGCATGTGTGCCAACTCTGTAGGACTTCGAATAGTAGGTACGAAAGATTTAAAGATTCTGAATAGTAGTAAAAATCTATTTACTAACTTTCGATAGGCTGACAGAGAATACCCAGCATTATATCCGATTACGTATTATTTCTGCTGTGCATAAGTTACAAATTAAGTTAGAAATTTGTAATTATAAAATCCTCTTTTTCCGTGTTTTGTATCTCTAATGTTTCTTAGTATTTATGTTAATACTAAGTTAGTCCTAAAGTTACCTTACAATTTTGTTCGGTCTATAAGTCTGTATCTACTCTATGATATTGATATGTATCAATACACGTTGACTATTTTACTACGAGATTGACCCGTACTCAAATATTATGAGTAGCATTCATATGACACTCTTTATGTGTGCTTGTGTATTTATGATCAGTTTCATTTTATTAGAGCTATTTCAAGCATGAGGAAATAGTGTTAGGTACTATGAAATAAACGCAAGGGTAATAAGGATCAAATAAGGCTTTTCTCAGGTAATATACAATATTATGTACAAGACATATAATAATCCCAATTCATATCTAACTATTGCGTGATCTTCTGAAATTGAAGTTTAAATGAACATCAATGTTGTAACATATCATATGTTATTATCTTCAAAAGCACATTGAACATATTTAGAATCATTCAATTAAAACTTAACACGCACTCTCAACAAGAACTCAGAAAATAACAAAAAGCTACTAGATTCTGCTACTCTTGAACCGGTCGTTCTAGATATCAATGAATGGCTTCTATTCACTACTGGATCATTGCCACTATGTAATAATGACAAATCAAAATAAAGAGACATACAATGAAAAACTTGTATCAATGAATTGAATTATTCAACTCGTACCGCTGATGTAATGTCTCATTGAGGACAGAAAAATACTTGTATTTTTAGTTTCATTAAGAATACAGAAATGCTATTGAACTTTTTGCTTTGTTCGAGCACAACGTAGTATCTGTGATCTTGTTGATCTAATCTATGGAAAAGGAAAAATTACATTAACAACAGAATGAATAAAAATAGGCCACTTAGCGATGAACATCTACTGTATCTACTGTAATAATTGTAGTCAATGGAATAACTTTATTTGACTGAAATATTTGTACTTAATCTTCTTGTTCACCAAATATCGTCCAAACTATGATTAGAAAGTAGCAATGATGATTATAAGAAGAAGCAATGTTTTAGTCTGAAAGCTTCACGGTAATTTCAAGTACATCTAGTTTGTCTCTAATAGTTTTTTTCATTGATCAATAAGATCAGTCTACAATCCATGTGGGTATAACTGGTTGTTAATTAATTTTACTGTTAAAGGGTATTAAATCAAGACGCTACCGTATATAATTCGTTTAATACCCTGTTTTTAAAGAAATTTAAGAAATATGGAATATATTGTTTTCACCATAGAAAATTATATTCTTTTATAATCCCATTTTTTAATACATGTCAGTTGAAGATTATCACCTATAGTGATATTCAGAAAGAGGATATCCTGTGTCGCGGAAGCGTGCTTTGAATTTAAATGTATAATTTGAATTCATACGAAGGTTTGCAAATGTTATTATTAGTGCTCAGAATTACAATGGAACATATTTTCTAGCTCCCTTTACATTTGATTTAATACTTATTAGTTATTCAACAGTCATTCCTAATGAATATTCTTATTTTACCTATGATTATGAATGCTCACTCTGATAGGTATTTGATATCTGGATGAAATTTAAATAAAATAACCATCATTTGTGTAAAAATTTAAAACGTATTATATTGATTAATAGAACAGAAGTAGTTGATAAGAACCCGTTTAGTAATAATGTAAGTGAAGTTGATAAAAGATTAATAGGTATAATATTGTGAATTCGTGGAAATTCGTCAATTTAATACTCTAAGATAACGAAGTCGAAATTTTTAAGACAGAACGAAGAAAGATGGAGGAAATTAATAAACCATAACTTACTGTTTCTAGTTTATCTCTTTATGTTTATCTTATTAGGTTAAAAGTCACTGAAATCTAACACGTTGCTACGAAAATTATGAATGATTCAAACAAAACAGAAATAAATAACTTATTCATGCTTATATAGAAATGAATAGATGCTTCCTTCCTAATCAAATTCATCTACACAAGGTCCTACAAAGACCCGAGCAAGTAGCTGAAATATTGTAATTAATTGGTCACCAACACAATAAGCTTAGTCATAGCTCCTATATGTATGGTAATCTAATACATGTCTCGACGCTTCTACGTGATAAACGAACCTTTTGAAGAATGTTTGACTGACTGGCATACATTTTACACATTCAGATTAGGTTGTACTAAAATATTTTTCAAATGAGTTGCGGTTTGGAATGGTGACATGAGCAATGACGAGATAGCCGTTCCTTATTGAGATTGATGGAGTTTTGAATGACAGTAGCAAGAATTATGGTCTTCCGTAGTCGCTGATTCTAGATAATAGAATGAAATCTACCATACTATTTAACGCAAAGCGAAAGCTTGTGAGGATGTTTGGTTCGTGATTCAGTCACAATAAACGGATGAATGAATTCAGATGAAATTCTGTAAATGTACAGAATATTATCTGGATTAACAAATATTCTACATTTAAGCCCGCTATGTAGCAAAAATTGAGCAGAAGTTTGTAGGAATCAACTAAGGTATAAATGCGAGGTTCTCCACAAAAAATATAATCTCGGTAAAGCAATTTCGCGATGTCCTTTTTCGTTCTTTCTAAGAAACCAGAAAATACATCCATTAAATACAAATAAATGCGCACCTGAAGCGTTAATGCCAGCTCCCGCAGTTACACCGCGTTACAAAACATATCATTTAACGCAACTACATGTCAAGTTCAAAAGAAACAAACACTAATTAAAAGATTCCAAGTGCAAGTACTTGTTCGAGACGCGATAATTTAACGTATATGTTAATTGGAGGTGGTTGTATAACATTGCATTATCCTGTTTCTTTTGCTGTAATTACTTGGCCACACCGGCGTCCGACGAACGAGATTCAACTCCTGATCACAGAATATTATCTACAGTGCAGAAGTTAAGATTACATACAAAGCGTGTCTGACGAATACACGCTCAGCTATCAAACGCATGAGACATCGGAATATATGAAACAGTAGGTACTACCGAGTTTCATGACTACCAGCAATAAGTGTCTATCCTACATTAGGTAGGTACTTAAAGTAAAAACACATTTCCTTATATCCTTGACTTCTG
This sequence comes from Trilocha varians, assembly GCA_030269945.2. Classification (NCBI taxonomy): domain Eukaryota; kingdom Metazoa; phylum Arthropoda; class Insecta; order Lepidoptera; family Bombycidae; genus Trilocha; species Trilocha varians. The sequence goes on along the minus strand of AP028267.1, from coordinate 9,390,677 downwards.
TAGTAACAGGATTTATTGTCGAGACGTTTTTTTGCATATTTATTGTTGATCCGGTTGTGATCGAGCAAATGCAAGCCTGTAATGAATATTTAGTTCGGCGTAGTCGGTACCTTCAGAACTTTGTATTTAAAAATATAATTAGCACGATAAAGAGCACATTTGATGAGATTTTTTATATGGCCTGTATGTATATTTGATATTTATCTTATCTACATTCACTCTTATCGACAAAAAATAGCCTTATTCGACTAAACAATGTGTTTGAAGCATTTCTAAATATATTTTTACTTTTTCATCCAACTCAATTCCTATTTGGAGTCAAAGCCTCGAAATTTCATCGAAGTTCAGAAGTAATATTGATCCCCTACAATTCATGTGGCAGCAGATGTCAGAAACGTAATAAAACTTCCCATAGCGGGAATCAAAATAGTTGTTCAACTCATCTATCAGCGAAGAAAGTTTGACATGCTGCTTGTACCGTAAATACTTATTGCAAGTTTTTTTTCGGTTTTACGCATTCATTGTTAGAGTGCTATTTACAATTATTAAATCAATAAACTTACGATTTTGAACCTTATTCTATAAATACAAAGATATGAAATTAGAACCACAAAATAATAGCTGCAACTTGCAAGTAAACAAACTATCTTAGATTTATAAAAGCACAAAACATACAAAGAAATGAAATCTTCAGTTTTATAATTAAAATCATAATAAACTAGAAAAAGTATCGACTAGTATTTTCTTCTGATATCTTATCCTATTCAATTTAATATCCTATTTACTTACGCCGAATAAGAAAAAATACAAATTATGAGATGTTAAAACGGTAAAGGGCACATGCCATCTAAACGACAGCAACATTTTCCTTAACTATAAGAGAGATGGGACAAGGAATGCTGTAAGTTATTCGCAATAATCGCTGTGAAACTATGCGAGTATTTGAGTCGGGTCGGGCTCGGGCTCCGGAGTGTTTGTGGCAGTTTATTTGCGTTTGTCGCGAGTCGCTGCGGCCGTTCACACCGGGGCACGCGTTTTAATAGAATATGCAATGGAATGGATATGACCTCACCCGTCATATGGAAACTAAAACATTAGGGCTATTTTGCGGGGTTTTTTTAGGGCAAATATTATTATGAAGGTTTTGATCGGCTATAACAATTTTCAAAATAATGTAAAACAGTCTATTTTGAAAACTAATTGGTATTATTTTAAAGTAAGTATTTCTTAAATCGAGTACTTTCTGCATACCTTCAGAAATTTCGTATCGAAGAGTAAAGATTTTCCCTGTAACTACTGTACCTATATGAATATTTGTTTTTAATTATTTAAAGAACTTGTACGAATTTATTTTTATTTTATTTTTTTTTTTTTTTTTTTATTTATTTATTTATTTCAATCAAATTGTAGATCATATTAGGCAATTACAAAAATTCATTAACTTAAATTAAATTACATTTATTATGCTAACTAAAATAAAATACTATTAGTTAAAGAGGGACACATCAGTTGTTTGTTTGTCAGTATATGGATCCTATCACAATGATTCATATACCGACAGTCAAACCTCTCTGCGAATACTCCCAGAATGATATTAGGGCTGCCCCGCACCCTGCGCACCAGAGATGTACATCGCTTACGTATAGTTGTGAAAAAGCAAGTTAAGTATTCAATTTATATGCAAACCCAAAAGTGGTCTAAAGGAGGTCCACAATAAAATATAGGCACTATTTTTTTATAGTTTTCATTATATTTTTTCTCTTAAGACTGTTAATATTTGTCAAAGTAACAATTGTCGTATTATGTGCTAAAGTAACTGTGGTCCACTCAATCAATCATAATTTTTATCGCCCACTCAATACCGCATTTCAAGTACTAAGACGATAAACCATTTGTCACGACAGTAATCCGGAATACCATTGCTTAATACAAATTGTAGTATACAATATGACAAAATGCAATATTATGTAAATGCTATATCGGTGTGTTAGCAGATTCTTGTTCCAACCTAAGAACAAACATGAACAAAACATAACAAATAAGGGCTCATTCACACGTTGACGATAAGTTGAGAAATCTTCTTGTTCACAATTCCTAAGTTTTAATTGAAATTGAGTTATAACTTTTGTGTTTCGATGAGTTTTTGTGCTAGTAAGCAAAAAGCTTGGTACATGATATTAAACAACTGCTATCTAAAAAAGATGAATATTTAGACATATAAAATATTAGGAAGGTACATCTATCCACTTTCACTTTATCACTTTCCAACTTCCAAGAAAAACGAGTCCTGAATAAAATTATCCGTCAAAAAAATGTAAAGTTCTCCAATGAACGTATTAAGTATCTACTGAAAAACGAGATGGCATCATCCTAGCCATCAGATTTATCACCATCTGGTGTCCAACGATACCATCTAGTGTGCGCAATTTGCTAAGCAGCGCTGCATTCCACTTTAGATTGCGGACTGCCCTGCAGTTTCATTATGAGATCATTAATCTGGACGGTTTGTGTTGGAATCCGGGATAATTTATCTATGTTGCCGACCGGACTGTTTGATGTAACTTAATACGTCATTTATTCTAACTGAAAATTTCCAGTTTCGTTTCTCTGTTGTGTCAATGTCCATTGAAGCCTCTTTCGTATTTTTAATTAAACCGAGTCTTTGATCAAAATATCTTTCCTAATTTATAAGAGTCCAATAGAATATAATGTAATTTAGGTACAAAAGTTCAACAAATAGTCGTCGCTACTTCTCAATACACTTCAATTAACAGCTATTGTTCAATATAAAGACTGGACTTATTACACTGGACAATTCACTGATCCCTGAATTCTGAATCCTAATAAACTTAATCGAACAAACAAAGACATAACTAAAAGTTGAATTCCATAATCTTTTATCATAGGTCCAACAAGAGTGCGGTCTTCCATCGACGGTGGACACTGGTCTAACCCCAGCGCCTCCTACACCAGGATCAATACGTCGAGACGACTTCCGATCCCCGCCGCCGGACACCGAGCTCCTCCAGTTCGCGGCGACCCTCGCCTCCACAAAGAAGCTATTCAGCAGTGTCGCTGACAAGCTGTGCGATGAACCAGAATTTGCCGAAGACATCAATGAAGCCTGCTGGAACGGACAGTCTATTGGAGAGTGAGTAATGTTTACACTAACATTGTTTACTGCCTTTGTGTCGTGAACGTTTTGGCTTGGATTGGTTTTGATTTAGTATTTCAGTATTTAGTATGTTTTGATTATTAATTTCACCATCTCTACTATATTTAATTATAATCTATTTTTTACTGTCGCTACCTATCATCTACCTTGAAAAGAGGCTCTTCGAAAAAAAATATTTTAGTATTTAGTACTTCCTAAAAATTATATTAAAGTATTCATGATAACTTTAAGAAGTAGTGAACAATACAACCTGAGAAACAAAAATGTTCAACCGCAAATTTAGAACATTGAAATAAAATCAAAACACGGTTTCTAAACTAGTTGAATTCTTCCAATACTAATTCATATTTTGTTGTACACAGATATTCGAAATCCGTAGTACCGTCATCTTCACTGAACGATCAGAAGTATAATCCTGAAATCTCAGTGACGCCGGCTCAGGACCCGAGAATATTGAATATTGCGGACAGATTGCAGCAGGCTAGACAGGTAAAGATACTCGTACATAGATAGTATATGTAATATTCATCAATTATTGATTATCTACAGGGACTATTTAATTTATTAGCTGTTAGATTGATTTTCCGTCCTTGTATGGATAATGTAATGTAATTCTAGATTTTATCACAGAATCATCAAACTTTAACTACATTCGAATTTCTAGTCTATCTTAAACGTATTTAATAGTGATGTAATGAATATTCGCATTCGCATTCGCGAATATTCGCATGTATTTGAATATTCGCATTCGAAAAAAGTCATGCGAATGTTTTGACCAAAGTAAGGAGGATGTTGTATGGATGTAGAGGGAATCTGACAGAGTCAAGTTCTTTAACTTCCCTTTAAAATGAGCGCAAACTCGATGGGTCTACGACCTTTCGTTGTCAAGATAATTTGCGGGGGGTTTCTATTATGAGGTGGGGGAAGGCAAGTACCTCCTACCTTCCATCTAGGATAAGGTAAATATAGGGACCTATTTTGTAGTTCCTATAAATTACAATGACTTTTGGAAGATAAGCCTGACTTTTTGTTTGAAAGGTCAACATTCGCGAATGTCAAAATTGAATATTCGCATTCGCGAATGTCCAAAAATCGACATTCACAACATCCCTAGTATTTAACTACATCTTCATAAAATGTAAATAAGTATATTGTATGTTCAGTTACTTAATGCCAAATGATTTTTTTTTTGAACCTTCGCACTAACAGTATCACTAACATTGCTGATATTCATATTTCTCTACAAACATGTTTTGCTTAAAGGTTAATGTTTGCCCAATGATAACTAAGAATCACAGTTCCCATCAGATAGAAGGAAATGCATCATAAAATGAAGGTATAATACACGAGATAAGATAAACCGAAGCTTACCTTTAGATATGAAACATTCATTTAATGATGTGTCAGATATTAATCTTACCTACAAACCCTAAGTGGTTTCGTACTGGTCTCGTCCCTAACGATTTAAAACTAGTGATTCTCAAACTTTAGCAATAGTAATCAATTAGAGTAAAATTTTTTCATGAAAATTACTATACTTTACCGCCACTGGTTTGATATTTTTTGTAATATACAGGGTGATTTGTTAGAGAGGGTACATATTGCAGGAGGGTGATGAGTACTCTGTTCTTATACGGAATATTACAAAAAATAGGTAAAATTACAATATATATATATATATATTTTAATCTAAAACTACCTCAAACATAAACAATTTCGGCTTAAAAAGTGTTGACTAATGACCTCTAGTGATCTCGCGCACCCCACACCTCCGCCACACCCATCAGCATATCGAAAAACCATCATTTTGCAAGAATTTTAGATATTTTTAAGTTGCGATTACTAAGGCATTAAGCCATATTCTTTGGTAATAATATTTTTATTGGTCGTATATAACCATCAGCTACCGTGATCTTCAATATGTACCCTCACTAGGAAATCACCCTGTATAAATTATCATTGAAAAGGTCTCTGTTTACGTAAAATTATTTTAAACGAACGAGTAAGTTATCATTCTGCTACAAGTAAAATACTTTTATAAATAGAATCCTTCATTTTAATTCAGAAAGCCTTTGAGTCTTTACAGTAAAGTGATAAAAGTTAAGAAATAAATAGTTTTCGCTAATGCATCGAAGTACATCAAGAATGTATTAAACGTAAAGATCGAGACCTTTCACGATATTAACTGGGCAATAATTATTTCGATAAAACAGTCGTAATTATTTTATTGCAATATATTGCGTACCTTATTACGAAAATGGTTCCATTAATGTAGTCTACTAAGTTTGAATTGTAAGTTTCTGACAATGTTCGTTAGAATTGCTAATATATTTATTGATATTTGCTATATTTGCTCTGATGCATACCGATTTTCAAATTTGCCTTAAACAAAGATTCATAATCGAATTCTTACATCGAAAATTAGATTAAATCTATAATTTTAATCTTATTTAGATTAAAATAATAGATCTTATAAATCAAAACGAACAAAGGTTCTCCTTGGAAAAGTACAGAACAAAGAAATATGCAAAAAAAACTTAATTCGCTTTAACTTTCTCTGATACGAGTATAATATGTAGGCCAAATACAATTGTACTATTTATTCCTATTCGTTGTTTTTATACAACAAGCTCTGGTCAAGATTGCGGGAGGTCACTGGATGCAGATGGCGCAGGACCGGTCGATGTGGCGAAGTTTGGGGGAGGCCTATGTCCAGCAGTGGACGTCTATAGGCTGATGATGATGATGATGATGATGATGATGATGATACAACAAGCTAATCATCTATACATACATAAGCATTTTATATTCTTTTTAGGGTGTTGATATTTTCTAAAATTATTGACTTAATAAGAAAAATAATATAATTCCAAACAGTTGCTGATCTCCCACGCGAGTAACAGCGGAGTTCAAGCAGAGGCTTTCATGCAAGGAGACGAAGCAGGCGAGGAAGGATCAGGGTCTGGTCGAAGTTATCCTGAAGATGACGGCGCATATGACGCTGAGGGCTCTGGTGAAGAGGGATCTGGCTCTGATAGTGAAGGTAAGGAATAGGAAATATTAATAGCTGTTATTTTTTATATCTAGTGGAGATAAAAGAACTTACCTAACTGGCTAGTGATGGTATTCCCAGAGCGCTATGACTTGTCCTTCTTCAAACGAGGCTTGAGGAGGGTCCTTAAAGTAAGGTCGTAGGTAGCGACCCCTCAGTGTCCCCTGACATTGCAGAGGTTCATGAGCGACGGTAACCACTTACGATCAGGTGGCCCGTTGGCTCATCTGCCTACATCACAATAAAAAAAAAGATCTCAGTATTATTAGAGGCAGAACTAAAACCATCAAGTGAGCCGTAAGTTCGTTTATCTATAATGCAATAAAAAAAAATAAACAAAGCTGCTACAACTGCTGCTGCACAAAGGATTTGTTTAAACTTCATTTGAAGAATGTCAGATCAATGGCGTAGTCATTGATGTTTGATGATTTTTGAGTGTACAAAATGCAATGTTCAATTTTAAATTGTTATTTTAGAGAATGAAATTTCCTGTTTTCCTTAACAATTAATAATCCTTAAATTCCTTTCAAAATCATAATCATTTTTCATCATTAAATAGCCTTAAAACTCATCCGAATCGAATTAAAATTTAATCATTCAAATATTTTCGTAATTAAATTCTAATTATATCTCCTCCATTTGTAACAGAAGACGGAACAATGGCCGGCGAAGGACGCGGAGGTTCCGCTACTTATTCATCAACTGAAAGAACTCAAGCCGCGACCAATACTCGTCCGTTTGTATCAGTTGTACTCACTACACTGATACTCGCTGGACTCGGACACTGCATCACGTAAACCTGGTATTGTAACCTAGTATTTGATACAACACTAGAGTTGAGACAAGTTGAATCAAGTACACAACGCGGGACGCCATCTTGGAATGATTATTGACATATCTGCAATTTGAACAAAATTTTAGTTGCGAAAAAAATTTAATGGCTTCGAATAAATGGTACTGTAAATGCTTTTGATTTGGTATAATTATCACAGTTCATTAATTTTAAAGTAAACAATTTATATTTATAGCTGGTAAAATAAAAAGCGTTGGTCTTTGCGATTGTGTACTTGAATAAGCCCGGAACACTAGTGCTGGGACACGTTATCCATATCATTTGTGTGAAGTGTGATCGTGTGTGATTCAGTCGTGTTACACTGTACTAGGAAGTAGACTGTAGTATTTATTTTGCAATATTTGAATATAAAATTACAAATTATATTAAGGTAGAATTTCTTCTTAATTCAGCCTAGTATTTTGTAAAAAAAAATATGTAAATGTATATTTTTTGTAGCTATCAAAAAATCAATCTAGTACATTTAACACGCAAGTGTATGAAAATTTTAGTATATTTAAATTAATTGTAAAAGACAATATACTTTTAAATCCAAAAAAATGTATTTTGTGAAGACTTAAATTTAAAAAAAAAAACAATATATTCCATCTAATTTAATTTATTTATTGATAGGGATTTAATTGGCTACATATTACTCTGATACTTCAAAAAAAATTACGTACAAGTACTACTGTAGTATGAACTACTCTTTCGTCTTCACTTGCACATAGTCACATTTATAATACTTTCATGCATGTTCAACGGGTTCGTACCACGATATTTAATTAATTGAGTTGTCTCGATATTTCAACGTTGTTGTAAACGTCATGATCACGAGAAGACTGGATACTGCGGGTCGATTTAAGAGCAAACAAATCTGTCGAGTTCCAGTGGTACTACCCAAAAGCGAACGAGGGTAGTAGAAAGAGGGTAGAATTAATTAAATATCGTGGTAAGAACCCGTTGAAAATGCATGAAAGTATTATAGAAAACCGCGAGTGTCTGAATAAGTTTAGTCACATTTATATTAATATAAAAAACATTGCACTTAGACTTTCTGTTATAAGTTAGTAACATAATCCGACACTATTCAAGAAAACACTGTTCTTGACATTTAAAGGTGAAGAGCGGGGTTTATTACTGTAACCTAATTTCTACCCTCTTGAAAATGTTCTCCGCGATACTGTTAACAATACTCGATACCTGTACTAGGTACTTGAAGTACTCGCGTAACATACAATAATTGAGGTCAATAAATATATCAAGAAAAATGTTAAATACTGCAGTATATCGTATATTAAAAAGTTTTCGGAATATATTATTTTGAATATTCAGGCATTAATCTTATATTACTATCACTTACACTATTACTAAACGGGTTCTTACCACGATAATTTTTAATGACCTACCCGCAGTTCCTCAGTCTTCCCGTGATCATGGCGTTTGAAACAGTGCTGAAATATCGAAACCGCTCAATTAAAAATAATCGTGGTAAGAACCCGTTTAGTAATAGTGCAAGTGATGTAGATAACCGCGAGTGTTTAAAGAAATTTATTATATTACTATGTATTATTACTCACATTATTTAAAGGATTCATAATACCAATGGGCATATTAATACATATTATACTCTCACGTATCCATGCATTTATGTAGTCAAGTTATCTAAAAGTCTGTAACGTATAAACTGCATATCGATACTTTGTAAATATTTTTAAATTAAATTAGTATATTATTAGGAACATTTAAAAAAATAAAGAGGAGTTACTTCTTTACGTGGTGATACAAAATTAAATCTTTCAGACTTTGTTACTTTGATTTAATCATGGATTATAAAATTATTCATAGTGTGACAATTAAGAAGGAAAAAAATAGCAAAAACAATAAATTATCGTTTTTGCTTAAAGGGACTCTTTTCATATTGTGCCATTATTGAATCAAATTAACGTGTTCTGTTTATTTTTTGTTGAATGAATTGGCAATAATATGTGTATTATGGGAAAAGAAAATGTATAACGATGGTAGAATAAGATTTGTGTACAGATTATGTAAATAAAATATAAAAACCTACAATACTAGGTGCTTAGCTAGTAAATATGTTGCCATATTGTTATTATAATAATTATTTATAATATGGTTTGAGTTATAAATTTATTGGATATTGTTTTATGTGATAAAGTCGAAGGTATTTAGTGTATTTTTGATCTAAATTTATTTGGTTTTGATTTGTTTCATTTATTGTTTTAAAAGTTATCTAAAATACTCAACTTTAAGTGTATGTTTTACTGCCATTGCTTGCAACTTTGTATTCAAAGAATCATTTAAAATTTAAATGATATGCCGATGAAAAAGTTTTATAATTTATTTCTGATACCAAAAGCACAATTGAAACAAATGAATTGATTAAAAACCATTCTGCTTTGTAGAATTTGACTGATTTTAATCTCATTGTAATTTAATTGTAGTATATTTTAACGAGTTTTGTATTCTTAAATCGTCCCATCCCTAAAGGGGAATATAATACGTATCCCATATCTAAGAAGAAGTACGTAAAATTAATATCCCAGTAATTGTTAAATCGTGAACGATTTACACATTTTATCAGTTTCAAAAAAGGCCTAAAAACATTACAAGCCTAATACATTTTAAGAATTATTAGACAACAAAAGTAGTGACAATTAAAAATTAAAAAATCCGCTTTAAAATATATTGAAAAAAAAGAAATTGTGTAATGGCCGTCATGTAATGGCGCGTTGTGAGTCGTTTTGTAAATGTATTGTAGTTGTAGTATATTATTATAGGATGTGCTCTAGTGTGCGTGTGGACCAGACAAGGGACGCGAGATATTTTGTTGTTAAGCTTCATAATATAAAGATTTTCAATTCTAAAATGCAAAAGTGACCTAACAAAAGTTTTAAGTAAATATTTTTTTCAAGTAAATTATTATAGTAAAAGATTTACAGTTTGTGATATATTTTTACAGAAGATATAATATTGATTTCAAAAGATTTAATCAAGAAATATACAATTTTGAAAACTTACTATTTATTTATTTTAAAATTGCAAACGTTTTATTGTTTAAAAATATTTAGTTTAGATATACCATATCAATAACATTTTTTTTGTATTAGGTCACTTTTGCATCAAATTATATTCCAAAATGCATTTCAACCTTTTTTTGTAGAATAATAATTATAATTGAATTGGCTTAACTCAAGATATCCCATTGTATAATGTAAATATTGTTGGAGAGGTAGAGTGTGAATATGATGATTGCTGTTATATCTGATTACATAATATTATATATTACAAAAATAAAAATTCTGTATTATACTATTTGTGTTTTTTTCCAACCCTTCATAATAATTTTAATTCATGAAACATTTAACGATCAGATTTTTAGTTCTAAATAAAATAGGTTTTGTTTGTATTAAATATTTAAAATGTCGGCATAATAGATATTGATGGTGTGTATAGTAATACTAAAGTCCACAAAAATCATAACCTAATTTCAAAGTATCTAATTATTATCTTTGATTACAAAGGCATACTTACTTTTCTATAACCAATATCTTGTTCTCATCTTTCATGTATATTATACATTTTCATGCGTTTTCATTAGGGGTGTGCGAATATCGTTCGAATCGAATCGAATATTAAAATCGATTCGAAATTCGAATCGAATAATTCGAATCTTCGAAGTTCGACGAATATTCGAAAAATTTCGAATAATTCGAAAAGTTTCGAATATTCGTTGCATTTCGAATAGTATCGAATTTGACTACGACGATGTATCGGAAATAGGATAAGAATTTGTATTTAGTAAATAATATCTTTAATGGGCTAGATGTCTACAAAATAGTCGTAGTCGTCGTAGTCGAATTCGATACTATTCGAAATTCGACGAATATTCGAAACTTTTCGAATTATTCGAAATTTTTCGAATATTCGGCGAATTTCGAATAATTCGAATTATTCGATTCGAGTTTCGAATCGAATATTCGTATTCGATTCGGAACGAATAATTCGTGAGTTCGAATTATTCGCACATCCCTAGTTTTCATTCAAAAACCCCATTTCCATCATCACAAATGATCACGTATAAAGCCTTGAATTGTTATTTATACCGACGCAGAATAATATATGAATAATAGCACATGTCATAATGAGGCACAGAACGTACGAGAACGTCGCATGCATAAGAAAATGCATTCGCATTGCAACAAGCGAGTGTCCTCGTTTCTGTATATTTTATTCATACAACTCCATTGTCTAAGTACTAGTAATAATAGACTTGGTAAAAGTTAGGGCTTGCGTATAGTTACCGCATCGCGTGTGGAATGATATTTTTTCTGGATGAAGTTGACATGTAGGTCATCTGTGGTTATATATTAGGAGCTATTTTTTTCGTATCGACACATAAATTGAACATAATCAATAAATAGAAGTAAGAGTATGTATAAATAACGTTGATCTGTGCAACTTTAAAGTGTAGTATTTTTAAACTAGTTTACGAAATGCATACCAGATTTGTAGCATTTTAAGGTCTTTAATTTCGATTTTTGAATGCTAACAGGATGTGCCTACCCAAAAAGACTTCAGAGTTCGATCTTGATTCTTGTATGATAGATTTATTTTTCTTAGTTGAAGAAAACACCCTTCCAAGATTTCTTGTTTAATCCATAACTTAGATAGATATCACACATACAAGCACAGATCGGAATTATCCAAGTCAGCGGTCAAAACCCGCCCAAGCGCTCAACATAAGTGATTTTCAATACATTCCCTATATCCAGTTTCGTTTGCGAAGAAATCGAATCAAATAACGTATAATATAAGTCAGCTCGTATCGGGCGACCATTTCACGGGTCATTTAGTTCCCGAGGTCGGTTACCAATCTATTCAATTGCTCATGTGACTCATACGAAAGACGGTGACGACTATCGTTGCATTACCTTTTTGCTAACAGCAGCGTGCGAAATCTAAACTGCTTTCATTTGTTTTAAAGTAATATGCTTCTCATTTTATTTCATGTAGGGGAGCGAGGGGCTTGTTGTAACAGTTTTCATGAAAATTAATATATTTTGAGATCTGTTGATTTTATTCCTACCAAATAAAGGTGGATGGATGCTATAACTCTTCCTCTACCAAACCAAGTAAAAATAATACCATAACTGTTAGTCATTACTTTACAATCAATTATTTTCTAGAAAAAGTGCCGTGTTACAACTTACCCCGTGCTTGGGGCAAGTTGTAACATCTACCGGGGCAAGTAGTAACGACAAAAAAACAACACTAATATCTCTAATCATTTCTTCTTTGTTTATTTTAAACAAAATTGACATCTTTTATATATTATATTCTGTATATATTATATAATTCTTATCAAAAATCAATACTGCATTTTTTTCCAAAACATCAGCTGCCGCTAACTCGGACACTTCTTGGCTTTGTGTTGCCCGCTCTGACTTTCTTTTATACACCCTCATTCTAGAAGTAAGAAAAAAACTAAGTAGGTATCTAAATCATAACATGGGGCATGTTACAACATGCCCCGGCATTTTGTTACAACTAACCCCATGGTATGATTTTTAATATTTATTAAGATAACTATTTAAACAATAATAATTAAGCAATCTCAAAAACAGTTATACATTATCAGAGGTAGATAAATTTGAATGTAAATAAGTTATGGAAAGTTTATTATTAGTCGCATTAATAGCGCAAACCAAAATTTTACTATAGTTAAATTTTATATTACCTGGCAAAAATGAAGCGCGTGCACAATTCCACTTACTGCGTCGGTCGGCGGGACACTGGCTATGGCAATACGACGCGACGTGGTTTATAGGTTAAATCAAGTAAAAATAAAAATTAATAAAGTTTAAGATCTTAGAGAAAAAAGCCTGTTACTACTTACCCCTGTTACAACAAGCCCCTCGTTCCCCTACTCACTCACGGAAAACTGTACCTAATAATTACAGAAATCTATTGTTTCAAATCCAAAAATATGTGATTATACCTAGATAGTCGAATAGCTAATTTGACAAAGGAGACATTTTATATTATTTATTAAGTTTTTTATGTCATTTTAACTAGATTTAGTGAATACTTACGTTTTGAGGATTTTATGATGTCAATCTTAAACTACAATAACGAGAATATCACAACACTATTAGAACGGCATCAACATAACATACCTATGTATTTCTTACGGCTTCTGACACATACATCACTGTCGCTTGCATGGCGTGATACCTACGCCTTATCGATCTCATGTCATCGGCATGCATTCGTTCGATGTAGATGAGTATACGACCACTTCCGTGATCGGCGAATAGCATTCATGTAGCTCGATTACTGATCCGATTCAGATAATCATTCCTATGGTTAGTAAACATGATGAAGAAATGGAATTTTGGCTTTATAATTAATTAATTAATTACAACTACGAACGATAATGCATTCCTTATAAGTTAGGTATATGAAAGAAAAAACAGAATGCTTATAAAGAAATTTCGCACTCAAATTCAAAATGATTTTCAGGCCGAACAGAGACACAAACCAGCATAGTCATAATATATCTATGCCGAAATTACTCGTCCTCTTTTATGGTAACAGAGGTAGGAGGTATTTATTGTCGGTGACATGTTTGTAATATCCGTTATTGACGGCAACCATTTATCATCAGATAAATATTTAATGTAGGTACAATATAGACATTTTTATTTAGTTATCGTAGTGTTAATGGCAGCCAGAAACAACAAAAGTATTACTATTTTTCCGTTCAGCATCAAAGTATCTTTGACGTTTGCCCCAAGATTTTATGAGTGAAGGCTGTTACATTGTTTTAGTAGTTTATTGTGATGAGGAAAGCTATGTCGACCTTTCAGCACTAAATCATGCACCATACAATATCGTAAAGTACTACTTTGTATTACGCACTTTGGTATTTAGTGTTTTAAAATTAGTACGCTACGGTATAGAGCGCTTAAAAACGAAATCTTAAAATTTAGAGGGTAAGTGGTCTATGTGTAGGTCGAGTAGTTCATAGGCGACAGTTACCTCTTACCATCAATTTATCAGCTTTTCTATGGAAACTAGGTAATAAATAAATCTACTTCCTATTTTACATCAGAATACTCACAAAGACTTCCTTTACCATTTTAGGTGTTATGGTAAGAAATAATTAATTAATAATTCCTGGCAATAATCACGCAAATTAAATATAAATCAACAATAAACACAAGCACGGGCCTTACAAGTATATAATATTAATTGAATCGTGATATGACCAAATATGTTTGCGCGCGACCTTTTGATCACCGGTCCCCGCTGGGAGTTACTCCGCTCGTACGATCTGAGCCGACATTAAATTCAAAGTAATAGGCCATTCATTAACATTGTATAACAAACCCCCAACACGTGTTTAACATAACCACGAAACGCTTGCGGCGCGTACATTGTTTCATTCGAAGTATGTATACCTAATCCTGAAAAGTATTTGCCCTATCATATAAACCTTTTTGCTGTGTTTAGATTTCGGTCACATGTGAAGAGTTCTTTGAATCATACTCGTGCAGGTGCATTTTAGATTCATAATGGTGATGACGTAAATGATAATCTGCTATATAAAATGAATTTCAAAATTGGCCAAATCATTATTTTTACATTGAGTTTTTTCACTTTGCACTCGATCAATCGCAGTGACCGACGAAACATGCTCAAAGTAAATTTTTGTTTTATTTGTGTCCGAGAGTCTAAATAAGTCAATCTACGATAGTAGGTACCTATACAAACCAATGTGTATTGTATTTTACAACGATCATTTAAAATAAGTTACATGCATAGTGTAAATCTCGAACACTCACAACTGTTTAATTGGCCCTTCCGCCGGTATTTTCCCCCATTGTATTGTTAGAATTGATACTGAACAGCATGTCACATTGTCACAAACTAGATATTTGATTGATGATGTTGTTAGTAGAAGTTTACTCGTGAATGGAATGAACACAATGATATCTTAATCCACCGTTGAAAAACAAATCGGTATTTTATCGGTTTTAGGAAAATTTAAATGAGAAAAATGCGTGAAATTGGAGTTTGGGTAGTCTCAATTTTTCTCGCATACTGAATAGGTAGAACAGAATTGAAATACATATTTTTGTGTTTATAACGTAGTTTATATTATTCTATTAAATTTTCCTAATGCGTCACTGTTCCAATTAACGTCCAGCAACTTTATTACGCCTAAATTGACGTCAAACACACCATCACTTAGCCTGCCGTAATACTGTTTAATCGAGCTAAGTGCTACATTACAACAGATAATCGCGCCATCTACTAAATTACTAAGAAACGTCACAGTTTTTGCCCGAACTAGATACGAACGTAATTAATTTACTTTTATTCATCTCACTTTTTTGTAATCTACTCCGCGGGATCGTCTAGGAATTTTAAACGAGATTATCTCGGTTCTGAGTGAATTTTCGCGAGATTTGCATCATTGTTCCCCTAAGGGTTTCGTCTGGAGTCGACCGATCATTCAGGCAATTTGAACTTTAGACATCGACGGCTTTGAATAATAAACGACTGCTCCGGAGGAAATTCGCGCGGATTCACTTTGTAATTTTATTTTTACGCTCGTCCGGGACTCTGTTCAATGAATATTTTACTGTTGTTTAGAAGGACTCTAATGAAATGTCGTGAGTCCTCTTACTTTAACAGGAAAACAACAATCATAAGCTTCAATACTTTTCTCATTGCAAAACGAGTAACGTTTAGAGATTCTTCCTTTGAATTTATGTTTACACTTTATATTGTGACGTAAGTACTTGCGAATTATTTAAAATATAATTAATGAGTAAATTAATTTAACTAATTATTCCGCTCGGAGAAAAGTTTATAGATTAGGCACTAGTGGCCACACCATTTCTTTTCTAGATGTGCGATTTCGAAGTCAAAATGTAATCAAATTACTATTTGCTGCTTTCTAGATACTACTAAACATTTTAAAAAAATCTAACAGATTAATTACATTTGCGTAGTAAATCCTTGAACTTTACAAAATAAAATACCCGTGAAGTGTTATAAAAATGTAACAAAAACAAACAATTCACTTCAAATCTCTTAATTCCTGAAGAGAAAGTCAGAAAGAAGTTTGACCATGCCCTCAGGGTGGCACTGAGGTCCCCGAGCTTCCGACTTCAATCTTTATCTAACAGTCGTGACCACAATGTGAGGTCGGCAGATAACTCCGTTACAACATAATAGACATGAACGATTATATCTCGTGAAAGTAATATAAACGTTCAAATCACAATGGCTAAATGCACTTTGTTTACCTATCATTTCGCCTCAGATTCTTGACGTGCACCCACAACCCGACCAAATAACACCATCCAAACAAACCCAGGGATTCACAGATGATTGTTCTAGAAAGAGCCCTATACATGTTGGTTATAAAGCCAGTTGTACATAGATGGTTCTTTCAGAAAGAGCTCTACGCACGTTGGTTGACGCACCACCCACCGTCCGAAAGATCTATTGTCTTGCAAGCCTTATCTATCCATTATTTATAATGACTAAGATAGTGCATTGAAGTCAGTTTTACACCTACGCTAGTGTAGTCGGTCGTCTACAGTCGCAAGTGCGGTGCTTCAGTCGATCTCGAGTTTTTATCGTAGTTTAATTGGATAATGTTAAACAATCGAGAGTCGATTATCTTTTAGAGATTATCTGTGGAGTGTCACGAGCCTATTAAACGGTTGGACACGATTCCTAATAAGACTATTAATATCTAGTAATAGTCTCTATAAGAATTAACCTAATTTAGTTGAAATTTAACTACGGCGCTTTTTAATGAGGAGCGTTTGTGATAAGCGGTAGCGATTATTATTCGTTCGATCTTACGTTGTTCTGAAATTACATATTGTAAATATGTACTGCTTCAAGTAGGATTTTTTTTTATTTGCTGATAGATAACCGAGCCTACGGCCCACCTCATGGTAAGCGGTCACCGTCGCGGTTTGTCGTAATTTATTAACAAAAGTTAGAAAATCTGGAATAACCTTCATAAATGTAGTCACTATGTCACTGTGCTATGTCAATCGCGCGTTCACGTTATTCTGATGTTAGAGGGATAGTGTAGATTACATAAGTTCATAGCACACCAACATAAAGTTTTAGTCACACAAGTTCGTTGAAGCTAGACTCTTTTATTAATGATGTTGCTTCCAGATTTTTTGTTCCATATTTACAATACAATGAATAAACCAATCGACAAACGCTTGAACAAGATCCTATTCTAAATACCTCCCGACACAGTGAATAGTGGCTAGAATACCTATTAATCTATTGTTAAAGGAACCTAATCAATCATACGACAATAGTAGTATCAGGCCCTTATGTTTCGTAACACAAAGGACGGCTCTATCTCAAGATGTCTGGATAATAGAAGGATCCTCAGTCAGTGTGTGTGACAGCACTTTAATTACAACGCGCATTGAAAAAAGCTTCGGAAACGATGTTTTGTGAATTTAAAGATAGCAATGAAAATTGAGGTTAGTTATAGAAACACTGATTTAATATCTATAATATTTATTTATCTGCTTAAAACGTTCCTGTGACATCATTTTGAAAGAGTTTTCAGCAAATGCTTTGGAAATCTATGAGATCTTGAAACTAATCTTCTATTTTGAGACCTACTCAGTCAAAAGGTACAAAAGATTTACTAAAAAGACGTCATGTGCAAATTGTTTAAGCTTATTATTTTACTAAAGGATGCAGTAATCCGGTGTTGATTAATGAATTTGTTCTTGAATGATATTCTTAAAATTTTCTGCGGATATTTAGAACATAAAACATTGCCTTAAGTCATACATCATTTGTTAGAGTCTTCATAGTTCCTGAAGTGCTAGTAATCTACTCGTACCACAGTCGTACCGCCGGGAAATCAGACTACGGCTAACCGTCAGAGGACTGGCGATGAAGCCTTACCTATACCTAGAAATGGATAATATAATATCTACTGAATTACGTCAAAGAACTGACTAAAATTGTGAAACAAAATAACTTGAAGAATGTACAATATTGAACACTTAGAAGTCAACCACCATACATTAGTCAAATATGATGGATTATGCCTGATCCCTTGATGGAAAACACTTATTCTACAGAGGAGTTAGTTTCAAAAGATTTATCACTCTGAAAATTTCTAAGTAAGTACGAAGTCATTGCACAACACATTGATATTAATAGCGATGGAGCAATTCCGTCATTGGAAGAAGGTTCTATTTTGAAATTCTAACTAAAACAGCTAGACTGTGTAAAGCGCTATAGTATTAACACGAATTGTAGATCCTAGCACACATGATTCTACGTGACCGTACGAGCTTGTAAACTCTATTGATTTTGTATATTACTGTTACTTGACTCGCGACAATTTGATCCGTCGTCACCATCACCAAATAAGAACGATATAATTTGGTTTACGAACTCAGTATAATGTTGCGACAATAGAATCAAATGTGCATCACAACAGCCTTCACCCACGCGGGCAGAGGTTGCGTATACCGCGATAAAATAATGGTCCAACAGTGTTAATTGACATTCGAAGTTAAAGTACAGAATACTAAGAAGCAGAAGTTAGGTAGGTGTTTCTCGAGCGCTATGACTTGCCCTTCTTAAAAAGAGGCATGAAAAAAGTAATTAATAGTAGGCTGTGGATAATGGTCCCGCAGTGTCTCATGACAAATTACAAAGGTCTATCTGCGATGGTAACCACTTACGATCAGAAGGGCTGTTAGCTCATCTGTCAGAAAGCCAATAAAAATGTAGGAAAAGTGTTCCTGAGAGAGATTAGTATTTTGACATTTATTTAGTATTACCTAGTCACCAATAGTTTTATTTCTTAATTTAACTATTTATTCTTCATGTACAAAAGAGTAGTACAATAGCGGACTTAATTAATGGACTTAATTGTTTCTACATTTTATTTTAATAAGATTTTATGGTATCTAATAACAGATTAACAAAAAACAAATCTTTGCTCTCTTATCCATAAAAGCTGCCTGTGGGCGATTTTCAATAGATGATGATTTGTATATAGTTTGACTTTTGATGCAGGTGTTCAATGGTTTAGGTTTATCCGCGGATCGGTCGAGTCATAAACATGTCGCGGACCGCCCACAGGCATCTACTTCAATTTGTTTTACGTTAATCTTCCGTGAAAGCAACTGATTAATACCTTTGTTAGACTAATGAGACTCTTCTGATGATACACAATCAATAACCAAGCTGGCGCGGGCTCGGGTTACCCGCGACGTAGTCGGTACCGATAGAAACGCCTACGGTTATTCTAATCGCTATTTTATCTCAGATCTAGCCGTTAAATATTTTAAGTGATAATGAAATTACGACGTTTCACAACAGTTAAAAAGTTTTGTTGGCTTGGCTTGGACAATTTGTTGTAGTTTAATGGTTAGTCTACAGATGCCTACCGTTTACTTTTTAAGGAATCCCGAAAAGGGCAAGATTATCTGATTTTAATGATGCTTATTTTATCACCTTGGAAAAACAAATCATTCGAATTTGTCAGGCAAGTGTGATGCGTGACATACAATCAACTTGAGAACCTCTTTCGTTCCGAAATCAAAAATAGCCTCAGACCGAAACCGTCAAATACTAGTCTTTATTTTGATTTAAACTAATTAATCCGGCTCCAGTAACACTGGAAGTTGTGTTGCACTTACAATGGTACATTTACATATTAATATCAATCGTCAGAACGCATCACGTATTCAATATAAACAGCATAGGAGGAAGCTGTCATATCAACTGTCATACTATGACACATGATGTAGGCGCGTTGGTATGGTAGCAGTAGCATAGTGATGCGGTGTTAACTAAGCACTCAAATTATGGTGAGATGTGCGTGAGAGGTCAGTTGATATGTTAACCCTTTCACCGCTGCGTTACTTTTATACTGCTTTAAAAAGGAAAAGAATGTTCTAAGTGAATAATTTAAAGAATTTATTATTGTTTTATACTCGAATCTTAAAAGCATTAAAAAACCCATAGATGTCTACTGCTGAATATGGGTCTGCCATGACTACCATGACGCGATAGATACGCTTTTAAAGCCACACAAATTTTCTTATTTTTCCGTTTCAGATAAACCATCATACGAGTGATGTAGTTTTGAATTCCACTATACTACGTTTCACGGAATTTTGCTAGTTGATTGACATCTACATTTGACGTTTTCTAGGGAAATGTGTTATATGTATAGTGTATAAAACTGGCCGTGGTACGTGCCGTGCATAGAGCATCCCTAACACTTTACAGAAAGCGGCAGCGACACTGAAAATCCAACATTATTTTCAATAAAAGCTACCTTTTTACAAAGAGTATTACTTCCGCAGTAAATATTTTATTTGTAACTAAAGTAAACTAAACACCGTGTTGTTTTAACGAAAAAAAAAGGCAAAATAAGAACTCCTCGTTCTTTAAACAGACAATAATAATTTGAGCAACTTAAATTAAATGTACTGAGATTAAAGTTGTCATAATAAATTAAACTGAGCTGAATGCGAAATATCGGGGTGATCAACCCGTAATAATGGATAATTTATGGAAATAGATAGACGTCTAGCTTTGCCCGTTCCGGCTATTATATCATTCGCAGATACGACTTGAATATTTGGACAGAGTTATTACTATTTCAATGTTGTTATTGCAAATACAGTAAGCATAAAAAATATATTCTGAAGTTGTCTTCGTAATTATCAAAAGATCAGTGATTCATATTACATATCATGTTCATCTAATAGGTACATCATTTGCAAATATATTATGTACACTTATAATTCTTAACTCATTATTATGTCAAAAACTCGTCACGAGTCAAAAAATCGAACCCGATATCCGAAACTAGTAACTTTGATGTTTTTTCCTAAACGATTTTTCGATTATCAACCTATTCTTAACCTATCAAAAGGTTGGTTTTTCAAAGCAATTGTAAAAAAGGTAACAACAGGCAGAAACAGTAGGAATAACAAACATGATAGTCTATAAACGTATTGGTATCAGTTGGTTGTTGAGTTCTCGTCACGTAGCACACACCTTGCTACGTGACTCTACATAAACAAACAACTGAGAGAGCTTTAACTCACTTGGAAAAATTGCCTTTATTAGAGAAACGACACGTCCGATCTCCTTTGTTCCACTTGAAAATCGTGTATTTTACTCTGAGAAAATGTTAACGCAATAGAAATTGAGTATTTAAATTGTGCAATAAATGATTTATTGAAAACTGACCTTTACACGAGTTCTCAAGTTGTGATTTTCTACTTAATTGTCGTTAGAGCTCCAAGGAGGTGTGAAAAACGTCGTTATAAAGAGGTCATAGGTAGCGTACCTATAGTGTCTGTCTTATGCAATAAAATAAATAAAATAAAAAGTAAGAAAAAGTCCCCAATGTGAACTACTTGTTACTTTTATTAACATTTTTTTCAGAATTTCATAACTATTGTTAGACATAGTTCTCCCCAAGGTTTTTTATAGCAGTCGACATTATCCTGTTTTCATCTTTGGTTTAATTGGAAGTTTTTAGAAATATGAATGTTAAAAATGTTATTATAGTTACGTCTGAAAACATCATAATAGGGTTATGTTATCATCAGTGGCGCTACAGCCCCTTGTGGGACTTGGCCTGCTCTAGTTTCTTCCCCCAGACCTTCCTATCAGCAGATACCGTTCTCCAATTCCTCACATCAATAATTCCCGCATCTTGGTCCACTCCGTCCAACCACCTGAGCCTTGGTCTGCCGTCTGTAGGGTTATGTTAGGCTAAATTAATATTAGGGAAATTATGGTTACAGAGGCTCATGTCCCCTAACAAGTCAATGTCCGAACGTCCATATCAATAGCAGGCAAAATGAGTTAGTATCCAAGCGTTATATCCCCGTAGAGCCGGATATTGAGAATCATTCGGATCATTTGTTATTCTAATGACGGGGCGTCACATGACATGTACCGCATACAACCCCCACTGCAATCACACACTGGATCAATTTTATCAGACACACCTACTATTGTTATAGCTTTCAACATTGGCTATGTAATACAAACACATTGGAAATATGTGACTATATTACCTGCAAATTGAACGACGCAGGTTGAATTATGTTCTAAAGTAGGTACATAGAATTATTATCTACTAGTTGCTGCCCGTAACGTAGTCTGCGTGAACCCTACACAGCAACTATGGTGATACTTTTTTTTCCGGCAATTATCCGATTTTTTCTCACCATATAAACTATCCTTGAACTTCAACGAACATTTTTAAAAAAGAATCGGTCTAATTGGTCCAGGCGTTGTTGAGTTATGCACTTAGCAACAAATTTTGCGATACATTTTTGTAATATAGATGGTATCGATCTATCTCTTTTATGTTCAGACAATTGCGTTGTTCAGCTAGTATCCATCTTAAGATTGAAACGTCAAGACTTGCATGGAACACCAAGGACTAGAGTTCATTCCAAAGCCGGATTGTCGACAGCAAAAACGACTGACAAAAACATGTCTAGAAATTTCTTAAATTTACTTCGCGCCGGTTTATCCATCAGCATTTTTCTAATTAAAAGCCAATATGTTCATAAATTTCAATTTCAGCCTCGGGCTATTACACTTATCATTTTACCAACAGGATCAATAAAAGTAATTGTCGTCCATGACTGACTAGAACTAGACTTGTGATGAAGGGACACTGAGCTGATTTATCTCAGATGTGATCACACTCAGCGTCTGAATCCCGATTAAGGCTAGAACCCAGCACGAGGTTTTGACAGGCGACATGACGCCCATTTTAATACGTTATTTTGTTCGGATTATTTTAATAAATGAGATTTTATACAGGACAGCTACAGTGATTTGTCGTCATTTTATTACAATTTAATTAATAGGTACCTCTTTTACTTTTTTTGTCTTGTAAGCAGATGAGCTAACGGTCCACCTTATTATCATATTTGTACTCAAAAGTCAAGCTTATAAACTCACTAATACCTCTTAGATCTATTAAGAACTGAAATCAACACCAACGTTACTTTATCAATCTTATTTTTAAAAAATCCACAGCTTTGGTCAACGTTATGCCTTTAAAAGAAAAAAATCACGTTGGTTAAGCCGTATTTATATAAAATATTAAGTCTGAATGCTATTTTTTGTGCGTCCACAATGAACGAATCTACTCCGATTGAGTCTTTATAATACACTCATTTGTTTTAAAGGGTTTTGTTATTGGAATAGTCTTTCATGATGTTCAATTGTAAATTTAGTTCACGTGTAAATAAAATATCATCCTAGACTCAAAAGACTAGAACTCAAAATCTAATATATATTATAAAGGCGAAAGTTCGTGAGTATGGATGTATGTTTGTTACTCTTTCACGTAAAAACTACTGAATGGATTTGAATGAAACTTTACCACAATATAGCTTATACATCAGAATAGCACATAGGCTACAATTTTTGATAATACGGGACGAACCTGAAGTCCACGCGAACGAAGTCAAGGGCAAAAGCTAGTATTTTAATAAATTATTGATTAACACTGAAAAAAAAAACAATTCTAAAATAATTGTAATTTGTACCTAAAATTTACTACCAACCTTAAAGTAAAATATCCTTGTCGCAAAATTATGAAATACTTCAGTTAATAAAATAAGATTTTCTTTACATAACGTTGATTAATTAAAACATTATACTCAGTTACGAAAAAACTCCGAGGACAAGACGTTTAATTAAATAATGAATCTTAATTTTGGCAGAAATTATGAGAAATACAGCTTTATTACATTTTTGTTTCGACTTGACTAATTACCTACGGGTGCTTTTAGCTCGTTTTGTTTCACTAATTTATTTTAAATTGACTTGAATGAATGGCGTAAAAAAACTTTAAGATATTTTAATATCACACACAATCACAGTAGACAGAAAATATTGTTGATCCGAAAAAAGACTAAAGTTTAATTTAGGCAAGCTAAGACTGATTTATAATTATTATCAACAAGATCATTTGTCCATACAAACTTGGTGTTGAAAGTTCTCTTCGAAATTCCCCAAGCGCTGTGACTTGTCCTTCTTCAAGCGAGACTTAAAGAAAGTCCTTAAACGTAGGTCATCAGTGTCCCCCGACATTGAAGAGATCCATGAGCGATGGTTACCGTTTCCGATCAGGTAGCCCATTAACTCGTCTGCCTACATGGCAATAAAAAAGAGCTAGTTATTAATACTTAAGACACAAGCGGAATAACATTTGCGTCAGTTTGTCTGTGAGTCGATTATTGACCCTCGCTATTACGCACGGCTCTGTCCCCGACTTTGAACACCGGATTGTGACGAGACTCGCCCACATCACCTCACATTTATAATACTGTATAGATATCTAGTAGGGATATTGCGAATGTCGAATTTTGAACTTCAATGAGAATTTTTCAACAAAAAGTTAAAGGGTTTTAAAGCTACATATTACTAAGGTCATTGTAATTTATACGCACTTTAAAATAGGTACCAATAATAATTTATTATACTTACCTAATCAGAGAAAGAGACAGGTCAGACAACATAAGAAGACTTAATCACTTGAAAATCACATGATAATAATTAGAAAAAAGTAAATAGTATAATATAATAACAACATTTTTTACTAAAGAATAACAAAAACATACTTTCAATATTAAAATCCTTGACTTGAATCACTAGAATAACTTGATCATGATAACACATCATCACGATCATCAATGAATCATAAATGAATCATCATTCATCATTAAAATGCAAACTGCAAAGATATGAGCGGGAATGATGTCAGCAAGTCTTCCTTCGATACTAAGATCAGGTTTAAGTTGACTACTATCCTCCTACTTTATCTTTTGATTACATTTTTATATTTTACTAGCTTTTTTTAGCTGGCCCGCGCAACTTCGTCTGCGTCACATAAGGAAATTTTCTCACCGTTTAAACCTTCCCTGGACTTCTACGAATATTTCAAGATTAAAATAAGCCAAATTGGTTCAGTGGTTTTCGAGTTTTAGCGAGACTAACGAACAGCAATTCATTTTTATATATAAGAAAGATACCGTTTCTCCCGATTTTGGAATTTCCTTAAGTACCTATGTGATTGCTATGTTTAGGATCTTAGTAAGCTCATATCTTTTGTAATTTTTTTGAAATGCGATAATCATTGACAGAAAACGATGATTATGAACTATTGTCTTGTTTTAAAATAAATAAAAGTAACAAATGCGGTAAACACACCTGTCGATTTAACTTACTAGAAACTGATTCAGGATGGACTTGATATTTAAAATAAATGGAATGTCAAAATAATGAAACAATTTAGAATCCCTTACTCTAAAATTTAAATAAAATCCACCGTAGTCCGCGTCACCAACAATTACTTATTCATGAATTTTCTATAGAATATTCAACATGGCTACTTTAAATACGAAATGTCAAGATAAAACCCGTAAAAAAGATAAAAACGTATTAATTATTATAATGTCGTATAAAATACAATAAATCTTATTTAACAATAAAATCCATTTAGATTTTCTGCGTTTATAGATAATTTTATTTAAAAAATGTAAGTATGACTCATTTGAATTATTGTCATTTATTTGAAATTTTTCATAATAATGATAAAACAATCACTACAGTATCTACTGTCTAGAATTAGTATAACTACTAGGGGTGTGCGAATATCGTTCGAATCGAATCGAATCTAATATTAATATTCGATTTCTTCTTTGTAAAAATATTTTTTGTACCGGGGATCCAGAAAAGTGCTTTTCTTAAAAATAATATCACGATCAACTTTACAAAATCTGACATCTATATTCCCATCTATAAGCCCATTCAAGATATTATCTACAAAATACAAATTCTTGTCCTATTTCCGATGCATCGTCGAAGTCAAATTCGATACTATTCGAAATTTCGGATTATTCGACACTTTTCGAATTATTCGAAATTTTTCGAATATTTGTCGAATTTCGAATAATTCGTAAGTTCGAATTATTCGCACACTCCTTATAACTACTTACACCAATGAAAATTAACTAGTGGAAATTGTATTTTTTATAGTTTATCCTGGGTAAATGCATATTTTCCTATATTAGTTTAACTTTTTTGAACTCAACTTTTTTCAGTTCAGTAAATAAAAAAAATTAAAGAAGTTTGCATCTAAATATAAGTAAAGACTAATCATTTACGATACTACTACGTAAATACCAATGTATAGCATAATTAGAAATGTTTTCAGCATCTATTAAAGCATTAAAAAGTCGTTGATTCAAATTACTTTATGAATAACCATGTCCAGAGAATGTTAGAGTCCAATTACAATAATTTCTGCAGATCGTTCACCAACCGTTTTATTAGCCTCGAAACCAATGAAACTTGTAACTTTACAAGAACCGCCATATTAATAAAGATTGGAATGATTTCGCTTGAATTTTAATTGAAACTAAATTAGTTTTTGTCATAAACATTCTTGTTTTATTTAAAATCGGTTGACTTAAACGGTGCATTAAAGTTTGATGAGGTAAATTGCGTATAAGAAAAGGCTTGCAAATTACAATTGCGAACAAAAAGCAATCAGATATTTCGATTGTCACCTAAGGAAGAGACTCAACTCAAAGTAGGGTATCATGGGTTTTTTTGTGACCGAAGGATCCGGACTTCCACTGGCCTCGGGAGTGGGGTATGTGGGAGTTGAACCGCATCAAAACCTCCCGCCACTCACACTCGACGTCCAAACCCCGGCCGAGGACAAAACCCGACACGAGGTTGGTAGAGGTGACAGGACGCGTTCGCGATCGACGCTTACGTATCGCCGTATCCAGAGAATTTGATTCATCATCCTGGACAACAGTAAGTAGTGCTGTTAGGATGCACTAAACACAAACACAACAACAAAGTGTCAACAACACAAGTGTCTTGTTAATTATTATTATTAGGAAGTAAAAATTTACAAATGTTACTAGGTAACCAAACGCCCTGATCACGTAATAAAAAATAAAGATATGCAAATATATCTACAAATTTATTCAGTCTCATATTAAAGTCACCTTAAGTGCCTCTATAGCTCCATTTACGTGTGCACCATATTCATTTTGCATGCCTAAATCATTGATTGAATTTAATAGACGACCTTGAATTTTTATGGTAAAGTTTTATAGCTTGATGACAAATTTCGAACCTAAAATGATCGGGTAGGCTTAATAGTTTAAGAGATTTGAAAGACCGAGCATTACCTATCTGATGACGAATATTTTCAGATAGTTGATAGACAGATAGGTTGTCTAAAAACTTTGATTGAATTTGTAGGCAGATGAACAATCAAGCCACCTGATCGTAAGTGGACCTTGCTTGCAGAAAACACTGCGGGGTCACTACCTACGACCTACTAAAGTATACTATTACCACTAATTTTCATTGATTAGTTTTATTAATTAACACTTGAAGGAAACACTGCGGGGTACCTATGGCCTACTTTACTATTACCACTATTTTTCATTAATTAGTTTTACTAATTATCAATTTTCGACAATCTGTTGTTTGGTTATCATAAATATGAAGGACAAAGTGATTAATTAATTTAATTAACGACCTTGAGAACACTGATAAGCAAAATTTGTGTCACGCTGATTATTTTCTCTTTGTTGCTCTCTAAGCCACTCATATTTAAAAAAAAATTAAAATGACCCACTTCCATTTATTAAGAATAGCACGAAAACTATTAGCCAGATCTAGATCAAACTTTACGTCCGAGGTATATATTTACTAAAGAAAAATATCAAAATCAAATCACCCGAAAAATACATGTACGCTAACGTCGCTAACACACAGCAAATCGTGTTCTCCTGAATTTTAAATGTCGGTCAAAAACTATTGAAACTAAAATCTTATCACCAGATGGGTGTAATTCCGTCTTCCAAGTCTCCTGTACTACACGAGATTAACATTTAATTAGCCATTAATGAATCACTGTCGCCTTATTTGGATACTGGACCTCGTCTCGACGTCTAGACTTGATGCCAGTATTTTTATAAGCACGAGTATTTGCAGTAGACGGTCTGAAAGGGGAGTTTGGGAGAACACCCCTTTGAAAAAGTGTTAATCGATATCAGAATGTAATCCTTTTCTTTTTAAGTTGTCTGGAAGAAATAAATGTTTGCGTTAATACTGTTTTTAGTATAGGTATGTACTTAGTTATATAGTTTTACAGTAGGTATCTGTTGTTGTTTACTGCAACATGCAGGGATCTAGTAAATATTTAATTTTGATATTTAATAATATGTAATTATATTCTGTTTATGTGTATTTATAAATATATATTAGTATTGTAATCTTTTATATATGAAATCTGTCTTACTGTAAATATTGTTCTACGTGTTTTAAGCTCATGTTTGCACTTCTCTTGTACACCTACTTATTGTTCTCTCTGCTCCATCCGTGGTTGACTGGTAGATAATGCCTCAGGCATTAAGTCCGCCATTGTTCTTATTTTTTTGTACAAGAAGAATAAATAAATAAAATAAATAAATAAATATTTTGAAGTATGATATAGGTAGGTAGGAAGTAGGTATTTGATAATATATAATAAGAATTCTATCCAAATACATACATATCCAGATACATAGGTATATGATGATTCTTGAATGCAACGCTTTACGCAACTTATACTTTGTGAATTATGTAATAGGTACTCAAGGTACTACTATCGTTGGTACCTACGCGTTCGTTTGCAATACCATCACCTGGTCTCAAATTTCTCTTCGATCAATACTAGAAACAAAATAAATTAGTACTCTTTTGTTATCATCAGCTAGGCGATTCTTAGCCTGCCTATGACTCCTATAAGACAAAAATCACTCGTCCGAAATCCGTTCAGCTGTTTTATTCGTGATTGAGTAAGAAACGTCCAAACTCAAATAAAACAAAAAGTTTTCTTTCTTATTCTTTCTGATAAAACATTCGTTTCGTCTTGCTCAATTATAATTAAATACGCATGAGAATATATAATTCAATATGCAGATGCGGGTCCGTTGAAAATGCAATGAAATCAACGAGATCAAGTATCATGAGGGCTCTTACTTTTTACTCAACTAATTAAATGCATATAAAAGACGAATTAGTGCGTTGACCGTCTGTGTGTGTAAATTAAGTTAACATAAAACATTATTCTCATTTCCCTTGGACATGATCACTACTAGTAAAAAATGAAGAAATTATTTAAAACTCTTAGATATCGGCAGTTGGCACCTTGAATTCAATTAAAACTATTTATCAAACAACTTCAAATAGTTTTTCTACTAAGAAAATGTTTTACATTCCTTTCATTTGCATAAGTTTCGATGAGGTCCACTATACAAATACAAATACAAATAATTTATCTTCAAACATAAAACTAATTTACATAAGGAGTTCAACACTGGGCAAGCGTGGTGGACTATGCCTAAGCCCTCTTCTGAGAAGACCTGAGCCCAACAGTGGGCAGTAATGGGTTGGTACAGGTACAGGTTCAACAATGGATTAAATATAATACCACCATAGATTAAATATAATATCTAATTCTTACCCTATTACAATGATATAATCTAGATAGCTGCTAATATTTCTACCACGACTAATGTAACATTTAATATTAATTAACTTTTTAATAACAAACTCGAAAAAAATAAACAAGCGATCGTCCGAATGACGTCTTTCGTCTAATGATGAATTACCAATGTTTTATGGACTGGTCTAATAAATAAGGTCAATCATATTAATTAACCGTAACTAATACTTAATTAATTAAATTACTTTACATTCATTTGAGATATAAATGCGGTATAATCTTTTAACATCGACTATTAAAAATAAATTTCGGGACTATTAGTATAAGTTATATAGCAATAAATAATTATAGCATTTGATTGTGCAAAGTGTTCAGGTAGGTACTTAATAGAGTGTAATATATAATTGTGATGTTTGAAATTCCAAATATATATTTGGGAAGTTATCAGGTGGGCCGTAGGCTCGTTTATCTATCACGCAATAGAAAAAAAAAAAAGTTAATAGTTTCCTCGCCAAGTACAAGTACTTAGCCATTCAACTGGGAACGTCACTTTTCGCTAGATGGCGAAACTGGGGACTTCGTTCGGAATCACTCCCTTGTTTGAGCCTCTTTTTAAAAACAATTTTTCCAATAAATTTTAATTTCGATTTTTAATTAAACCTTATATTTTAGTAAATCTTTATTATTAAATGACGGTGTATTGCATTTGCAGCGAAAATATAGTTTCTCCGTAAAATATGAGACGATTAAAAAATGTTAACAAAACAAGTATTAGAACTGTGCCGATCCCAGTTGAGTGGCTAATACCGTGGTATCCTCGTGGATAGTTCACGGGTTTATTTTGATATAACCCTAAATTGAAGTAGCATTCTTAAATAGTTCATCCATTTAGAAAATATCTCCGAGAGTGTAAGTCGAATGTATATGTGATGAAATTTGAGGATGGCCATTTTAGTCAACGAGACCCTTGATAATGATGTTGCAACAAAAAAAACTTTCTTTTCCCTGCAATAGAATTGGCTAACGTGACTCGTGACCCTGTTTTATGAGTCGAGAAGCGGCGTCCATCAGAGTCAATTACACTCGAGACATCCGATGTGTAGGAAGCGATCTATCATCTTCGTATTAACAGTTTACGCCCACAAGTGCAATATGGCGCCGAAGCTTACATATGTACAGATGAGTGCATTGTTTCCAATTATGAATGTCACACCCACGCGTGACGTTATTCTAACTGTGACCTGCAGTTTCGATCTTGAATGGTCTTTAAAATTTCTTTTTTTGGATGACTTAGACTACAATGTTATCTAAGGACCGCCTACGTTCAACCTTATTTTAAATGACTTCTATGATTTGTTTTTCAAGATTTAGAATTATTTACGGTAGGTTGGTCTATTATCATTGTTATTATACCATATTACTTCATTCAAAAATGTTTATAAATAACTTATTTTTCTGGTACAACAATATTTACAGTCGCGATTTTCGCAAAAACCGCCTAAACTTTGCTGCTGGAGGTTTTTAGGCTTTTAAAATTATTATACTGTAGCTTTAGTGTCCGTTATCTTTATATAAACACATTGTTGCCATTATTCAAATAAAAACAATACTAAGTCACAAGTTATTAAAACAAGCATGGTGTTAGAAAAACAGCTGAAGTCAGTAAGCTATTTTTTAAACTTATACCTACTTAAAAATGCCGAAAATATCAACTCAGAAAATTTGACGTTACAAATTATATTAATTAATTTGTTTGAAGGACCAACAATTATAAATATTTCAAATCAAGAAAGACTACGATTCCATAGCTTATCTAAATTTTAACAGGTTATGGTTACCCTAAAATGAGTATACCCATTACTTTTAAAATGTAATTTCTAAAACTAATTATTTCCCTGTAAGGATACTGTCATCTCAAGAAAAAAATAGTATTAAGTACCTACCAGTCCATGACCATTTTAGTTCGATTTTCCGACATCTCATTTTGTATGTATTTAAATGAATAAAAAAAACATAAGAGTTTGACTCATCGTCCATTAACTTTAATAATCTAAGCAATTTATATTTTTATGCGACATTCGCCAATTTTGGAGAGATTTTATTCGACCTATGGTCAAACGGCACTTTTTGGTTATAAATATTTTAATTAATTTAGAATCCAAATAAATTGTGACCCAAATGTGATTTTTAAGTTTCGATCTTAAAACAAAACATGACCATTAATTTTAATTAATGCGAATCAATTCTTTTTTTTAAAGCTCAATCTTATGTTTTTTGCATTTTATTTTGTCCAAGGAACAGGCACATTAGTATGGTAACTAATATAGTAAATAATGTATTAGTCAGTTATTGTCAAAAACAAGCTTACTCGACTCGTAAATTAGTGAAACCTAACTTTTGTTGAATACTTCAATTAAAATTGTAATAAATTATCTAAACTTCTAACCTTTATTTACATTTGCGACAACGATATCCATAAAACTACAGAATATGTCATCAAATTTATACCTTTATACCGTCATAAATTAAAAAAAACAATTAATTTCCATGAAGATCGCGGGTTGCTGAACTTTGACTCCACGTAAAGTGACGAAACATTTTAACTATCATAACAAAGTAAATCAAAACTATATGAAATTATAAATATTAGTATTTCGTTACACGTATCGTACGATCAATCGAAATGATAAAACGCATATAATTAAAGAATAATATAAATTTTATGTAAATTCCGCCGAATCAAAGGCATTTTAATATGTACGAGTAATTAAAATTACAGAGTGGACAAAGTAAAATAATCTTTTGTGCTGTTTACTTCCAATTTGGTAAAATTAATCAAAATCAAATCAATCAAATAGCATTTTTACGCAGAATTGTTGTTTTAAAAGATATTTGCTTATTTAAAATGAATACACTTTTTAATTGTTCAACATTACATACAGTACCACCTTTTCCTACTATGGAACTGCTCACTTGCTGTCCTACTTAACTTAATCTTTACCATTCACTACAAACAACTTAGATAAACAAAGATTTAAAAAAAAAATAACTTGTAAAACACCTATACCCAAGTTCTCTACATCACTTCTTAGAACTAACTTTTTGCGCCTTAGGTATCCTTAGTCATAGATATTCTATTATTATTCGATATCAATTTAGGAATATTGTTACAGGTGATACTGGCAACCTTTCGTTACTACTACAATAAAAAAAAAACTGTCCCTTCTATTACTTGTCATACCTTTGCACCGGATTAATACAACTAATTTAAGAAAGTTGTTAATATTACGTGAGCACGCGCCGACTGCCCGGCCAAGAGCGGCGCCAATCTTTACATTATCATTTCTTTATTTATGTATTTATTCACCTCTTGACCGCCACCTACGAATACCTTTATATCTTACTACGGCGGTGTGGGGTCACCGAATTGTTTTATAACCTCCAATTGACACTGTAATTCTCTTCACATATCATTATAATGGTGTTATGTTAAAAAGCAAGTACATTATGTTAGAAAAAAATATAAAGTATTATCTCTGGTATGTTTGCTTTAAAACTGTCTACAATTAAAAAAAATTACAACCTATCTTATAGATAGGCAAACTTGAATTAGGTTTTCAAGAATAGACTACTTATTCCTAGTGGGATCTTTTTACAAATGAATTACGAGAAATGCTGAAACTGAACTGAATAGTTTTTAAATGATTTATTTGACTGAATGAATTGTTCTACAAAAGTTTCTAGACGTACCTTAATGGATACCCTTTGTCATCCACCAGTTCATGCCAAACACAGAAGTGCATTTTTTTCAACTTTTAACACTGCACTGTCCTTCCACTTCACTGTTATATAATCCATGTAAATAGTGTCGTCACTTGTTTAGCGAATGATTAGTTTTTCAAAAAGTTCGTTCAACAACCGCGTGTGGTACTAAACACATTTTTTTCGTGCTACCCGCATGTCAAAACTAAATGGTTTCTATTAATAACATACCTAGCGCTCAAAATTCTGAAATCACTCATTACATTTTGATCAATCTTAATGAGACACTAAAAATACTTCCATATAAAAAAGGAATTATAAAAGCTGTTTATTACCAATTAATAAAATAATGCCTTACTTGAATAAAGTTTATAACATAAAAAACCCAATAGACAGTCCATTAAATTTAGCATCATTTTTTCTATCCAAACATGTCACTACCTGTTACTCCGCGCATCAATGGCCAGACAAGTTAAAGATAATTATTCAAATCAAATTAACTGAAACCTGTACCGTGAGAATGAAGCCGACACATCAAAGTTTGCTACTAAAATTAATTTGCTGTAGTTCTATTTAACAAGCCAATGAAAACACACCTCCTGGCAATGATTTTAAAGGATGTAGAAAGGACAAACTGAATCTTTGGAATCCAGGTGTCTTTTAAGTTTGAAAGATAGATGAGGTTTTAATAATCTTTTTAGTATGAGTGAGCTGTATATGAATTAGGGCTCACAAAACGAAATCAAAATTATCAATTTTTTTTATTTTTTTTTAAAGTAAAACTTTAAAATATTTGACATGTTCACTTGTGACATTGATATCAAATTAGATTTTTTCTGTTACTTTCTGTATATTATAAACATGTGTTGAGATTCGTCAAGATTCTTTGCATAAAGTGATTGTTCTATTAAATAAAAACTCTTTGATTCCCATCAAAGCTGTCATACTTTCGCCGAGACATTAATCCGACACATCCTTCTTAGTAAAGTAGCATTATACTGCGAAGACTCAGCTTGTAAGACCGTCGGTTTACCTTCATAAAATAACGAACAAGGCACAAAGTGACTATATGGCGCCTTTGTCAGCTTTGTGTAAATTATTGTTAGTCCAAAAATAATTGGGTCTCTCCGAAAAAGGCAAAAGTGTCGATTCAATCTCGAAACAAGAAAACAAAATCGATGATATGATACTTATTCTGTCTGGGATTTTTTAACTCTTTTTGGTAAATACTTTTCAGAAAATATATTGATGTCTAAAGTCTATTTCTATTCTAATTTTATTATTTTTATTGACACTATGAAAGTATCCTCAAATAATTAAATAATAACGCTTGGAAATGCGCTATGACAATTTTCACCTTTGCTGAAATAGTAGAAAAAATATTAGGAAGTACTTGAGCAAAAATCTTATGTCATTCGTTAGTCAGTTCTTTAGTCTCAGTATACCTATTTTTCTCAAAATTCTCTTCTTCATCAGTGTCCCATTCTCACGACAATTTTTTTTCAATGTAGACAGACGAGCAAACTGGCCACCTAATCAGTAGTTACTGTTGCTAATTAACCTGTGCAATATCAGGGATTATGTAATTAATCGATATTTATACAGAATAAGACGAAAAGTATGTAGACCTATAATTATTCCGAAACCAATACCTGCACGGTCATCCCGACCGACATATGACACACGAATTAAAAATACAAAACGTATGTTTTATATCGATGGCGAGATTCCTTCGCAGATAACGCCTTTTGCACGGAATACCGAAACAGGTTTGCGTCCAAAAAGCGGTCACCTCGAGTCATTATACCCATTCATCGGGATCGACTTGGATGACTGAACGTACACTTTTTTGCAAATTTCGTCCGAAACATGTAAGACGCTTAAATTTTTCGAAACTTTAAATGAGTCGATAAATAATGAGTTTTTAGTGTTGAAACATGAAACAAGTGAAAGAACCTGACCGTATTATTATTATGGAAAGGAGCTCAATGCTAAGAAAAAAGAGGAATATGAAAACCTAAGTTGTACGTAAAATTAAGGTCTTTTCATTTAGTATGTACAGATAAAGCAACGAAGAAGAAAAATGAAATGAATAAATCGATTTCTAATTAGAAGTTCCCTTTATAAAAATTTTATTTAAAGAATTAATTTAGATTTTGACGTACCGAGTACCTACTACTCTTATAGTAATCGTCATCTAATAATATAACATTAAAAACAACATCTAAAAAATAATAAAATACATACGAATTTAGCAAAACGTGTACCTATGTTAATAATTTCATAATTTAATATCATTATTATGATTGTAAATCAAACAACAGAATTAATTAAGTATTCCCGCCAAATTTGATTTAAAATGGCGTCAGATTCCACAACAACAAGCCCGTTTAACTTTACAATAGAATGCATAATGAAGCAATTCTAATTGTAATCAAGAAGACGTAAATGTGATTTATGCCTGAATAACCTGCAGCTAAAACTCGTAGTTATGAATAACATTATAGTCAATCGCTTATGAAGACTGACGACGTCATTAAATCTTAAACGCTGTAATGTTGGTATCACTGCCTAATGGTCGCCATGGTGCAGTGACCTATGGTGAATAGAGAGAAATTAAAAACTTGATCAATTTTTTTTTTTTTTTTTTTTTTTTTTATGGCTTTATTGCCACCGCTTTTGTGGGCGGCCCAGCCAATGTCAGGTAAAGAACTTGATCAATTAATTTAATAAATAACCTTTTATTCGTATTTACTTTTTAGTAAATTGAATTATTTTTTAACTATGTAAATAAATGTTTATATTATATCTGGAAACTTTTATTCGTGTTTTGCTAGTAATCACAACGTAACCTGTCGGATTTAAAATACATTGCTGTAAGTGTGTGCGCTCCTTAATGCGACAGTCACTCACTAACACCACACACCTCTACTAAATTTATCCTGTGAATTTTAATACCGCAACCCAATCAAGGTCATGTAAAACACAATCATGACTCAACCCTTAAGCATAACTTGAACCAGTGTTCTGAAAAGGGTGTACCGGCACACTGGTATACCTCCAAAAAATTCGCTTCACATAGACGGATCTCAAACACAATAGGTAAAATGTATGTTTCAGCGTACCTCAAGAAGTTTGCGAAACACTGACCTAAACGACACAACTTAAATAGCTATAACACCGCATATAAAACCCACACACGTATCTCAAACCACCAATTAAGCTGCCAAAGCGTCTGGATCCAGTGCATCGATGCAAATAACCGTCGCAGTGGCCAACTCCATCACGTCCGATGCATTTATACCGACAGATACTATTGTGTCGTTCGTAGTACTCGACTCGGTGGAATATTAAATAACTGCTAAGTAATGTTAGATGGATGTCGCCGGCGCTTTCTCCTGGGATTTTAGCTGTTCGCGAAAACCGTATAATTCTACGTTTTAGTATTTCATTGTCTGTGTAAAACGTGGATAGGTTGCTTGACATCTTTGTTAGATTTCAGTTAAGGGCGTTTCAGTAGGGTATTCAGGTATTTCCAGTTTTTCATCTATTATATTTTTTAAACTTCTTTAGAATCAGACTCGTTTTTTAAACTAAATATCTAACTTAGTCGTAGTATCAATGTGATTATGTTACCCACAATAATTTTGTATGGAACAGTTAAGTATAGAATTTGATTAATTTTAATATTAGTTTCTATTTAAACATTTAACGAGAACGAAGAACCAGGTATGATGTAATAAAACGTTTCATTTGACGCATAAACCTACATTATCAGAGTAATGTGTCTCAGCAACGTTAATGATTTTTCATGTGTTGCGCCACAGATTATACAATGCAGGTCGCATCTGCCGCCCACGCAATGTTGCCTAAACTAGTTTATCTATCTGCTAATGCACAGAAATAATTTTATATATATTACTGAAGACAGATACGTCTTCGTTGTTATGTCCGCGTTTTATCGTTTTTATCTTGTTCTTACAATAAACGGCATGTTCGGATTATTTATTACGTATTAAATTACTGTATAAAGAAACTGACTGTAAAACAAAACATCTTTTTCTAATGGCTGTCAAAGTGTAGTTAAATGGCGAATCTAGAAGTTGATTATTATTATTTTTATGAGCAGTTACTATTTAACAATATCTAATTATAACTCTAAATTATCTATGTGAATAAATGGTAAATAATTCAGATGCACTTAAATACTGAGAAGATTTGTTTTGTCTGCGTAGATTTCAGGATTATTTACCCACTTAACAGGTCTCTCAACTCAACTCTCACATAATAATTGAGCAATTAATATGTAAAATCTAAGTTAATATCTGCATATTTTGGGTCGTGAAGCATTCGTACATTTCAATTGTACCCAATACTTTGAACAAGTTTTGGTGATAGATACACATTTTGATAATTAAATCATTAAGTCTCAAGTAATTTGATTATGTCTATAGGCTCCATTTGGATACACTGTGTCGAAAAGGTAAACAGAACGACACCACATTGTCATTAAGTTTTATCGTGTATGAAGTGAGTGAGTTCTTTCTAAATTTACAAGTATAATAAATATTTAAGCACTCCATTTAAAAGTATTTATCTCAACCAATTAACGATTCATTATTTTATTTAAATGTATTAAAAAAATGGATAACGTCTGGAAAATATCATTTGCCTTAATCAGAAAATTCAAAATACTTTCGAATTCTTTTGAAACGTGGCTTATGAAACTAAATCCGAGCCGTAAGAGAGATTTATCAGGACACTCCAAATTCGAAATTGGATTTTACCTTTTTGGAGATCTCTCTCACTCCTGTAGACAATTTACGAATGCTATTATCATAATAGGGTCCCTTCTTTTGTGTTCAAAATGTTAATAAAATCAGTTGAGTGTTTCAGATGTGTTTTAGGCGGGATGTTTAATATGTGTCTCGTTCGTGTATCCGATTCAGATTTATTTGCTATCGGTTCGTTCGATGCGTGAAATTGGTTCAGCAATCACTGTGGAGTTTAATCAACTCCGTTTCGGATTGATTGGAACGGATCCCATATGTCGATCGTGTGTCGTCAAGACTTTTTTCCGTTGGTTTAGCGGTGTCTCTGATGTAAGACATCATCTATTGGAGAAACCTATTCAGTCGAAGTGTGCTCTGTTTACCTTACCAACCAAGATTCCACAAAAGTATAAATCAGTCGTTTATGAAAAAATCAGTTAGATTAAAGGTCGGTAATTTCAACATCTATCAAAATAATAATTGACGATCGCAAAAACTAAACCTCAGTCATCCAAAGATCTTTACCTACATACTTACCAATCTTGCTTATTAATTTTGAAGCCAGACTACTTAGTTTGTTCCAATTTGAAAATCACTTCGTTTAATTGCTTTATCTTCGAAATCGAATGGCGAATGACAAAACTAAATCCATTAAATGTACGAGCACTTAGCTGGACGCAATTGATCTTCATTTAGGTCGGTGGTGATCACATATCTGCGACAGACATGCGGGTCAACCCAAGTGTTTCCTTATTCAGTTCCATACACAGGACAGTTTCAACAAGGTCCTTAAATTAAGTAGGCAAGCCAATAAAGTTATACGAGTATATCAAATGATTCAACTGATCCAATTTATTTTCTTTGTGTTCTGATAGTATAAAGCATAATGCTGCAGAAATTCTAATTAAAATTTGGTAACTTTAATTTCCTTTAATAAAAGTTGTGACATGTTCTAATGTTATCTGGTGACTGTTTTTGGACGAAATTTCCTCGAACAATTTAAAATTAAAACAATTTAAGTAACAACTACCTATAAGAAAAAAATACAGGGTGGCGCAATAGAACGTGCATATTGCATCATCTTTTTTTGCGGGGTAGAAGGGGCGTGGGCGGGGGGAGACCGATATCGTTGGGTAGCGCGGTTCATAAAGTTTTAGTCACTATGAGTCACTTCGACGGGAAGCGTCGCGCATTTTGCGTGCGCGCATTTTACGAAAACTCTCGTTCGTACGTAGTTCTCAGGCGACTATTTTGTTCTGAGTATGGTGTACGGCAAATTAGGGAGGCTCCGAGTGCTAATTTAATTAAAATCTGGATAAAGCGTTTTGAAGAGACTGGATCGACGTTTAAACCACACGCGAAAGGTCGTCCACGCACATCTAGGACCGAAGACAATATTGAGAGTGTTAAGCAGTCGGTACGAGAAGATCCACAAATGTCTACTCGCAAGAGATCGTCTGTCCTAAACATATCGCGACGAAGTTTGCAACGAATTTTAAACTTGGATCTTAAATTGCATCCATACAAGCTGCAATTAACTCAAGAATTGAAAGACTCTGACTTCATAGCACGGCTCACATTTGCTAATGAAATGCTCAATCGGTTTTCAAATTTTGAAAACATCCTTTTCTCTGATGAGGCACATTTTCATATGAATGGGTTCGTAAACCGCCAAAATTGTCGTTATTGGAATAGTGAAAATCCCAGACTCAAACATCAAAAACCGTTACATAGCCCTAAAGTGACAGTTTGGGCCGCAATATCTGCCAAAGGAATAATTGGTCCTTATTTTTTTGAAAACGCACGGGGGCAAAACATCACTGTTAATACCGAACGCTATGTTGCGATGTTGGAAGGTTTTTTGGCCCCAGAACTTGAAAATTCAAGAATAAAGAACTCTAGGACTTGGTTCCAACAAGACGGAGCTACCAGTCACACATCAAATGACTCCATGGCGGTTGTGAAGCAGATGTTCCCTGGCAAACTGATTTCGAAAAGAGGTGATATCCCATGGCCTCCGCGCAGTCCAGACTTGACGCCTCCTGACTTTTTTTTGTGGGGATACCTCAAACACAAAGTCTACACCAATAATCCGAGAAACATCAGTCAGCTCAAGGAGAATATTCGTGGTGAAATGGCAGCAATCACACCAGCACTACTTAAGAAAGTTTTCGGTAATTTCCGTTTGCGGTTAAAGGAGTGCCAACGTAGAGAGGGTCATCATTTAGATGATGTTATTTTTAAAAAATAAACTTCAGTTATCACTTAATAATTGCTTAGTTTTATTTTAACTATACCTTTTGTATTTATTTTTTAATAATTATTTTAAAAATGCACGTTCTATTGCGCCACCCTGTATTACTTCATTTCATACGAAAAAAGGTTTCATCAAAAAAAACAGTAATTATAATGACTGTCGTGTAATGAAGAATTTAATGAGGTTTCCCTTAATCTTTGAGTCGATGATTTGCGATGAAAATCTCCTCGTTATTCAAGGGGAAGTCCGGTTTAAGCACCAAAGTAGGGATTAACCTGAAAGTGAAATATTACCAGCCGCCTTCATTGAGACGTCATTGAAATGACAATAATCGTAATAATAGTAGGAGATATATTTACATGATAGAATATATTTTCATAACTTAGGTATAAACCGAAATCTACCACAACTATTAATTAAACATGTTGAAAAACAATAAATAATTAAGAAGGTTATTAGGTACCTAATCTAGATATTTCTGTTATCTATATTATAGGTATAATATTCCTTAAATAATATAGGTATCCCTTCAAAGTCTTATACATTTTGTAAAAGGCAAATTCGTACTCTTTATAAAATGCTTAAAATAATCACATCGGTATTTACTCAAACAACAAATAACTATGTTCCCAAAAATATACAGTTTGCACAAAAAGCAAACAAAATATAATTATTTTTGCGTGACTTACAGCATCACAGGATTGAATATCAAATATACTCAGCTCTAAATCCACGTAAGCTCTTATCAACTGTATATCCCACTATTCAATCCAACATACATCACACCTACAGCTTTATATACCTACGTACTGCGCAAAACTGCAATGAATCCCGAGGGCTTTGAACGACTCTCCTAGACGGGATAAGCCTTTATTATCAAGCAAGGATCAAATGGGGTGAACTCCACATTGACGGGTTCTAAGTATAGGTACTGGTACAACTAACAAAATTATGAAAATCGTGTTTTTGCACTAATAGTCTAAAAATTGCCTAATCTAAAGGATTGGGTCGTGGCGAAAGACGCCTCACCTTTTGAACGGTGCAGATGCTGACCGGGCACGGGTGCTTCGGACGGACCAGATCCAGGCCGAGCTGACGGCGAGGTGCCGGCGGTTGCCGGATCGGCGTCCGATAGGAGGAGGCTCGACGGGAAAGAGAGCCGTAGGTGTAACGCGTCGCACCGTCCCTCATAACCCCGTGCTGGGTTCTGATCTCAGCCGGGGTTCGGACGCTGAGAGTGAGTGGTTGGAGGTTTTAGTGCGGTGCAACTCCCACATACCGCATCCGCGGGGTGGGCGGGGATCCGGTGAATTCCTCCAACCGAAAAAAAAAAAATAAGGGGCTAGGTTTCAAAAGGCATGTTACTGAAGTACTTAGTACATTTTACTTTGTTTTTTTTCCAAAGATATTCAAAGCAACGAATGAGGTTCTTGACTCAAATGTACATAAAAATCTGATATTT
Source organism: Trilocha varians (assembly GCA_030269945.2). Classification (NCBI taxonomy): domain Eukaryota; kingdom Metazoa; phylum Arthropoda; class Insecta; order Lepidoptera; family Bombycidae; genus Trilocha; species Trilocha varians. The sequence goes on along the minus strand of AP028267.1, from coordinate 9,348,738 downwards.
AAATAATAGGTTAAACCACTCTTCAATCATAATTTACTAAAAACATTATAAATTAAAGTGGATGAACATAAAGAATATTATTACTCAATAATTGTTGTAATTCATACACGATAAAAAACATATAAAATAATTTACATATTACTTCAAAGAATCGATTTGTCTAAGACACAGAATCTTTACATATTCATGAACAATTGCCATGAATACATATAGCATTATTTGTTTATATTAGTATAATGTACTATGCAGTTTGATAAATTAAATGAATTTTATGAAAAAATCAACTGTTCTTTATCATAATAATATATTTTACTGTTATAATCTTCTATTATTTATTTTAATCAGAGAACTCGATAAACTTTACATAATAATTAAATCAGTATATTTTTAGTACCATTGAATAAAGAGGAATATTTAGGATCAAGGGAGTAGAGTTAAAAAAAATAGCATTCCAGTACATATTATCAAAACCGAATAAATGCAATACATACGTAATATATGGCAGGATTACTTAATAGTACGAGAGCTGACAACCAAAATTTTTGTCTCATAGCAATACGACCAAAACCGCATCAAATCGATAGATACGATTATCTTGAACTCGAAAATACCAATATCAGACATTTTCCGCGTAGCATTTGATCTGACCGAATTTTCAAAATTGTCAAAGAATTTTACCGAACTGCATCATAGCAATATGTCTGATTTGCAGACTGTAGTTGAATGATAGTTCTGAGATACCAGAAACATATTTTTCAGACGTTAGTGGTGTAGAGCAAACCCGTAAAATCACTTACAAAAATAAAAAATGAGACAAAAAAAATGTCTCATAGCAATACGTCTGAAAATCTTTTTTATTAGTAAATTTTGGTTATTTGATGCGAACAAAACAATTTTCAGACGGAAATGTGAACGCATTAAATTTTGAGACCGTTTTGAAAATGATAACAAATTTTACCGATCGGTATCATAGCAATATGTCTGAAAATTGTTGGACATGATAAAATAAGTTGTCCACATGTGCAAAAAAATTATATCAGACAAATTAAGTGTAGCACCTTCTCTATCAGACAACTTTTCGATACCCAGATAAATCGTATTGAGGCATCTTGAATTTTCTGTTACAAATCAATGAATACGTTGCGTCCCTGAATTTATTAGATGATAATTAACAAAGAATTTACCCGAAACCGTAACATTGAAGTTGAAGGACTGAAATAAATCGCACAAAAGGAAACTAGGATGAAGTTGAAAAACAACAGTTGCTACACTTAAAGTGTCTGAAAACAGGTTTTTGGTAATCATGGCAGCAATACGAAAAGTTGAAAAAAAAAATTATCCGTATTGCTATGATACAGGTCGGCTAAATTTGTTGACATTTTCAAAAATGCGCTCAGGCTATATGCTACGCGCAAAGTGTCTGAAAACAAACTTTTTCGTAATACAATTATAAAATCTATGTACATTTTCAGGATCAGACGTATTGCTATAATACCGACTGCCTTTTTTTTTGACACAGCAGAAATGGCCTCCCACGCTGTTGCTACACTTTCGACCGTTACTACACGCGTAGTCGGGTTCAGAATCATACAATCTAACGATTTTATAAGGTTTTTGCCGTATTGCTATGAGACATGGTTTTGGTCGTCAGCTCTCGTAATATAAATAATGGTGACAGAATACATCAAAATGTATGAAAATCATACTAAAATATTTTCACGAATAAATATAATAATATGCTTGTAAATTTTATTATATCGCTAATTTAAGCTGAGTAACGTTTGCCCCCGAGAGTGACCGACACTTTGTGAGAGTCCCTTAATATTATATAACCAAGCTTGTATTTTAAGTAGATACCTAATGTAAGATCGCTTGAACCACTCGGTGATAAAATAATAAATGTGTACCTACTTGACTGGTACACATTAATTTGTTGAAGAGATCACTTTTGGCACAGGCGGGAATTGACTATATATTAATAATAAATTGACCCTCGGCATCCGACAAAGATCTGAAATGCTTCGTCAATCGAAATTTAAAAGAAACGCCCATGGTGAATTTTCAAGCACCATGATTACTTGGATGAATACATTGGATTGCAAATGTAGGCTTTGTATTAATTACATTTACCTATTTCTTTAAAACTTTACATTCTTAACAATGTCCATTAAGCAAAAAACTTCATAAAAAAACTTGATAAGATTCGTAATTCTTCCCTGTTGGTAGAGATAGGAAGTGTTTTATTTATTCTGGCAAAGTGCCGGTCGCTCCCAGGAGTGGAAACTTCAAGCCGCTGTGACGCACTGCAATTAGTACTGCGGAGAGATACACTTAACTAGTCGACGGCATTTACATGTCCCTGAGCAACTTATACTGCTGTTATTTACGTAGATAAATTAAAATTTCTTGTCATGATATAGAATAAGCATCTATCATTTAATAACCAACAAATAATTCATGTTTCTTTTCTAATTTATAAAGAAGTTCTTGTTTACATTGCTCTGGTGTCATTATGTAACGGCCCACTCTCGAGTGTTCTGATAGGGCTAAGTGCTGAAATAATGATACAATTTTACACCCTACTGCAACTAACGTAAAATTACATAACATTTTCGAGCAATGGCAATTTCACCTGTTATCAATATAAATTTCTGTACCTACTGTCAAGGACAAAATGAACTTACCGCCAACTTTTCATTAAAGGCTAGGCAGTAAAAATACTCCATTTTAGCTTAGAAGGTATCACGATTAGCAATTAAAAACCTAATTATACTGTAATTAAACAAATTTAAGTTGCTTCATGATAATTTATATGGAATGTCGGAAGGACCGTGCTCTAAGCTTCGCTAAGTTGTTCCGTTCATTAGATGGCTTAACGAAGCGAAAATAAGGTACTCAAAGGCTTTTAAAGAACTTCTTCCTATTGTTTTTGCTTACAATGTCCCTACTTTCACAGACTTGCTTCATTATTAAACTAATATTACCTCATAGAATACTCTACATGCTGCCTGCATTAAAGCTATCTAGTGCTTTGTGTCCAAATACTCTTCAACTCTTTAGTATTCAGATATAAATCGTCAACTTATATCATAGGTAGGTTAATGAACTCAAATAATTATATTTTATCAAAACTTATATGGACCGGTGGTTGTGGCGACGCTTGAGGGAGGCCTATGTCCAGCAGTAGATGTCTATAGGCTGATAATGATGATGATATAATAATACCTATATTAATGATCCGTGGTTTACAGATATTTAATGATAAAAAATATCATTAAAAAATAATATTTCTAAAATCTTATTAAAATCGCTAACCATTACCATCTATGATTGGGGACGGCGCGACGGGAAAGAATGCCGAGCGCGTAACGCGTCGCGCCTTCCCTTCAAACCCCGTGCTGGGTTCTGGCCTCAGTCGGAGTTCGGACGCTGAGTGTGAGCAGTTGGAGGTTTTAGTGCGGTTCAACTCCCACATAGATTTCCCACGGTGATTTCCTCCAACTGAAAAAAAACCGACAACCAAGCTTTCCGTAAATCTAATATCATTCGCTATTTTCCCATTCAAATAGGAAATTAATTTCACAAATTACGTCGCTCGAAATTCTCGCCTGGTAACACGTGTCTAGCTTGAATTTCCCTGACGATCCGGAGTTCTAGTTTGGAACAATGCTACCTGAGATACATCACTAGAGCTTCGTACCGCCCTGTACCCTGTAGTTAAGCCGATGAATAAGCTTGCACAGGATTACCTCGCACGAGCTGTAATTAAATTCGCTTGACGTACACGAAAACTAGGTTAAATTTATTTTAAACGTTGGTAAGACTATGAAGTCAAATAATTTAGAAAAACCTTAAGGAATTAATTGAAGTGAAACGGTATTAAGTTATTTTGAGTTGAACAATCTGGAATTGAAACTGTATTTGAAATAGATTTTGAATTGTGCCCGAATGAATAATTAATTCACTTTACATTAAATGAACCTAGTTACCTACTACTATATGAATTAGGTTCAGTGGGAGTAAGTGATAAAAAATAACCTAATAGTAGATAAATTATATGATCTGCTTATTAAACTTTTGTAACAATTAAACCGTCGTCGTTTAAAAACGATGTTCCATGTTGCAAACTCTGCTCGGACCAATTTATAAGGAACTACAAACTCAGAAAAAAAGGCAATCAACATGAAATTTTTAACAGCAGTTTTGCTGATTGCGTTGCCGTGCAGGTGTCTACTGTGTTAAGTAATATTTTATACAGTCTTTATTTACAGATAAAATCAATTGATAATCCAATACTTGCTTGTAGGTCAACGGAAATCTATAATCGAAATTGGAAAGTGCGTCAACGATCGGAAACAGAATGATTCTTCGTCGCGCAAAACGACGACCTGGGAAAAGTAGGAAATGAGTAGGAAATTAAATCCAGACCGCAACTAACTGACGCCATGACGCGTGAAAAATAAAATGTCACACATTTTTAAATTCCTACAATAAAATAGAGCAGAAACTTTTGCAGCAACAATCTTGAAAGCTTTATTGGTTTAAAGAACTTTGAAGAATTTGGACTTGAATACTAACATGTATTGCTTTGCTGCTATTACAATTTAAGACAATAGTCCCAAGTGTTCTCTAATTTTTTTTTTCTTTAAGTGAAGACGAAAAAAGCGAAGAAAAAAAGAAGAAACAATGTAACGACCGTTGTAGATGCCGTCTTGACTTTTGACTCTTCGCATTTTAGAGATCCATGAAAAACCACTGACCACTAAGAAAGAAAAAAGAAAACATGAATGCATAATTGTTTTAGAAACACTGCAATGCACCCAAAGTTATTTTGATATTTATCTGATTCCTAGGTTGAAAGTAGTTTTAGCTCGTTCAGTGTAGATTATTACAAACGAGACTTCATGAACAACCTACTTATCTAAATTAAATCTGCTTCAACTCGGGAAACTAGTGTCCGGTTTCATTTTATTTACCGTTTTATTATAATTGTGACTTTGTACTAAACAAACTGCATCTGTAAACTGTTTCAGTCAGTTTCAATAACTTTCATTTAATTTTGTTTGTATCACTTCATTTCCGGCTTCTTGTAATTTGTTTTTATTTTAGACCAAGGAATCATGGAATACTTACTAATAAAATTATTATTAATACCCAGATCATTATGCTTCTTTGCAAAATTTTTAATTACCGAAAACTATTAACAATAATTAAAAATATTAATATTATCGCACTCTAAATAAATTACCTTCTATCTTCAATTACATTTCAAGAACTCGTATCGTAGCACGACAAAATTAAATAATGATCATTGCCAATTTTATCAAGCCAAATCAAATACATTTTAACATTAAACAAATTTATTATCATTTCATTGTATAAATAATCATTAAATTAAACTATAGCACATAATATACATTATGTACACGCTGTGCGTAGCTGTAACATGTCCAACAACTGTATTAATTTATCACATTTTCTAGTAACAAAATACAGTAATTACACAGAATAAATATCATACAGAAGTAATTCTTATTTATACATTTTTAACATACGACTGTTTTTACGTTCATTAGGGTTAACATATCAAACTCTTAATGTTGTAGCTCTTTCAGAGAGAACATTTTGATGTTACATTTAAATCTTGTTTTCTCTGCACTTGTCCGTTACTATGTATTTGGTATTTCATCTCCGTAAGTAATCACTTATTAGTACGCGAGTTTATGGCTCGCCTTTTTATGAAGATGCGTCGGCTAATGCCTAGATTACGGTTTAATGAAGCGGAGAGATAGGTTCTTCGCGTACCTACTTTTTCGCCCTTATGACCCGTAGTAAGTACAGGGTGCGCCAGAGAAACTTACTTATTTGAAAAATCCCATGTGTGCGGTACGGTATACACAATGGTGGTCACCCATTTATCCGATATCATTTTAAGACTGCATGAAAAGAAATTGGCGTATTGAATTCTCAAATAAAAAAATATTAAAACATTAATTGAAGTACTTTTGTTTTTATTGACCTTACAAATAAGTAAGTTTCTCTGGAGCACCCTGTATATTATGTTTTTCAAGCATGATTTATATAAGGATTTACTTCTGTATAATAATTACTTTGTGGTAATTATTACGGTGATTAGTGATCAGATCAATCATAGGCTAGTGATGTCAGTAACAAGGCCAGCTGCTATGGTGACGCCTGCTACTCTCAGCATGACGCGTCCGAGCTCTTTCACATCCTTATATTTCTCTATACATATAGGCCTTACTGTCTCTATTTCAACTACAGCTACGGAATTGTTACCCAAGCAACGAGGTTTCTTCTTTATTAACTCTCCAGTACTTTTATTGAGCAATGCTTTTAGCTTCACAATGTTGGCTGATTCAACCAAAGATTGATGGTGGATGAGCACAGGAAATCCTTTTGTTATTGGTACTTTTACGTTGAAAACTACTATTCGAGCCTCAAATCTAGTGGTAACAGGAACTTGTTGACTTGGATCACTCAGTATGTACCCAACAGACACATTCTGCATATCAACACCTGATAAAGTCACTGCGATTTGGTCTCCAGCAAAAGCAACATTATTCGTAAAGTCATTTATGCTTATACTCCTAACTTCAGCCATTTCTTTCGTCGGACAAACCAATACTTTGTCACCTTTATTTAAAACTCCATTTTCAATGCGTCCAGCTACACAGAACCCTGAACCAGTGCCTTTGAAGACATCATTGATTGACACTCGTAATGGTTTGCTAACAGGCCTTTCTGGAACATTAAATTTGTCTATTACATCTAATAAACAGGGTCCGGTATACCATTTTGTTAATTCAGGTTCTGTTGAAGGTTTCACAAGATTTTCCCCGATTAACCCTGAACACGGCACATAAGTGACATCAGTGTCTTTGAATCCTGCTTGTTTTAAAAACACCTTGAGTTTGCTGATTATTTCGGTAAACCTCTGTTGGGACCAGTTGGTTGTATCTAATTTATTAACTGCCACAGCCAATTGACTTACTCCTAGTGATCTTACTAATAGTGCATGTTCTCGAGTTTGGCCACCGTAATCAAATCCAGATTCGAATTCTCCCCTAGTTGCATCCACTACCAACATAGCTACATCAGCTTGACCAGCACCAGTGATCATATTGGGTATAAAGTCGGCATGGCCTGGTGCATCTAAGATTATAACCCTTTTAGTTTTAGTTTCAATTTGGGCTCGACCGATATCCATAGTGATTCCCCTTACTCTCTCCTCTCCTGTTTCATCCAGCACCCAAGCATACATAAAGCTTTGTTTTCCAATCTTCTTGCTTTCTTGCTCATATTTGTGGAGAGTTTTTTGACTGACTTCTCCAAGATCACAAAGTAGCCTGCCCATCAAAGTAGATTTACCAGCATCAACATGACCTATCACAACAATGTATAAGTGATCCTTATCTGAACCTCTTTCTTTTTCAAATTGTTTTTGTGGATCAATTTTACTTTCTCTTGTTTTTGGTGTTTTAATTTCATCTTGGTCAGTCTTGTTCTTCTCTGGAGCAGGAGATTGTCCTCTGGGTGTCTGAGGACGACTACTAGGCTTGTCTTCCTGATCTACTTTGAAACCTTTAATTGCCGGACTCTTAATGTCAGCAGTTGTGGCTATAACTTTAGGAGCTACAGGTTTAGAGGTTGATTTTACTGTGTCTATAACAATAGCAGGTTTGACAGGTTCAGGTTTAGGTACCTCTTGGTTTTTACTCTTATTACTATTTAAGATGTCATCTAAAGCTTTATTGTAATCAAAGTTATGTTTAAGCACAGTCTGTACCATAATATTTTCGGAAACAGTGTCGCCCAATATATTTCGAAGTTCGTCTAAACACGACATGAGCCTCGCTTCACCTTCCTCGTCAAGATTGAGGCTTCGGATGTCAACGGAGTCGCGTCGCTGAAGTTCTGGAACCGAAACATCTGGCTCCTCATCTTCGGCCTCCTCCTGGATGTTACTGTGTCTTTCGATTAAGTTCGATATTACCTGCTGGTTTCGTGATCGGTCGTACATCCACTGCGCTGTATCGCTTGGAGATAAACAACTATCTTCCTCCACCGAATGCCCATAAAAATCTTCATCGTCGTAATCTTCTGAATAACTCCTGTTTCGAATGTTACGATGTCGCGCCATTGTATTTATTTTAAATTGTTTGTTTTACAAAAACCATAATTATTGAACGTCGTAATTCAAAGATTTTAGATAAAATTCACATTTCGCAAATTAAACACGTTTGTACCGAGAACATTATTTTCTTTGTTTGACATATGACATTAGTGACGTTACCAGATTTTTTGACAAGAAATTTGTCATCATCAACGGACAATAACTGTTTCTTACGTAATTAGCAAGAAAAATATATCCTTACAGCCAATGCACTAGATTACCAATCCTGAAAAAAACGTAATAAAATGTTGATGAGTATATAAATTAAGTTTTAGTAGTCATTAACTTGCGGCAAGTTGTGAAATAATTAAATCGACCATTTATTTCGTACTTTCTAGGACAAAAAATCATCATATTTTATTAGAATGTTTTATTGTGAATATCTTTTTTCAAACCAGTGTCAGTGTCAAATTTCATATTTAATCATCTTCAAATTCCAATTGGATTTCACAATTCAACAAAACAAAAAAACTACGCCTCCTGTTTTTAATTTCGTGGCTTTTATACTTATATTAAATACCTACCTTTAACTAAAACCAAGTGATAATAACGTAACAAACCGTTTGTTTGCAGTTCAGACTGATTGTTGTTTATGATTTGGGTAAACTGATACAGTAATCAAAAAGTTTTGAACCCTTGACCTAGAACAACTAGTCCAAAAATGAAGAAAAAGGTAATGTAATTTAAACTTCGAATTTATTTTCAAACCATAACAACTACGTTCTACTTAGGTTATTAGATTATATTGAATTGTATCAATGTACATTTCAATTTTAGGTACTGTTAATGGGAAAAAGTGGTTCTGGCAAAACCAGTATGAGGTCCATCATATTCGCCAACTACATAGCGAGAGACACCAGGCGTCTCGGAGCCACAAGTGAGTTAAACATTAAAAAATTGCTTTACAAATTACACAAAATATGGATAACAGCATTAGAAGATACCACTATATTTGAGTCTGTAGTAGTTTTTCATATCAACGAATTAAAATAGCTTCCAATCATTTACCACCATAACTACCTTCCAAGCTTAAAATTATCACGAAATATCAATTTACAGTTCTAATAAATAACATAAAATTCTTATATTTCAGTTGATGTTGAACACTCCCATGTCCGGTTCCTTGGTAATTTAGTCCTCAATTTATGGGATTGTGGAGGACAAGAAGCCTTCATGGAGAACTACTTTGCGTCACAAAGGGACAACATCTTCAGAAATGTAGAAGTCCTGATATATGTCTTTGATGTGGAAAGTCGTGAAATGGAGAAGGACATGCATTATTATCAGTCATGTCTTGAAGCCATTTTACAGGTAATAACTACTAAACCAAAACTATTAGTAAGATTTCATGCTTATAAAAATATCTTTAAGAAATTTACAACATCAATATGCAAATGCATTATTAATTATTAAAAAAAAGTTATATGATAATTAATATGCATAACACAAGGATTTTACACATTATTGAATAATGTACACAATATTCTCAGCCATGACCTAAGTAATCTATAATATTAAGTAATAATTAAATTTTAATTTTGAGTCTTGTATGTTTTGTTGCTTCAATTAATTTTAACTTTACAAAATTGAATAATCATATATTTTTCAGAACTCTCCAGAAGCCAGAATATTTTGTCTAGTGCACAAAATGGATTTAGTAGCTGAAGAACAAAGAGAAGAGATATTCCGTGCAAAAGAAGAAGATTTGAAAGAGCTCTCTAAACCTCTGGAGTGTACTTGTTTTAGAACAAGTATCTGGGATGAAACATTGTATAAGTAAGTAGGAAAATTCCAATATTTTGTTCTTCTGTCTGTTATCTTCAATTTATTCCCCTATAAAAAAATACAGGGTGGATCTGTAACTTTAGACAATCTGACGTGGGGTGAATAACCTGTCGAAATACAAGTTAGCACCATTTTTATTTTTTGGATCGTAAAACTTTTTTTTATGACAATGTATGGAAAACATACGACTATCATTGCGGACTTCCATACTATGATAAAAAAAAAAAAAAAAAATCCTAAAATAATAGTGGTTCTAAGTTTTATTTCAACAGGTCATTTACCCCACGTCAAATTGTCCAAAGTAACAGATCCACCCTGTCTATCATGTTTCTTCCCAGTAAATCAATTATCTTCTAAACTATTTTGGTAGTCTATCATATGTCTTGAGATGAAAAATGTAGTAATGAACAGTCATTTTAATATTAAAATCACATTCAACATTTATTTATTTGTTGTTATAAAATGTGTAACAAATTATCAAGTAACCTAGTTCCAAAGTATTTGTATAAGAGTGGTCACCTCACAATATTGTCATTTACAAATTGTAAAGTTTACTGTACTTATCAATCATTTATAATGTGACTCAGAGCAGTCACAACTTTTAGATAACATTGTTAATTAATTACTGCGGTTCACACTTTCATTATCACAGTTTTATAATAATATTCTATATGAGGGCAAAAGGTGACTTTATTTGTTACTGTAAATATTTACTGAAATAAACTCCAATTTGTATAGATTTCTAGTAAAATTGCATAAAAATTAATTGTTGGAGGATTTTACTGTTATACCTGGGTAATGCTTAGTTGCTGCATTTATCCAGCTATAGCCAGTAATGGCAGTATCAATACATAGTATAAAACAAAGTCGCTTTCGCTGTATGTCTGTATGTATGCTTAGATCTTTAAAACTACGCAACGGATTTTGATGCGGTTTTTTTTAATAGATAGAGTGATTCTTAAGGAAGGTTTGTATGTATAATAAATGCATAATATAGTAGAGAAACACTGATAAATTTAAAGGTTTCTAATGTGATGTCGTAAATAAGCACGTTTTTTTGCGCTTATATTGCAAACGCTGGCTGAACTCTACGAGATAGACCAAAATAATGTACTACAGTATTGTTCACCTTAAAAAATTCAATAAAAAAGTCCGCGATGGTATATGTCTATCTCTTAGGGATAACCCAGCATAACCATTTTTATTCTTTACTAAAAAATGGTTATTTACGAAGTGATTTTAAACAATACAGTATTAATCCTTATCCAATTAAGTACCTTAAATAAATTGTGCATTTATTATAGATCAATATGCTTTTTACAGCATGTAATTTAAGTGAATATTACCGAAGATATTACAAATTTAAAATGCAGGGTCGTAGTTGTTTGCGCCGGGCGGCGCGTGCCTATATAGCCTACAATTTTTGAACCCCTTTGTAACGCAGACGAAGTTGCGCGGGTCATCTAGTACATTATAAGACACACTTAGCACTCTTGCCTACTTCCAAACTTACTATTCTACCATAACTTATTTATAATTCCGACATGTTTCTATAAGATTTATTTGACATCTTTAGTAAACACTACTTAACAATATCTAATATTATACTTGATATCACAGCAATAAAAGTAAAAATGATCTCCAAAAAGACTTATAACATATTTTATACTCTTTTTTTCCAGAGCATGGTCCAGTATAGTTTACAAATTAATACCTAATGTTAAAGCACTAGAGTCGTCTTTGAAACAATTCGCCGCTATTGTTGACGCAGACGAAGTAAGTGTATAAAATTAGATTTCGAGGGTGAGGATGGGACCGGCTTTTAGAGTTTAAATGCACGATTTTAGAACAAGAGTAATATTAGGATTTATTTCACTTTTTGTATTTTGAGTTGGACTACGGCACACATACGGTTGTTTGTTTACAAAACTCATGGATACAGTGGGGCGTCGATAACGGAAACGTTCGACAAACTCGTCGTCCGTCCATATGAATGGATATTTGAAATGGATGAATCAAGAATAAGTACTGTAAATATCAATGATAGCTAATATTGCTAAAAGGAAAGACATTTTTAATAGAAATACAACTGGAATCAATGATTTTGGAAAAATATAAACGACAGTCCGTATGTTGCACCTCACTGCTCCATAACAAAACGTTTAAGTTAAACGCCATTATTACGACATTTTTAACAATACATAATATTGCAGGTCCTATTATTTGAGCGAGCAACATTCCTCGTAGTGTCACATTGTCAGAGACGGCAGCACAGGGACGCGCATCGCTTTGAGAAGGTCTCGAATATCGTCAAACAGTTCAAACTATCCTGTTCGAAACTAGCTGCACAGTTCCAGAGTATGGAGGTATCATAACGATTTTAAAATATGTTAGCGAAATAAATATGGAATTTCTAAATCCGAAATAAGTATTTAGTTTAAAAAAAACGATTGGAAAGTCGTCATATCCGTCTTGTAAAAATTTCCATAAGGAAGTCTAGTATTTTATGTTCCAAATTATTGTAAAGTTTCATTATCATCTAGTATATGTAGAGTCCGCAACACAATCTTTTTTAGCTACAAACTTTCGTGTCTATAATATTAAATATAATATGTAAATGATTCTACAACTTCGTCTCATTGCAATATTTTGCTATTTTCTGTGATTTGAGGCATTGCACGAACATTAAACCATTTTGGATGAGGTCATTTTCTTGATAAGGTCAGTTCTGCGTGTTGTTGTTGAGACACGCAGTGGGCGGTCACAAGGTGTTTTTATAGAATACTCGTCCAGACATGGCCGAAAATCTTTAAAACTGGAAACTGCAGTCAAATAATTATCATTTACTTTCCAGGTCCGAAATAGCGTGTTCGCAGCGTTCATAGACGGTTTTACAAGTAACACTTACGTCATGGTCGAAATGTCCGACCCTAAAATACCTTCGGAAGCCACGCTCATCAACATCAGGAACGCGCGAAAACACTTTGAAAAACTGGAAAAAGTTTCCTCATCTGCTCCCAGTCAATATCAATGATGATTGTATATTTAACACGAGAATAGCTGAGATTGTAATGTCTAGTGATGAGCAAAGCAAGACTAAGACCAAGACCCTTGGTCTTCTCAGGCTTGGCTCTTGTTCAGTCTTGGTCTTGGTCTTGCTCAAATCTGTCTGGCCTCGGTCTTGGTCTTGCTTACCTAATCTTGGTCTTGTCCTGGTCTTGGTCAAAAAAGCAAGATTTTTGCCAGACCAAGACCAATTTTGCTCATAGTAGAAAAACTAACAACTCGACATGCCCACTAATATTGTTCTAAGAAAAGCATATGTTGACGCTGTTAAAAATATTAATTTATGTCATATAATAACTGTGAAGAAAAAATTTTGGTTGAGTCTTGCGTATAGTCTTGGTCTTACTTTTTTGCAAGACCAAGACCAATGTTGCTCGTCACTAGTAATGTCGGACGTTTTAGGCTCTTGTAGGAAAATTGTAATGTTGTTTAGTTATATTGATGTGCCAGCTTTTTGTAATTGAGTTGTGTTATAGGTAGTTTGCGATGTTTTGGTTATTTGATGTGACTTGGAATGAAATGAAGGACAATATAAAAATTATTTAAAAGTGATATATTGCACACTATTGTTTTCTCCTTTTGTAAAAAAATTAAGCAATTCATAAATACAATTAAAGGAGCACTCATATTTAGGCGAGCCGCAACGCAACCTGTCGGATGTTCATAAAAACTTGTTGCGAACCACCTGAGTTTGTCACTTGCTTAGTATTTGCAGAAAACTGTACTGTACTGTACCAACCTATTACTGCCCACTGTTAGGCTCAGGTCCTTTTCCGACATTCAGGTTTCCTCACGATGTTTTCCTTCACCGTTTTTAGTGGTGTTGTGAAATATTGCACATAAATCTTTTTCACATTTAGATTTAGAGGTACAAGCCGGCCGGATTTGAACCCGCGACCTCCCGTTCGGAAGGAAGCGCTTCGACCACTCGGCCACCACGATCTTTGCAGAAAACATCTCGTTAAAATTCACAACAACAAAAACTAGTTTTTTTTTATGTACTGATTTAAACATAATTCTCTCTTTTAGTAGTCACCTCTATACACAGGTCAAGCACAAAGAAATAGGCGATTACTTGATAAGTTTATTTAAGGCCTTTTAATATAATTATTAAATGTTGCAAATACGTCGAGTGCCAAGCATTCATTTGTTCTTGCCAAAGCAAGCTGTATATAAATATAACAGTTGTATATATTTATAAAGAATTGTTTAGTGTGCCTCGTGTTAGGGCTTAGAATATTAGACAAATTTAATTAGAAATATTTTATTGTGTAAATTTTCTTACGCTGTTTATAAGTTGTCCAGGATTTGTTGCATAAAAAATATAATTTATTTTTTGATTAAATATCCATCATCAAAATAACAGATTCCTTTGCATCTTTAAAAAAACGTTTAAAAATCACATGCGTTCAGTTCATAAAATTCTCAAAAACTTTAGATTTTGCTCACCACATAATTAATTTTGTTATGACTCAAAAAAAAAAGAAAAATACTATAAAAATCTATATCTTTCATTACTATAATCATTACTCAGTTGAAAAATCTTGAAGGTAACGGTAAGGTAACGCATTTACCGTGTATGGCAATGATTGCTTGATTTGCGTAATTTTCGGCCTTATATCACTGTATTCCGAACTAAATTACAGTGGACAGAATATACAGTGTATTCAATAATTATTTTTAATATCCTCTAGCAATATTATAATTAATATCATCAATGACAAATCTAACTCATTCACATATCAACAACATTGTATAAATTCCAACAAATTCTATATTGCAAGACAACACGTCTGTATTCCAAAATATGTAATAATATTTCATAAGTTTTAATATATGTAGTTGAATGTGTAAAATTACTTTTATTTTTGTTTTAAATATAACTGAATATTACATTAATTTAGCATTGTACTTTATTTCTCAATAATAAAAATATATTTTCTATTTAAGTTTGATGTTTTATTTTTTGTATCTCGCATAGCGTTTTCTCGCGGACCTCTGCATTGTCAAGAGACACTGCGAGGCTGCTATCTACGGCCTACCTTTCAAGTTTCAACCTTCTTTATTTCTTCAAGCCTCGTTTGAAGAAGGACACGTTTTTTTCAACTGGAGTGTGTTATACATGACACTACGTCATAAATGTATGGTCTGTGACCTACATCTTGTAGAAGATAATCTAATATGAGTCCATCGATTTAATTAGACCATCATAGTCATCGCGAATTAAAGGCACTGTTTGTTATACTTATACCATATTGGTCTGTCTTCCTTCCAAAAGCGCTCTGACATAGTGCAGTTATATCGTATTTTGAAAGAGCTCAGCAGTTTGTGCTAGAAGTAGTACCATTTATTAGAATTTAACTGTTACAAATAGCAGATTATGTTGTTCTATTCAATTCAGTGCCAATTAAATTCTAGGAAATAATTTAATTTTTGGCAATGACATGCTATCATTCTTAAAATAGTTCCATATCAAATATTTGAAACGATTCTGACGTATTAAATGTGTAGGTATTGCTATGATCTTTAGACGCATTGTAAGTAAGGGAAACCATTTTAAATAGCTGACATAATTTTATTGTTCTTAATAATAGGTATCATTACAGTAATTAAACATCCCATCTTACTCGCCATGATATTTTATGTGAGAAATTTTATAGACGGATATTATTATATTCAAGGCCACGAGCCATTGGTTATTGTATTGAATAACTCCACGTTAACGAGATTGTATTATGAGATATTTTGTTATCAAAACGTCGATGTCGCCGATTGTTTTTTCCATTCAGTATTGTCCGTCACGCATAACGTCGAGACTGTTATTTCTTAGGTAAGCATGATAAGATAAAATCATTGATAACTTTTTATACATCCGCCTTAGAAATAAAAAATAGTCCCTTTAATTTTAATTCACAATTATTTACATAGGTATGTATGTACACCAGCTGTTACTTATTTCCCACATAGTGAGTATTGTGACGTATTTACAAGGAAAACTTTGCAAATCTTGTTTCTGTATTTCCCCGCCAGCGAATGGCATTCATGTCATGATGCATCATAGCAATTTTAATGTTTAGTTGTTTATATTGCAGTGGGAACCGACCGCCGAGCCTGTTGTATTAGTCCGCTCCGTTCAGTGCGCATTTGTGAAGTGAGTTAGTAACACGTGATCTCAGGTTTTATTTATTTCAACTACATAAACATTTAGGTAAGTTCCTTCTATTATGTTCACCTATTTTAGTAACTTCCGTAGAAGTTTTCCATAATATAATTTTATAAAAATAGCTCGCTTTAATTATGATGCAATATTGTGGTCTGCTTAAATTGATCACAATTCGCGGATTACGTGCTTGCCTAAATATTATGATGAAATTTCAGTTATTTTGATTTCATAACGTGTAATTTTGTATCTCTATACTAGAAGCATTTTGTGCTGTCATCGCACAGTAAATGCTATTTATTGAAATCAAGTCTATGGATCAAGTATAGTTCAGTATATCTTCAAAGGTTTCAATTTAATTGCAACACAAATAAACGAGTCTTTGGCCTATCTGACGGTAAGTGATTATCGTCGCTCATGAGCATCTGCAATCGTCGATCGTGAACAATGAAAATTCTTCTACTGAAAAAATATTCACCATGGCAGTTCAATTTCATTACCTTAACTACCTAGTTTACTATTACTTACCTAGGTACACCTAAGCGTCATGCCATATTTTAATATAATAGTACAGGTAGGTATCTACCAACTACTTATATGCACAAGTAATCAATACCGATCTCACAGTAAGGAAAATCGTTGTAATAATAAGCAATAGGTTTTGTTTTATAAGTACTTAAAATCAAGAAGTGGCGATTGTTTGATTACAGGCCTTTGTGTACTGTGATTATCACATAGATAATATACATGACGCACAGAAAATTCCTTAAAATTACCTTTCAGTCTCAGTCAGTTGATTCCTCACTAGGTACTATAAGTACTTATTACTTATTTAGCTTTTACAAATCAGCCTCATAATAACTTCCTTTTCAGTCTCTTAAGTCAGCTTAATGGGTTTTTTCTTATTACAGAAACAATGACGTCACAAGGAAACCCAATTTTCGATTATCATGAAGAATCTCAGTCGGAGAAATTGGCTCGTAAATCAAAAGAATCTCCGTTTATGGTTATAGGTAAGTTAAGATAATACCGTATCCAACTTAATTAATTCAGTTACTTTCATCCGCTATTCTGTTTAGTGAGATTTATCTTTAAAGGTTTTCGAAATTATACAATATCAATTATTACCCACTTAGTAAAATAGATGTATCTATAGGTATACCTATTAGGTACACCTAAACATAGTCCAATAATTCTTTATTAATACCATGATTCTTTCTTCCATATAACTTATGTACTTACCTATATATTAATGTTTTTCAGCTATTGCTGGTCTCACCGCGGCTGTGGGCTACGGTATTTACTCATATAAGCACCGTGGAGCCATGAGCACCAGTATCTTCCTGATGCAGTTCAGAGTGATCGCTCAAGGCACTGCAGTGGGGGCGCTCACTGCCGGCATGGCTTACAGCATCTACCAGAATCACTTCAACAAACCCAAAGACATCAAGCAATAGTACGGGAAAAATAATACTAGATTTAAGTCGAAATAGTTACTACTTAAACTTAGTTTTAAGTAGGTACCTAGTTCTTTCAGTATTTCCTAAAGTGTACAATGCTGCACTGACTTTCGTCACATAACTATTATTTATTGAATCATAGATTTACTTTTAAGTATCTACTAATGATCGATGTATGTAGTTTGGTTTTATAAGTAGCTTTTAGATTTGTTTTATGAGTTCGAATATCATTGTTATCTAAGGCGTCCAAATGCCTTCACATAGACTCATGAGCGACGGTGACTACTTACTATCAAGTGGGCTGTAAGCTCGATTATGACGCGCAAAAAAAATATACATTTTTATTTATGAAAGCGTCGTCTACATTATAACACCAAATATTAGTACTCATTACCCCAAGTAGTGAGCAAGATAGATCGACCGTTAGACCTTTTATTTATTTTTAAATAGGATATTTATTGGTATGTATGTATAAAATAAAAATCGACACTGAGTTGGAGCGAATTTAGTATTTCGATTATTCTTTAATTGAATTCTGTCGGCAAAGCATCGTTTTGATGTGTGGTTCTTCATACTCCCAGATTTGGGATAGATTGAAATAAACTTATTTGCGTAGTTTTTGATGTTACGTGTATGGCCTTTTGCTACGTAACTATTTTAAGATTACACCTTATTTTGATAGAAACAATGAAATGTAAAACATAAATCGTTTTGTAAAATACAAGTTGTTTTAAATAAAAAACTATAGATTTTTTTACTTGTTTTATTCAATAAATTAACAGATGTTAAATAAACTTCTTTAGTTACGTAATAATTTGTTCCATATCGTCATTAATACGGCAGTACTACAGCAGTTACTTAAAAAATATAAACAAGATATTAAAAGCGTAATAATTATTAACTATCGTAATACTAGTGAGAAATAACATCAAATAAAACTAATTCACAGCAAACTCATATACAGTAAAATAGAAAGTTTCAATTCAATTAAAATGCATGTCTACCATTAGTTGGTAGTCTTTTCAATTTCCAAACCATTCTGAGCATGGTACATATGCTTATTTTTTTCAATAATTTATATCACATTCAATTTAAGAATTTCATTTGATTTCCAAACATGATCTTTTAATACTGATCCTTCATTGTTAGTTTTCACTCAAATCTCGTGCATATAGGCATCTAATCATTTATAGGAAACCTTCTGATTGGTAGAAGTGAACCAAACATTACATGTTGTATCACTGGAAATTTAGCTAACACTTCTTTCTTATACATTTTCACCAAACCTTGATTAATTTTCGACCATGAACCAACTGCACTGATACTCCATAGTTGGTTTGAGTGCTCAGCAAACGGTCCTTTTTTCACCTCTTTAATATATTTAATACAAGATAAAAACATGTATTCATCAGCATATTTATCAACTACCTCATCTTCTAGGAACTTTGACGGAGGATAAATCTTAGGTTGGTCTATCAATTGTGAACTGCCCCAGATG
This sequence comes from Trilocha varians, assembly GCA_030269945.2. Lineage (NCBI taxonomy): Eukaryota > Metazoa > Arthropoda > Insecta > Lepidoptera > Bombycidae > Trilocha > Trilocha varians. The sequence goes on along the minus strand of AP028267.1, from coordinate 9,329,572 downwards.
AATGGTATAAACTGGTAGTCATCAAGACTCCATACACCGTGACTACCTGCCGGCTCCATTCTATATGTCTTCTGCAACCTCCGGGCTATGTTTAAGTATTTATTAAAGACTAGTAGAACAATGGCTACGTTATCTTTTAACTGTAAAAAGCCTATTTTATACAAACAACAAAGAAACATAACAAATGCCATTTCATGACCAGTACCATAGTCAATTCTGGTGGCATTGCCAAAGCTCTCTTGTAAATAAACCTTAATTTCTGGTATCGCTAAATGCAGTTCAGGTTGTAAAGCTTCTTGAAGAAGATTAGTAGATATAGACTTTACTTTGGCAAACCATTCTCTGAATGCAGCATTGCCAAACCTCTGTGGTTGTTCAACCGGGGGAAACTCGTCTATTATTCCATCAATTTTGTTCAACATGTCTATAAGTTTCTTAACATTCTCTGATATTTGGCAGTCAACTGAGAGAGGTTTGCCTTTGATAGCCTCATTCAATGTGGCAACAAATCCTGTATATTCCATGTAGGCTTCAGACTTCTCCCAAATGGCCATGTCTGTGATTGATTTGACAGCCTTCTGAGGCTCCACAAAACGATGATCTGAAGGGAGTTTGTGTGTGACATTCTCAGATTTTTTTACATCTCCAATAGCATTCGCAGAGTCAGACTGAAATATTATGCAATATTAGTGCTACTTAGTTTTTCATTTTTTATAAAGAGTACTGTAATTGTCAGGTATAATTTTCTTTGTTATCACTATGTGTAGATAAAAAAATAATTCAAGATTAAAGTTGAATTTAATATTATGTTTGTTGTGTACATTGACCTACAATATTACTCGAACTCCGTCACAAATGACGAAGGCGCGCGGGTACGATAACTAAATGATTTGAAGGTCAGTCATGTCATACAAACGTTGAAAGCATGTACTGACCGACTTTGCTATTTTTATATTTTTTTACCATGATATAATTAGATGTGAGTGCGAAAACTAAACGAATATGGAAAAGATACTAAGAGGTATCATGCGATACCGCGTTTTAGATAGAGCCAGCATGGTAAAACAGTTTCAAGAAGTGAAAGACAATCCTACGGTAAGCCTTTCTTACTTACCAACATCGTGATGGTTTGTATATGTGTGAATAGCTAATTTTGTATACAATATTGTCTTAATGAACGAAATGTGTTTAACAAACAACTTTTGAATATAATGTACAGATCCACAAGTTATTGTTAAAATTAAGTCTTTTCTCTTGAATAAATGCAGATTTCAAACAGAAAATCTCACAAATCGCAAAACAGCAAAAACAATTTGATTTTAAATGACATTGACAATTCATTAGTGACACTTGACATTTCTGGAATTTTTAAATTACGACATAGATAGAGAATTACTTAAAAAATAAATTAAATTTGTTCAAATTTATAAACAACAGTTGCTTTTAAAAATCACTATAATGCTATTAAACCTACCAATATAAATCTTTGAATTGTACCTTGTTAGTTTCTTATTTTGCTACCTTGCTATTATAACTAGGAGTGGTTCTGCAAACACTTCTACATATTTTACAAAAAAGTAATTCATTTTCATTGAAATTATTTGTTACTTGTTTAGCCCAAAGCAGTATTCTACACATGCATGGATAGCAGAATGATTCCTACTAGATTTACGGAAACCAGTGTTGGTGATATGTTTGTTGGTTTGTAGTAATTACTCTCAACTCATTATTAACGTACTGTAATTCATTTTATGTCTCATTAATGTAACTCAAGTTATGTTCAACAGTGCGAAACGCAGGAAATGTCATTCCACATTCTCAATATTTTGTTGATGAGATGACTAGTTGTGAACCAGCGGCATTGGAACTAGGTTGTATTATTAATAACATACGTCATATCATTGTGTGTGGACACAGTGACTGTAAGGCTATGAATCTGCTGTATCAACTTCGAAGTAAAGAAGCATCTGACAAGGTGAGTTATTTTCAAAACGACTGAATGGGAAAATGCACCTAAATAAAAATTCATAAAAAATAACTTATTTTGTGTTCAATCACTTAATGTTAGTACTATTTTAGGAACAAAGAAGAATATCACCACTGAAATCCTGGCTATGTACTCATGGGGAAACGAGCTTGAAAAAATTCATTGATATGAACGGTGATTTCTCAAAACCCATGTTATTTACTGCCGAAACTCCACAAAGAAAATTCGTTGCTTACATAGATCCAGAAAACAAATTCTGTACTGAAGACAAACTATCGCAGGTAAAAATTTTTTTTAGTTAATTTGATTGAATAGCATTTTTTTATATTTAATATGTGGTATTCTGTAGTTGTAAGTAACATGGGTGTATTAAACGTGTTTTATTGAATTTACAGGTTAATACATTACAACAGCTTCAAAATGTAGCATCGTATGGAATGTTGAAGAAACGTTTAGAAAAACATGATTTACACATACATGCACTGTGGTTCGATATTTATACTGGTGATATTTATTATTTTAGTAGGCGTGCAAAAAAGTTTGTAATCATAGACGAATCTACTTATGAAATGATTCTGTCTGAAGTTAGAAGGTTTTACTCATAGCTGTTACAATAATTTAGAGGGATAAGAACTTATTACGATAAGATGAATATTAAGAAAAAAATACTTAATTACTTCTAAAAAATCTACAAAAAACCACATGCTTTTACTTTTATTCGTTAAGTATCAACAAGTATAGAATCAAGTCTTTATTTACTTTTATAAAATTTTAAGAATTTAGTGGTATTTTATTAGTTGTTTATCACATTTATTTAAATTAAACTTGTAAATTTTCTATGTAGTTTTATTACATTCATGCACACGTAATAATTTTTTCCTTTAATAATATGTAAAAAGGTTCTGACGTAAAATCAACGCAATCAACGTAATAGCTAGTTAATAAATAGTTTTAATTTATTCAAATACTAGATGACCCGCACAACTTCGTCTGCGTCACAAAGGGATTTAAACAGTACTAGCGATGTCGTCGCGACATTTTTTGTAACGGACAGCGTTTTATACTCGTGATAATTTCTCAACGAAATGTCCGATTGGAATAAAACAAAAAGTATTTTACTTTTACATTAATACCCTTGATAATATAATGCTTAATTTGGATACGGATTAATATAACGATTCACAATTCACACCGTTTCATTCTTCGGACGAATTAATATATTTTTTGAATGTGGCCCACACAGACCATACATATATATATGAGATAGATATGCAACTGGAGATAGGAATATGAGCTGAAGTTTACGTATTGCAGTAAGAGGTGGAGCCACATGCTTGAGTGCATGCGCTGCGCGCTAGATTTAAATGTATTTTTTGTTTACTAGGGGACTTCAGTTTTTCTATTTGAAAAAAAATGTTTCATTACAATAGCTGATGCATCCACTCGTAATTTAAAACAACAAACTGATTATAATTCGAAATCTGTGAACTTGCTCAGCTTTTTAACAAAACATTTTTTTTCAAATAGAACAGTTTTTAAAATAAAAAGCTGTTGTTTTCACATTCCATTTCAAATTTATATTATTTTTATCAATAACATTATATACAATAATACCAAGAAGAAAATATACAAAAAGAGCAACAACAAAGGAATAACATTCAAAGAAAATAATATAATATTTTTACAAAAGCATTTTTTTGTGAAAATATAGTATAATCAATCATCATTTTGAAAAATATGAAAGTACTTGCAATGTGATGCATCGTTTAGGAATTTAAAACTAAGTTTAAATCAATCAAAACAATATCTTATACAAATATGTACAAACATAACAAAAATTGCGTATTCAGGAATAATTTGGAGCTGAATATAATTTTCATATATTTTTTATTCTTTAAATGTAAAATTTTATATAATAATAACATAAAACCTTTAGATGATTTAGTTCCTTTTGATGTTATAGTAATTCTATAACTAAACTTATTTATAAAAAAAATCACTGATTTCTAAAATTGTAGACAAAATAATTTCACATGTAGTTTCCTTCTAAATTTGTAAAAACTCAACAGGTTCACAAAAAATAGCTTTTTATAAATAATTATTAAACAATCGTTGTGTTATTATAGTATCAGTTGTGTTATTCTCACGGATATTTGACAATTAGTAAGTTATAAACTTATTTAGACACTCGTGGTTTTCTATAATACTTTCATGCATTTTGAATGGCTCTGCAACAACGTTGAAATATCGAGACAATTCAATTAATTAAATATTGTGGTATTAACCCGTTCAAAATGCATGAAAATTAGTAAGTTACTTAGCTTTACATAAAAACAAATTCCAAAAACTTTAAATATTCAATATTATGGTATTTTCGTTCTACTTGTGTAGTTGTCTAATAGCCTAGTCAAATATATACTATATATTCTAAAATATACTATTTCGAAGAACTCAACATTGGTTGAATGTTTTTAGCAGGTTTATAAGAATGCTTTAAAAATTGTTTTGACTTGACAACATTCAGTCATATAAGTATAAATGCTATGGTACAAGTTGGTTATTTATAGCATTTATTGATAATAATTCTTCTAAACTTTATTCCAATGTTTAGTTCTTTGAAACTTTAAATTGAATAACAGAATTGATGTCTTGACATTCAGGATAAAGTCCTCCTTCATTTTTGTTGACACTGATGACTTTCTAGTCCTGCGAAGAAAAATAATAGTATTAGTAGTGTGACAGCATTAATTTATTAAGAAATTAAATGGCAGCAGTAACTCTTCATAGTAAAACTAGTGGGTCACTTTTAATTAATAGGTAGCCTATGTTATTTCTTAGAACCTTTTTTTTTTTTTTTTTTTTTGTTGGAGGAAATCACCGGATCCCCGCCCGCGGGGCGGGCGGGGTATGTGGGAGTTGAACCGCACTAAAACCTCCAACCGCTCACACTCAGCGTCCGAACCCCGGCTGAGGCCAGAACCCAGCACGGGGTTATGAGGGACGGCGCGACGCGTTACGCCCAAGGCACTCTTTCCCGTCGCGCCGCCCCCGATTTCTTAGAACCTAAAGACTGTCTGTGCCAAATTTCATCAAAATCAGATCAGAGGTTTAAACGGGAAAGTGTAACAGACAGTTACTTTCGCAATTATAATATTATTATTAGTAGGATATTAGAATATCTAACATATGACATGATTGTAAGTTTAGATCAGTCAAAACAATTAATGTTATAAAATCATATTAAACGTATTGCGTATTCAAGAATATTTCGGATTTCAATATATTGATACGGATACGGAATTCAATAGATTTTTTGTGTTTATTTTATTCTATAAAATAACATTTTTATTACAAGTTACTCAATTCGATAAAAATGTTTTACAATATATCTCGTCGTTGTTTGGTAGGAGAACAAATACATCATTTAGATACTATTGAAAGTATTATAAATACTAGATAACCCGCGCAACTTCGTCTGCGTCACGAAAGGGTTTAAACAGCACTCGCGTGTCGAGCGAGCATGTCGTCGCGTTATTTTTGACGTGAAACGTTTTTATAAGCGCGCCGAAATATACGGGTCTATATCATCGTACCTTAATAATAAAAAGACTTTGTTTATTTGCGACTTTGTTATAATATTTTTTTTAATAAAATAAAAACGCCAATTTAATGCCAACAATGTTTGTATTACTCCTCTATGCAAACCTAATTTATTCGAGCCGTTCACTTTACAAAGAGAAGCATATACAGTAATGGGTCATAGTACCTCGAGCAGGTCCGTCTTGAGGAATAGCGGGAACATGGTCGTGGTCGGTGGCTCTGGGTCGGCGGCGTGCGAGGTGAGCAGCTCCTAGCAGCCAGCAGTAGCCCCGGCACCGGTACAGCTCCGAGCGGACAAACGTAGCGCCGCGCTCCAGTTACGAGCCTGATTGTTTGTGCACTATTTCTGAAATCATAAATTGAGAAGTTTCAAATTGGATCCATAGCTGGCGGTTTTGTATATTCCCTGATATTGCATAAGCAGCAGTAATCATCAAACAACGTGTGGTATGCTCACCTAAATATCGTTTAATAAAAAAATCCAGATAGGGGAAATCGTCTTTCAAATAATTAATAGAATTGTGGAAACAATAAACATGCCGAGAGAGCCGCTGACCATCAAAGGTCAGAACAACAGTTTGACTAGGATGCCATTCATTAGATGATGTTTCATTCGTAACTTTATAATTAAGTCGACGAGCTCTGACTACTTTTCCACAACCAGAAGGAACTTCTATATATTCAAGTATTTCTTCATTTGTAAAATCAATGGGGATACCCCTCGCAATTCCCATATCCCGAGTAACCTGATATGTAGGTATAAATGCCTTATACCCTCTGTCAGCCAACAGACTATTTTCAAGAAATTCGTTTGCAGCAGTGGGATTTGAGAACTCCACAACAATCCTGTTGCAGCCTAATTTTTTTATTCCATCTTTGGTGATGTGAGAAATATTATTTTTGAAGATAAATTGGCCAAATTTTACAGGGTGAATAGTCACGCCCGATGCCGAGGCATTATCTATTTTAGAAATGTGGACTGCGAAAGGACCTAGATCTGATGATAAATATTTGCGATTGTAAGACTGAGCTTTAGGCTGTTCCAAATTCATGGCTTTTGTAGTGTCTGTTCTAGTAATTTTGCGACTAATGTACTGATCATTCGAGGTTAGACCTCTTTTTCTTGGGATTGTTGTCAAACCGTCAGTTGACTTGAACTCAACATCAGGTACTGGAGAAGATAAGTTTGAGCTGAACTCGGGGAGTTAATATATTCATTTTCCAGAGATTTAGATACGTCGTCTGGTATCCCTGGGTCGGGAGGTTTATTTTTCTCTGGGTTCATCTTACGTAAATAAGGGAAATTAATAAAAAATATACCTAATGAAAAATAATGAAATATAAAGAAAATAACCTACTAACCAACACCAACACACAAACTACACTAACTATAATTATGTTAAACAAGAACTAATAGGGAAATATTTACAAATAACATGGAAAAATAATTATTTAAAACAACGCGAAAAAAATACGTGACATTCACACTGACGTTCATTTGACATCCGGTCACATATATATATGTATAGTCTGTGACGAAAAAAAAAAAAAGATAGCACAAATCTACATTACAAAGTAACTAAAAAAAAATTCTAACATAAAAAACATATTATACATTTATTTTATTTTAAGCTTAGGTTATAGCTGAAAAATAGTCCCCATTTGTCAATAACTGTCAGATCATAAAATACTAGGAAAAAACGTTTTTTTAAAATTAGCGCCATCTCGCGAGAAAACAATGAAATGGAAAAAGCGTGGAAAAGAATTTCCAAACAGCGCCATCTCACGTAAAATCATAAAGTTTCGTTACAACCGTAGTGACACCTAATAGTTCGTTTCCTAACTAAACCAGTGGCACCCCCCTGGTGGCCCATCTAAATTTATTGTATCTACGTCAATAGATGTCAGTTTTTTTCTGCCATCAGTAACAAAAAACATAATTGTCATTTGTCAATTGTCACTAAATTCCACAGATGTTTTTGACATTGTCCAAGCCAAATTACATGTTGATTGGCTTCAAAATTTGAATTCTTTTTTTGTAAGTAGTAATTACATATTTTATTATTATTTAAGGTGTGATTTATTAAGTGTTTTAACATGTTGTACCATTCAAATTGTTATACAGGAATCTTAGACAAAGCTGTGCAAAACTCATTCTACATTACCTAACATTGTGTAATTTTCCGAGCAGTGTCAGCACGTTGCCCTTGAATTCTGCGGTATGCTGTAATCGTCACATGAAAATCACTGCCAATGTCTCCGGACTTGACCTTATAAATATTGCAATACTGAATTTCTAAGTAGATATTTTACTGATAAAGTAACCTAACAATTTCAGCAACACTATGGCGAATAACCAACGAGTATTTGATTATAACGACGAGTCACACTCTGAAAAACTAGCCAGAAAATCTAAAGATTCACCCTTTATGATAATTGGTAAGTAATAGATACATACAATTCTACCTTTTCATGATGATCCCAATCTCAAAATAAGATTCCAACTAATAAACCATCTTCAAATATTATTTAGTACGGTTTGAGAACTTAGAATTTCTAACTAATACTACTAATATTAATTACATTTCAGGGCTATTGGGATTAGTAGGTGTATGTGGTTATGGCATCTACAGCTACAAACACAGAGGAAAAATGAGCACCAGCATATTTCTAATGCAGCTTCGAGTCGCCGCCCAGGGAACTGTGGTGTCTGCCCTTACAATAGGACTGGCATACTCACTAGCAAGAGATCACCTCTTCAAGGAAACCAAAAAAGATTAAAACATCAACTTCACTTTTAGCTAATTTTATTGTTCTGGGAACTTTATGCACACTATAATCATCAACTATGTGTGTCAATTGCTTAAAATTGTGCAGACTTAAAACAACTAATGTTGTTACAATGGCTATGTACTTATTCATAAGATATCAAAGTATAGGATAGTTGTTTTCTCAATTGCTTGTGCACTCACAGCAACACTATTTTATGTGAAATCTCAATCTGTATTCTCATCCATTATGATATAAGGTTCCCCAAGTTTAGTTTAATTTAGTACTAGTTTTGGAAGATGATTTGATATCAATTTCCTAACTAGATTAGTAGCTGAAATGTGTTCTGTGATCTAGCTGGTATTATTTATTACATTGTGATGTTAGTTTGGTGTGTATCGTTATTTAGCTATTTCGTATGCAAGCCTGCATAAGTTGTATAACTATTGTGTTAAATGACTGTGTTACTTGACTTGATTTGTATAGCAAATTTAAGAATTTTAATCTATTGGAATTATGTTGGAAAATATGGACTTACAAAAATTATGATCTAAATATAATTGGAAAAATTAGAACTCGAATTTTACAGATCTTGAATAAAGAAAATATGTTGAGAAAAACATTGTAAATGTTGGAAATATATATTTTAAATTGTGAACTGTCTATTGATTGCTTAGAATAAGTAACATAAAATATACCTCCGATTCTAATTGCAGAATGGGGTATTTTTTTTTATGAATATTGATTATATTTTATTGATTGGTATTAAATTTGCTGGATATAATATGGATTGCTTAAACATAAGTTAATGGAGGGATATCCTTATCCTATCCGGATTACTAAAACATGTCATTTCTAGTATAATTAGTATTGTGCTGTATTAGTATTATGTATCTCATTTCCACTCTCTTTAGATTACAACTTACCTATTCGCATTAACTATGAAAAAAAAAAACATTTTATTTCAAAACATATTTAATAGAACATAATTCATCAAAAATAAATACAATTATCACAAATTTAACATTTACAATTACAATACATATCAATCACTTTTACTACTGCCAGATGAACTTAATTTTGTCCGCAAACTAAGTTTGGGAATCAGTAGATCGTCCTTTTCCGAAGTGGAATGATTTTTCATGGAATGCGAAGTACCCTTCACGGAAGACAAGTCGTCAGCATTACTGAACAAACCGTTAGACATATTTGAAGTGGTACTTGACTGATAGGTCATTGATTTATAAACTTGGACGGGAGTCGAAGTACGCGCACGATTATTACCACTAGGAATACTATCCATAGAAGGTTGGTCGCACATTATCTCAGAGTCAATTTTCATGTTTTCTGGAAGTTTTGTTTCAAAAAGCGACACAAATTCCTCGGAGTCGTCCTTATAACTTTTATTGGTGAAAGTTATTTTTTTTGCAAGTTCATTTTTTAAGAAATCCTTAACAGTCATCGAAGTTGATTGTGACGTTTGTTGACCAACATTTTTCGGTGGTTCAGCGACACTTGTCTGCTTCTTGTTTTTGGATGAATTTATAATAGATGACACAGAATCCGAAACAAGAGCCGGTATTTCTTGATTATTGAAACTTTTAATTTTGAATTGTGATAAACTAGAACTAGACGTATTAGAAGAAGATGAAAGAGCTAAACGCTCTTTAGTCTTCTTCAAAGTCGAAGACGCCCAACCCATGCCTAGATTTTTAAAAGCTTTCTCTAGGTCTGGATTTGATGAAATACTTAAAGAATCGGATGTCTCTCCTTTTTCTCTACTTTTGAACATCACGTTTGACTTCTTTTTATCTTTTTTTGTTTTCGACAGCGCTAAAACTGACATTGTAGATTCAGAAGATACCGAAGTTGAATTGATATTTGAGACAGTGTCGTATTTAAATGGTTCAGTTATAATATTCCGTTTCAGCAATTCAGCTATTACATCTGGTAAACTACCGTCAGAATGCAGAGAGCTAATTTCATCAGTTACAACTTCTTTAGGAATGTTTTCACTGTTCGAATCGCCGAGTAACACGTTGCACTGTTTAGCATGTTCTTGAAAAGTAATAAATGGTTTTAACATAATATCATTGAATTGTTTTAAATCCATCATTTTTAATTTAGTATCATTTGCAGAGTCATTGTTTTGTGGCACTTTAATTTTATGATTAGGAACTTTCAAATTACTTTTTAGTAAATCGGGGTCTACAAACGTTTCCTTACTGGGAAGATTATTCGAAGTTTCATGTTTAATACCATCATTTTCTGTATTTAATGGACTGATAGTATCAACCTTGTTATTAGATTGGTTTTTCAACTTAAGGCTCATAGGAGAATCTACTTCTAAAACAGTCGATAGTTCATGGGGAATTATATTGTGGTCGTTCCCATGTTTCAAGTGGATTCTTGAAAGCGCAGGAGGAGGTTTTCCTCTGATTTTAATGTTGCCTTCAATATTCGATGATAATGGTGAATTTATCGGCGACTTTTGGTCGGGCGATATTGATGAACGCGAGACCACAGTTTCATTAGTATTTTGCATGGGTTTCGGAATATCATTTAAAAATGGGATATATTCCGATGAACTCATTGACGTATCTTTGGATGAACTAGATTTAGTTTCTTCACGTACTTGATTATTTTTAGCTTCATTATCATTATCAGATTGCGTGTGTGGTGGAGTTTTACTGAGTAATCTCCTTTCAATTTTGTTCTCAGAACCAGATGTAGTGTCTGAAGATGATATTTGACTGTAGGCCAAAGATTTATTCTTTCTTACTTCCTCCAACACTTTAGCTAAGTTCGACAACCGGATGGTGCACTTTTCAGTTAAATCAGCAATTTTCTCCATATTTTGAAGTTTGTCTACTGCTACTTTAACATACTTCAAATCCTCATTAACAGTCTGAGTTCCGGTGGTCATAGGAATTTCACATTTGTGTTTTGCGTTAGTCGTCCAATCACGATGTTCTGTATTTGAAATAGACTGATCTGATGGCGCCATGAATATTTGGTTTCCGCGATCCTGATGTTTACCGCATGTATTCAGGTACACTGGTACTTTTGAAACTGTCTCACTTTCCGGCAAATGTTTGGTTTTGTGCCGAATCTTAATATTACCGGCGTTTGTGGAGCTTTTATTATCAGTTAATCTTGGAGTTGGTGAACTTTTACTACGACTTTTAATCTTGTGATAATTTGATGTTTCAGTTTCATCTTTAGTAGAAGATGAAGATGAAGTCGAGGTACCAAAATTATCAGCAGATACTTGGGTTACCCTTGTAGCCTTCGATCTCAAGTTCTTTGAGACATTAAAAGATTTCACCTTGTGAACTACTTTCTTTCGTAACTGTGGTTGCTGTGGTTTTTGTTTTACATGGCTTTTATCAAAAACTCCTCCATTGCCTTTATTTGAAATATTTTTACTACACTCTTCTATAATCTGTTTCTTTATCATGAGTTTTATTTGCTCTAAAGATATTTGTGTTTCGGCACTCTTAGTTCCACTGAAGTTATTTGGTTCATTAATGATGGAACTTCCTGGAGTAGCAACAGAGCTACATTCTTGATTGGCAACTTCAACAACTCTTAACCCTTCTTTATTCAGGGTTAATAATTTACCTATATAATTTTCAACAACAGGGTTTAGGTTACTCTTTGTAATCGGTCTATTCCGATGTCTCAAATTATAAATAGATTGTGACGGTTTCTTGGGTACATTTTGTGTTACATTTTTGCTACTAACTTTAGTATTGTAACTAGACACCTGGCTCCCAGCCTTGTTTGATTTAGTTTGACAAGTAATTTTCTTATCAGATTTTTTAGGATTTTGCGAACTAAGGCAACTAGATGTATGTGACGAAATATGTCTATGTTTAGATTTACTGCAGTTTTTATGGCAAGATTCTTTTGATTTAACTGATTTTAATTTATTGGAATGGTGCAAACATCTTTTACAATCGCAACTATACTTTTCATCATGATATTGTCGATCTGAATATGCTATATTATCTCGATTCTGTTGATGACGGGGTTTAAAGGTTTGTTCTTTACTTTTGGATTTTTTTAAGAACTTGGGTAGAATTAATTCCGGTGGACTCATGTAAGCAGTAGACGTTGATGAACTCATATGTAAAAACACTGGTCTCTGATTCGGAGAACTGAAGCTTGTTTGAGTATAAGTAGATGTACCAGGCCTATGAATCGTGTCTGTTTTTGGTGCATCACTTGGCAACACGTAAGATAGTTTAAAAGACGTTTCTACACCTTTATCACAATGCAAATCTTGATGAGAATCAGTCGGCCCCGCATCATATTCGCTTTGGCTAGGTTCAGTGGTTGCTTCCGAACAAGGTAAAGGAGCACTCGTTACTTTGTCTTCTTCATTTCCAATTTCTTTTGTCGTAATATCTAACCTATTTTCACTGGAATGTTTCGGAATATTGGTTAACATTTCACGCTGTGCATCACTTTCAGGTACGATAGGACCATCACTAATTTTGTCACCTTCTACGGGTTCTGTTTTACCATCAGGCTTATCGTCATGTTTCTTCCTTAATTGAATCACCACTTCGTAGTTATCATTCTTTAAAATTCCTGAAGCTCCGATATAAAATTTACCAGCTTCATGGCCATCATCATCCATAAGTTTGATGAATCCAGTGTCTGGGGAAGTATTGTTTGCAATATTGGTTGCCGATTTGAATGACGTAGCGGAAGTAGCTGCAGAAGGTTGTGGAGGTGGTGGACTAACATTGTTAGATTTAGAGCAGCCACATTTACAAACTGCGCATGTTTTTGCTATCCTGTTAGTAATGATGAAATTAAAATTAATGAGATATACTTCGTATGAAATTAATTATATTATTCTATATTTAAACATACCTATTAGAAGTGTCACCAATGTCCCAATCACTTGTAGTACCTGAAGAAAAAAAACAGTACATGAACTACCTATAAGGTAAAGCAAGTATACACAGCAGTAAAGATGCATAAAGAAAACAACAGAAAGCTAAAATTACATTTATCTTTATAACTAAAACTATATTACCTTTTTCTTTCTGCAGATCATTTTTGCTGCACTGGCAAAGTTGATTATCACCTAGTTGATTTCGAGTCTTCTGACAATTCCTGTTACAGCAAAATGTCGTGATTATTAAATTGAAAATGAATATGGGTACTTTAATTACATAATTCTAATCTATACTAATTATCAAAAATTCTTTCACTGTTGGAAAGGCCATTTATCTAGGAAGGTTATAGTCTATATTTTATTTTGAAAAAAATTAGGGATTCGTATGAAAATATCGAATTTGTAACACAAGGTATATTATCGAAAACCTATTTATGCGTACGCTGCAAAAACTATTGACAATAGAACAAAATGATGTACTACGGGTTTTTAGGTCTTAGTAAGATCAAAAAAAAAAAGTCCGCGAGAGCATATATCTAACTATCATAGTTTAGTCACAATAACTGCTTTTATGTTCAAGAAAAAATAATTATCGTCCAAAAATTGAAAGTACGTTAAAATAGTAACTTTATATTAATCCTTATCCAAATTAAGTATTATATTATTAAGAGTATTAATGTAGAAGTAAATTACTTTTTGTTTTATTCCAATCTGACTTTTTGTTGAGAAGTTATGACGAGTATAAAACGCAAAAAAATATACACAACGCGGTCCGCGCAAATAAGAACATTGCGAGTACTGTTTGAACCCTTTTTTAACGCAGACAAAGTTGCGCGGGTCAGCTAGTGGTGTATAAAACAACATCTAAATGAACAATGATACCAACAATGACCAAAACATAGAATGTAAATCAATTACCACCAATAACTTTGTTCAATTTCGTTGTACCACAAATCAACATTTGTAGAATAGAACTTCTGAATTTGATAAAGTCTGAAGTGCAAAAGTTATTTTAATATTAATCAGGAATAACAAGAATATTAGTTGTAGCACGTTTGATCAGAAACTTACCCTTTGTCATTTACAGCTTTGTAGACACCTAAAAAATAATAATAATATAGAACAATTAATGCTAAGCGTAAGAGTAAATCTTCTATGTTTTACTTTTACCTATATTGTGGCTCTGATAATCTTAAGTTAATATTTTTAAAAATAAATTACAAATACCTTGATTGATATTTTCCAGTGAACCCTGTTTTTCAGTTCCATCAGTTTTACTATCATCAGACTGTTTCTTACTAACTTTAGACGTCAACGATTCTTTAATTTCAGCCAAAAGTTTTGCAGTTTCCTTACAACTTTTGTCACTTTTAGAATCAAGAATTTTGTAGATGATAATTCTTTCTGTATCTGAAATTTCACTGTCTTTCCGTGGTTTAACTGTTAGTCTAATATTTTCTGATGAACTTACATCTGATGCAGTCGAGGAATTATCAGTGACATCATTATCAATAGTCATGGTTTCAATTCTTTTAGCTGTTTTTTCTTTGCATACATCCTTTGTGGGTGGAGTATGTTTATGTCTTGATCTATATTCATGATAACTATCTACTTTACTAAATTTTACTGAGTTTCCAGTTTTGCCTTCTCGTACTGATGTAGGAATTGTGTGGATGGCGAGATTATTGTCACTGTCGGGCACTGGCATCCAAGAATATTGAAAGTCACCACTTTCAAAGTTATTTACTGGAGATTTGGATTTGCTTCTTTCAACCTGAAAAAGTCCAATTTCCTCATCTTGTAAAAGTACAATTTTTGTATTCTGTAGGAGTTATATTAAAACTTACTCTATTTTTATGCTTGCTGCATTCTTTTTGTATTTTTCTATATTCACACTGCATCTTGTGTTGTCGTCTGTCCTGTTGCATTTGCTGACGATGCTCATCCATATGAGAGCTTCTCTAAAAATTTAAAAAATTGTATTGAGTCAATGTCTATGTGAAACTATTTTTTTATGGAATTTTATTATGTAAGAAACTTTCTTGAAACTTACAATAGGTCTATTTGCATCTTTCGGTAATGATTTCAAGAAATTCATCGTTTCTTTATATTCTTTCTCAACTGTTTCTTTTGTCATAGCCACTTTGTTCCTCATATTGTCTATTCTTGTTTGTGCTTTGTCTTTGTTTGAGTTGTCAATACTTGATTCCCTCATTGCTTTAGAGTAGGCATCATCATCGGTCTGATGATCTCGAGTTACAAATGGTTCATTATTAGGTGCTGGAATGTTGCGAGCATCTCTTGTGGAATGATTGTACATAGTAATGGTATTTCGTTTGGTGGAAGCACTGTCAGGGGCTGTCATTTTTATTATTCTTTCATTGTTATTTTTACCTGAGATAAAAAAATATGGTTAGTATAATTACTATTTAACTTTTTGTGTGACTATTTAAAATCATGGTTCTAACAAACTAACTGATTACATTAGTAAATTAGAAGAATATGTGAAAGGAATGTAGAATAATCCAAACTAAAACATTCTATTTTCTTTACAATCTTAGCTAACATAATAATTCTACTTATTTCCTACAAAAAAAGCGTCTTTAAAATACTTTAAATACTTGACATTTTTGCAAAAAATCTCACTATTTCGAGTTGGTGTTCTGTTTAAATTGTTCAATTTAATTGGAGGTACTTTAGAAACCACCCTTTGATAAGATTTACTAGGAATAACTTTTCTTGGTTCTTGCATTGGGTTGTGCAATAGAACATCATGAGAGCAATGTTTGCATTTCTGAGATTCCCAGGATGGAACTGGAATAACCTGTTCGTCCAGTACATGACACACACAAGCTGTACCTTCAATCCTCGATGACCTAGTCCTGAGAATAGTTTCTTTAACACCAATCAAATCATCAGTTGTTTGTTTTTTATTCATATTAGAGTTTGTATTAGTCTCTCTTAAACGCATAGATCTATTCCTCAGAAACTCAGAGACAAGGTTTACTGGTTCCTTAACTGGGTTTCTCTCATCAGTAATTTGCGCACGTAAGCTTAGTGGCATGCCTTCACTTAACGCAAAAAGATCCAATCTCTTGCTGTTGTCAGATTTCTGATTATTATTAACTTCTGTAAGAGTCTCTTTGTCATCATTTAAGGCTAATATGGGGATATTTGGTTCTGGTTCGTTGACTGGTTCTTCTGATTCGCACTGTGTGGCCATATCATTCTTTGTTGCTTTGTCCTGCTGATTAGGTTCATCTTTAGAAGGTTCCACCATCACATTATTTTGCACCTCCACAGGTTTTTTAAATGTTTTATTGCTTTTGTCCCTGCTTAACTCATTTGCTATTTCCCTACAAATTAAGAAAAATTAGTGAAGCTTTCAATTCCAACAAATAAAAGGCTTTTATGTTAATAAGTTTACACTGGTAACAAAATAATGAATTCGAACTTTTAATTCAAATATGTTTTACCGAGCATGTAGTTTTCTATCTAGTATTTTTTTCTGTTCATCTAATTTTTCTTGTTTTCTCCTTCTTAATTCGGCTGCAGCTTCTCTAGCACGGGCTTTGCTTAGGTCCGCTTTTTCGGGAGAGTGATCTAAAATACAGTTAGTTCTATATTATATTTCCAAACTATTTGATTATGTTTTAACAGCACAGTTTCTGATGTTTTGTAAAACTTACCGTGTCGCACTTCAGAAGCGCTTCTATGACTGGTTCCAACATTCTCAATTCCTTTTGTATATAAAACCTCCAATTGCTTAACTAATTCTGCTTGCTTTTTTAAATAGTGCTTTTGTTTGCTAATGTCGAGGTCAACCACCTGTTTCAACTTTTCAACTTTAGCACGCTGCCTAATCTTCTTTGCTATATCTTTTGATTGTTCACGTACCTGAAATTTCCAGTTGAATAATGTAAAAAGTAATTTTAAACACAAATCGTAAACTATAAGCGATAAAATTTAAATTGTAGGACCTGCTGAAGTCGAAGCTTTCTTCGTCGTTGAAATTCGTTTGTTTTCAACGTTTCTATTTCAGATGTCATCTTGGCATTTAAAACAGCACTGAGTTTAATATTTTTACTATAAGAAGTGTTTTCAAATAAATATAAACAAACAATCAAAATGCTGTATTTTGAAAATCGAAATTGATTGAATTTTTTAAAAGTAAAATTCAGTTGGATTTTGCAGCACAGATTATGTTTGCAGCACACTGATAGGTCCACAGATTATACAAGTTTAGGGCTGTTTAGGTTCTATCGCGGTGATGCAACAAGACTTACTCAAACGTACCCTAGGATTGGATTCCCTATGACAGTCACTGCCCAGTGCGACGCGCAATTGCACAAATTTAATGCTTAATAATTTTGAAACTGTTTTGTTGCTATAAAATTTAGTAGTTAACCATCAAATATTAAATGAATATTTAATTAATATAGTAATAATTATTAAAGCCAACATAAAGGCATAAAGATTACTAGGTTACATTACTTGGTCAACCCAGGAAACCTGGATATACCTCTAAAACGTAGGTATGTTAAGAGTTGAAGTTTGTAGTTTGTGTGAGTTGTTTCCATAATCCATAGTAGCGATGGGCGTTATTAACCATAACTGGTTATATATGCAGTTACGAGCTCGAACAGTGATCACTCGTTTTCCACTACAACAAAAACTAGTGATATTCATAACGCCATTTAAACGATCGAAATAGGCATCAGTCTTCAATAACTCTTTTAATCACAACGCCATAAAGTTAAATCGAATTCACTCTTATGTTTAAGGCATAGCGTCGATGTTTGGCTACTTTCACTACTCACGCAAAATCACTGGTTTTACAATATTCGTAATGACAAGATGAAAACGACGTTTTACATTGACCACCTTACACATAGCTTTGACAACGTAAAGGAGTAAAACGAGTAATGTAAAACGCGCCTAAAAAAATAGTATCGATACACGATACGTGTGCGTGAAGAAGAATTAAGTTATACTGCTACCTAACCAAACGATTTTACGTTACAATTATCACGTTTGCTTCAGAACGTTGTGAAAATAACTAGTTATAAAAATCACTAGTTAAGAAACTAGTTATTGGAAATCACATAACGCTTACGTTACGTTATCTCAAAAACCGATAACGACCCATCGCTAATCCATAGTGTTTCATGGCTCCTCTACATGATGACCCAGCGCTTGGCTAGAAAAATGGCCATGCGATGGTTGTAAAGGATCTATCTACACGATGGCAATGTTCAATTGTGATCTTTGCGTTTAACGAAACGGACGTGTAAGCTTTAGCCGCAGCAGCTTTATATTATTTATTTAGCACGTACAATTATTTTCTGAATGTGTACAACAAAAATATTAAAAGGAAATGGCGTAGAAAAAGATGGTGGATGTTAACTATTTATCGCAACAGGACTAAGTAACTGCCTGGCTGACGTATAGATGCGTACCGCCATCGCTGGCCCATTAACTTTGATGTGTGGACAAAAAACCGACACCCCGGCTATTCCACCAGCATCGTACGCACCATAAGCCAGCATATGGCCCTACGCTCTCTTTATGATGGACCACTATGATGGACCATCATTATGGGTCAACATGTAGAGGAGCCACTTGTCACCGATACCGTTTCGGACGATTCTCGTTAATGGAAACCAAAGGGCGCTATCTAGTGACAAGATTTTGCCTATCGATCAGTTGATGAAACAAACAAATGATGGTTTTAAAAAACTGGTACAATTCAATCGAATGAATTCATCGCCATGCTTGCTTTTTTGGATTCCCATAAATAGGTACTAAAATAATTAACAGCAATTGGTTGCCGTTTTTTTCTGGAAATAGATATAGGAAAATAGGTCAACTTTACCTCCTGGGGTAACTTTGCCCAAATAATCGACTTTTAGAAAACCAAGTAATATCTCAAAAACAATTAAACCGATCACGAAATCAATTGAATTAGTAGAAACTTAACTATATTTGTGGCAAGCGTATATACTGCAATTTTGCGTAAACTTGCTCCGTTGCCCAAACATACTTGTTAAAGACGGAGGTGTCCTAAATGGGCCAATTTTCGATAAGTTTGTAAAGTGAATTGTGAATAATGGATAAAACATCGGCAAGTTTAATTGATTGTGTTTATTTAAAACAACTAACCATGTATTTTAGTGATAGTTTCGTTGCTGTAGCATAAATATTACAATATTTATGGAGGTGGGCAATGTTTTTTAGAATGATATAGCTGTAGGTATCGTTAACATTGCCCAGCATTGGAAAACGTCTAGGGTTGAATCGTTTTGTTTTCCATTTCATAAGTTTTCTAATAGTTGAGTTGGGTAGCCTCTTTTGGAGTTGCGTAATCCAACACGGAGTTCTTAATATTATAATTTCGCAATGTTGATGTGTTAGTTCGTCCATTTGAGATTTTGGTGAAATACGGTACGGTATTTACTAATTTTGTAATTCTTTAGGAATACAGAAATAATACATTCACAGAGTAAATAATTTTTATCTGATGCAATTACAGTTAAATCCTAATCATTTTTATTTTCCCAAATTCAATATTGGTGATCAAGCAATTTGTAAAGCCTCTGCGTCATGACTCTGAGGCCTTTCAATATTTTAAATAATTTTTCCCGAAATTGTCAGAGGCTAAAATTAAAGCTGGTATTTTCATCGGTTAAATGAAGAAAATAATGGTCAGTGAACAATTCCTACAGCTCCTCAGTACCCACGAAAAACAAGCGTAGCTCAGCCTTAAAGCTGTGATTCATGGCTTTCTTGGCAACAGAAAGGCAGAGAATTACACGGAGCTTATTATTGATATGCATCACAACTTATGGGTTGCAGAATGTCTTTGAAAGTCCACATGCTACATGCTCATTTGGATAAATTTAAAGACAACTTGAGCAAGGGGAACGTTTCCACCTAGATGTAATGAACTTTGAAAAGCGTTGTCAAGGACAATATAATGAAAACATGATGGGTGACTACATTTGGGGGCTCATACGAAAAAGCCTCAACTTACACGGAAGAAATACCAAATCTGTTAAAGTCAATAAAAATATGTGCATTCAAACCTGTTTTCCTTTTACATATAATTGAAATTATATGTAATTTTTTTATATGAAATATCATAAAAAAATAAATTTTGTTTTAGTAACTACAAAAGCAAACTTTATTACATAAAAATATTTTTTCATAATTAGTTAGGCATAAGTTATGGGAGCGACGCGACGGGAAAGAGTGCCGATGGCGTAACGCGTCGCGTCGTCCCTCATAACCCCGTGCTGGGTTCTGGCCTCAGCCGGGGTTCGGACGCTGAGTGTGAGCGGTTGGAGGTTTTAGTGCGGTTCAACTCCCACATACCGCCCCGCGGGCGGGGATTCGGTGATTTCCTCCAACTAAAAAAAAAAAGGCATAAGTTATCAAGATCAAAGGTACAGAACTCAGACTCAAAATTCGTGTTGACTTGTCAATTGTACACGACATATTGTGTTACATTTCAAATAAGGAAAGAGACACTATTTTCCTTTTAATAAAATATGTTTATTTATAAAAATAACAAAAAATATAGTAGTACTACATAAAGGAACTAAGGCTACCCAGTCACTGAAATTATGCAACCGTTTTCAAATGATTTGTCATAAATCGGAGAAGATTTTGCGAATCCACTTGGTACAAGCGGCAATATTAATCATCAATCGAATGCATCACCAATAGCGTCTGCAGCAGCGACTCCTCCAGCAGCAACTCCTCCAGCAGCGACTCCTCCAGCAGCAACTCCTCCAGCAGCGACTCCTCCAGCAGCAACTCCTCCAGCAGCAACTCCTCCAGCAGCGACTCCTCCAGCAGCAACTCCTCCAGCAGCAACTCCTCCAGCAGCGACTCCTCCAGCAGCAACTCCTCCAGCAGCGACTCCTCCAGCAGCAACTCCTCCAGCAGCAACTCCTCCAGCAGCGACTCCTCCAGCAGCAACTCCTCCAGCAGCAACTCCTCCAGCAGCGACTCCTCCAGCAGCAACTGCTCCAGCAGCAGCTGCTCCAGCAGCAACTCCTCCAGCAGCAACTCCTCCAACCCCTGCTCCTTCACCAATTCCTCCTCCTGTTCCACAGCAAGGATCTACAATTATCGAGCCACAATCTCCATCACCATTTCCTCCCCCCAATCCACCTCCAAGTCCTTCCCCCAGTCCACCTCCAAGTCCTTCCCCCAGTCCACCTCCAAGTCCACCTCCAAGTCCTCCCCCCAGTCCACCTACAAGTACTCCCCCCAGTCCACCACCAAGGCCTCCTCCTAGTCCACCTCCAAGTCCTCCCCCCAGTCCACCACCAAGTCCTCCTCCAAGTCCACCTCCAAGTGCTCCCCCCAGTCCACCAGCAAGTCCTCCTCCTAGTCCACCTCCAAGTCCTCCCCCCAGTCCACCACCAAGTCCTCCTCCAAGTCCACCTCCAAGTGCTCCCCCCAGTCCACCAGCAAGTCCTCCTCCAAGTCCACCTCCAAGTCCACCACCAAGTCCTCCTCCCGCTCCTCCTCCTCCTCCTGCTCCTCCTCCCACTCCTCCTCCTGCTCCTCCTCCCACTCCTCCTCCTGCTCCTCCTCCTCCTCCCGCTCCTCCTCCTCCACTGAATCCTCCTCCTGCTCCTCCACCGATTCCTCCACCCGCTCCTCCTCCTCCACCAATTCCACCTCCGATCCCCCCACCAATTCCACCTCCTATACCTCCTCCGATCCCCCCACCAATTCCACCTCCGATTCCCCCACCAATTCCACCTCCGATTCCCCCACCAATCCCACCTCCTATGCCTCCTGTCCCAACACAGTCTACTCCGTGGCAGTTTCCAGCATATGCTTTGCAATTCTGTGTGGCCGTATAGATGAGAGCATTCACTAATTTCATAATTATTTCTTCACTGAGCCCTCCGTTGGATGGTCCATCGTCGAGAGATTTCAGAATTTGTAGTAATGCACCCAGTTCCTCAATCGCTGAACGGCATGAATCATAATCACATTGGATTGGTGCAGCAAGTGTTGTAGTCGTCGCAGTTGGAACATACGCGTAGGTCCGAACACGTCCCATGTATTGTGCTTGTAATGTCTGCAAGATAAAAAAATAATGATAATGTCTATTTTATCGTAACTTATATTACCAGGATACTTAAATCAAATTGTCACTTACCCCTATCACAAAGGATATTACTAGTAAATATGTATGCGCGGGCACAGCCATATTTCTATGAAACTGAGCGCTCCAATTTTTTACCCTTTATATTACTTTTGGATATTGCAAAATTTTATTGTTCAATTTCTACGTCACCTATATTTTTGTTTCGTAAATAGATATTGGCCCAAGGCGCCTAACTGATACTTTGGTTGCATTAACTGAAATAGTCACGTATATGCTTGATAAGCTCACCAAAACCCACATGACCTAGATTATTACTTTATATTTGCAATCTGTACCTACTAATTTAAAGAGATGGCCGATGTTTATAAGCATAATGATTAAATGTCCATTCTTATCTAAAATATATATATTTTTTTAATTAGAGGCGTCCTCCAAATTTAATTCGTTGAGACTATTGCATACAAAATAATTCTGCGTATCTAGCCTAACGTAATAAATAATACCTATAGTTGGAAATAGTAATATCAAATACTGGTTTGAAACGATAATGCACGTACATTATTAAATAATGCGGATTTTAGGGCCCTGGCCCACGGCGAGTGTTTGAAGCGATGCAGTCGCCATACTGTCGCGCGTAGCATCGATACAAACGCGAAGCTGTCGCTAGCTGTGTACCCTCGCACACGGGACCAGATTCAGTCGCTTGACTCTACCGATGTCGTCCGACGCGGTCCCACGTTTGTATCGATACATTCGCGATGCAGTAGCGCGTTGCAAAAGCGACTAACACGCGTTAAAAGAGATGTTGTCGTGAATTTGCTAAACGCGCGACTGCATCGCTACAAATAGTCGCCGTGGGCGAGGGCCCTTAGTGGTAGAGGTTAACACACACAAATAAGAGTTAAAAAACGCGCATGGCGTAGGTAGCAGACCAACTAGATTAAGTGACTTTCCTCCTGCATAGTAAATATATTATAACAAAAATAAAAATCATCGTATCAAGTCACTGTTCAAGTACTAAATTATATAGTTCCCTCGGCTAAATCTTTGACAGTCATGGATACAGGACCAAAACTTCAACGGCAAATGAATCCCAGATATAAAGCGAATTGGTTTTCAATTATTACTTTCGGGTTTGTTAAGCCATTGTAAATAACTTGTAGGTTGATAAATTAATATAAGATATAGGTCGGATTCGTCTTTACTTTTATATTTTTAAAATAGTTACCTACCCAAAGGAAATCTGAAACGTAACGAACCACTTTTTTCCAAGATGCAAGAGATGATTCATCATTTTTATCAAACATTACTAACCTAAGTTTGATTTCGACAATATATTTTTTTGTTGTATTGCCATGCAGGAAGATGAGCAGACAAGCTACTTAATCGTAAGTGGTATAGGTAGTGGCCTGCAATTTCAGAGGAGACTATATTTCACTACTTACTTCTTACAAATATCCTTCTATAAATGTGTCTCTAAAAGCTTTTGGATGTATTTTACTATGACGTATGTGGGACTAGATACTAACATGCGATAAGTTCACTAAGATTCACTGTTGAAAAAGATTAACTTCAAGTAGTTTTTTTTATATAAAATGCTTCTCAATTTTACATTGTTATAATTTTGCAGTTGGACTTTGGAAACTTTTAAATTCGGATATAGCCGCGATATAACGGATAGTGACCTATACGCACCGCTACCAGAACATCGATCAGAAAACTTGGGTAAGCTTTAAAGTTCCATGAAACTTTGCGTATACTTTTTGTAATTAACTTGATTATTTCATATTTTTAAATTCCATAATTGTAAAACTTGCCCGGATTCGGAGGACTGGGTCATTGATAGGACCAATTTGATCAATTAAGAACACCAAAGTGAGAGAGAGTGGTTCTATAGTTTCCAACTAATAATTAATTAAACTTGATCCAATATTACACTGAAATATCAATGCCAACGATTATTCAGGAAACGCTATACAAAAGGCTTGGGATAAAGAGATAGCACAAAACCATCAGAAGGATACTAAACCTAGTCTTTGGCGAGTTCTTTTTAAAGTCTTCGGGTCGGAGTTTATGTTTTACGGTCTCATACTGGCTGCAATGGAGTTCTTAATAAGGTCATTTTAACACTATATTACTATCTTAAAATAACAGTTAGTTTAGATATTCTCGAGATTGGTATTTTATAGAGCTTTACTAATCTAAGCATAGGCCAGTGCCAATCACGACTTACTAATAATTATAATTCCTTAAAATTGATGTAACGATCGTTTGGCTTTTAGATCGGTTCTAAGCTTTTAAATCTCTTCCCATACAAAGGTAGACCTTAGTTAATATTTAATACGCAGGTATTTCATAATGTTGACACATTTTGCAATTATTAAATACCTAATTTCAACACATTGTTTTCTTAATAAAGGTTACAGCAACCTCTTTTTCTCGGATTATTGCTGCGTTATTACAGTCCAACTCAAGATAATAATTTCGGAAACATCACGTAAGTTATTGAAACATAATCGTAAAAAAACCTATTTCAATTTCAATTTTCTCACCTATTTAACGTAAAAAGCTTGTCTGTTTATGATAAACTTAAGTAAATATCTTAGTATTCTTCACTTAGTGCCTATGTCTTAATGGGTATGTAGGAATTGAAACGCACTAAAACCTCCAATACTCAGCGACCGAACCCCGGCTGAGGCCAGAACCCAGCACGGGGTTATAAGGGACGGCGCGACGCGTTACGCCCACGGCGCTCTTTCCCGTCGCGCCGCCCCGAAGTTCATCATCTAGCGTATTACAAGAAATAAAACTGTTTTTTCCATACCTCAGAACCAGTTCTACATATTTATCCCGCCTATTCAACTTTTACGAGATAGAAGGCAGTATTTCTTGGGGAGAGGCGGTATTCTCCGCTTTTGGTATAGTTTTCTGCAGTACAGTCAATGTGATGGTACAACATCCTGTTATGATGTGTGTTATGCATTTGGGCATGAAGATGAGGGTCGGAGTCTGTAGTCTTATATACAGGAAAGCCTTGAAAGTCAGTCTTCAAGTCATCTCTGAGAACAGTGCTGGTTTAGTCGTGAACTTAATGGCAAATGACGTCAATCGATTTGATTGGGGACCTATTTTCGCACATTATCTTTGGATTGGACCTTTAGAAACTTTGGTACGAATATCATTTCACTTTATTTCAAGCAAAAAATGACGGATGTTATTCTGTTCGGCGATTTTAAAAAGCCTGCTAATAGCCTTGTCGAAGTTCCACTAAACAAGTAAGGACACCTATTAGATCTAAAAGCATATGCAGCATGCACCCATATCCATGCTTTGATTAAAATTCTAGACATTTAGTAGGTGTTTCCACACTTCCTCTCACATTGTATATTATAATGACGTCACAATAATATATGACAATTAATAATCTATCCTTTTAAATTGTTATTGTTGAAATGTTATTGTTTTAGTTCATGACTGTTTATCTGTATCGCGAAATGGGAATGACTGCAGTTTATGGTTCTTTGGTGCTCGTTGTTGTGATTCCATTTCAAAGTGCGTACATTGATTTTTACATTAATAATACGTTAAACGATTAATTAACGTCTTGTAATGTTCTTATTGTCTTATAAAAATCAATTGTCAAACAACTAATCAGTCTCTAAATTATCCTAATGTACAACATGATAGACCGGACGTACAGTTTACCAATTTTTATATATTTTTCAGAGTTTAAAATGAGAAAAATTATAGGTATAATTATAATATATTTTATAATTTATATTGCTTTTTAATTTATAATGACTACTTTTAGTATACCTTGGTACTCGGACGGCATACTATAGAAAAGCAACGGCTGTTAAAAGCGATGAACGAGTGAAATTGATGAAAGAAATTATAATAGGCATAGAAGTTATTAAAATGTATACATGGGAGAAACCGTTTCAAATAATAATAGACACGGTTAGACGGTATGTTGTATGAACAGTTGTAATTCAATATCATATAAATATTATGAATCAATCTCATACAGCAAAAGTGCCAAAATTCTTAGATTGCACACTCATCTGGTCATGTCACACCCTACATACGTCCCCTAGAATACGTCCTATTTCAAATATTTTTAAAGAACACGCCGACATCATCATTAATTAAAAGAATAGCAATGGATTGTGTGTTGAAAATAGTCAAATGTTTTATTTTTGTGTTTAACTCTAAGGATAAGAAGCCGCCTATTTGCTTCTATGAATAATTTCCGACGACCTATCTGTACTAACTAGTAACTACCAATACATAATAATATAGGGTTACCGACGCCGACAAAAAGCAATAAAGACAGCCTTCCGTTTTCAATTCAAAATGACCTAGTGACAATTTATAATGCTGTGATAAGAAATTAGTCCATACCCTCACGTATGTGTTATGTTGTAACCAGTAATGTAACAATATAAGATAGTTACATAATGTTTTAGACATGAAATACACTGTATCAAGATGACATCATATATTCGGGGAACCATTATGTCTTTTATAATGTTTATCTCTCGTTTCGGGATATTTATTACGGTTCTATTATATGTCACGTTCGTTGGACACATATCAGCCGAAAATGTTTTCTTTCTGACGAGCTACTACAATATAATAAAGCAAACGATGTGTTTGTATTTCCCCCAAGCTGTTGGTCAGGTGAGTATTTCATCCTTCTAGAACCTTATCGTTCTCTCTTCCTCCATTTTATCGTTATTTACAGGACCAATAAATTAGTCCGTTTAAATTTTCTCTCTTGCTTTCGAACAAGACCAATGTTTCATTAATAAAATGTGATTCTCAAGATCGTTATTTATTTCTTAACTTATGCCTAATGGAAGCATTCCCATCAACCTATTTTGTACTACGTTAAATACCGTTGTAACAAAAGCTTAAATTTGGAAATGTATTTTATTGTTTAAAGATTGCCGAAATGAAAGTAGCTGTTCAAAGAATTCAAGAGTATCTTATAAGTGAAGAATGCCAAATTGAACTACGAACAGCTCCAGAAGAAGTTACAGTTGCAAAAAAAAGGAAACCTAAAAAACAAGTCACTATCAATGGTATGACTTAAAATATTTCATATATTAGAGTACCTAATTTACGAGATTATTTCAATTGAATTTATTTTTAGTGACTCCGAAAATTCCAGAACACCCTAGTCTTGTTAACCTACCAACAACGAGTAATTCTCAAAGTCAAACAAAATATATAGATAAAGGTGTGTATTATATGTATATAAGTACACTTGTAAGACTTCCAAATAGGTATGTTGACAAAAATTATCATAACTAACATTACGTTTGGTTCAAGATAAGCCTAGATCAATTGCTGTCCAGTTTAACAATGTTAGCACGCAATGGATCAATTCGGTTGACAAGAAGGACGTAGAAGGAATAAATCTAACTGTTAGTATAAAACCAACAACTCGTAAGTGTTTGTTATTTAATCTTAAATCTAGTGGTTCTAATGGAAGATTTAATATGATTTTGTAGATCAATTCCGAAACTATGGCAATTGTGGTCGGATCCGTTGGCTCTGGGAAATCGACATTGTTACATTTAATTCTTAAAGAACTGCCTTGTACATCAGGAAGCATAGAAGTAAACGGGAGTGTTAGTTACGCCAGTCAAGATCCTTGGCTATTTGTAGGTAAAAAAACAACTGACTGTCAATTTAAAATGAAACGGTTAATAGCTATGAAGTTTTATCCATTTGAAAATATCTAGGTTCGGTGAGACAGAATATTCTTTTTGGGCAATCTTTTAACAAATCTAGATATTTAGAAGTATGTAAAGTGTGCGCTCTGGAAAGGGACATCTCTTTGTTTCCACACGGAGACAAAACTGTGGTCGGAGAACGTGGAGTATCGTTAAGCGGAGGACAACGAGCTCGTATCAATTTGGCTAGAGCTGTATATAAAGAAGTAGGTATCGTTTCTATATTACTTTATTCTGTTGTCATTGCTTTTGATGACAAAGATTTTTTTCAGGCTGATATTTATTTACTGGATGACCCACTGTCGGCTGTAGATACCCATGTCGCTAAGCACATATTTGAAAGATGCATTAAAAGGTACACAATATTTTTCCTGTAAATGTTACTGTGAAATGTTCAGATAAGTATTTTTTGCCCATCTGCAGGTATTTAGCGGAGAAAACGGTTATATTGGTTACGCATCAATTACAATTCATAAAATCAATGGATCAGATTATAATAATGGAGAAGGGAAAAATAATTGCCGAAGGTGGCTTTGAAAACCTGAGTGTAACTATGATTATTTTTACACTCATATTCAAATAACAACTCTAATAAAAATTAAGTGAAAAATACCATTTTTAAGGATAAGGAGCTAAAATTACTGCAATTTATTAATGAGAATGCCAAAGAAACACGAGAAGATGAAGATACGTTAATTTCTAAGGCTTCCCAAATTCAACCTAGTACAATGAGCTTACATGGCAGACGTTATTCCATGATTATTGACACTAGCATTATTGTAAGAATATTGTTTCATTTCAATATTATATTCTCTCTTAATCCCATAAATAAATAAAGACTTTTTTAGGATCAAAAGCCAGAAAGTGAGTCTCAAGCTATAGGACGAGTCAAAGGGACAGTCTATAGAGATTATTTTCTAGCTGGTGCATCATGTCCATACGTCACAATTGTTTGTTTCATGTTCTTCTTGGCTCAGTTGTGCGCCAGTGGTTGTGATTATTGGATAAGCCGATGGTATAATTGTTTTTCTACTTTCCTTTCGTGTTTTTGTTATTATAATTGAGGATTATTCTTGAAATGAAATAAAACTAAAAGAACACAAGAAATGCTTTGTCGATATTGTGTTTTTTTCTGTTCTTCTCATATCATTTTATTACGAACAGGAGTGCTGTAGAAGACAGGTTAACAGGTGATGCAACTATGGACAGTATAATTTGGGATGAAGAAGAATTATATCGACACGATTTCGTCTCAATATTTGCAGTGATAACGACAGGGACTATAGTTGTTGCCTTGATAAGAGCTTTTCTGTTCTTCTCATTATGCATGAAGTCTTCTATATGGTAAAACCTAAGACTTAGATTTGTATAGTGTATATGCAATAATATACATTAAATAAAGTATTTCTTTCTAAATAGTAAAGTAGATGATGGATCAATAACTGGCTTCTTCTATTTCAGTCTACACGATGGCATGTTTGAGTCCATATCTAGGTCGCCAATGAATTTCTTCCACGCTAATCCATCTGGGAGAATATTAAATAGATTCAGCAAAGACATGGGGGCCGTTGATGAATTGTTGCCTCAGGCTATGATAGATTGTTTTCAGGTGATCAAAATTTATTTACAACGCAAGTTTTAATAGATTCATTCAGCATTCTATAAAATGGTAGGTACACAATCGTTCCTTCGAATAACATCAGACCACTCGTTCTTCTTCTTTCTTTTATTTTTCTTCTATGCTTGCACTGTTTCTTTATATTTAGCTTGATCAGTAAAACATGATTATTATTTCAGATCATGCTGAATTTACTAGGAGTAATAGTAGTAATATTATTCGTCGATGTAGCTTTATTAATACCTATAATATCAGCAATAATCATTTTCTATATCTTACGTGTGATATACATTCGTACAACTGGTGCAGTTAAGCGATTAGAAGGAATAAGTAAGTTAAATTTTAATGAGAAACCTAGATCATAAAAATCATGGTGATTTTGGGACTTTGGAATTTACCCAGCTTATCTTCATATCCCACTTAAAATTTGGTTAGTGCCATTTTTTTCCCTCTCGTTTTGTCGCTCGTGTGTCACTTCTATTCTTACAGCAACATTTAGTGTTACATGATCCTCACCAAATGTTTGAATGCTTTCTCTTTCAAACTACCCTAAGATTATTATATTAAATATTATTTTTGTCCAGCTCGAAGTCCAGTATTCAGTCATGTGAACGCAACTGTACTGGGTTTGGCTACTGTACGCTCTTTCGATGCTGGGTTTCTACTGGCCCAGGAGTTCGACCGTCATCAGGACTTACACAGTGCTGCCTGGTATCTTTTCATATCATGCAGTCGAGCCTTCGGATATTTCCTGGACGTTATCTGCCTTATGTTTATAATATGCGTAACTTTTAGCTGCTTGATGAAAATTGGTAAGAATTTGTAGGTTTGTTTTATAGGAAACTACTATAGTATGGACAAATGACCGAACCTTTTTTTAATAACGTATTAACGTTGCATTTTTTAAGTATCGCATAATTGAACACCTATAAAGAATTAATTTTGTTACATCTCTAAAATATCGATTTGATGGTCGGATTTTATCAAAGTGAGGAAAACAGCTAAAATAAACATTGATTAATTTTAAGAATTCGATGGAAGCAGTGTTGGCTTAGCTATAACCCAATGTATTTCGTTAACTGGCGTTTTTCAATGGGGCATGCGACAATCAGCAGAAATGGAAAATCAGATGACGAGCGTTGAACGAGTTCTCGAATATACGAAACTACCCAGAGAAGCTGCTCTAGAAAGCGTAAAAGATTTTAAATTATTTCTTTCCCACAAACTCAATTCACTAACAGTAGATATTTCTAGAAACTCAATATGTTATTGAAAAACCCAAATTAAATGGATAAGTAAATAAAATCAACATGCGTAGAAAATTATTTAGTAAATAACGTAACCTTTAGGAACCCGATAAAGAACCTCCTTCAGACTGGCCTTCAGAAGGACGCATAGAATTCCGAAACTTGAGTCTAAAATACAGCCCAGACGGAAATCAGGTTTTACACGAACTGCAACTTAATATTCAGCCAAGGGAAAAGGTAAAATTAATACCAATCTCATAATTTAGGGCTCTAACAAGAATATTAATTATTTCTGCTGCATTTATGACGTCAGAGTAGAGATTCGTACACATAAACATCGACAGGTTTGATAAGTATCCTTAGTTATTGATGAAGATGTCACATATTGGACTTTGGTCTTCTTTTCTTCGTTGACTTTCTTTCTGCTTTCTCTATCTTTTAATTAATTTTTACTTGATTCAGATCGGTATAGTCGGAAGAACTGGTGCAGGAAAATCATCAATCATTGCTGCTCTGTTTCGACTGGCTTATTTGGAAGGAGCTATCGTTATTGATGATATAGATATTACTACTATTGGATTACATGATCTAAGACAAAACATATCTATTATACCTCAAGTGAGAAGAACCTTTTTAATTTTGCAGTATTTAATTTAACTTTACCAAAAACGTATGAAATATTTTAAAATTTAAGGAGCCGGTTTTATTCAGCGGAACAATGAGGAAAAATTTAGATCCTTTTGACGAATATGCAGATGAGACCTTGATAAATGCACTCAAACGAGTTGAGTTACAGAATTCAGAGGATACTGATGGTTGGTTGAAGATAAAATATTTTTTTTTTAGCTCCAGAGAACTAAGAACATAATTTAGTATCGTTGACGTGTTACTCACCCAAACTGGTTCTTCATCATCCATCCATCTCGTTAATGTCATGCTATTCAGTTGTCATAGCACCTCTCCTTATTTCGTCGGTAGGTTTTGCCTTCTTCGAGTAAAGCTTCCTTTATACTATAATAGTTGCTAGGTACTGTTTAGGAATATTCAAGTAACGGTTTGTGTCCCTGACATTGCAGATGTCCATGAGCGACACTTCAGATCTTCCAAAACAATGAACTGTTTACCAATACATTAAAATATTGAAGAGAAAAAAAAACAATTGTTTATAGTTAAGAGGTTCACTGTGATTAAATACTTTTCAACAGAACGGAAAGTTGCAATACTCGTATAATTTTTAGAATTATTCTACGTAGGTACTAAATTATGAACATGCATAAGATGCAACATACATCCTCATAGGTGTACTTTACAAAGAAGTATCCGAAGGTGGTTCAAACTTCAGTGTAGGAGAACGTCAGCTAGTTTGTTTAGCGAGAGCCATTCTACACAACAACAGAATCTTAGTGCTGGACGAAGCGACGGCTAATGTTGACGCTCAAACAGACTCGTTGATACAAAACACTATAAAGGAACACTTTAGGGACTGCACGGTTTTGACTATAGCGCATAGACTAAACACTATCATTGACTCTGATAAGGTAACATTTATAAATTTAGATGAATATAGAGATGAACTTTGTAGAAATTGATGTCGACCTCTTGTGGTTTTACTTTTATCTGAACTATGAAACCTGTAATAAGTCGAAAGTGATATTAGTGGCGAAGTAGCGGGTCAGTTTTAGGAAAATAAAACTTGATATTTAAATAGCTGATCATAAGAGTAGGGTACATCTGAGCCCATCCTCGATTACTTAATAATATACAGGGTGGATCTGTAACGTTATACAAACTGAGACCAGGTGAATGACCTGTCGTAATACAACTATAAACACTTTTTTGGAATTAGATAAACTTTTCTTCAATGTCAGAAAGAAGCACGCAGTGTAATACACCATAAAATAAATTTAAGCCTATACCAAAACTAGAAGTGGGTCTAAGTTGTATTTAGACAGGTCATTCACACCAGTTCAGTTGGTACAAGGTTACAGATCCTGATATAATTACACAACTATTATTTTTACATACCACGTCATAATTATTCTCATAGACCACATGTATCATACAGATTCTGGTGCTAGACGCTGGGAATCTTGTTGAGTTCGATCATCCTTATGTTCTTTTACAAAACAAAAAAGGAATTTTCCGTAAAATGGTGCAAGAGACAGGACCGGTGATGTCAAAATTACTCCATAAACTAGCAGCCGAGGTACCATTCTTTGTACATTTATATGTGACTACCTCGCAACTTCGTCTGCGTCAAAAAGGAGTTCAGGCAGCACTGTTAGATTTTAATAAGACCTACAAACCCGTAGTACATCATATTGTTCTATAAATCAAGTTTTCTCAGAGCACGCGATGTAAGAAAGTATTTGATTTTTTTTCTCACCCTTGGCTAACATTTTGTACAAATCTCTATTTTTTTTCAATTAAATCTATGAGCTTTCGAATGGTAAAAGGATGTTTAAAAACGGTCCAGTATTTATTGAGCTTGTTCATTACAATTTACAACCAAACAAACAAAGTTTTCCTCTTAATATAATAATTAGTGTAGAAATACATATTATTATGTAATTATAATATTTTCTTTCTATTAATATTTCTTAGTTCGGTTTGATTTTTTAATTCTGCTATGTGTGCATGTATTGTGTGGAAATAGCCGTGGCAGAGTGGTTGAAGCGCTTGCCTTCCGTACGGGAGGTCGCGGGATCAAATCCGGCCGGCTTGTACCTCTAAATCTTAATATGAAAAAGATTTATGTGCAATTTTTCACAACACCACTGGCTAAAAACGGTGAAGGAAAACATCGTGAGGAAACCGGCATATCGGAAAAGGGTTCTAAAAATCCTTTGACGATATGTTAAGTCCCCAATCCGCATTAGGCAAGCGTGTTGGACTATGCCTAACCCCTCTTCGGAGTAGACCTGAGCTCAGCATTCTTAAAAATGTTCTTCCTATTTCAGAAATATAAGAAGGATTGAATATGCGGAATGAAACCACGAGAATGATAATAATATAAACATTTATTTTTAAAATAATAATAACTTAGCTTATAAAATAACGTAACAATAGTGTATATTAATTTAGTATCGATTAATTTATAATGTTATTATATTATTGAGATAATATTAAAATAAATGCAGTTAAATACCTAGATGTTTTTATATTGACCTACAACATTTTGATTACTGTAAATTGTGATGTAATTCTTGTGCAATTCTTTTAAATGCGAGATTTCTCGACAATCGAGATCTCAAGTGACAAAAGTAAATAATAGAATTATAACCCTTTAAAAGTTGTAGTTTCTAAAATATACAATGTCACCGACATATTTTTAGTACTTAGTACTAAGTCCCTATAATTTGGGGACCATCTTCAATACTTTGAGGTATTTCAACCATCACACACTACTGATGGTGATATTATGTCTGTCGATACTCTGTACATAAATATTACATCGATTACTTTAACATACAATTGAATTAGTTAAATAGTTTCAGTATTACAATTTAAGCTTGCCAACTGAAGCGACATACGTTTCTTGAAATCCTCGACTATTCGTTGTAAACGGCTGAAAACATTAATGAAATGCTATAAATTTCTCTTCCTCTAGTTGACTTCAAAGCTGTTCGATGTCTCAATATTTAAACAGTATTTTTATGACTACTCACATTTTATCTTCTTCGAATTCAAGCGGCGGTACTGACGCTAAAGCTTCTTTTAGATAGTTCCTGTAACAGAAGTGTAGGGGAGACCGAGGGGATTTGAAACAAAGGTGAGTTGAAACAGTACTGATTTCTTAGAACTCAAAACCGTTAGCGAGTTGCAACGTCGCTTTTCAACAACAACCCACCTACCCGCAACCGTGTCAGTTCAGTCAGTCGCGTGAGTTGCGTGGTTGTGGAGTTTTGTGTGCCATGTGACAAAAATCGAGAAAAGTAAGTTTTTCACGTATTTTTACGATGCCTATATTTTGATGGAGGTTTTGCATTTTGGTTTAAGTTATATATGTTTCGAAGCTTATTAAGTAAAGATTTATGATATATATATTGTACATTTGATTTCTTTATATTTGCTTTTTAATATTAGAATGAATATTAACAGGAACATTTTTTCACACTGAGGAGATTTGAAACAGACTGTTTCAACTCTCCTCGTTTTCCTTTTTTTTATGTATTATGTTTTTTTGTTGATCTAATTTGTTTATTTTGTTTCAGCATGCCTACTGATTATGAAAGAAAGACTGACAGAGGTACGAGGAGTCTCGAAATATTTGTTTTCGCAGCAGAACAGGTAACTTTGCGACAGAAAAGGATCCAACAAGGAAAGGAAATCATACAAATAGACGCATAGTAAAATCAGTTATCTTAACCGAAACTCCTGTAAAAGGTGAACTGGCTGCAATCGAAGCAGTTACAACGGCCAAGAAAAAAGTGAGAAAACCTAAGTTTGAAGAAACAAAAACAAGAAAAAGATGAAAACCAGGTGCTAAAACTAAAACCAAAGTTGGCAAGAAACATCAAAAAAACGAAGACAATGAACAGGAAGAAGGAGAAGCATTTTGTCTTTGTTTTGATGAGCCATATTCTAATAGCAGAGCCAAAGAGAAATGGATACAATGTCTACAATGTAAAAACTGGGCACATGAAGCTTGCACTGGTGGGGTAATTTCGTATGTTTAGAACTGCTTGTCAGATTTTTTTTTATATTTTCCCACCTTTTTTATTTTTTTCATTTGTGAAATGGCTTTAAGTAAAATACCTATTCGTAGAAGTATTGACCAATCAAGACTGATTTTAACAGTGAATAATTATTTTGTGTTAAATATTTGGAATATATGTGAAGTATACTATATAATATTTCAATTCATTTGTAAGATAATTACAAGTTATTTGTTTTAGACTTAGAAAGAAGAATGTAAAATATTTGATTGCTATTTTGATTGATGTTACAAATAGGTCATTTTACACTTACACTTTAAGTGTAGAAAAACTAGACATGTAGTTAACTATTTAAATGAAAAGTGTATTAGGACAAAACCACACAACTAATACACACACACATGATAAATAAGTTTGTTTCGTACTTCAAGAGTTTTATTTCAATAAGTACCTTTAAATTATATCATTATTATTACTGGCTGGCATTATTATTACTGGCTTATAAGGCTGTTTGCCTTTATTACTTCTTAAAAATCATATGTTTCAACTCTCCTCGGTACCTGTTTCATCTTACCTCGGCATGAGGGGAGTTGAAACAAGTTGACTTGTTTCAGTTAAGTCGATTTTTCACCGCAATATTTAACGTTTATAATTTCTTTATGTTAATCATTCACAACTGTAAAGAATTACCTATGGATTGATATCAAAATCATATGATTTCTGTCTATAGTTTTTGGTGTATGAAACAAAATGTCAAAATTGTTTCAACTCCCCTCGGTCTCCCCTACATTATAATATTTCTCATTTAAATATCTATCACTCTATCGTACGGTCTGCCCTAGACTAATCGCACGTGCCCCTCGGTTGCGGCTACCGTAGCCTAGTCGCACGTGCCCCTCGGTTGCGGCTACCGTAGCCTAGTCGCACGTGCCCCTCGGTTGCGGCTACCGTAGCCTAGTCGCACGTGCCACCCGGCTGCAGACTACCGTAGCCTAGTCGCACGTGCCCCTCGGTTGCGGCTACCGTAGCCTAGTCGCACGTGCCCCTCGGTTGCGGCTACCGTAGCCTAGTCGCACGTGCCCCTCGGTTGCGGCTACCGTAGCCTAGTCGCACGTGCCACCCGGCTGCAGACTACCGTAGCCTAGTCGCACGTGCCACCCGGCTACAGACTACCGTAGCCTAGTCGCACGTGCCCCTCGGTTGCGGCTACCGTAGCCTAGTCGCACGTGCCCCTCGGTTGCGGCTACCGTAGCCTAGTCGCACGTGCCACCCGGCTGCAGACTACCGTAGCCTAGTCGCACGTGCCCCTCGGTTGCGGCTACCGTAGCCTAGTCGCACGTGCCCCTCGGTTGCGGCTACCGTAGCCTAGTCGCACGTGCCACCCGGCTGCAGACTACCGTAGCCTAGTCGCACTTGCCACCCGGCTGCAGACTACCGTAGCCTAGTCGCACGTGCCCCTCGGTTGCGGCTACCGTAGCCTAGTTTCACGTGCCCCTCGGTTGCGGCTACCGTAGCCTAGTCGCACGTGCCCCTCGGTTGCGGCTACCGTAGCCTAGTCGCACGTGCCCCTCGGTTGCGGCTACCGTAGCCTAGTCGCACGTGCCCCTCGGTTGCGGCTACCGTAGCCTAGTCGCACGTGCCACCCGGCTGCAGACTACCGTAGCCTAGTCGCACGTGCCCCTCGGTTGCGGCTACCGTAGCCTAGTCGCACGTGCCCCTCGGTTGCGGCTACCGTAGCCTAGTCGCACGTGCCACCCGGCTGCAGACTACCGTAGCCTAGTCGCACGTGCCACCCGGCTGCAGACTACCGTAGCCTAGTCGCACGTGTCCCTCGGTTGCGGCTACCGTAGCCTAGTCGCACGTGCCCCTCGGTTGCGGCTACCGTAGCCTAGTCGCACGTGCCACCCGGCTGCAGACTACCGTAGCCTAGTCGCACGTGCCCCTCGGTTGCGGCTACCGTAGCCTAGTCGCACGTGCCCCTCGGTTGCGGCTACCGTAGCCTAGTCGCACGTGCCACCCGGCTGCAGACTACCGTAGCCTAGTCGCACGTGCCCCTCGGTTGCGGCTACCGTAGCCTAGTCGCACGTGCCCCTCGGTTGCGGCTACCGTAGCCTAGTCGCACGTGCCCCTCGGTTGCGGCTACCGTAGCCTAGTCGCACGTGCCACCCGGCTGCAGACTACCGTAGCCTAGTCGCACGTGCCCCTCGGTTGCGGCTACCGTAGCCTAGTCGCACGTGCCCCTCGGTTGCGGCTACCGTAGCCTAGTCGCACGTGCCACCCGGCTGCAGACTACCGTAGCCTAGTCGCACGTGCCCCTCGGTTGCGGCTACCGTAGCCTAGTCGCACGTGCCCCTCGGTTGCGGCTACCGTAGCCTAGTCGCACGTGCCCCTCGGTTGCGGCTACCGTAGCCTAGTCGCACGTGCCACCCGGCTGCAGACTACCGTAGCCTAGTCGCACGTGCCACCCGGCTACAGACTACCGTAGCCTAGTCGCACGTGCCCCTCGGTTGCGGCTACCGTAGCCTAGTCGCACGTGCCCCTCGGTTGCGGCTACCGTAGCCTAGTCGCACGTGCCACCCGGCTGCAGACTACCGTAGCCTAGTCGCACGTGCCCCTCGGTTGCGGCTACCGTAGCCTAGTCGCACGTGCCCCTCGGTTGCGGCTACCGTAGCCTAGTCGCACGTGCCACCCGGCTGCAGACTACCGTAGCCTAGTCGCACGTGCCCCTCGATTGCGGCTACCGTAGCCTAGTCGCACGTGCCCCTCGGTTGCGGCTACCGTAGCCTAGTCGCACGTGCCACCCGGCTGCAGACTACCGTAGCCTAGTCGCACGTGCCCCTCGGTTGCGGCTACCGTAGCCTAGTCGCACGTGCCCCTCGGTTGCGGCTACCGTAGCCTAGTCGCACGTGCCACCCGGCTGCAGACTACCGTAGCCTAGTCGCACGTGCCCCTCGGTTGCGGCTACCGTAGCCTAGTTTCACGTGCCCCTCGGTTGCGGCTACCGTAGCCTAGTCGCACGTGCCCCTCGGTTGCGGCTACCGTAGCCTAGTCGCACGTGCCCCTCGGTTGCGGCTACCGTAGCCTAGTCGCACGTGCCTCTCGGTTACGGCTACAGTACTAGACAATAGACAATGCTTTATTTGCAGTGGAAACACATACACACACATTGTAATACATAATACTAGTGGGTCGCTACTCTAGTACAACACGTCCTTACTCTGCCTTCCTGGTGAGATGGTCGCTGACGGCCAGTCGCAGCAGCGTGTACTCGAGCGTGGCGCGGAAGGCGGCGGCGGGCGCGGTGGGAGGAGCGCACGTGGCGAGGCGCGCTACCTCCTCGCACACAGTCTCGCAGATGTCGCGTACGTAGCGACCCGATGAACCACCCATTACGCTGTCAGTCTGTATCATAAAAGATAAACTCATTTTTAGGAACAGAAGAGATGAGCGAAAGTTCAAAAAATTGTCGCTAGGCCATTAAAAAAATGGTAATTTAACGGTGATGAGATATTGGTCTTGGAGAAAATTTCATGGTAGAAGTAATTTCAACTAAGTTTGATTTGATGCAATATAAAAGTTTCTTAGGCCTTAACGGCCGTCCAAAAATTGCCATAGCGGACGGTATTTCACGTCCACAAGGCGGGGTATTGGTAAAGTTTTCAACTAGCAATAATCGCACCTCGGATTAACCTCATTGGTTACGATATTGCCTCTGCGCAAAGTTAATAAAAGGTACATCATCGCGACTTTATGTAGGTTTCAGTCGAACCTAATGGTGGCGCGATGTAACTTTCCGGCAACGCCATCTATTGACGGCTTAAGCAAACTTGGTGGTTTATGATTTATTTTATTTCTATGTAAAATGTTTACTAAACTTTTGTGACCTCTAAAAATATAAACTTGTCAGTAGTAAAATTTGAATTGATATTAAATTTTTATTTAAAAAATAACTTGTTTATGATTACTAATGTTAAAATAAATAGTAAACTTCATAAATCTTATAGTAGGTACATGATAATTTATATCTTTGAGTTTTAATTTTTTTTTTTAGTTTATTAATTTATTTTGTAATATTTTTTAATTTATCTTTTTATATCACAATTTTGTTTTTAATTGTTTTTTTTGTTTTCTGATTTAATACATACTTGAATGGTGGTGTTAATATTTTGTTATATTTTTATTATTTGTAATGTTTATTTTTTACTAGCTGGCCCACACAACTTCGTCTGCGTCACATAAGGAAATTTTCTCACCGTTTAAACCTTCCCTGGACTTCTACGAATATTTCAAGATTAAAATAAGCCAAATCGGTTCAGTCGTTCTCGAGTTTTAGCGAGACTAACGAACAGCAATTCATTTTTAAATAAAAGAATAATTTTTGGTGTACGTCTAGAGCAATTTCAAAGAAAAGAATCAAGTATATTTTAGTGATAATCTGTTCATTTGTCAGAAAGTTGATGTGCAAGGTTGATTTATTAATTTTAGTAGGAACTTTGTAACACAATTTTACTAGTATTAAAGAAACTATTAAAAAAAACTAAAATATTTTCCAAAAATATAAAGTTAATTGTCATATTAAATTATCTGTCCAAAAAAAAAACAATTACCTCTGCATGCACAGCTATCAGGTTATTGATAATCTCATAGACGTACGGTCTGGCGTCTTCAACGACCTCATTGGGCGCCAATTTGTGTCGTCCCATGTACATGCTGGGCTCTATCGTGCCGACCAAGGGATCGCCCTTGTGTTCCAGATACGTCTCCGCTATGGAAGCTTCTAGAGCGCTCAGGGATTCTTCGGCGAATTTTAGAGCTTCCGTTGGCTGCGGGAAGCCGTATCTGTAATATAATATGACTAGTTGACCCACGAATGGTGATGCAGATTTTTTGAGTTATTTTATTACACCTCGACTTAATTGATTCAATCTTTAGTACGGATCTCTTATTTTTTTGCAACAATCTTTATTACAAA
The DNA here is from genome assembly GCA_030269945.2 of Trilocha varians. NCBI lineage: Eukaryota > Metazoa > Arthropoda > Insecta > Lepidoptera > Bombycidae > Trilocha > Trilocha varians. The sequence continues at coordinate 9,288,929 of AP028267.1, read as the reverse complement.
GCTTTTCTGTTGAAAGGGTTAAAATGAAACCAACACGGATAACCTTTGACTTTCGTATCAATATAACTATTGGCTTATAAATCTGAATTTATGAGAAACTTTTCTACGATTTAACCTATTCCTTAAACTAGCTTAGTATACCAAGACTTACTCATCAAAAGCATTAGCGATGTTAGTGAGTGTGACTCGTCTGGTGTACTGAGCGTTGACGGCCGCTATTAGTAACCGTTTCTGCCAGCTGCTGCCCTCGTCCGCCGACACTAGACCTGATGAATCCTCGAGCCGTTGATCCAGAGCGACGGACAAGCTCGTGTTATTGAAATCCTGAAAAAAGGTTGAAGTAAAATGTGATTTTGAATTAGACTAATACATAGGCACATTCTATAGATTCTACTGTAATTATGTAAATTGGGAATAGAATATAATTTTGAATTTCAGTGTTGCCAGGATGTACACGAGGCACCGCGCTCGGTTCTGTTTGAGGGATCAGTCACTGCCAGTCTGCATCACATTCACCACATATGCAACCTGTGTGTAGTTGCGTCGATCAACAAAGCATCTTTTTCTTATTCCTCGATAACTTTAGTTTGGGTGGGGCGATTTGAATTATTCTGGTGTCAGATGAAAGGTGATGGTTGAACTAAGGTCCCATACTTTTTTTTAAAGATCAAACAAGTACTTTTGGATCTGTGTTTAAAAATGTGTATATTAAACGGAAAAACTTTCACGATTTGCAATGCGTTTTTGCGTGTATTTCTTTTTTAGAATTTTTTTTAGAATTAGAAAGCATAATTTTTATTATGCCACATAATAACTTGATAAATCTTAAAACTATACATCTGACTGGTATAGTTTTTGTGTTATGCTTGAGAAATGGGAGTCGGTCGTTTTCATTTTTGTAATAAAAATATTATCATTCCTACAGTAATGAGATGTGTACCTGCGAGGAGTGATCGTTAGCTGTCGTCTCCAGCGCAGTAGTGTAGGCGTGTAGCAACTGCCTCGTGTGTTCGTGCAGCGCGCCCGCCTCCAGCGCGGGACTCTCCCGGCGCGACCCTCGCCACACGCATTTGTGGATGTCGGAGAGAGCTTCCTTTATGTATCGCTCTAATATGTGCGGCTGAAATATTATAATTATAGGTCAGGTCATAATTTCACACATGGCATCGCAATCTCTGTAGAATACACACTTACATAGAAAACGTTAAATACACGCTATTGTTAACCGACCTCTGCCGCAGCGGTCTGTCTTGATACGGTAAGCTAACGAATTTTGGTGAGAATTTGTGGATTTTAAATTGTTTTATGAACTTTGGTGACAGTTTGTGGATTTTAGATTGTTTTATGAACTTGGGTGACAATTTGTGGATTTTAGATTGTTTTATGAACTTGAGTGACAATTTGTGGATTTTAGATTGTTTTATGAACTTTGGTGAAAATTTGTGGATTTCAGATTGTTTTATGAACTTTGGTGACAATTTGTGGATTTTAGATTGTTTTATGAACTTTGGTAACAATTTGTGGATTTCAGATTGTTTTATGAACTTAGGTGACAATTTATGGATTTTAGATTGTTTTATGAACTTTGGTGACAATTTGTGGATTTTTAATTGTTTTATGAACTTTGGTGATAATTTGTAGATTTTAAATTATTTTATGAAGTTTGGTAACAATTTTTGGACTTTAAAATTGTTTACGATGTTTGAAATTTATAAATAGATTGTTGACGTCATTTGTTAACTTACCAATTTGGTAATAGCTCCGTATTCTGTAAACTCTTCGATCTTCCAAGTCTCTTTCTCGGCGAGTCCTTTGACTCTCTTGAGGGCGCGTTGAAGAAAAACTACCATTCCGTAAACACGGTAATCGTATATCACCCGCTCTACTATACTTAAAGGCTGAAAAATAATTAGAATTTTAAATATGTTTTGAAGTTAACAAAAAATAAAATTACTAAATTCCATATATTCATTGTTTTCATAACAAACCTGTGAAGGTAGATCTAATTTTAGTAATGATTCGTAAGCTTCTCTGAGATGTCTCAAGTTGGTGACTAGTCTTGTCCTAGCGATGTCCGCTGAAGGATTCCCACCGCCCGTCAGTAGACACGCTCGCATGTGCTCCGAGAATAATTCTACACCGGCTATTATCATTTCCTGAAAGTGTAACATCGTATTATATGCAAACAAGCTATTAAATTTGAGTGTGATAGTGTTGGTGTTGTGATATTGGTTTCAAAATTGTTGGTGTATCGCATAGGGTGTTGTATTTTTTGGGGATTTATTTTGACGTGACAACGTCTTATAAATTGGTTTGCCGGGTGACACTTCAAGAAACTGCGTTACGCTCCGCTCACGTTATGCGCTCACAATGAGAGCGAGTGAGAGGCACGCGTGCCGCGTCACTTTTTATGTCTGTCTCTCTCGCTCTTAGGCGGGCTAACCATGTCCGAGTCGTTGTCACGTAAAACTTTCGCCCGTATACCGACTTTACAGGCAACCAAATTTTTTTTCTAATAGGTAAAGTTCAGCGACATTATTACACTTATGAGCATAATTAACCTAAATAAATAAGTACAAATTACACATATATATACTTACTAATTACTCGACGATCCTACTTCAACTAAACACAATTTACGTGTAAGCGATGTAGATAACAGCGAGCGTTTAGAGAAGTTAACTAACAAATATTTGTAAAAAATATTATTGTTACCTTAAACTGCGCGTGTCTCTCCGGCAGCGCAGGTTCTCCGGCCAGCTCGGCCGCGAAGTACGTCCTGGCGAGCGTCCACAGCGCGGCCAGCTCCGCCGACATGGCCGCACTGCCGGCGCCGCACCACGCCGCGCGGCTCGCCCCCCACACGCCCCACGCACCCTCCTCGCGGGACTTACTGCGCTTACCTGACATAACATGCCCGACACTTAACCCTTTGCCAGACACCCTTAATGATCAGTGTATTATTCTACTTAGAGTAGAACCTGATTTTTGCCTGCCGCGCAAATAATAACGCGACGGCATTGCGAGTACTGTTTAAACCCCTTTGTAACGCAGACGAAGTTGCGCGGGTCATCTAGTTATATTATAATGAAAACAATTGACAGTGAGTAAGGTATTCTACAGCGAAAATTTTAAAGGATCGAAGTTACACCCTGTATAATCGATGTTAGAGTTGATATTAACAACCCAAATATCTTATTAAATCTTATTAATCCAAAATTTTATTTTTCTACCCTCATTTATTTAAAACTACAACTAACCTTTATCATTATTTTCTTGTTCTTCTTTTTGTTTAAAATGATCTTTAACTTTGTTAAGAAGACTAATAAGATATTCCTTTCGTGCTGTTATCGCAACCCATGCAGCATCTCCTTCCCATTTCAGACTTATCAATAATCTGAAATATTTAATACCAATATCAAAAATAGCAGTAATAAATGACTATTGGACTGGCTAATGTAGATGTATTTTTTAAAATCCAATCTTCGATTTTAGTCGTGACCGAGTGGTCGAAGCGCTTCCTTCCGAACGGGAGGTCGCGGGTTCAAATCCGGCCAGCTTGTACCTCTAAATCTAAATGTGAAAAGATTTATGTGCAATTTTTGCACAACACCACTGCCTAAAAACGGTGAAGGAAAACATCGTGAGGAAACCTGCATGTCGGAAAAGGGTTCTAAACATCCTTTGAAGATATGTGAAGTCCCCAATCCGCACTGGGCAAGCGTGGTGGACTATGCCTAATCCCTCTTCTGAGGAGACTTGAGCCCAACAGTGGGCAGTAATGGGTTGGTACAGAATCTTTTCAGAAATCATTTGTTTGGGTTAACTTAAGCCACTTTTCATTTCCTGTCAGTTTATTTATTTAGTTGCTTTATTTGAATTTCTACTAGGTCTAAAGTAGAATTCATAATGTAACTGAATATAGTTGTTATTTTTGTTACCTAATATATTTCATTTGTTCCTGAACATTGACGGGCATTGTTTTCATTTTGACAAATAACTTCTCTTTCAAATCGTCGATTTTTTTGTCGATTTCTGACAATATTTTTTGGAAGAGCTGAAAATAGAAAAGGAAAATCATTTTTATGTGCATTTTTTTAATTACCTTTTTTCTTTTTACACAAATGCTTGGTTTTTGTCAACTTTTCGAATTAAAATAATATTATGAAAACATAAAACTGTCATACCTTCACATCTGTATTTCCAAAGAGGTTCTTTACTCTATTGTAATCATTTACAACTAAATCATATTCTTTTTTCCTAATATTCCGATCGATTGATGAAGGTAGTTGGAACAAGAATTTGTGTCTAGTAAGCAAGGAGAGTGCTTCGCGAGTTTTATCAGCATTTTCTTTACGTGAAAGGATCTCCGAGAATAACGAGTCTGCTAACTTTATCGAATCTGAAATTATATAATGCTGTATTTGAAAATTTTACTTTATAATTTGATAATTGTACCTTATAATTTGAAAAAATTATCTTATAACTTGAAAATTATATTTTTTAACTTGAAAATGAATACCTTATTTATTAAGTGCTAATTTTTTGATAATCAATTTGTACAGCCATTTAAATTTACCAGTTGAGTTAGTAGTAGTAGAGTTCAAGTATAGAGTCAGGTGAGTAGAGAAGAGTTCAATTTTTTTCTAATTTAATCTACTTTAGTTTAAAACCAGACTATACAAACACTAAAAGTATTATTGGATATTATGTATGATGATATTATGTATTTTCTATTCTATAAAAACTCAAATAAATTTCCAAATAAAATAAAATTATTAAACCAATCTCTCTCAATGAAAGTTGCAGAACACTAGATAAAATACTCCTACATACCTTCAATAGCAGCTTCAAGACTCGGTAACGGTTCTTTGCCATTCTTACGTTGATCTTCTTCATACATATTCTTTAACAAAACAAGTCTGTCAAGTTGATCCATAACCGCACCAGTATTTGCTTTCAGGAAACTCAACTGACCTTCTTTTTGACCTTCAACCTGTAAGAAATGCATAGATTTTGGTTACAAAATTATAATGTAAAATACACAGTATGTAATGTTATGTATGCTTGCATTTACTTTATAAATGATAGTTGAGAATTTTAACACCCTGTATAACAAAAACAAAATATAGGTAGGAAGTGAACTTAACTATGTGACAAAGGGTAATTACACATTTATATATTCTTTTTAGTTCTTATATTATATTTAATTTAATATGATTAAGCAATCTGTGACCTTTTGAAGTTAGTGAGGTTACGTATTTTTATGTTAACTTCTCACTAAAAGTAAGTAAAAATATTTGAAAAATATAACCTTTCTTTGCAAAAACACCATTCCAGCCTTCAAGTCTTCAAATGAGGTATTGCTGTGGTGTTCCAACAGATACCAGCCAGGTTGGAAATTATCTTCTGATAATTTACCTGAACTGAAATTGAACTTTTATTTTTACTATTCATTATTTTAGACACAAGTTTTAGTGAAGATAAAAAGGGATATTAATTTAAAAAATATATATTTAAGGATTATAATTAAAAGGATAATAAGAAGAAGCAAATATGGATTTTTAATTATTATTTATTTATTTAATACTCTATTGTACACAACAGAGAAAATAATACTATTTGAAACATAAATTCTCAATAAGAAACTACATACCCATCAGGAAACAATTCATTTAGTTCTTCTTCAGGGAATTTGCAGTCTTCTCCCTCTGTAGACAAACCCAGAGGATCGGGCGGGGTGTATGTAGTTGGTGAGAGGGGACGCCTGCCCCACGGTAGAGATGGGGGAGCTGCCTCTTCTACCCACACTGCACTTTCTTTTACTGGTCCAATCGATTCATGATAGCCTGGAGTGTTAAACATATACATAATTTAACATATGGTTTAATGTGAAAACTGATGTAATGTGATATTGTTGTTGTTATTTGAGTATTTGAGTTTTATTTTACAAAATGATTGCTAACATCTGATCTTGTGTTTTTATTTTTGTGTTATTTCGAGGATAATGGACATTTATAGTCAGGTAGTTAATATGTAAATTATATTCTATCTATCTATATTCAAAACGAGTCACAATGTGTGTGTAGCTGTAGCAATTTATCTCAGTATACCTCTGAATTGAACTGTTGATGATCCTTCTCCTCCTGAACGAGTAGTTACTATGATATCTCCTCGACCCTTGCAAGGTCCAGAACGAGCAACTATTTTGTTCTTGCTCTTCCATTCTGCAGACAAAAGACAATCGCAACCGCATATCTTCAGACCTAAAACAAATGAATACTACGATTTTTACACGCCCCTTTGAAGATGAACTTAGTTTTAAAAAACTGACTTACCTATGAGATCTATAGCACTGGTGCCGAGGAATTCTCCTCGTATCGTGACCCGAGTTCCAGGAGGACCTTCCTTTGGAGATATGCCTGTCACTACAGGAGGTGGACCCATTTCCAAGATGAGGCTATTATTTTAAAACTTGCCGCAGCCAGAGAAACTATTATAATACTGTCGATTTATCTAATGGTTGCTGGTGAAATAATCACTAGTTTTAAAACGTTACCTAAATCAATCTAATACAATCTCAACAAATATTCAAAAATATTTGAAAATATTTTTTCGCCACTGCGATGCAAACAAAATATTTTCTTGATTAATGACATTGACATTTGACATCTATGATCTATGACAATCACAGATTAACTAAATCAAAACAAAATTAAACTCTGTTGTGAGATTTTTTAACTGTAATACAGATTACGCATTGCTACAAAGTAGCAAACACGCACAACCTAGTGCTCGTTTGTGGAATCTAAATTTCAATAACTGGAAAGGTATTTTTTTAAAAGACGGGAGGTCTACTTCTTTTCCTTTTTGGATTTTGAATATCTTTTTTCATATAAAATTGTTTTCATAATAGCCTATAGCCTAATCAAATGAAAATGGGCCATCACTAGTTTCTGAAATTGTCAGCTGTCAAATCAAACCCTTCTCATTCATTTGGCATTTCACTTTTCTCTCAATGCAAATCCGTCATGTGGATGTGGGGCAGTTCGGGGCCCAACATAGTGCATTTCGGGGCGTAAACTAAATTAAATTCGTAATAGTAGTATTGATTATTATGTTGTATTAATAAAAGTTCAAAAAGTGCAGTTTCAGAATGGCACAGTCAACATTCAGGTAAGCTCAATGAAATGTAATTGAAAAATAAACATTGCCATTCATGATTAATTCTCCAACATTATTTTGATTTTACTTAGCGCCGTAGACGAATACGGCTTTGAGCGGCACGACGACTTTGACTACGATAGTTATGAAGACTTTATGTCAAATTATTTGAAAGTTCTCGCTACTCGTGCTCAAAAATGGGCCAGTCTTCTGGGCGAAGGAAAGTCGGTCAAACGGACCAACACCGTCAAACGATACGTGCGCAAAGGAATACCCAGTAAGTTAAACAAAAACTTTTAGCACAAAAATTATGTACTTTGTGTTATTTAAAATAAATAATACATTGTTCATACATGAAAGTTGAAATAAAAATATACTTTGCGTGTTATATTTTTAGGTGAACATCGTCCTTCGGTATGGATGGCCATTTCTGAAGCTGAAAAAATGAAAGAACAATATCCTGATTTGTACCAAAAAATACTGGACAGTCCATTTGAGAAGGAACTTGTTGATTTGGTCAAAACGGACTTACCAAGGACATTTCCGGATAACATATACTTCACAAAGGAGGCCAACCATCAAACTCACTTGTTCAACATACTTATTGCCTATGCACACAACAACAGAGCCGTTGGGTATTGTCAGGGCCTCAACTACATTGCCGGTAAGTGAACTACATAATATGTCAATTCATTTAAAAAATAAACTTGCACTTACAAATATTGTGGTAAGTCTACTGTTGTAAGAACATTTTTTAAATTAAGTATGTAATGATATCACAGAAATGTAGACAAACTGATAAAAGCCTACACATCTTGTATAATAATCTAAACAGATGTCTAAGATTGTAGAGATTGTGATGTAGAGAATTCTTGCCTTAATAGAATGACCATCAGCATAATAACCCTTTCAGGACAATAAGATGGCTGAGACTAAATATGCGAATACTACACAATATTTAAGTTATTCTGTAAAGTAAGAGATATCACTAGAAAAACAATGTAGGGTGTACAAATTTAATTTTCCTTTTAATTTCATGGGAAACATTTTAACACAACGTACCAACGTTAGACATTCTTTAAAAAAATATTGATTCAATAATAATCAATAACGATTTTTGTTGAAGGAAAAAATATTTCCTGTGAGTGTGAAAGGGTTAATATCAGTTTTGTACTACTTTTGAAAATTTCCCACCAGTACTTCTCTACATTTTAATTTGCAAAAAAAAATGCATATTAAAGATTTTGTTTAAGTACATAGAGACTTATATTAGTGGCACACATATGATATGTTTTCTTTCTTCTAATATAGTTGAATGTAACCTTAATAAATTTAACAGTTCTTTGTTTAAAACATCTGTAGCACAATTTTTTGTATTCAAGTAAAAGTGACTGTGGGAATCTAAAGCTTTCTTTTCAACATAACTATTATTATGATTGTATAGTCAATTATACCATTCTGAGTGTAATCACAGTACTAATTATAAAGATAGTGTACCAGTAGTCAAAGATGTACTGAAGATTTATAGAATAAAATGATAAAAATTCAATGTTATATCAATATTAATCACTTTAATCATTGTGTGGTTTGATAGAATAATGATTCCATTGAAAAACATGATGTCATTAATATTTTTTATATAAATATTTCTACTAATTTCTTATACTAGGTCTAGATGTCTTAAATGTAATCACTTAAAAAAACCTTAGTACTAATGAAAATTTCAAAATACTATTAAGCTTTTTAGAACCAGGAATATGCTTTTAAATTCCTAGTAGTGTTTTAATATATTTTTCTCAGGCCTCTTACTGCTCGCAACAAAAAGTGAAGAAACATCATTCTGGCTACTGAAAGTGTTAGTAGAAAAGATTCTACCGGATTACTACACTAAAACGATGGATGGTCTCATTGTGGACATTGAAGTGCTCTCGGAATTAGTCAAAGCCAAAGTACCGGATGTACATCAACATGTCATCAATCTAGGTAAGCATTTAGAACTGTTGGTAAGTTTAGGTATTATTGAAGATTTAGATAAATGAAAATGCATTTATTTCTTCTTGATTTCTCACTTGAATAGTTTGGAACAATTAAATTTAAAATAAGCCAATTAGTAAATTCTAATACATATCGTTTCTGCATATCATAAATATGAATTAAATAGTAAACTTGAAGATAAAATAATTTAAATAGCGTTAGTTTGTACCCATTCTGTGATGCCTAATATTATTTTGTCATCCATCAAGATGTAAGTGTTGTAATACATTAGATTTTTATCATATTTAAGATATAAATTCGTGTTATCTTGTTTATCTACTTATTTGGATACCGTAACATTGTATAAGGTGATTTATTAAAAAAAACTCAAAATGGGTAAAATTTTCTGAAGAAAATTTGTCCTTTTAGGGCTACCGTGGGCTGTTATAACAACAAAATGGTTTGTCTGTCTGTTTGCTGAAGTTCTACCCATCGAAACAGTTTTACGAATTTGGGACTGTCTTTTCTACGAAGGCTCAAAAATTCTGTTTAGAGTTTGCCTGACCCTTATCAAGGCTAATAAAGCCGCAATCATGGAATGCAATGATTTTACGACATTGGCAGAATGCTTCAAAGCTATCGTCAAAAATGCGAGTGCATTGCACTGCCATGAGTTTATGCAGGTAAATATTGGATTTAATCGCGTCACTTGTAGTTTATAAATATTTAAAACAGATTAACTTAGTCATCATCCATAATCTGGTATTTTAATCCTTATCAATGAAAAGACGTTAGCTCACTGAATCAGACGTAACGATAAACTTTAAAAGGCACACTTAGCCTGCTTTGATCAGATTTAAAAGACGCATTTTAAAACTTTTGGTTGTGTATATTAAGATGCGTGTAAGACTTATTTACATTTACTGATTAAAAAAAGCATTTTTTTGAATTATCTTTTTAAATTTAGAGTTATGTTTTATTGTTTTCAGTCAATATTCAAAGTGCCCGGTACATTATCTAACGCGACTATAATTAAATTACGTGCACGCTTCGCTAAACAACGCCGCGAACAACAACAGAAGGAGCCTCCTCGATGAACGTACAACAGCATAATGGGAAATGATGATCTCATAGAATTATATACCAAATTCAAATAATTTTACCTAATATTTTGAATAAAAAAACTCTATATCTTGTTCCTTGACTAGCTGATCTATCCATGAAATTTATACATGACAAATTATGATATCCTTTCCTATGTGCAAGCTATAATTATAATTACTTTGTATCACAATCAAGTTTTAAATATTAATATATGTTTAACGACACAACTTGGCAATAGTAGATGCGCAGAACCCATTTTTGAGTCTGTGAAGTTCTCACTTGACAGTTCGTTGCAGCCTCGTGATTGGTTGCTCAATAAACCCTTGCTTCTCTCTATTTCAAAAGTGTACAAACCGCCAAAATTTTAGATCCTTACTTTGAATATTAATATACCTAAACAATTTCACATGATCCAGTTCTCTTAAATGTTTATTTTATACTATTGTGGGTCCATTCATTCAGATGTGACTAGTCCTAGCCGCTTTATTTATATTAATTCAATCATGATATCAATATCAGTCACACATGACATGTGAAGCTTATGATTATCAATGTGGTGTATTTGTTGTTTAAGTTAGTTGTAAGTTGCAATCTTTATTTTGCATATCATTAAAGTATTTTTTAATATTGTTATTATTTATTTGTTAAATTGTACAAAAAACAATTGTACCTGTATTGGTTTTCAAATGTTGTACATTATTTACGTTAAAATGGGTAATAATGAAACATACAAAAGGAAAAATTGTTATGTTACAATGATAATTTTAAATGGTGCATTGTGTTGCATTTAAGAAATACTTTTTATAAACTACATATTATTACTAAATACTTATATTATTATTATTTAGTACATAATGTGCATGAGACATTTTTTTGTGCGTGTTTTGCGAAATATCACAAAGTGATAACATTAGTTGTTTTACAGTTAAGTAAAAACCGAAATAAACTTTGAGACAAAAAACTTGAGAGGTGTCAAGGGACACCCAAATGGAACAAAATTCTTAATCCTTCGTAAATACAACAGCGTATTATAACACGCAGGGCTTGCTACACACATACGTTCTGATATTATGATATCAAACATATGTATAATATCGTTAAAGAAGATCTTAAACTTTTGAAACAGAAAACGTGCGCACGCCGCATAGCCTACATGGCTCTTCAGTAGATACTATATCAGAAAGTGTCGTTACCACTTTTCGTAAGATTTTTTTGTCGTGTAGCCCCCTTTGGCCTTTCGTAACGCGCGTTGATTTAAGGAACTTCGTTCCAATAAAATATATTTTATGCATGACAATAAATTTCGCATATCTCTCAATTTGAACAAATATTATGAAGAATATTATGAATATTCTTTAAATGGAGCAGCATACCTTACTGCAGTAACATGAATCATGACTTAAATTCAATTAAGGTAAATTGTCTTAGTTTGTAATTTAGTAGTTTTATGAAGCATGATGTCATCAGAGCAGCTGAGATGACTCGGCTACTGTGGAATCGGGCTAAAATTTAATTTTAAATTGCTCAATGTATATTTGCTTGAATTTATTTATAAGCTATTGCTGTTAGTCATTTCTAGAAATGTACAAATTGTACAATTTTTCAAATTTAACATCTTTTTAAATATTAAAATGTAATTTGTGAATTTTTTAGCATCTAGTTATTGTCAAAATATTAAATACTTAATATTTAGCGTTCTCTTGATATTTTTGTATTAATATTTTTTTTACTTGTCTGTGTGTAAATGTACTGTGATTGATGGTTTAGTGTGCAGGTTGCTTGTTAAAAGTATTGCCATAATAAATGTCTAGATTTTTGATTGAATAGACTATTGAGATGTTGAAACTGTTTTTCATTTATCTTCTTAATGCAGCAACTAAATTAAGTTATAAGTACTAGTTTAGTAGAATTATTCTAAGTTAATTTATCTACTAAAAATTTATTATTTTTGTAATGGACATCTACCAAGAATGGATTACTGGACAAAAAGGTATTAAAATCTCTTCTTCAAAATTTGTAGTTTGAACATAATTATTTGTGTATAATATTGGAGGCTATAAAATCAATAATTAATACTGAACTGGAAAAGAAAATGATTAGAGGTTATTTTTTTTTTAAAAGTCATTGAAAAAATCTGTTTTTATAGCTAAATGTTTTTATTAACTAAAATATACAAAGGTGGAATATCATGTCAACAAAGATAACATAAATCGGCGGCACAGCTTTAAGACATGAAACCTAAAATTGGAGTTAAAATGTCTATGGTCAACTACAAACAGAAGTTGGATTTTAACAATTTTCTAAATTTTGAGTTTCAAAGTACATACAATGATCACAAACTACATAAACTAAATATTTAAACTTAATTATTTACAGTGACAATTATTGTTTTATAGATTCTATTATGACTTCCCACTTTCTAGTAAATCTTTAGCTTCATTGATTTTCGCTGCTATTAGAGGTGACCCGCCTCTGTCAGGATGATTTAGAAGCATTATTTTACGGTGAGCATCTCGTATCTGAAAAATGCAGATCTATCATGTTTTTACATTTCATTGCTATAGAAGTATATTATACACAGTGGAAGTATACTATACAAATTTTGAATAAGGATTAAAAATACTCAATTATATCAAAAGTACAAGTTTCTGTTAAGAAAAACTGAATATGTCTGTCGCTTAAACCAATTTTTGAAAGGGCACTAAACATAAAACCTTAAGGTTCCCTTAAGTCTTGTACAGTTTAACAATAACTAAGTAATAATCATCTTTTCAATCCTTTTCTTCTTACCTTTGCTTTGCTAGCAGTAGGGCTAACACCCAATATAAGAGCAGCTTCTCTCTTCGTCATTTTTGGTTCAAATCCACCTTTGTAATATTTAGAGTTGGCCAAAGTTTCAGAATCGAACTTCGGCAAGTTTTTCATCGCTTCTGCGAATTTTGTGGAAGCGTTTGGCATTTGCCTAAGGACATATCGCCCGGCAAATCCAACGGCGGCCATACCAAGACCAGCTAGAATTACTGAGCTCGCCTGAAAATTATTTATTTACCCAAGTTTAACGTATTATCACCAAAATTACGCAATTATTTAAAAATGTAAGTAATTCTTAAACTTAGATATATTTTGGACTCACCATATTATTCTTATTTGTGGTTTATTAGAAATAAAGTTACATTACGTGAAATAATAAAGAAATATACGTTTTATTATTATCAATTTATTAATTTTGTAACATAACCTCAAACTCAGTACCCCAGTGATTATCAACAAGATTGACAGTGTGATTTTCGGTTTTGACAATGACAACTGACGTTAATTGAGTTTGTCATCAGAAAGACAAACGAACTTTACCGACATTTTTAGTCGATTTATTGCGAAAATATCACGATTTCCATTATTTTAACTGGCAACAAAAATGATAGTGGCCAGTAAAATGTTGGTTGATTGAAAAAAATTGTTCCTTTTTGAAGAAGTTCAACATGGCAGGAGATCAGGCGCAATTTTATCAATTGCTAAATACTTTACTCTCAACAGATAACGACATTCGATCCCAAGCTGAGGTATGTAAAAATGGTGTTCTTACTTTTTATGACCATTGCAATGCAGAAAATAAAAGCCGGCATGTTTCACAAAACTTACGAGAACCTCGTGTCAAAACGTGGTCATGGAGGTTTCAAAACGTTGTTTTTTTAGCATTTATGCGGCATTTAGCGTACTGTTAGTAATTTTTCCATCGCATACAATTATACGGATTTGTAAAATGTTTTTACCGATCGTGTTATGTTTTCTCACTATCCTATACTTATCCTTGTATCTTCGTACCGCTTTAAATTTTATGAGGGCGGGCACGCATGCGACACATGTGTTTTTAAACTTCACAAGAAATTCGAAGCAAAAATTATGTTTCCATATGTCTTTTTATGAATTTGCATCTCGATAAGATAAGTTTAAATTGTAACCAACTACATCTCATATTCGGAGACTTCACATGAAAACAAGATTGTTGAGGTCAAGTTCACGCTAATTACGTTATGTAAGAAGAGAGATGTGACCGTGACCTTCACTTGAAGATCAACAAAAAAAGCAATTTTTTTTTTTTTAAAACGTTCCTACTAATCACACTATTTTTTATTCAGGAAGCATACAACAACATTGCAACAGAAACTAAAGTAGTGCACCTAGTGAACTCTATCCAGAATGCAGACATTGGTGAAGATGTACGTCAAACAGCAGCGGTGCTCCTCCGAAGACTGTTCAGTGCAGAATTCTTTGAGTTCTTTCCTAAATTGCCATTTGAGCAGCAGACAGTGCTCAGGGAACAGCTGCTTCTCATTCTACAGATGGACCTCTCACAGTCCTTGAGAAGAAAGGTGAGATTTTAATAAAACTATACTTTTAGACAAACATGTTTTATGATCTATGTGTGTAGTATTTTCATGCAATCAATTATTGATTGTCAAAAATCTTTGTTACAATTTAATTTGATCAGTAAATTAATAACTAACTAAATATAATATGCCTATCTTGTCTCCAATATACATCTCAGCTTTACAATGATTTGAACAAAGTTACAAGCCTTATTACATTGGTCATAAAATGAACTAAAGCTCATCATTGTTCAAATAGAGCATTTGAAGAATTTTATGTTTAAATTTTTATAAAAAAAGATGAAGACAAATAAATGGGATGTGAATAAATTTCAATAATACTGAACAAACACTCCATCTTGTCAGAATATATTTGAATTCCATTGAAAGTTAAAACTACCAGATTTAAAATATCACTAAAACATTATTCTGATCCACATGAGATGACATCATGATAACACACACAGATAAAATAAGTAATTTCATAGCAATTATACTATCAATTGTATTATAATGATGGATTACTCATCACTGAATGTGTATACCTTTATCAATAAAACATCAGTAAATGAAGAATTTAATGACAGATTTACAATGATGGATAAAATAATTATTAGAAATTGTAAAACACTTTGTACAGAAATAGTAATTTAAAGTGGTTAATTTTTAATTAGGTTTATTTACTTTGGTTCTGCAGCTATGCTTCTAAATGTATTCAATAAATATTGAAAACTCAATAAACAAAGTTAGATTATACAAACAAGATCATCGTATAAAAAAACTGGTTCAGGGAAAGGAATGTGTTTGATCTAATTTTGGAATGTGTAATAGGAACTAGTGAATGAGTCACACACATTCCAATACTGAACAATGTGGTGTGATACTTCACTGCTAATTATGATGCAGTCATGATGTTAATCATGATTTGTTTAGCATGTGTAAACAAATATTCATGTTTGTCAATTTCTTTAATAAACAAAAAAATAGTCTTCAATACAAAAAAGAAATCATTGTTAGTAGGAAATCACTAGAAGACTTGTTTACATAATGTAGGATTTACTTATAATTAAATTATTTGAAACATTGAATGCAAATAATTATGATTGATCTCCATTCAAAGAGATATTAAATGTGGGTCAATTTCTTGATTACAAATAGCCTTGTAGATACCATCTGGGCAAATATATTATAGACAAATATATCAGCTATTTATTTATAAGGATTGTTTAAAAATTCATTGAAAAAACATTTTATTGTACACAAATTAACAAGTCAATAATTCTATTTGTCAGGTATGTGATGTAGTGTCAGAATTGGCTCGGAATCACATTGATGACGATGGCAACAACCAGTGGCCAGAATTCTTCCAGTTTATGTTCACTTGTGCAAGTGCACAGGATCCCAACATCAAAGAAGCCGGAATCAGAATGTTTACGTAAGTTTGAATCAGTTTCATTAATAGTTTATTTAAGAATGAGAATACTTTTCCTCATCTATGATAGCTTCCTCTGTTTTCGACGGTATAAATAGTTATAAACAAAATGATATTTCTTTTAAAACAATCTCACCCATAGATAAAATGTCTATCAATAACTTAAAGCACTAATTGGTGTGAGAATAATAAAAGGACATTATCAACATGTTTCCATACTTCACATATTGGTTCCAGGTCTGTACCAGGTGTATTTGGTAATCGTCAGAATGAAAACTTAGATGTCATCAAGGGCATGTTGATTTCTTCTCTTCAACCCAGCGAATCTATGACCTTGCGTATTCAAGCAGTCAAAGCTGTAGGCGCCTTTATATTGTTGCATGACAAAGAACCAATCATACAGAAGCACTTTAGTGATGTTCTTCTACCTTTGATGCAAGTGAGTATTAATTAAATATTTTTACTTTATATTATGGCTCATAAAATTAATTTGTTAATTTTAATGACAAATCAAAATAATCATATTGCACATATACTCCTACGTGTTTATTTTTGTCAATAAAATGAAACACTGCCAAAGTGTGCAAAATTAAATTTGGAATTTCGCTAACACCATCCTCATCATTGAGGTGGAGTTTGATAGTAGTTCTCAATACATTTAAATTATTTAAGGAATTCTTATATTATAATTTAATACTTTAGTGATATTAAGTATAAATATTTGTTATCAGGTAGTAGTTTTATCAATTGAAGCTGCTGAGGATGACTCTGCATTAAAAGTACTCATTGAACTGGCTGAATCAACACCCAAGTTCCTCAGACCTCAGCTGGAAACTATCTTCCAAGTTTGCATAAAGGTATTTTACAATCTGACTATACTTTTCCACCAACTAAAAAAATATTATTAATTTTTATTTACTGAGAATATAATGATCCACTTTAGAAATAATCTCTGTCCAATTAAAAAAAATAACACTGGATTTTACTTTTAAGCCCTATTTTAAAAAAAACATGTTATTTTCACTCCTTGGGTTGAAGAGTTCTCTGACTCCTAAACTATTAAACCAATTTCCTAATAATGCACTCCTGAAATGTCACAGTACTAAACAGCATTTTAATACACAACTAGGTTGTTGGTGACAAAGATGCAGAAGACAATTGGCGTCAACTGGCTCTCGAAACAATGGTGACACTATGCGAGACCGCTCCTGCCATGGTTCGGAAACAAGTTCCAAACGCTGTCAGCATGCTCACTCCACTAGTACTCGAGATGATGTGTGAACTAGATGATGAACCGGAATGGACGATACAGGATAATACTGCAGATGATGATAATGACCAGTAAGTTCTAGTAAAATTTTACTTAAAAATCATTTTTAACACATGGTTCTAGCTGCAAATTTCAAATTGTGAACAGAACTATTGTTATCTATCAACATGATTCACTTTTCAAGCTTAATTAATTGCAGAAATGATTTAAACCTGTTTTTAGTTGCTAAATATGCATTAGTCAAAATCAGTTTACTATTAATTAGTTCCTTAATATGCAGAAAAAACTTGTAAGGTCTTCTTATTTGAATTCATCAGTTGTGGTGAATTCTCAAAAGATCTTACGAAATTAATGACGAGATAATTAGCATTTCTATGTTTTTATACATAAAAATGTCAGTCCCTCGACAACAAAACAATTTTAGTAAAAGAAATGTGACCAATCATTTGTGATGATAGTTCTTGTTCTAGTCATGATCCAAGATTTTATCTATCAAAATATGAGCAGCTGATGTAAACTATTTTTAAAAGATAAATTTAGTTAATAATTTTAAAAGATAACTTAGGAATATTTTATGTAGACTTCTATGTTTTTTTAAAAACATAGTAAAATGTTACATTCTGTTACCAGGAACTACGTGGCAGCCGAATCGGCTCTAGATCGTATGTGCTGCGGTCTCGGAGGCAAGATCATGCTGGGGCTCATTGTAGGACAAGTGCCCGTCATGTTGCAGTCCGAGGACTGGAAGCGACGTCACGCCGCTCTGATGGCCGTCTCCTCCGCGGGCGAGGGATGTCACAAACAAATGGAACAGATGCTGGACCAAGTTGTGTCGGCCGTCCTCACTTATTTGAATGACCCTGTAAGTTGGATGCTTTGAATGGTAGTGTAGTATTAACTAAGTTCATCCTGAATTTGTAATCTCTTTTCACATCCCTGGTGGTTCCAGAGATATGATTCACAACTGAAGGTTGTTCAAAGCAATTTTTTCAGGGTAATTCAAATTGCAAAAGAGTGAACTAAACTAGTCTATTTAATTTACAGCACCCTAGAGTTCGTTATGCAGCTTGCAATGCAGTCGGTCAGATGTCAACGGACTTTGCTCCTGTGTTTGAAAAGAAGTTCCATGACAAAGTTGTTCCTGGACTCCTTATGGTGCTCGATGACAACGCTAATCCGCGTGTTCAGGTAAATAAACAGAAAAAGTCTATAAAAAAGCAAAATAGAATAAACATTTTGATTCCTAATTTTCTTACTTCTGATCTAAAAATAATAACCAAATATTTTCGTGTCGGAAAAAATACTTCTTGAATAAAATAATAATTTTGAGTTGTATCATTCCAGGCTCATGCTGCAGCTGCTTTAGTAAACTTCAGTGAAGACTGCCCTAAGGCTATTTTGACTATTTACCTTGATCCTTTGATGAAGAAACTTGAAGATATCCTTACAGCCAAATTCAAAGAGGTAAGCTACAAATAACCAAAGTATTTTTGTGTGGGCAAAATGTACCCAATGTTCGTTAGTGATATGATCATAATCTGGATCAAATTACTTCCATAGCATTGGGATATTAAAGTGTGACGATTGCTCCCTTTCTCTCTACTATAGAAAGTCAGGGATCTCAGTTCACACACATTACAATATTTAAAAAATATTTTAGGTATCACTCCATTTGTGTTCCGAGTGTTTTAATTTTTATTTTCTGTTTGACAGTTGGTTGAATGTGGTACCAAGTTGGTTCTTGAGCAGATTGTGACGACAATCGCCTCTGTAGCTGACACAGTACAGAAGGACTTTGTGAAATATTATGACAGGCTCATGCCGTGCCTCAAATACATTATTGCCAATGCTACAACTGATCAGCTCAAGATGTTGCGTGGAAAGACTATTGAATGTGTCAGTTTGATTGGTAAGTTCATTTTACAAACAACATTATGGACATAATGATATTTTTCTACTATGTTGCACATATACTCCTACGTGTTAATTTTTGTCAATAAAATAAAACACTGCCAAAGTGTGCAAAATTAAATTTGGAATTTCGCTAACACCATCCTCATCATTGAGGTGGAGTTTGATAGTAGTTCTCAATACATTTCTGCTTAAGATTAATAACAATTGTTTTAATTTAACTATCAATGTATTTTAATAACAATATAATATACTTGATGATCTGTTTTCTGCAGGTCTGGCTGTCGGAGAAGAGAAATTCATGTCTGACGCTTCTGAAGTGATGGACTTGCTTCTTAAAACCCACACTGAGGGTGAACAGTTACCGGCTGATGATCCCCAAACTTCGTATCTTATCTCTGCTTGGTCCAGAATCTGTAGGATAATGGGTAACTATTATTTAAATTACTAAATTAAATTACAGTAGATAAACAAATTTGGTCTTAACTTTAACATTCTGTATAATTAACATTTTATTTCTCCTAATAGGCAAGAAGTTCTCACAATATTTACCCATGGTAATGGAGCCAGTAATGCGCACAGCAGCGATGAAACCTGAAGTAGCACTCCTCGACAATGATGATTTAGAAACTATTGAGGGAGACCTTGATTGGCACTTTGTCACGCTCGGCGAACAACAAAACTTTGGAATTAAAACTGCTGGTAATTTTGAACACTTCATAAAATTAAACAACAGCCATATTTTGAGAATAAATTGAATTACTTAATTTTTCCTACTATAGCCTACATTTTATCAAAATAAACCTGAAAAGATGTCTATTTTAGTTTTCTGAATAAACTAGTTCACACAAGATTGAATAATGTAATTAATAAATTAACCTCCAGGTCTCGAAGACAAAGCATCCGCCTGTGACATGTTAGTTTGCTACGCTCGCGAACTGAAGGAAGCGTTCGCAGAATACGCCGAGGATGTCGTCAAACTAATGGTGCCCATGTTGAAGTTCTATTTCCACGACAACGTGAGGACGGCCGCAGCCGAGTCTCTGCCGTATCTCCTGGAGTGCGCGCGTATCCGCGGCCCGCAGTACATACAAGGAATGTGGGCTTATATAGTACCCGAGCTTCTTAAAGCAATCGATTCCGAGCCCGAACAAGAAGTGCAGGTTGAATTGCTCAACAGCTTAGCTAAAGTGAGTGTTTCATTGCATTATAGATTCAATTTACTCTTTACAAATATTTTTATTAGAATTTTAATTAGAATTTTTTGTCATGAAACTAGTAATACTTTGTCTGGAGATTTTAACGTAAATATTACCTTTTTCAGTGTATCGAACTTTTGGGAATGGGTTGCCTTTCCGATGAAGCAATGATGACAGAGGTTCTACGTATCCTCAACAAGTTGTTAACAGAACATTTTGAACGTGCTACTGAAAGACTTCAAAAACGTACTGATGAAGATTATGATGAGGTATTTTATGAGGTATTTTAAAACGAGACCTGCGCCGATTCAATACTAAGCGTATTGAAGAAGCCATTGAGCGAAACAAAGGCACCAAAGTATTCGCGAGAGATTTGTCTATTGGGCAGAGTCGGTTGGCAAAACTGAGGACCATTGATGGCAGAGTTGTTTCATCGGGTCCTGAGCTTCTGGATGAGATCGAGAGGTTCTATGGACAGTTGTACACATGTACTCGGCAACCCGTGACAAACCTGGCAAAAGACCCAAGAGCCAAACTTACCCGACACTATACCGAAGATATTCCGGACGTCAGCTTGTACGAGATTAGGATGGCCCTCAAACAGCTGAAAGACAACAAGGCGCCGGGTGATGACGGTATCACGGCTGAGCTTCTGAAAGCGGGAGGGAAACCTATCCTCAAGTCTCTTCAGAAGCTTTTCGATACCGTCATACTCGAAGGGAAAACGCCACGGGCATGGACCAGGGGTTTGGTCGCATTGTTCTTCAAGAAGGGTGATAATACCCTTCTGAAAAATTATCGACCCATTACGCTCCTGAGCCATGTCTATAAGCTGTTTTCGAGGGTCATCACGAATCGTCTCTCACGCAGGCTTGACGACTTCCAGCCTCCCGAACAAGCCGGTTTCCGAAAAGGCTATAGTACCGTAGACCACATACATACGCTGCGACAAGTTATACAGAAAACCGAGGAGTATAACTTGCCTCTTTGCTTGGCGTTTGTGGACTACGAGAAAGCCTTTGATTCTGTCGAAACATGGGCTGTATTGCAGTCTCTTCAGCGGTGCCAAGTCGACTACCGGTATATCGAAGTGTTGAAGTTCCTGTACGAAAACGCCACTATGTCAGTCCAACTCCAAGGCCAGACCTCGAAACCAATACCTCTAGAGCGCGGCGTGAGACAGGGTGATGTCATATCACCAAAACTGTTCTCCGCTGCACTGGAGGATGTCTTCAAGGTTCTGGATTGGAAAGGGCTAGGCATCAATATAAATGGCGAGTACATAACTCACCTTCGATTCGCCGACGATGTAGTGATCATGGCTGAAACCGCGGAGGAGCTCTCTGCAATGCTCAATGATCTCAGCAGAGTTTCCTTGGAAGTAGGTCTAAAAATGAACATGGACAAGACGAAACTTATGTCGAATGTCCATGTCGTACCTTCTCCAATATCTATCGGAGACTCTGTGCTCGAAGTTGTCGATGAGTACGTATACCTGGGACAAACTGTCCGATTAGGTAAGTCCAACTTCGATGCAGAGATCAAGCGACGAATCCAACTCGGCTGGGCAGCGTTCGGGAAGCTACGGAAAGTTTTCTCGTCCACAATACCGCAGTGTCTCAAGACAAAAGTCTTCGACCAGTGTGTGTTGCCAGTGATGACCTATGGATCAGAGACTTGGCCGCTCACGATGGGTCTTATTAGACGACTCAGAGTCACTCAAAGAGCAATGGAGAGGGCTATGCTGGGTGTTTCTCTGCGTGATCAAATCAGAAATGAGGAGATCCGCAGAAGGACTAAAGTAACCGACATAGCCCGAAGAATTGCATCTTTGAAGTGGCAATGGGCAGGACACATTGTGCGAAGAACGGATGGCCGGTGGGGCCGAAAAGTTCTGGAGTGGCGGCCACGAACCGGTAGGCGCAATGTTGGTAGACCCCCCACAAGATGGACCGACGATCTGGTCAAGATTGCGGGAGGTCACTGGATGCAGATGGCGCAGGACCGGTCGATGTGGCGAAGTTTGGGGGAGGCCTATGTCCAGCAGTGGACGTCTATAGGCTGATGATGATGATGATGATGATGATTTTAAAACAGTAACATGCTTATAAGATTTTAAATTGCAATAATGAACAGTAGAATAGACAGTCATGTAAAATACATTATAAATCATACATTATTTTTCGTATTATTATAAAACAACCATCTATTTTTTTCAGGTACTTGAGGAACAATTAGCAGATGAAGATAATGAGGATGTATACAGTTTGTCGCGTGTAGCTGATGTGTTACACGCTCTAATGTCCGCCTACCGTGATACATTCTACCCACACTTCGACACATTATTACCACATTTAGTGCAGCTACTTGGACCTAACAGACCTTATTCTGATCGTCAATGGGCCATTTGCATTTTTGATGATATTATTGAATTTGGAGGTGAGGCTACTTTTATTCTTCATTTTATACCACTCTGAAGCATTTTTACAAAGGTGATTGTCAGGTTAAAAATCCACTTAAAATTCCCTTACGATTTACAGGTCCCGCCTGCGTAAAATATCAAGATATATTCCTAGAGCCAATGTTGAATGCATTACGCGAAGCCGAACCGGAAGTGCGTCAGGCAGCCTCGTACGGTTGCGGAGTGTTAGCTCAGTTTGGCGGACCGCAGTTCGCTGGAGCGTGTGCCCGCGCCGTGCCACTCCTCGCAGCCATCATCTCCGAACCAGACGCTCGCTCCCTCGAAAAGATTAACGCAACTGAAAACGCTATATCCGCCGTCGCCAAGATAATCAAATACAATCACTCTCAAATCAATAGGGATGAGATAATCACACATTGGCTCACGTGGTTACCGGTCACTGAGGATACTGAAGAAGCGCCTCACGTGTACGCGTTGTTGTGTGAGCTGGCGAGCAGTGGACACGGCGCTCTGTCTGCGCCCGATGCACCGCAGCGCGTGCTCGCTACCATCGCAGAGGCATTCCGAGCTGATGCAGTGCCTAACGATAACCCAGTTTACGCGCAAATGGTCGCCTTACTAAGACAAATACAGGTAACTATATTTTTAAAATGATAAAAATATTCGTCTCATTAGCATAATTCAAACAAAACTCTAAACAAAGTTATAATGGCAACTCAATCTATTTCTGTTTGTGGGCTGTAGCAGTACTGTAACCACTTTCAGCCTATTCATTGTCAATTGGATTACATGAAGAATAATATTTCCAGTGGTGATAGATTTTATTTTCTTTCAGACTAATGCAGAACTATTCAATTCGTGCCTCATGACGCTGAGCAACGACCACAAGGAGGCTCTTCAGCTAGCGTTGTCGACATAGTGAAGAATGATCTTCAGTCGCCCGCATATAACCTCTGGCCGCCCGCTATACATAAATTATTACACGTTATTTTTAATAGCATCATGTATTTATTGTGAAAAGCTCATGGAGCTGTTGACTGTTTATTGAATTATTTTTATTATAATTACAAATTTCTCAACACATCACTCCGTTTATTGTTTCCTTTCGAGAATGTTAAAATCGTTGTCATTGTTTCTGCAGGGCTGATTCGAATTGCTGTGATATATCTTTACGCTGTTTGATTTTAAAATGATGTAACTGCATCCATAACGCATTTATGGTAATGTATTTCGTGCGCAGGTATTGTACATATTAGGAACTGAAAATAATTCGATAAAAATACCGCTACGATCTATACTTGTCATCGTTATAAAATGTACTGTGTTGATATTGCTTATACACTATTTGGGTGAAAATAAATGTATAATGGTTTTTATTTAACTACTCTTCTTTATTTCACTTCAGAAAAATTATAGTAATACTATAAATTTGAGATGTCGAAATGTTTAAAAAAAAATATTTACGGATGGTATCTAAGATTGATTCCGCAATATAGAGACACCTCATTTTTATAATCAATAATTTTATTCAATTAATAAAATTATGTACTATATACACATCTATGTTTAACTAAAATAAAAATAATTGACATTGTACGACCTTTTTATTTCCTCATTATTAGACGAGGACGCTAAAAATTTTTAGACTTCTATATACGGTCATATTAGGGATGCTGTGATTGTGATTTTTGGAAATTGAATATTTGCATTCACTAGGAAGGGTGGGGGCAACTCCCCCCCCCCCACCTAATAATTGAAACCCCCGCTAATTATCTTGAAAACAGAAGAGCCATCGGATTTGGGCTCATTTTAAAGGACTTTTATTTTACCTCCATCAGCTTTAGTTAAAAAGTTGCTGCGCATTCGCATGATTGCGAATGCGAATATTCGTTACATTCCTAGTCGTCTGCGTCACATAAAATAGAATGAAGATTAAGGGTAACTTGAGAATTTAACCAAATAACTTGCAACAGTTTAAGATTAGCATGGAATTATAAATTATTACGGCGCGAACCAAATTCGATGCGTAAACCATCGGACCGAGCGGACACAAAATAATGATAATAATGTTCGGCGGACAACTCTCTATACGAATGGTACAGAGCGTACCAAATCCGCTGTACGTTCTGTAAAAGTTCGATAATATGTTACAGCTATAAATGAGGTGAAATATTTATTTCAACAGCGGCAACGCATTTTACCTATCTGGATCCGCTAAAGGATTTCACAGGTATTGGTGTGTGGCGAACATTTCCGTTGCACTTGAAGCGCAAATCTGCGCGCGCACGCGCAGCTTCGTTTCCGAGTTCGGACGACGAAGACCAAACTTGGACGGCAAAACGCCATCTACGAACGCCCGGTTTCTCGGTGACAACGCTATCTTGTACATTCTAATTAATTTTAACTATTTTATTGTTTTTACTGTCAATATTTCAAATATACGCTTTACCAAACAAATTTAAATCGACAGGTGTCCGCTAAAATCTCTAGTTGAAATACTCTTCCTAAATTCTAAATTCCACCCTGTATAATGAATGATGAAGAGTTGAGTTGCGTTTGTCTTTCTAATCTGTGGTTGCGTTGTTGCCCGCCTCGTCTCAATATGCGCATTGCGCACCACAATGCGCACGTTCTAATTGAATAATGTATTGACATTGACAATATTTCCCAACTGTCAACGTCCAACACATTGAATTCTGACACTTGACAGCATTTGACAACGAACTTCGTTCAAGTCACAACAAAAAATTATCAAAATTCGACCAAAAACGGGTTTAGGTCATTTTTAACACTAATATTTGAAGTTAATGTTTAAAAACCAATGGGAAAAAATCTGAACACAAAAACGATTCGCGATATATACTATAACTTCAGTTGACACTGAGCTGCAAGTACGAAATACGCGACGAAACAGTCGAGTTACATCAACACGTTTCGGTAATTTAATACTCATTTCATTTTTAAATACTGGAAATTACGTGAACATTCATAACAATACGGATCTCTTTCAGGTTAGTTTTTGTCGCTACTACTAAAACCTTTCGGCGATGTGATAATGTCTCGAAAGAGGACTAGAAGAACTGAGGAAGAGATGGAATCTAAAGTACCGGAAGGCGGAGGTTGTGAGAGTCAAAACGGCAGCACCACCAGCTTTACAAGTACCACGAGTAAACTTATCACAGAGCCTTTACCGGTAAGTAACCATGGTCAATTATTTAAGTCATGAGATTTGTACAGTGTCATGCTTTAATTGTGAGTCATATTTCTTTAACTGAACTATGTACTTTAGATCAATAATTATTATTATGAAATATTAATACTAAGAATAATAAAGAAAAATTTATTAGATGAAATGTTAGTAAAACAAATAAACCGACGAAGGACCTTGAGATAAATAATTTACAATTATAACATAGAAATAGACAATTATAACTATCTGAAATACAGCTAAAAGATATTTTGAGAATTTTAAAATACACCACATGTGTAGTGCCAGGTTCGTAACATCTTAATCTGTATTGAGAAAATTTATATTATGGAAGTACAGCTAAACACAAGGCTACCTTACCTTATGACGTATCTCCAACACTGACAATCTAAATTTTATTACTAAATCAGAAATATTTTGACTGCATGGTAACAAAATGATAAAAGTCAAATAAAGATAAAATACAAAATAACTTTGAACTTTTGCTATACAAGCTATCATAGAAGTCTGTTACACAAAAAATATCAGTTGTACGATGAAAAGTGCGTTAAATAAGTTACCAATCAATAAAAACCACCATTCATTTATTTTAAATAGTTTTCATTACTAAAGCGTAACTTACAATACAAGCAGAAACTATACAGAGTGTTCCAGAAGTACAAGACAAAGTTTATTAGTTAAATTTTCAAACAAACCAAAAAGTAGTAAATATATTTGAATGCATTATTATTTCATATCCAAAATAAAGTTATAAATAAACAAATAAATAAATATTGCATAGCTCTGAGACACCCTGCATACACAACTTAAAAAAATGTTACCACTACACTGGGTATCAAAACCTTGAATGCAATACTGCCATGCCTCTTGGAGTATAAAAACTATTATTCCCCAAAATATAAACTTCAAATATTCAATGTATGTATTTTGAGATCTATAGTCTACTGATTAATAAATACACAAATACAGACGTCTAATAAGGAATCTCGAAATTGTTGATTGTTATGATTCATGCTGTCGATTTATGACTAATTGTTATCCCATTTAGTGATCTATGCCTCTAACACAAGAGCGAAAGTAATCAAGATCATATCACTGGGCCTGGTGCCAGCTGTGTGGCGTGATCGCCTTTGATAGCCGAGAGTGACGTCACTCATTCAAATACCTCACGTATTTACATCGTACATCTTTGCATAACAATTACGTATTGTATCTGGTTAATGAATGCATGATGTGTGATTCTTCACACCCAGACATGTATAATTATGTACCAATTGGCATATTATTGCTGTTATCATTAGTCACTTAAAAAAACCTTGCAAAATATTGCAAATGCGGCATTAAAATAAAATTTAGTAGAAAGTCTTCATCCTTAAAAACTCTCTAATTCATTCAGAATAAGTTTATCATAATATTTTAATAACAAATTACTCCAGTCCGCGATGAGCGATGCAAACTGCGTAATACTTCTCTCTTAATAAATCGCGATTCAAAGTTTAATATCACGATAATGTTCACGATACGGTTTCGTGCTCGCTTGTCCACAATTGAAATCACCTTGAATTTATGTGTAGAATTTACGTTATGCTCATACATATTTTATTTATTTTTATGGCTAGATGAGTTCACTGGCTCTTGTAAAGTAGGTACCGGAACTGTATTTAATTATCACGGTCTAGAACAATTCGTGAAGACAACGTGGAGCAAAATTGTAATTAACACTATTTGGATGATGAGGATCGGTAGGAATATTATATTATATATTGTAAGAATATAATAATTATGGAGTTTGTTGCCTATTCCTTGTTTACTCTCTTTATATTCCTACGCATCGTAAGACATAGACAACCGTGAATCAAGCTTTCAATAAAAAATTTGGGAAACAACACACTGATCAGGAAAACGTTAAGACAACAACAAATCAAGGTTGTGGGCACTGCATCAGAAAAGAGTGTGGGCATAATAGACCGAAAAGAATTCGGTTACTGCAAACCGAATCTAAGAAACTAAAACTTACAGTACTTTTATTTTTAACTAGCTGCTGCCCGCGACGTCGTCTGCGTGAACCCTATTTTTTTCAATTCTTCCCGGCAACTATTCGATTTTTTCTCGCCGTAAAAACCATCCTTGAACTTCAACGAATATTTTAAAAAAAGATTTGGCCAGATTGGTCCAGGCGTTGTTGAGTTATGCGCTTATCAACACATTTTGCGATTCATTTTTATATATAAGAAGATATATAAGATAGGCTCGACAGCACTAGTAATTAGCTGCTCTCAGTGATTCTGTATTCAATCACAGTGTTTCTAATCCAAGAACATTTTCAAAGAACAATGAGTAAGGTGACTTTGTTAACTACTTAACATTTATTTTCACATTTATTTTGACTGTACAGTGTACACTTTTCCTCCTGTAAATTTATTATAATTAAGTTGTATCTCAGCGGAAATTTTGGCACGGCACTATCGGTGTCGTAAGCGTGACAAAGTTCCGGTGTTATCCAAAACCGTGCATTTAATATAATGTACTAGCTCATACAACTCGGTTAGTGGGCCGGTCGATGCCTTCTAGGTGTAAATGTGCCGAGAAATCTAAATATAGTTAAGTATTTCGACAATTAACTAGAATCTTGTTTGGGCGTAACCCCAAAAATAAAGTTCGGGAACTTACTCGCAATAACTCAGTCTATGAAAACTATTTACATCTTGCTAAACTGTGTTAGTTTATTTATTTTGTCTACGTAGACGTTAGATAATGCGTTGAATACAAATAATTCTATTGCGATTAATAAATCAATCAATCACCTGTCTTTATTGTTATTCAATTATTCAGTCACAGCCCACAGGGTCTCAATGGCTTGTAAACTATGCTATTGAGACAATAATAAAAATAATTCATACATATTTTCTTATAATATCAACTCCAAATTCCTCTAAATTTCGCTACCACGGTCAAACTCATATCTATGTAAACTTAAAGTTTTGGTAAAAAATGTCAGTGAAAACTAAAACTTCAGTTGCGCATATTTGTACTTGGATTTATTGATAAAACGAAAAAAATACAATTAATTAAAATTTGATTTCCATACATTGAATATTTTGATAGAAAGTGGTATATTTTTTGTACAAAAAAAATTATTTCCCGATTAGGTCTTAAATATGCAATTTATAAATGACTACTTCGAGTAAGTCGTACAATAGCTTGATTTTAAGCTCTGTTGTCTCAGGAAATTTCTCTCATATAGAAACATTGCATATTATCCTTTAAATTAAAACATTGAGTACTAAATAACGCATTAACAAAAAGTTCAATAGTTAATATCTGTCCTTAATATGCGGTCTTCTCTATGCTTCATGTAGTTTTATTTTGAATGGCTTTGTTGTTAAACGTTAAGTGGTTAAATACTTGTTCTATATTACCCAGTCTACGTACGTATGTCTTTAAAAACAATGAACGGAACAAACTTAATTTAGAAAATGATGAAACCGTAACTGAGTCATATTGTTATGATCGCGTCACTAAATACCACTCGTAACTATAGCTTGGTGCACAAGTAAATAATGAGCAATAGATTATAGAGTGTCATAATTGATACTAAAAAGCCAATAAGGTGAGCACTATTTTTAAGAATCATTAAGTATTAAATTTTAGTAAATTTGCTTACCTAAAATTAACATAAATTACTGTCGATTCTCTAATAAACAAGTGAAAGAGAAATGAGCCCTTAAAAAGTAGTCAACGCAAATTTAGAAACTCTATGTGCAAAAGGCATATTGAGACCCTGGAGTTGGGCACTAATGGTCGGTGTTAAAATCCCCAGTGGTTGAGTATTTTACACAGTATTATATCTTTCTCATTTACCACATTACAACTAGGTATATAGACTCTCATTACAGTTTTTTTTAATTTGCCAATTATTATGATTGATGATCGTGCTGCATATTTGATCTTAAATAGAGTTAAACAACGGATTTATGTATTCTATATTGTTATCAGTGTAACTGGTCATCATCGTATCACGTCTGCTATGTTAGAAAGAACTCATAGAGCGCAACTAATAGTTTTATAGAAATGAAATGAAAATCATGCGTGAAAATTATGCACACAAAATAACACAGTAGCACATAAAATAACACAATCGTTTTAACCCATGACGCCACTATGAACCTTACTTATTGTATACGAATAGTTCTAAAATCGCGCCTTATTCTAGATTTAAGAATAATATGTAAATGGCGAGCTCATGTGGATCCAAGTCCCCTTCGGTCTCGGAGCAAGTCGTGGTCGGTCGCGTGTCAGACGAGCCTCCACGTCGGCGTCGCGCCACCACCATCGACCGCCCCCTCGCCGCCCCTCACACCCCGCATTCACCCGCTGACGCCCAACCTCCTCCACTAAAAACATTCCTCACGCCGACTCCATGCCTGTTATCGGTTTAGTCACGGTTCTTTACTAGCAGCCTGCGCTCGTTCGCTCTCGACTACGATATTAAATACAGAACTCTTTTAAATTTCAACTTCGATTGCTTAAAAGTATTGACGTTTTACGTGACATTGCCGAAGCAACGTTTCGAAAGCTTCAGGGATTTTTATATTTTTTTACTCAAATTAATAATGCAAATACTAATTTTGATACAGTGTTAGTTTACCAAACTTTTTCGCGTTAACAATTACATTTTGTGCATGATGTCATCAGTAGCGATGGCTCCTTTAACGAACGGACACTTGAACGGGAAGCTGGAGAACGGAATCAATGGATACAAAAAGAACGGATACGTGAATCATGATCAAATTGAAACAGTTGTAAGTGTTTTTTACATCATTAATAACTTCTCGAACAATTCCACTTTCGTTAACCTTGGCCTACGGAGGCAAGCCGCTTTTATTATTGAAAAGAATGAACGGATCCCACTTGCGAAAACTAAGAAGTTTAGACACTAAATATGCAAACTTTCAAGTGAAAGCGAACCCAGGTAGGTGAGGTGTCCAAGCCCACTGTAGCCGCCTTTATTATTTATTCAATCAACTTCGAAAGTGTCCACACTGTCTTTCGTATTTGTTAATCTAATTCTATTAGTTATTATGAAATATGATAGACGAGTTGTATTACAACCTTCACTTGACATTCTATGGTCCAGTTTACCGTCTTCCCGCCGCTGATCATGCTCTAATATGTCTCTGCATGCATCAATGGTCATATGCTAACTATAAGATCTATAATATTATTATTGTCGAAAAAATTAAACTACGTCTGAACCTTGAATTCGATCCTTAAAATTAGTATTCGTTCTTTCCTAAAAATCGGCGGGTGTAAAATTGTAAAAAATGACAATACAAGAAATATAATTCTTGGAGCATTTACGTTTACAACCTTCATGGTAAATCACCAGTAAAGTGCCGGCAGTGCCACATCATAAAACAATAATTCATTTGTTTGGTGCGGTTTGTGCTGCAATTTTCAATGGTCATAGAGGTTACTTGAAGACCGTTATGCGGATATCGACCGAGAGTGGGCACTAGGAAATGTAAGTTGGTGCCAACCCACGTCATAAGCACGAACAATGTAGGTCTATGAACTATTCGGTACTGCAAATAATCTAGATCTAATCTTAGTGTCTTCACTCAAGCAAATAAGTAATCTGCATTACTAAAACAAGAGCCGTATCCTACTCAAAGTTTATCTAAGTTCATACGTCATTAAGTAATAGTTCTCATTAAAACTAAAGTACTATAGTGTACTTAAGTAACTTCCTTAAGTACCCTTTAGTTGGAATAAGTAATTGCTTGTCGATTGAAATAGGGACTCTAGTTGCCGAACCTTTACGTACTGTTTGTTCATTTGAATAAGGTAACTTTTTACTGCTATTTCTCTTTCAGTACACTGTTTGATAAAAAATGTTCCTGTAGAACTGTAAACGTTCTGCCATATTAAGAATTCCGTCGATCCTTCAAACTAGTCAAGTTCAAGAGTGTTTCGTAGTAGTGGTAAAACAAACAATTTAAATTCACGCTTCGATTCGATAATTTACTTGTATTATGTATCGATTCAGCTTGATCAGATTCCGTTTTATTTATGGTTATAGCGAAAATTTGTCGATTAAAATCCGAATTTATAAGAATAATAATTTAATTTATCGTACCATCGCTATCGAATCGTATCTAATTTCCTGAATTAAAGTTTAAAGATCATTCCGAGAGTGAGTGGCGCGATTCTGACGCAATCTCTACGTTAAATGTACGTCATGATAACAAAAATGTAAGTTTTATGCTGCAAGTTTGTTTGAACTAAAACTGATTTCTGTTTGTTTTAAATTCGTTACTATAATAGTATTTTACCTTACGATTTAGTTATGTCGCACAAAATTATTTGAATACTTTGAACAAATTTACAATTTTTTTTTTCTTACGTGCCCTTGCTAAAAATATTCAAAGCGTTGATATTTTTAAGAAATTACCACTGCAGAAACGCTATTTTTAAACGGCCGTTTTATAAACTACGGAACTGCGAATAAAGATCATTAAAATAATTTTAATTGTCCACGGAAGTATGCTTGTGGGAATTCCTTATGTAATTATTAAAAATAATGACAAATTAATGGCATTGAATGTTTAACAGCAGGAAACATCGAGAGTGATATAAATCTGAAAATAATGATTTCTTGGACTACCGTAATGCATTTTAAAATTATTTACATGCTACTTGTTCTTACTACTAGTTCTTGCTGTTGGTCCACATATTATCACTTTATTTTTTTAGTGATATGCAGTAGGTTGGCAATCACTTAGCACCTGTCAAAAGTAACCTTGAGAATATTTATAACCTCGTCTTAAAGTGACGTAGAGCAATGAACAATGATTGAATTTCAGATGAATAGCATATAAAAAAGGAATCCAGTTTAATATTATAGATGAATTGTTTACATAATGTTTCAAATCAACTTCAAATTATAAAGTGGTATTTCCTGGATATTAATTTGAAATACCTAATCCAGAAAGAGTTCGTAGAATTAGACTTAATTTTTTTTACGATTTTTCTTCTAGAATCTAGGAGAGATTAAACATAAAAGGAAAACAAAACATCTTTGAATGTTCTCAATGTTTTAAATATTTTACGTTTATACTTCAGTTTATATCAATATTTTATATTTCTGAATAACACGATAAGCATGAGAAATAGTTTAATCTCTACACAGGTTATCTTTTATAATAAAGGTTAATATTTTGTGGGATAACATCAACGTCATCGGTTTTTCTATATTTGGAAATGATAAAAAACATTTAGAGAAATCGTTTTACTTTGTTTTATACTATGTAGTAATGAAATGTCTCTCCTCTTTATCCAACCGGCTTTGGAGTCCAAAAAATCATTGAATCTCTGCTCTTAAACTCTTTTCCAATTATTTTATTCTCTTCCTGTTTACACTAGTTAAGCGACGATTTCTCGAATGTGATGGAAATGAGCTATGATAACAATTTAAAAAAAATCTCCCAACACTCACATCATAAACGTTTGACAGTTTTAGCTGAACTATAATTGCAACAACTAATTATAATTATAGTCCAAGATAAGACTAATTGCAGTCTAAACAATGGCGAGATTGTGAAAAGTATCAAAACGTCGTATTTGTACATTTTATACGACAACACTCAAACTCGTGACATCGTAAATTTCTTTTGATAAAACTACAAATTATCACGAAATTGCTTTATATCATTATATATAGCATCTTATACTGATTAAAAAGATAAACAAACATAAGCGGTATTAGACACTAATATCAGCTAATTAAGAAAATTATCTATAGTTTTTCCAGTATTAGTTTTATGTGATTTTCAGTTTTAAAACATTGCTATAGTCATAAAGTCCTATCTGTGTAATGTACCTCAAAAATCCTAACTACTGGCAATCACTAGCAAAACGATGTGAGTGATGGCATTATAAGATCATAAGCAATGACACTAATTACTAAAGCAGCTACTAAATGTCCGTAACAATACCACT
This sequence comes from Trilocha varians, assembly GCA_030269945.2. Taxonomy (NCBI): domain Eukaryota; kingdom Metazoa; phylum Arthropoda; class Insecta; order Lepidoptera; family Bombycidae; genus Trilocha; species Trilocha varians. The sequence continues at coordinate 9,254,877 of AP028267.1, read as the reverse complement.
GAATGGAATATTTTAATCGAAAGAGTACGTTAAAATACTTAATGTTAAAACTGATTAGCGATGAAGTCCTACCTGTTGACCTGGTGGCCTAAATACCGCGCCTTGTCGTTACTTACAAATCTCTATTAAATCACTTTTTACTTATTTCGTGTTTCATATAGGCCCTATAAAACTGATGCCCTGAAATTATTTAAACACGATATATTTTACAGTTTTTTAATTACTTTGTCTGATCGATGACAAAAACACCATGTCTGAAATACCTGTTCTAAATTAATGCTTTTTAATTCATGCAGTCTTCGAGTTTCTGTACTCTGGAGTGCGGACAGACAGGATAAAACGAAACTACATATACTAACACTAACTACATATAACAAGTACATAATTGTTTTTGTAGTAAATAGCATTACCAAACCCATAGAAATATATCACTGAAAATAACCATTATACAAAATAAATCTTTTATTTTCTTTATATTCTTTGTACCTTTCCATTGTATATAGTTTTTTCAATAATATCTATACTTATAAAATATTTTAAGGTACCTGTTACGTAACAATTGACGTCATTCTCCATTATAGTATCACCATCCTTAAAATTAATATAATTTGGTTTTCCTCACAATTATGGAGGAAAATAAAATCAGTCAACATCCTTATGTAACAATGGGAAACTGTGGTTTTGATAAGAGACGTCGCGAGTAAGACAAGTAGGGATAACGTTATATTATAATATTTAATTTACAAAATCTTTCCTTTATATTAAATTCAAATTAATATTATATTAAGTACTATTAAATATCTTTAGTTTGGTATTAAACCATTTCTTCTTTTTATGATTCGGCGGCACCTTGTTTTTTAATTAATAATTTCAGCCCTTCTGGTTCAGGCTATCGATTTTAAATCCTCTAAAGGCGCTTCAACGCCCTAAATTAACCCTTTCTGTGCGTGCTCACCCCTCCGTGTGGAAAATAATTATCCTTGTTGTAATGTTTTTATTTACACATAATGTAATAGCAATATACGGCAATATGTATGACAATGAGTGTACATTACATATTTATCACAAGCTTATAATAATGTTACACATATTATTGAATGTCATCATTATTTTCATTACATTTATTTCTTCACTGTTTTTATCTAAATTGTATTCAGTTGTGCTCAAACTCAATTCTGATAATTACAGTAAAAATATGAAATAAAATAGAAAAATGTATGTGAAATGTAACGTTAATCGTTAAAATTTCTGAAATAATAGCTATTTTTTAATTCTGTTTTTTGATTAATATTTTGTTTGTAGTGTTAAATTTTAAAAGCAAACAGGCAAAATTAATAATAGTAAGGCGTGGAAGTTTATTGGTCTCGCTTATTAGTTTGCTTGAGTCTTTTGGGAAATTATTTTATTATACCAATATTTAAGTTTGAATATATTTAAGGTATGTTAGGCAATGTAAACAACACATCGTTTACTTTACAAAGATGTCTGTGGCCACTTGTGAAAACACTACGTAAATTATAAATAAATATTGTGTGCACATGTTCATAGAAAAACATACTATTCAATGCTGAAATTCATGATTTTTAAAGCTACGATTAAGATGTAAAATGGATAAAAAATCAATACAATATACAGGGCATCTTAATTTATGACAAATTCATGAGTAATCTGTAAAGTATGATCATTTAAACATAAGATGCATGGCATGTCTTTAAGGTAGTTAGTATTCAAATTAGTCTATTGATATTTCTATATTCTACTCCATTTCCACTTTATACAAAAAATAGTCAATAAATTTATTTAAAAAACCGGTTCGTATTGGGGTCATATGCTGATACGCGAAATACAGCAGTTTGTGTGGATGTTGAAATTATATATTTTTGCTATAAATTTTGTACTCAGCATTTGTAAAACATAATGACATGATTACTTAGGTCGACCGAGAGTCACCGCAACATAATTGCTAAATGATGATAATGATGTGCTAGGAAGACTAAGGTTACCACAAAGTTGTAGAATAATCAGCTTACAGTGACTGAATGGTCACTTTTTTTTGCCGTGTAGGCAGACGAGCCACCGGCCCACCTGATAACCTTTCAACACTGGGTGAAAATATTACTCGTATCTCAGGTCTTTTTGGGAGTTTTTCTAACAAAGTGCTATTTAATTGCCTGTAGCTTAAGTTACATTGTGTTGTGCAATATATGAATTATATCCCAGGATGCAGACTAGTAACATACGATGACAAGCTAATGTAGGTACAAGACGGGATGTTGCACTGGTGACGACACATCACGCCACTTCGCTATCAGTCGACTGCCGGCTAATAACACGGCGCTTGAACCTTGACACATGTAGATATAAATAATTATATACCTATTAAACTCATTCATACGTCATGGGAAAATAACCAAATCTATTTATATGAATTAAGAAGTTAATTGGCTGGCTCATCACCAGATAATAATAACATGTAATTTAATTTTCAATTGTTAAATATTGTAGACTTTGAGCCTTAAAAGGTAAATGAATTTGCAAATTTAAGTGCACACAAAAAGGTCTTTTCATCAAACAATCGATTGGCAGATCGAAATAATTAGCTGCAGGGAGTAAAAATCAATTTGTAAAAGTTACTTTCCTGAGTAAAAGTATTTTTTTCTGGTAATCGTATTTAGAAAGACCGCAGCCATATGCCGTGGAATAAACTTTTAGTGAATCGTGGTTGTTTAAGGCTCATGTTCCTACTATCTATGGTATTTAAATAACCTTAAATACCAAACAGAGTGGTAACAAAAGAGAGGTAAGTGATTGTGGTGTTTTGGGACGAACGTAGGTAGTTAAAGGACACTAGAACAATACAAACCTGTTTGCAGGACTCGAATGGTGATGTAACTACAAAAGAACGAAATGTGTTTGACGGCAAAATCCCTAATCTTTTGTTTAGAAAGGACAAGGCGAAGTAAAATATTTTAATGATTATAGGTTCCACCACGTACCTCTATTAAACATACTACATAATCAACTTTGAGGAAATTCACGTAGACATTAATAGGTATGGCAATCGTTATTCAAATGTTTAGGCAACAATATTTAATATTCTATTTTGTTGTTGATATTATTTACGAGATTTTAAGGAATCTGGACCTATAGCGCTTGAGCTCAAACTTAACAAGGTTTTCATTAATTTTGGCTGTCGATTGGCCAGCGAAGAATGTTTGATATAAATTATTATTTAACAAAAAACTATCGACAGTGGAGTCACGACACGAACGCGGTAGAAAGTAAAATTTCAAATTCAGCTACATTTGCACATTAGTATGGTCAGCAGTACACTGCATTCCACCACGAATTTATAGTTTGGTAAAATATTCTCGTGTACAAAATCGCTAAATTAACTATTTTAGTGCTTAATGTAATAATGTTCTTAATGTAAACACGGTTTGCATTAAGAATTTTAATCATCTTTATATGCGTACTTTAATTGTTATCGTTAAATTGGTTTTAATGGCATAAATCGATTAATAACAGTTGTTTAAAATGCTTATCTTGAAATTGGTATTTTTGGATACTCATAAGACTAATAAGTCTACATGGCTCCTAATATAATGTTATCTTAGAAAACAGTTTTTGTTTATGTAATAATCGCAACGTGCATAAATATAATCTCTTAATCTACTCGTTATCCAAATCTTATTGCGTAACATTTTAAAAGGCTTACATTAGACCAATAAATCTGAATTATGATGTTGTTTTAGGATAGCATCAACAGTACTCCTGTTATTTTAACAAGATATAATTATCATCATTCCAACCTATAGAAGACAAAATTAAAATAATGTATTTTTCCTTTGTTACAGTCGTTAAGGCACGCGGCCCCATTCAGCACAGACCCTGCAGCTATATCGGAGCGAGAGTCATGTCACTACGGGAGGATACCGCGCGCCGTGGCGATGGCAGGAAACGCAGACAGAAAGGTTCGAGTCTACGCAGACGGAATCTACGACATGTTCCACCAAGGACACGCCAGGCAGTTACAACAGGCGAAAACAGTCTTCCCAAATGTACATCTAATAGTAGGAGGTAAGCTGATACAGATCTACACAGACATTCCCCCGGGATTGAAGGAACCCGTTTGTAAATCTAGTCATTGGGTTTGATGTAATATTTTCCAAGTATATTAGTTTGATAACGGCAAATTACTGAAATAGCTGTTAGTCTTTTTGTTTAGGAACTTAACTGAGAGACTTTACAATAGTTTTATATGGAATAGTTCACAATAGGGCAACGTTTTTTTGTTATTTATTGCAATTTGGCTTCACGTCTCGATTCTCATTTAGTTTTAACTATGCAAATAGTCATTGTGTAGAGAATTCATAAAGTAAATTACATAAGTATGCTTAAAAATCTTCGTATTTCTAGAAACTAAGTAAATATGCATTGGTCAAATTGAAATAATTATTTTTTATAATTCATCTTGAGTAGAGAAGTTGGTGATATCATACCTATTTATAAATCTGAAGTATGCAGTCAATTCGATAAAAATAATTAATGATTATGATGTAATTATTTTATTACAGTTTATTTTTCGATATTATGCAAAAGATGATATTTTATAAACCAAAGATGATGTGGCAGGATATTAACTTCTCTAATTCTAATTGTGGAGTGCAGAAGCTTGAAATAAATGAAAGTAAATTTATATCTCATTTCCAAATTATTAAAAAGATATTTCAGTCATGAGAGTACGCAATTTGCATACCAGTTTCGTAATAATGTTTGATTGTCACTTAATTACCTAAGCCACTAACGGCGATGATAAGGATTGATAAGCAAGTGTGCCAGGTGACTATCGCGAAATGATGTATCGCACTCACACTTACTCATTGAATCGATATTTTAATCGTAATGAACGTAATTTTCAATATACGTGTTTGATGTACGACTCTGATTGGTCAAGAGCAGTCATACGATTGTGATAGCGCACGTGTTCAAATACAAAAACAAACTAATTGATTCTGTTATCGACGATATGGATTTCAGTTCGATCACTTTTTATCTATAGCCTCTATAGACCTTGAAACCTTGGCCTTGGAAAGTGATGCGTAGTTTCTTCCTAGAAAGTGACTCTAAGGTCGTAAACGGGCAGACTCGTCTGGTTTTTTGTTTACCAGATACGATTGATATGCGACTATTCTATTCGGTTACGGTTATCGATTTTTTGATTACGGTTATTTGAAGAATTATTTGTTGACTCATGTTCTTATTTTGGATTGTGAATGGCATTTAACTTTAGTCACTAAAAATAGTTTTGGACGTTCGCAGTTGCAGCAATTTATTCTGTAGACTAAGCTTAAACTTTGGTATCTGAAATGCCAAAAACAATGAACACATTAAGGAGTCAAACCTAATTTCTGATAGATTTCGCCTTTCAAAAGTTTTGGTAACTGTTTACACGTCAATATTAGGGTTTTCAAATCAAACCATACAAAAGACCATGAAGTTTAGTAGTATTTTAATTTTTTTTTTTAATTTTCAGTATGCAGTGACAGGCTGACGCACAGTCGTAAGGGCCGAACAGTTATGACCGAAGATGAGAGGTATGAAGCCGTCCGACATTGCAGATACGTTGATGAGGTAAACATATTTTTTACTTAAAGACTCACTTGTAAAAGATAAATCTTATGTGCACCTATGTAACGCTTGGGAATGGCGAAGTGAACTTATTGCACAAACTTTTAAGCAACCAATAACATCAACTTATACAGGGTGTTAAAATCCGATGAAACAATACTTTCACAGCAAATAGTATACTTGATGTAGAAGCCATCCACCAAGTCTGGGTTTTCTAGGCATAATATATCATAAGTTATAACTAATCAAAACTACGTGCTAATTTTCTATTAGTAGGAGTTTATTATAGTACGGAACTCTAAAATTGCGATCGGATGCGCCTGTGTGCGTGAAAATGGCATATAGATATAGCACGCTACATGTAGGTCAGGGTAGGGTTGTCAAAATTAATACAAAATAATAATTTTTCAACTTTGTATGGGAAAATAAAGTCATTATCTCCGTTTCAAAAGTATGTGTATATGATTTGAAATGTGATATAGATTAAGCCCTTAAAGTATTGTTTCACCGGGCAACAACACCCGTATAAAAATAAAAATGGATAAAAAGAAATAAAAAAAATAATAAAAATGGATCGCAAAATGTGTTGGTAAGCGCATAACTCAACAACGCCTGGACCAATTTGGCCAAATCTTTTTTTTAAATGTTCGTTGAAGTTCAAGGATGGTTTTTCGAATAGTTGCCGGGAAGAATTGAAAAAAACGGGTCATAGGGTTCACGCACACGACGTCGCGGGCAGCAGCTAGTACTACATAAATATCTTGCCTTTTTTGTTTAATTTACTTTAATAGGGCCATAACAAAATTAATTAAGGTGAAACTTGTGTTCAATTATTGGTAAAAGAAGTATCATGAAGTTCTAGGCCATTCTAGGGTTAAATCTGGGGTCAGCTAACAAAATGAAGTTCTCATTATTGATAATTGGTTATTTTCGAAACTGAAGAGTTCTTGAAACGAACCTTCGTAGACGAGCAACGTGGAACAATCGTCTTTTGTTTTCAATCGTTCTGTACTTGAGAGAACCCGACTTGGCATCGCAAACAATGCCGACGAAAATTAAAACGGACCGGTGTTATTGTTACATTTACAGAAATATATATAAAGTTAGGTCGTAGGTAGCGACCCCTCAATGTCCCCTGACATTGCAGAGGTTCATGAGCGACGGTAACCGCTTACGATCAGGTGGCCCGTTGGCTCGTCTGCCTACAAGGCAACAAAAAAAAAATGATTTTATTGTTAGTATCTATGTTAGTTAGCGATGTATTTAAAAATATTCCGCTTAATTCTTTCCAAAAAATTCCCCTGTGAATAATGACAAACATTAATTGAAGATAACCTAGATAATTGTTTATTTCGTTCGACCTCGAACCTTGAGATTAAGTTGGAAATTATAAAAAATCCGAACATGTTTAGAATTACTGTTTTTGCTTTTTTATTTTATTTATAGTCGATCTTTGGTCTTCACTCACAAAACGAGTTATAATTAGTATTTCTGACAAAAAATATTTTTTAAATTGTTTGTTGTTTGTGGTTTTTTAGTTTTTAAATTGCCAACCGTCAAATAACCTTGAATATTGTGTTCATTTTTAATAATTTTGGGTTTTTGTTGATGTTCAACCTACTAATTATTGGCCAGATATAAAAAAAATCTAGAGCCACGGTAATGTGCCAAGAACAAATGATAAGAATAAACATTTCTTTTATCTCACACTATTCTTTTTTTTTATTGCCATGTAGGCAGACGAGCCAACGGCCCACCTGATAGTAAGTGGTTACCGTCGCTCATGAACCTCTGCAATGTCAGGGGACACTGAGGGGTCGCTACCTACGACCTAACTTTAAGGACCCTCTCATTTCAAAATATATTTATGAGATCTACATTTACATTTTTCGTTCCCAGGTTGTAAGAGACGCTCCCTGGGAGTACGACGAAGCATTCCTCGAGAAGCACAAGATCGACTTCGTGGCTCACGACGACATCCCCTACACCACGGAGGACTGCGAGGACACATACGCTATGATCAAAGCCAAGGACATGTTCGTGGCCACGCAGAGGACTGAAGGTCAGTACAAATATGTATTAGACAGGCATAGCTTCCAGGTTAGGTTATAACAGGTCTTCGATGAGATCATATCGCAGTAAGCTTTTTTTTAATTTTAATATTTTCTACAAATAACGTACAGTAACGTTATTTGAAAAATATTTTTTTTAGTATGTTCAGTAGATCCAAAAATTACTCCCTATTTGTATTCGTTTACAGAATTTCAGGCACAAACAAGTAACATAAAAATGGAGAAAAAAGTTATCAAAATAGGAATATTAAAAAAAAAACACTTTGTTTGGTTGAACTTAAGTTTTGTAATATAGACAGATGTGATTTTTTGACCGACTTGATGTTTTCTTTTTTGTATGAACCAATTTCGATGATTCTTCTTTTGTAAAGCAGACATTTTGAGCATTATCTCATATAAATTTAATAAAGATCTGACTGGTAGTTTTTGTGCTATGCTTGAGAAATGGAAGTCGGTCGTTTTCATTTTTGTAATAAAAATATTATTATTTATCATGCTTTGTTCAATAAAAATTAATGAAAATAGTGACACTGAAACGCAGGATAATTTGTCATTACGTCGCCTCAGTGCTTGTTTGGCATATCTGACATTTTTTTACGAAAATGACTTTTTAATGCAGTATTACAAAGAATAAAATTTTTTTTTTTTTAAATATTCAATTCTAAAACAATCAAGAATCTCATTTCAATTTTTTTCTCAACACGGCACTTAAAGAAAATTCCGTGCTTGTTTGCTGTCTCCTGTAAAATTTGCTTGAGTGCAGATTGGCCAAACAAGCACTGAGGCGACGATTAGTTGTTGGGTAACTTAATATCACATATTTGGTTACAGAATTGTCCTTCTAAATAAGCCACAATTAAATACACAGTACAATATCATTGCAATTCAAATGTGCAGGATACATAACCGGACGTTCACGATTGTGATGGAAAAATCATAGTTGCGTAAAGTTCCTGTGAAATATGATAATGAAATAAACTTATTCAGACACTCACGGTTTTCTATAATACTTTCACGCATTTTCAACGTGTTCTTACCACGATATTTAATTAATTGAGTTGTCTCGATATTTCAACGTTGTTGCAAACGTCATGATCACGAGAACTGGATACTGCGGGTGTATTTAAGAGCAAACAAATCTGTCTACCCTCGCACTCGTTCGCTTTTGGGTAGTACCACTGGAACTCGAACTCATATTACTCACATCATCATATCGTGGTAAGAACCCGTTGAAAATGCATGAAAGTATGATAATGAAATGTTTGTTAATAATTTAAGAAACAAGAGTTTTGTTTTGTGTTCTTATGATGATGGTGATGATGATCTCTTAAGGAATAGCTTTTTAATATGTTCTCACATAAATCGATAAAAAAATTCTTAATTTAAAATAAAGTATTTCAAAAACAAGTTCTAATCATTGATAATTTATTTGGGATCAGATCTGATAGCTAAACTGGTACTTAAAAATGATTATGTTTGTGTAGGTGTATCGACATCGGACATAGTCGCAAGGATAGTGCGCGACTACGACATGTACGTGAGAAGGAATCTCGCTCGAGGGTACTCGGCCAAGGAACTCAACGTCTCCTTCTTGAACGAGAAGAAGTTCCGGCTACAAAACAAAATGGACGAACTTAAAGATAAAGGGAAAAAGGTAACTGTCGCTATTGCTAAGTAAACTTAAAATTCTAACAAATCTGCGTTAAGTGAAAAACATTGGGGACGGAGCGACGGGAAAGCATGCCGATGGCGTAACGCGTCGCGCCGTCCCTCCAAACCCCGTGCTGGGTTCTGGCCTCAGCCGGGGTTCGGACGCTGAGTGTGAGCGGTTGGAGGTTTTAGTGCGGTTCAACTCCCACATACCCCGCCCGCGGGGCGGGCGGGGATCCGGTGATTTCCTCCAACTGAGAAAAAAAAAAAAAAAAAAAAAGTGAAAAACATTACAAAAAAAATATTACACTTCAAAATATGTATTGATATCAAAATTACGTTAGCCAGAACAATTCTTGTTAGAAAATTAAACAGATGTCTATTTTATCAGGTCCCTGACCTTAACGGTTTATCTAACAAATAACACGCTAGCAAAATTCAATGACCCTGTAATCACAGTTCGGCAATTAAAAAAATAAAGTCGTTGCTTTGCGTTGAAACTGGTTTTAGAAAAAAAAAATTTAAAAGATAGCTTTAAAATAATACACATCACTATCACTCAAAAATCAGTATCACTTAAAAATTACGTAGATTTGTAGGAAAATTATGAACGAATACACAAAGGTGCACAATATTAAACCAATCAAATAACTGAAGCAAGTGACAAACTACATCTTTAACTATTTCTAAATAAACCAGCATTCAAAATTATAATTAATATTTATGTATTCAGGTTATGACGAATATCGGCGAGAAACGCGTGGACATTCTAACGAAATGGGAGGAGAAATCTCGCGAACTGATCGACGCGTTCCTTCTGCTGTTCGGGCCCGACGGACGACTCTCCAACATCTGGGAGTCCTCGAAGGGCCGCCTCATGCAGGCGCTCAGCCAGCCCCCCTCCCCGCGCGGCTCCCCGCCCCCCAGCGAGAACGGAGACCACGAACCGATATACGCGAGGTAACTACCACATATACACAGTAACTGTGTGTTATCAAATTCGATTAAAATAACCACATAAAACAGTTAAATGTAGGTATATTGGAACAGTCTACACTCATATTATTTAAAATTAAAAATGTACTCAAATTGACTGTAGAATGTAAATTTGTCAAATCTTCAGTTTTGCATACCCTGACTAAAATATACATGCACGTCACTAATACACACACATTGCCACAACGACGTTAATCTCCGCTACTATTAGCAAAAATATATCGCTCGCTCTTAACATTGACGCACTAGGTATGACTTTCCATATTTAATTTAGGTTGTAGGTAGGTCGCAGGTAACGGCCCCATAGTGTCCCCTGACAATGCTGACATTACAGAAGTGTATGACCGACGATTACCACTAACGATCTGGGTACTGGTCTTTTTAGCACTATTTTAAATACACTGCTGTACTTTGAAAACCATTTTTTTTTCACACTATGTCCTTACGAAAGTGTTTTAACACAAACTTTGATCTAGATAACATTTTAGTAGAGTCAAATAGATAAATGTATGTTTTTGTTGTTTCAGAGGTTCCGTATCCCCTCCACCTGCGAAGGCGCGTCGTCGTGAGACTGAATGGGAACAACAAGCAGGTAACTGGGTAATTGTTTTGCTAGTACTTGCAATGCATGTTCTATCTCACACTTAACATAGTAATCTTAACTCTTCTTATTAGATTAGATGCTAATAACTGCTACTGGCTTTTGTGAAATTTTGTTTTTGATAATGACAAACTCACACATTACTGAAAATGGTTTAAAATATGTGATACTAATGATACTGTAGTGGTCCTTTTTATTTTTAATAAATTATCTGAAATGTTTAACCTTAACCACTCAACTGGGAACGTCACTTTTCGCTAGATAGCGAAACTGGGGACTTCGTTCGGAATCAATACCGTGTTTGAGCCTCTTTTTAAAAACATTTTTTTCCAATAATTGTTAATTTTGATTTTTAATTAAACCTTACATTTTTGTAAATCTTTATTACTAAACGACGCTAAAACTGCGCTCAATGTTGGTTCCTGCCACAGACTTGGCAAAAGTAAACAAACCAATTTGGTTGCCGATCCCAGTTGAGTGGTTAACATAACTTCTATAACCACTTTCTTATTGCTATACCTCTAATCATAAAGTTTAACTGAATAACACAAATTGACATGAAATAGTTAGATTATGCATCATAATTATAGGTCATCATTCAATCCTCATATTTGCATTGCACTAAGCAAGTGTATCTGTTTACAGATGCATCGGGCTCTGAATGTTCTGGCGACGCGGAAGCGCGGTCACAGCGCCAGCTGACCGACTTCACGGACGACGGCTCCGACAGCGACGACGACGACTACCAGGACTCCAGCCCCTATCTCTAGACCCCGCGCCCTCTCTCCGGATTATAAGTTAACGTGTGCGATGCGCGCGCGAAATCGTCCAACGAACTCTAGTGTCGTGCTTCGTCGACGGCTGAGTAGACAGATCCACACCAGATGAACCAATTTTGAGCCATTTCTGTGAAAACGGACGGATTTCGAAATTCTTGTCCGTGTATAACTCTTCTGTAGATGGCTGCGATCGGAGCGTTGGATCGTCTGGTGCGGATGTGACTAATGCGTGTTAGATAAGAAATCGGTTCCACCTCGAGCGATGTCGGCTGTGAACTGTGAAACGCCCCGTGTGTGAGTGAGGAGTACAATCGAGTGTATGTGTTTAATCCTATTAGTTTTTAATTTATATAATATTTATTGTTTTTAAGATTTTTTTTTCCATTCTCATTGTATGTTTGCAGGTTATCTGCATTTTATTTGCACTCGAGTACACAATGTAAATTTTGGTGCAGAAGAAATGTTTCATAGATATTATATTTATATAATACAATACTTTTTAATAGTCGATTAAAAGGTGCTTATGAAATATAATAATGGTTTTATTTATAACTCAGTATTCCTTATTGTCACTTTTATTGGTAAGTGCAGTTAGTCTGAAAATTTTAGATAAACATGCGGCTATTCTAAGCTTTATTTATTCACTAAAAGTTGTTCTTAACTGCTATTACTATTTTTAATAAATCATAAATCTCGACTGCAATAAAAAAAACATGTTAGCTTCACACTAACACTTATTGCACAATGTTGCTCAGTTGATAAGAGCTGGAACAGGATGTCATCTTTCCGTTGTTATTTGTCAGAATTAATAGTTACGAGTTTAACACAGAATTTACACACAACTTGAAGTATCAGTATTTTATTAAATCAAGAAAATATTTTTCTTTAAAAAACTTTTCTTTGTATGTGATTCTCAATAAAAGTTCAAACAATCATGAATTATTATACATACTAGCTGATTGTCATAAAGAGAAGATTCAGACAGCATTTCCAATATAAGCACATACTGTACTGTACTGTAACAACCCATTACTGCCCACTGCTGAGCTCAGGTCTCCTCCGAAGAGGGGTTAGGCATACAAAGACATACAAATGTGATTATTTATGACATCACATTAAAAAGCTCTATAATTATCAGTGCAATATCAATATTATATATGTGCATTATACACATTATAGGATGTATATTCCTCTTACATCATTCTATGTGTTAAAAAAGCTGCATTAAAATCCAATAAATTGTTTTAAACATTCAAGCATACAACCTAAAGCAACCTTTAAAAGCAGCATAAAGTGATCAAAAATAGTCTTAATTAAACATCATAAGATTTAATAGGAATATCATACTTCAAAATCTTGTCAGTATTATTATAAATAATAAAACAAAATAATAGTTAAAATAAATCTTCTAATTACTTCTTATTATAATAAATGCCTATAACTCTCATTTGATCACTGAATCATATCCTAAAATAAACAATTTACAAATAAAATGGAGTGTATCAAAACAATTTAAATAAAACACAACTAGAAAATTAATCTTAATTTCTTCAGTATTTGTTCATTTTCACTTAATTATACACAGTAGTCTTCACAACATTCAATATTAGATTACATTCCCAAAATCCTTTTTTAGTTCATTCCCAAAACTCCAAATCACTTTGGTAGTGAAGCAAACCTCAGAGTTCTGTTTTCTCCTTTGCACCCTTTTCACCTTTTTGATTCAATTGCTCATACAAACATGAATCATCAACTCCTTTCAAGGCATGTTTGGTACACAAATGTATTTTTAAATCTGCTTCTCCCTGATGATTCCAGTACCAATCTTCGACTGCCACCTCATTTTCCTCCAGTAGGCTTTCACATTGTGATTTCATATGAGTGATTTCTGCCGAAGGTTTATCCCAAAGTTCGTACGGTATACCTAGGTCTACTTTCACACCCTTGTCCACTAATCCATGGAGAGTCTTAAATGTTTGACTCATACCTTTGGCGAACCTCGTACTGTCAGATCTTTCCTTGTGTATATTGTATTCTAAAATTCTATCACAAACTCCCTCTAAAGATTCAATTAGTCTTAGTTCGGATTTCTGATACTTTGTTTTCTTTTTCGGTTGAACATCGTCAAGAGAATATCCGATTTCGATAACCTCGCTGACCTTACCGGTCTCTTCGAGTCTACTCTGCAATTCTGCTGCAAGAATTTTGCAAACTTCGCACCTGTTTGCGTATTTGACTCCAACATCCTCTTCGGATTTCACTTCACTATCTTCGCGACTAAACGCGCAGGTAACTAATAAAGCGATTATACAAAATAATTTGAACATTGTTTCTAAGAACACTTCACAAACAGGATATCGAAATCAAAAAAACTATTAGAGGAAAAGCTCCCAACTCCTGCCGTACTGTAGGCACAGATTGATAAAGAAATCAGCATACACCACGTAATTTAAATACATATAAATTTAAACAAAACAATGAAAACAACTTTGATAAAGTTCAATGGGACTAAGTAGGGTGAAAGACCCAGATACTCGACCTATAGGCTATAGTCACACCTTTAATGCATCATTCATTTTCATACTACATTTCAGAGTTGGCAAAAATTTAATCTGATTAACGATTACGATTTTAATCGAATTAAATTAATTAATCGTAATCTGTTTGTTAATCGTTAATCACGATTAAGAATTTATGATTAATATGAGTGGGAACAAGTCTCAACAAGTTTAAAAATTAAAAAACAACTTGTAAATTAGATTTTCATTTGAGCACTTGTAAATCTTACAGTAGTCATCAAATTATTAATTGTTACATTTTAACTCACATTTTATATAAAACTAGCGCACAACTTCGTCTGCGTCACAAAGGGGTTCAAACATAAACAAATAAAATGAAAAGTATTTTACTCCTACATTAATAACTTGGATAACATAATGCTTAATTTGGATATGTAATAATATTACGATACCGCGTTACAATTAATAGAAATTAGCGCATTCAAACAAACAGAAGATTCTTCTTCAGAAGACAGCTTTATAATATTACAAAAAATAATATAGTATATACAGGGTGTAATTTTTAAACGCCCCCTCTAAGGGAAGTACTCGAAAAAACATAAAAACTATATTTAGGCATTTTAACCTCTCGAAATAACAAGATGGGGTTTATTTTTACAGAAATCCGTATCCGAAACCTTATTTGAGAATCATTTCACCTCTAAATGGCCGAAGTAGACATCGTACGTCACTTACCAATCTTACAACGATCTTATATAAATAGATAGATAGAAGATAATGAAAATCTTAATCGGCTTAATCAAATTAACGATTAATGATTAATTTACTTAATCACGATTACGATTAAAATTTAAATCACGATTAAGTTTTATTCGACTAAATTAATCAAATTAACCATTCGATTAATGCTAACAGTACTACATTTTCTTTATTTTAATTAGTAAAAGTGTTAATTGGGTCGAGCACCCTAATTATAGTTTTTGACAGTAAGTTAAAATATGTCAAATAGGATTGCCAAAATAGCTTAGACAATCAACTCTACAGCCTAATCCATATAACCTTTCGCTTTGAAACTATTTATTTTTGTTTTAACTTGTAAGGGTGTATTGATATTCTTGTAAACCCCATTTCATCTGCTACCAAGAAACTTTGGCATAAAACATAGCACTTTAATTATGAGTGCTTTTTCAAAGGCTACTTACTGACTTTATTATTAAAAATGATGAAGCATTGATACATCAAAAACTTGTTAAAGATCCATTCCAACACTTTATTCAACATATTCATCTATATTATAACATACATTGCTTTCTAACCACTGTGTCCACTCATTGCAAACAACCTTATCCAAAGTAACTTCTTGAAACACTTCACTGACACTTTTCTCTTGAAATCCTAATTTTTTAAACATCTTTATACTGATATTATTCTGTAATGATATTTTTGCTTTAATTTGTTTTAAATCTATGTGTTTTATACCATACAGTAGCATTAGTATAACAGCTTCCCAGCCTAGTTTTTTTCCTCGAGCTGATAGTTCAGCTATCATAATTTCTATTTCACCAGTACCAGCCTCTTTGTCAGTAATAAATATATTTGTATCACCAATCATTGCGCCTGGAATAATATTTAAATAATGTAATAAATAATTGGAATGAATTTACAAAGACTTTTAAGATTTCTGTTGAAGCACTTGCCTAGTTCATTACAGTTGTTATCGTGATATAAACCTTTGTCCAATATTATAAATGTACATTCTGAAATCAGAAAATTATGATTGAATTACAACAATGCTTATAACTAAAAATTTTATACTTAAAAAATAGAAAATCACACACTATCTTCATCATCATGCCATGATTGCTGCATTTCATATTCTTCTTCTAAAGTCAATGGTTCAGAAGCAGTTAATTTTTGTAATTCCTCTGATTTCATCCATTCATGGTAACTGAAAATAATAAATAACTGAATTCAGTGGGAGCTTTAAACCGGTACATGTACAAATATCACGATTGCAATACATTATACATACTTGGGCACATGATGTTTTTTATATGGCACTAATATTACATTAGTTCCTAGAATTTTGGTCTTACTATTTATTTTCATGTTCTCGATAGTAAACTAAAATGCACTGAATAATCATTCACAATTTTTTTTTACATAAAATATAATTCACACTGGAACTGTAAATAAATACAGAAAATACAGGTTTTATCATAATATTTGTAAGTTCAAATTATCTATATAGCGTTTTTGATTCATTAAATTATCTAGGAAATTGTAAAAATAAAATAAAAAGAGAAAAAAGTGGAACCGAATAAAATTTAACCACACTTTTTGAATAGAAATGTGAGTAAACAAATTTTTATTTCAAACTTGACATTATTGAAATTGATACTTTCTGATTACTCTGTACTGAAACTTGCTTTTTAGGGTTCAGTGATCGTAAGTAAACACTTAAAATTGTGAAACAAGTTCCAGACACAAGTGAAATCCGTTATGATTGACCACTTGGAAGCCGCGGAATAGGGTAAAAATCAAAAGATGTGAAATTTTAACTTCGATGAAAATAGTTTAAAATTACTGTACATTATGGTTACGGGGTGTGGAGTGAGCAAGGATTTTCAGTCAATACTAAAGAACCCTTCACTGATTGGTCGAACACGCACTTATCTGCTTTCGATGACTATTTTACTAAAAGTAATCTGGACAAAAGTCAGCGTTCTGTTGTGACTGTCTTGTGATTTTTGTAAATTTCAAATTATTATTATTGTTTCCACTGAGAAGTACTGAGTTAAAAATTTATTGATTATTCAGTGTTGTTGAAGTGAACATGAATCAATATGATACAGAAAGACGTTTGTGCTTGTTCTACGGGCTGCTGGCCGGCCTCCTTTCTCTATCGGTTATCTGCATAGCAATACCTTACAATCACTGGCGCATTTCACTGGATATGTGCCCTGGAGGATACTTCGAGAACATCAGTTGTGGTTGCATATTCTACGGGGTCCTAACTTCTCAGTATTTCAATGGGGGACACAATTCTTATTGTTTGTATGCGATCTTCGCGCCCATACCTTTGATTGTTTATGCTATCGTGATGGCATTGTTCCATATGTACAGGGTGTGTATAAATAATATTGGCAAATATGAAGATGAGAAAACTACAGAAATGGAGGAAATGTTAGTATGTTTGTTATTGCTTTGTAATTTTTCTTATCTATTTTAAATTGAATGTTATTCACTTTTAGAAATTATTCATCAAAATAATTGCAAATATTTTCATTAATTTCACTTTGAGCTGGATGCCCCATCCCATTTGTAGACTTGCACATAAAGTGCCAATCACTTTAAACTTTTTAACTTTCAAACTGAAGGTTTCTCGACTTAGAAAGATCTTTCATTGTTATATTAAGCAGTACTGAGTCATATTAATTGTTTTTACATTTAAGCATTCAGCATTTAGGAATTCAGTGTTATCAGATATTATTATCTATTTGACTATGACACAGTATGATTATGACACATAAACCTATTTTCTTTCCTTATCTTTTTATTACACTGATACAATTTGAGTAAAAAAAGGAATGGAATCAATGTTTGCTTTCTTAGGTTATTTATAGTAATATACTAATGCAGAAAATCATGAACAGATATTTTAATTTTAAAGATAACATTTCCACTTTCTGTGATCTCTAAAATACACATAAAAAATATCCAGTTTAAGACTTCAAAAAATTGTAAATCCTGTAAGTTATAAATGATTAAATATATTTTTACATAAATACCTAAATAACATTTCTATGAAGTCTACTATAAAATAATTTGTAATATTTCAGAGAAGGACGCTCCATAGTAGTGACATCAAGATCTCAGGTGACAGATTCTAATGACTCTGTGATCTACTGCTGGATACCCACATCATGCATTGCTGCCATATTCTTCCTGTACAATTTTATACATGCTATTATTATAACTGATGGATACTTCAGAACATGTACTCAATACAGAAGTGCATTAGTCAGGGTAAGTTTTATTAATGATAAAGTATTAATGAGTGAGGTTTCTAGATAAGATTTAATGTAAGAACATGTATAATTAATATCTGAAGACAACTTGTCCTTAACAAAAACAGTCTTTACAATCCATAGACAATGCAAAAGTTTATGTATTTTATTTTTACAATTCCAATGGTTCAAACAGTAAAGAAAACACAGTGAAATAGCTTAAATATTAGTTAAACTTTAAAATATAAAACTACAACTGATATCTCCCTGCACACTTCCAATAATCTAAACTTTCTAAAACTGAATGATTTTGCAGGACCTTCGTT
Source organism: Trilocha varians (assembly GCA_030269945.2). NCBI lineage: Eukaryota > Metazoa > Arthropoda > Insecta > Lepidoptera > Bombycidae > Trilocha > Trilocha varians. The sequence goes on along the minus strand of AP028267.1, from coordinate 9,236,293 downwards.
CAACTGGATCATTGACAACTGCAATACATTTCCGATTAAACTGCCAAGCAGTCTTTGATTTGATGGACTACATACACAACGATCCTCAGAACAGTCGTAGAGGCGACTACATTAACACAGGAGTGTCATTACAACTAGCTCTTGTGTCTGACTGGGTCGCTGTCGCTTTGTGGATAGTGGTTGTAGTTTATACTGCGTTGAGAGCTCACAAAGAGAAACATGTTTTAACATGTTGCGGTAACTAATTTTAAGTTCACAATTTTGGGAACATTGTAATAGATTAAAAAAAGTTCCAATGTTTTCATACATTTTTAAATTGTAGCGAGATTAATTAATGTATAAAATTGTTATACGAGTACTATTTAAATGAGCTTAAATTTTAATATTGTCTACATTTTTTAACAGACTGTTTAGATACGTAAAAACATCGAAGAGCACAAAGCATTTATATTTAATGGTTAAAATCTTATGAATAGTTATTTTATTTTAAATCCCTAATATTTTAGGTGCACTATATGTCTAGTTGTATTTCATATACTTTTTTGGCTACTGCAACTAGAACTAGTCTTGTTTTAAGTATTTGTGTTTAATATCTTAACTTTAGTTTTATAAGGGACACAAAATATACCATAAGTATAATATAATAATCACTATTGTTACTGAGAAAAGGTGTTCACAAGTTATCACAATTTTTATATTTAGTAGTTTTTCATAAGTTACTTGGAAATCCTGCCATAAAATCTATTTTTAGAATTTTAAGGATTCAATAAGCTTTAAATATTTTTGAGCACATATTTTCGTAGTTTTAAGTAAATAATGTTCAATTAACATTCCACCGATGTAATCGTTTTTGACTTATTATTGTGCCGTCCAGTTTTATATTAAATATATTTCCAATATTTAGTGGTTTTATTTAATTTCTGTAACATTTATAAAATTACATGTTCATAAAATTTAATTTATATGCAGATGTTAACTTTTCATGTAATTTGAATTATACATGAACATAACATGTAAGTAAATAAACAACATAATAAGAATTTACCATTCAATCCATACAATGAAATTATTAGATTTCCATAAAATACAATAATTAAAGGCAATAAAAATACATTGGTTTACAAATAGATAAATTTATTTGACTCAAGCTTATGTTATTTAAAATAATACAAAATTTAGCTAACAATAACTTTTATTAACTTTTTCTGTATATAAGTACTTACACGACACGTAAGAACGAATTTCGGAGATCCTGAAATTCAACATAAAGAATCCGAAAAATCCGAAAGCATATTTCAATGTTGACATGCACTGTTTAAAAGTTCAAGTTTCTTTGAAACTACCCCCATAAACACTTTAAATTTTTAAATATTTTAACCACAATAATACAATAAATTATTCTTAAAATTTTACCATAAAAATATAATCCTACTATTTTCTGTCAAACACTTTTTTTTTTTTTTTTTTTTTTTTTCCAATTTTTGGCTGTTGTCTCCTTTTTGGTACAACATTGCCAATGTCAGGTTTGAAGGAATCACAGTTATTCGATTGGGCAATAAATTTAAATATTTACACGATTTGTGAATGAGTCAATATACCTAGTTGTATAATTATTATGTTAAATATATTTTAATTACAATTTTAAATTATTACAGTTAATAAAGTTAGCAAGAATGTGTATTACTTTTGTTGTTGGAAAAGTTAGTAAATACCCCATATTAGTAGGGAAGGGAATCTCAGCACTCTTAAGAAGGGAATATAAAGGTTCACACTTATTGTTCAAAGGGCAATTAAAAAATATGTGGTCAAGTGACCCTATCTCTGAGCCACATGGGCACATTGGCGATTGTAAGATTTTCAACTTGAATAAATGAGCGGGAGAACAAACATGACCAAAACGCATTCTAATTAATATACTAGTGGATTTTTTATTAAGATTTTTGAATTTATAAAACCACGGTTTCCTGTTGATAGTTGGTTGAATTTTAGAGTACTTGTATTTGAAGGTCTCCCATTCTCTCGTCCAGTCCTCAAATAAAACTATATTAGAAAAAGTTACTAAATCACAACTGACGTTACAAAAGAATTCTGAATCACCACTTGTTGCCGCTTCTTTCGCGAGTTTGTCTACGATCTCATTACCAGTAATGCCCACATGACTAGGGACCCAAACCAACTGGATGGTCAGATTCCTCATATGGGCGGCATAGAGAATCTCTTTAATTTTGGATATGATGGGATGATGGTTACAATTTTTAAGCGGGTTCTCGGAAACTGATTGTAAAACACTTGATGAATCGGTAAAAATAACAGAAAGATTAAGTTCATTATTGAGGATGTACTTAAGACAACTCAGTAAAGCGGTGGACTCTCCGGTGAAGACAGAGGCTTCAGCAGGTAATTTATGGAGAACTTTGTATTTTGAGTTGCCATGGTAGAAAGCAGCACCCACACAGTCCATAGTATCAAATTTAGACGCATCCGTGTAGAAAGTGTTCCAACCCGGCCACCTGTGATCCAACAGCCTATTGAACTCCAGGTTAGCATGAAGAGTGGTCTTACTAATGTCAGTATATGAAATAGAAGGTGAATGAAAAATAGCTTTAAAAGGTAACTCGTAGAGAGGGCGTTTCTCTAGCTGGTGGGTAGGTGTTCCGCTAGACACAAATCTATGATAGCTTATCATCAGACAAGGTGCTTTTTTATTATTCCAGTAACTGGCATTGGAAGTTGAATAGAGTCGAGCTATTTTAGTGAAACACAGGTCAGAAGGTGTTTGAGTTAATTTGAAAAAGAATCTGTCGGCAAGGTTTTGTCGTCTTAGACTCAGAGGGGGGTCAGCTGTCTCAACCTGTAGGGCTCTGTTAGGTGATGATTTCATAGCCCCGACAACGATACGCAAGGCCTTGGCTTGGGTCTTATCCAAAAGAGTCAGGGCTCGTTTTTGACATGGTTCTAAAACAATGGAACCAAAATCCAGATTGCTGCGGATGAGAGCGTTGTATAAAAGTTTTTGACAATAAGGATAGGCACCCCACCAGGAGCCGGAGAGAGCTCGTAATATATTTATATTTTTCTCGCATTTACTGGTAGTAATTTCAGAATGTAAAATTCCCGTCAATCGAGCGTCTAAGGTGATGCCCAAAAACTTAACGTGGTCATTTATTTGTAATGATTCTCCTTGGTATCTTACATCTATAGTAGGAATATGTCTTTTTTTACTAAAAGCAACGATGGAACTCTTCGAAGGCGAGATCTCCAGGCCATGGTCTGACAACCATACACCTATGGATTCCAAGCACCTTGTCAGATTGACCGCAGCAGTGTTCAAGTCCCCGTCGGTGGTATAAATACACAAGTCATCTGCGAACTGCAACAGCTCGCAGTTGTCTGTTACCGCGGTATGCAGATCATGTGTGTATATATTGAATAATATAGGACTAAGGACTGAACCCTGGGGTAGGCCTTTCCAGATGCATCTAACATTTGTGTATTGAGAATCAATTCGGAGGTGGATTCGACGAAATTTTAGCATGTTACAAATAAAGTTTACTAATTTACTGGAAATGCTCAGCTTGAGTAGCTGACTCCTGAGCACTGAAATTAGAACATTATCATATGCTGATGCTACGTCTAGAAAAGCGGCCAAGACAAATTTATTTTTGACAAAGGCGTACCGTATATCAGAGACAAGAATAGCGTGACAACCAGTCACACTCTTGCCCTTTCTGAATCCATGTTGAGTAGGAGGAAGCATTTTGTTTGACTCAATATGCCAGTCAATGCGGTTTTTAAAAAGATGTTCCATTATTTTACAAAGACACGAAGATAGGGCTATTGGTCTATAAGATGTATGTAGGAGGGCATTCTGACTTGGTTTAAGGATGGGAATAATGATGTGGTCTCTCCAACTATCAGGAACAAATCCTGACTGGAATAGCTGATTAATGAGATTTAGGAAATAAGTCCGAGACGACGATGATAAATTTTTCAGCAGAGCATATGGGATCCCATCTAAACCAGGGGCTGTGTCAGGCAGCCTATTCAGGACGGCCATCAACTCTGCATGAGTAAATGGTTCCGACATCTCGTCATTTACTGTTGTAGGGAAATCCCAGTCCAACATAGGCGGAACGTAGGGTGGGGCGAGTTTGTCAAGAAATGCATCCTTCCAAACCGGAATGTTGCTTGTTGGAGCAGCAGATGAACTTTTAGCTGATCTATAACGTTTAATAGAACGCCATACTATAGATGGAGGAGTAAGAGGGGATATAGATTGGCAAAAGGATTTCCAACCCAACACTTTTTTCTTAGCTAGAGTACGCCTGCACAAAGCTTCTGATTTCTTAAAGTGAACGTAGTTTTCAAGGCTCATCGAATTATTAAAGGCTTTCTCTGCAGTCTTTCTGCGTTCGATGAAGTCAGAACATTCCAGATCCCACCAAGGACAAGGAGGGATTTTACCTGGTGGTTTCTTTAAAGGAATGGCCTTAAGCCCGGCGTTTTCAATAACACAGGTAAAATTGTCATAGCACAGTTCAATATTTGAGTCATTCACAGTTGGTAGGCCGTGAATCTGTTCGTCTAAAGTGGATTTATAAATGAGCCAGTTGGCTTTTTTTAAAGAAAACTTTTGAAGAGGTGAGAAATTACAAGTAGTATTTGAAGATGGAAAGGAAACAATAACCGGGAAGTGATCACTTCCGTAACTAAGAGATTGTATGTCCCAACCTAAGGATGAAGCCAAAGAACTAGAACACAGAGAAATGTCAACTGCAGAATGATTCTGTAATGGTGAAGTTCTGCGCGTTGGTCTACCATCATTTAGTACGAAAAGGTCACATTCATCTATAATTTCGACAAGCTTATTGCCAAAAGGGTCGGACCTGGGTGAACCCCATAAACTGTGGTGGCTATTGAAGTCTCCTAAGATTAATCTTGGGCTAGGTAACTGTAGAATGAGCCGCTTGATCTCTCTAAGGATGGATAGAGAAGGATGCGGGATATATACACTAAGAATGGTATAGGCGCCAGAGTTTGTGAAAATTCTGGCGACAACAGCGTAAACGTTATCTATGATGGGAATCGACAGTTGCGAATACTTTATATGATTTTTGATTAATAAAGCGGATCCATCCCAGCCATCCTGTCTGTCGTGACGCAGACAGGCAAAACCAGGAATGGAGAACATAGCACTGGGTTTAAGCCAAGTTTCTGAAAGAGCTACAGCTATTGTTTTATACTTATTACAAAGGTATATGAGTTCGCTTTTTTTACGATATACGCTCCTCACATTCCATTGTAAGACTTGATCCATAAAATTGAATTAATAGTTCGTTAAGTTTGTTTATCTTTTCTGCTACGTTGGACGGTAAAGAAACTGTTGAGGGTAAAGTATTCAGTTTACGAATAAGTGAATCTAATAAATCAGTTACTAAAGACATACTATTTTCAGGTTGAGTCGGAAACGTTGATTTGCGTCTTAAGGCACATCCGTTCTCCGGGGAGGGGATGGCAAAGCTTCTTATGATTTCCTGATGAGCGGCTTTATTGTAGCCCTGTTGCAATGGGGCGCGAATTTTGAGTTTCGGGATAACTCTCTTTTTATACGAAACAACACCGGTTTTAGGGTTGGGTTCATTGGGGTCATCAAGATTGCGCAATTGACGACCAGCAGAGCTAGAGGGGATGGGGGTAGGAGCTGTCTTAAGAACATCCGAGTATGGTTTTCTAGTAGGAGAGAGCCTTTTGGCCGCTTCCTGAAATGAAACATTTTCACTAGACATTATAAGTTTAATTTGTTTTTGTCGAGAGTGCTCGGGACAATTTTTATCGAAAGCAGAATGGTTTCCAGCACAGAACGGGCAAACTATGTCCTCTGGACATACCTTACACGAGTCTGAGAGATGAGTTTCCGAGCACTTTGAACAACGGGCCTTGGACCGGCATTGTTCCTGGACGTGACCAAATCTACAACATTTAAAGCATTGTATCACCGGATACTTGTAGGGTTCTACCTCTAGAGAATTGTGAAATAGATATACTCGAGGCGGTAACTTTTGCCCATCGAAGGTTATAACAACGGTTTCACTGGGTCTCCACTCTCTAGATTCCTCAGTACGAACCTTATAATTTAATCTCCTTGCCTTTACAACTTTGCCAAATCCATGTGGTGACTCAATAAATTCTATAATTTCATCGTTAGTAAAATCTGTGTGCACTCCCTTAATGATACCAATCCGGGTAACATTGAAGGAGGGAATAAATGCTCTAAGATTTTTTTCGGAGAGAAAAGGAGTTGTCAAGAATGAGTTAGCAGCGTCAGCAGTGGTGAACTCAACCGAAACACGGTTGCGCCCAACACGTTTCACACTACCCATTTTCACATAAGGAATGTCGTGATCATAAATAATTTGGCCAAGTTTAACGGGATGTAAAGAAACTGGTGAAGCTGGGTCGTCTGATATCTTAGAGACATGGACAATGTATGGACCAAGATCACTGGAGTTATAGTTTCTAGAAACAGGTGGAGACTTTGTGACAGTAGAGTTAGTCGAATTTTTGTCAGTCTTTTTATAAATTTTATTTGATACTCCATTATCCAATTCATTATCAGGCCTACGTTTTCTATGAGTATTACTTGGCATACCATCATCTGATAATGCATCCTGATAATTAATAGGTGAGGGTAGATTATCGAGATCTGCCGCGGCGCTCAAAGTTGAAAATGAAGGAGCGGAAATATCATCGCTTTCGTCATCCGAAAGCGAAGAATTTCCACCCCTCCGATCGGGTGGTTTCTTAAGAGTAGGATCCATACTATTCTATAACATGCATATTAAACTAAAACCTAAAAATAATAACCATAAACTATAAATAACCTTAAAATGACTTACCGATATTAGTTGATATACTTACCATGCGAACAACACAACATATAAATTAAGTAATATATACAAACTAAATAATATATACACCATTAAATAACTAAAGACACCAAACACAAACGTAATAATCAAAAACTTCGAAAATAAACAACGCGAGACGTGATTCCCCCAAGAACGCTAACGCGGCAATCTGTCAAACACTTAATATCATTATGACTATAATATCTTTGCTTACAGTTACAAATTTTGTACGTACGGAATGAACACATTCAACTAAAGAAAAGCTTTCAAAAAGCTGCCTTCTTTATATTATCCAATATCATTCATGTTCTCTGGATGGAGTATGTTTCAATTTATATTTGAATGCAGAACAAGTAGCCGAAATGCTAAAATAACAACAAACATCTACAAAAAGATTGTCAATTTTTGAAAAATCTTTTATAACAAAAAATCTTCAGTTTTCAAATTAAATAAGAAAACAACAATAATAATTATCTATTAACTATAATTATTAACTTACTCCCATGGAATGTTAAAAACAGACATTAAATCATGACTAAAAAGGAACCAATTTTAAAACAAATTAATGACTAATTAGCATTGAAAGTAGTTGCAATATGCCATAAAAACAATATTCCATCAAAAAATATTCTTAAAATATTTATAATTCTTTTTAACATTTCAAAATCTTATTTTAATTTTAATAAAATTGTAAGAAAAAGTGGGATATTAAATATTTTTTTCTATCTGTAACGTGGACGTGATTTTAAAGCAAATATCGTACAATTTTCGCTACAGCAAATAACGACACAAACCTGGTTCATACGTCATGCTTTCGTTTGGCAAATATTTGGCAAACTCAATTCGAGATCTCTCACTGTTTTTCCCAAAAACAATACATATCAATCACAATAGAACTAAGGACCCGCACAATGTAGTCGCATTTTCTATCAACTATTGTGGAAAACGCAATATTTAGTAAACATATCTCACGTCAAGTTGTTATGCGATCAGAGTCGGCTATATTTCATTCACGTTAAAAGAACCGTATTGATTTAACGGTCAAATTGGTGTATAATTATCGGCACATAACCTGATAACAGTTGTTGGAAGCAAAATAGAGACTTCTGTTTATTTATTGCAAAGTTTACAAAAAACAACCATATCCCCTTTCTAGTCCAAAGCATACCAAGATACGTCTCTTTTTTTATTAAAATTATTTTAACGTGAAACAAGATATCTATCCAACAAGCTTTATATCACGGAATTTGTCTCATAAAGTTCAATGTTTTGGAACATTATTCTCGCATTCCGTTTCCCAATCGTCGGGGATAAGTTTGTTAATGTGGTCTGTGAATTGTTTGTACTCGCAGGGATCGTCACAGAATGGCAGTTTCAGTTCCATCGGCATCTCTGTCTTTGTGTTGTTGCGATAGAATGTCTGAAAATTAAGTGTTGTTAGTTTTATTAAAAGTGTTAAAATGTTTGTGGATAATTTAGTTGTGACTTGGAAGATGTTTAAATCAATATACAGGGTGATTTGTTAGACAGGGTACATAAAGCAGGAGGGTGATGAGTACTCTGTTCTAATACGGAATATTACAAAAAATAAGTAAAATAAAAAAAAAAAATTTTTTTTTTTAAATCTAAATTCGACAAAACTACCTAAAACATAAGCAATTTCGGCCTAAAGAGTGTTGACTAATGACCTCTAGTGATCTCGCGCACCCCACACCTCCGCCACACCCATCAGCTGTCGAAAAACCATCATTTTGCAAGAATTTTTAAGTTGCGATTACTAAGGCATTAAGTCATATTCTTTGGTAATAATATTTTTACTGGTCGTATATAACCATCAGCTACCATGACCTTCAATATGTACCCTCACTAGGAAATCACCCTGTATATTAAAATAATAGGATTTTCTGTTGTTGGATAACTAGCCATAACATTTCAGTAGTGTAAACATTACAAAACGAAATCGATGTAAAAGTTCAATACATAGAGTATTTCTTTATTATAGTATTTTATTATAGTATTCCTTTTTCATTTACTATTGCTTTGTTGAAGTAAGATTTAAATTTCAGTAGATTTTTGGCAAATCCATAAGGGCGCCGACAGGAATCCAGTTCTGCAGTCCCTTCGCGATACAAACCGGATGCCCGTTTATTCACCAGAATATGTTAGTGAAATGAAAAAGATAAAATGAAATAGTTTATTCTCCAAAAATACACTTTTAAACATGAAACAAATACGATGATCCCCTGGTGATGATTAGTAAAACTAACCTTAACAAACAGCAGGTTCTGTTCAACGTCCTCGTGCAGTTCTATGACGATGCTGGCTCCGTACTCCGGCTCCAGCAGTTCGGTGTAGCCGAGCGCTCTCCACAGCGCGACAACCGTCACGTCGTGTCCCGAGTACACGTACAGGAGCCGTTCCGAGCCCGTGCTGAATGCTGTGTCGTTCATACTGCTACGGATCTCACTTAACATCGGACCTGGTAGGGGAAAGTAGATATTAGTAGTAGAATGCTGAGCTCTGGTCTCCCGGTGGATAGATCGAGTATAGTCAAAAGCGTGCAGTTTATAGAAGTATACAGGGTGTTAAAATCCGATGAAACAATACTTTCACAGCAAATAGTATACTTGATGTAGAAGCCATCCACCAAGTCCGAGTTTTCTAGGCATAATATTTCATAAGTTATAACTAATCAAAACTACGTGTTAATTAGTGCGTGATCAACCCTACCGTACTGACCTACACCAACAGCTAAAGACTTAAGCCGGCTAGTCACCTCCTGTATCATAGAACATTGTAATAATACACGGGACAAAAATCACATTCTAAACAGGAGACATGCGCTTGTGTTCGTGAAAATAGATATAGCACGCTGAATGTAGGTCAGGATAGGGTTGTCAAAAATAATACAAAATATATAATAATAATTTTTCAACTTTGTATGGGAAAATAAAGTGATCATCTCCGTTTCAAAAGTATGTGTATATGATTTGAAATGTGATATAGATTAAGCCCTTAAAGTATTGTTTCACCGGGCACCAACACCCTGTATAAGCAATGCATACAGAAAATTTTCTTACGATGTTATCCTTCACCGCTTTTAGTCAGTGGTGCTGTGATAATGCAAAAATCTTAAAGATTAAGATTTAGAATTTACCGATTTGAAGTCTCTGCAACGTTTCGTTGTAGGAAAGTAAAGCCAAGCTCAGCATGAAAGGCGTCCTCATTTTGTTGGGAAACACATTTTTCGTCCATTCTGGTATTTTAAGGCCTGCCTCTTGCTCCGTGGCCAGAGTACTGTACAAGAAATCTACTTCCAAAACACTGCGCACGCTCTGGTTAGTGTATTTTGTCAAGTTTCTGAATATATCACTGAATTTCGGATCAGAATTAGCTTCGGCGAGAACCTCATTGTACATGGCCTTCCATTTTTTACAGTATTTCGTGCCTGCCACTATCTAGAATAAATTTATTTATATGGAAAATTTGAAAATTTCGATAAAATTATCAAATTATCAGAATAAGGACGCGAAAAAGTTATCATTTGACCAAGATATTTTAGAACAATAAATATAGATCAACCTTCACCCATTTGATAACAAGATGGAGTAATTTTTATCAACTTTAATCTTAAACTCTTGTTAAATAGATTTCACCAATATAAATAAGATTTTTTAATGTACTTTTTGAATAATCAAAATATCATGGTTTATTATTTATCGATTTAAGTCAAATTTCTTAACGTTATCAGACGAAGGTCAGTTTTCCATTTTATCTTCTCTGATATAAATACTTAAACATTAATTATACAATTTTATTAATTTATATCACCTTTAGTTTGCGCAGAGGAGACTGCCCTTCTGTACAGCTGGGAAATGACTACTTACCACATTGCGACAGTGTTAAATATTTGGGATTCCATCTGGACCGGCGTCTAACGTGGCAGACTCATATAGCCAACAAACGTAATGACGCGAACCAGAGACTCAGAAAACTATACTGGATGCTGGGTCGAAACTCGGCTCTGTCCATAGACAACAAGCTGCTCCTATACAATGCCATTATAAAACCGATATGGACATATGGCATTCAGTTGTGGGGAGTCGCTAGCGACACAAATGTGATGCGTCTTCAACGTGTGCAGAACGGCATTCTCCGTACGATTGTTGATGCGCCATGGTTTACCAGGAACGATGAAATCCATGACTACTTGAACGTGCCTACCATTAAGCAGGAAATTAAGAACCATACCGAGCGCTACAAGAAGCGACTGGCAAATCACCCGAACCCACTTGCTGCTGACCTCCTAGATAACAGCCAAGCAACGAAACGACTAAAGCGAAAACACGTCTTATAGGACGACTAAATAGGGGTTAGCTGAGACACTGGTCTCCGAAACCCAATCGCAATAAATATATTACAAATAAACTGATTATAGTCGTAATCGACTGATGGCAGTTGAAAACAGAAAAAAAAAAAAAAAAAAAAAAAAAAAAAAAAATATAGCTTACATTATCAAGTTCGCGTGGTAGCGAGTGCACTGGTATCGGTTGCCATGGCAACTCGGGATGCCATGTTTGTCTCTCTGAAGGCGGGAACAACCCAGCCAGGAAGGTGTATGCGCTCATCATGCAACGTGATTTGTCGCTACTTCTCACGAAAACGTCTTTTTCATAATAATCCTCGGGAATGTAATTGGCGTAGTAGCTGCGGTATTTCTTACCTAATTCGTATAGTTGTAGTTTTCCTATCTGTTGAGTGGCGTTAAGTATTTATTATAAGGACACAGTTTAGTGGATTTCTTTAGGGTTTTCTTGCAATGTTCTGATGATATAAATCTTGGTTTTATTTGATAAGAAAAATAAGGTGTTAGGTGAGAGTATGTTTTTATAAATTTTCTTAAGATAATTTTCAGAATGCATTTCAGTAGTTTACACTAGTTGCTTTTTTTTATAATAATACTTACATTTGTGAGACTGCCGTGTCCATCAGGCCATTGATAATTTCTGTATGGGTCACTTTTGTACGATTGAAGTGGTGTTCTGGCACCATGACGAAACAACTACAAAATATTTGCATTGAATATTTTGGATAAAAATGGTCTTAAAGTAAATCTTTACAAGAATACAAATTCAGTTAAAACTTAAAATAAAGACAAAAATATATAATTACTTTATTGACAACTTTCAAAATTCCACATAAAATTCCCTGGGGGTGATATTAATTGCAATTAATGCATTATCTTAATAAAAATATAGTGTTCCATTTTAAGAACATAAAAAATGTTGACTAAATGATTTGATTTGACATTTTTACAGATTTATCCTTACAATTTAAACTTACAATAATAACCAAACGCAAGGTTTTAGATTCATACGGTAATGTCTCGCTCAGCACACAGTATCCAAGGAGGCAGCTCAGTACTGCTAAGCCGAGTACAACAACAGCAGTTGTGGTGGACCTCTTCGGTATCTGATGACATTTGCCTTGACGAACCATGGACTGTCTACGCCATGCATGTTCATCATTGTCATACTCCATTGCTGAAATTATATGTATTATTTTAAGGACATAATATTTATTGCGTGTAATGTGACTTACTCACTTAGACAATTTAGATGTTAACTGAATAGAAGTTTCAAAAACTAAGTGATTTAATTTTATTGAATTTGATAATATGTATTTGTATTGTAATTTGTTTTTTTTTTTCAGTATAGTAATTTTAAGTGAATTTGTGATATCTTATTCATTAGGAGAGTCATTGCCATATGAAGGTTTCTTATTATATTGGCATAAACATAACGCAAGAACTTTTTGAAAGTTAAATATTTATTAATTTAAGCTGTTAACATCTTCCATGGTCAAAATCTCAAAGCCAGCGATTGTTTAGTTCTACCAAAACCGTGTTATGAATCAACAATATATTCTCACAACTAAGTAAAAGTAACGAATGTATGTTGTAGGATAGTAGCAAACAAGACCCTTTTATAAGTTTTATTCTATGATTTTCATATAATTCACGGCACAATCATTTGTCTATAATGTTTGAGTATTCACTTACGATTTTACCTTCTATAATCTTCGGTTTATTATGACTGATTAGATGTTTCCACTGATCTGTAGTACCAGACTAGACTAGTTTTGTTATAATTTTACATTTCAAAATTCACTATTTATTCGTATCGTTCGAATTTTGGGAATATTGGAAAATTTCTTCACCATTTTTGACAATTTTTGCTATTTGAAAGTTGACGTTGACAGTTGACCCTTTTCACTAGTGTTGCTCTTTCGAACATGAAGAACTTCAGATGGTCTTACATTTTTGAAATCATTTAAATTAATTTCTTCTTTCACAAAGCCTTCCGGCGTCGATGTTGTTGCTATAGAGAACGTTCGTGTGGCTTTTGTAACTTTTGATTTGCCAAAAGTTCGTATCTACACACAGTGCACAAGTAGTCACAATCCTGTTAAACAGCACGGCATGCAGCTTGAACATATTCAACTGTCAAGTTGTATATAAAAACATTTTGCAATAAACTAGTGCATTATTTCTAACAGTACTATTTTATTATTTGTCCGAAAAAGTTTTACCGTTTGACATATTTTAAGTAGGTCTACCTGAAAAGACCACCGCTAGTCACTCATTTTTTATTCAATAACGGTTTGAAATAGTTTATTTCCAAAAGATTACAAATCACTTACATAGAAATAAACATTAATTATAACTTAAAAATAACATATTTCACAGTTCTGAGACACAAGTTACAACTTAGTACATGCGATAAAACCAAATGTCGGTACATCGAAATTAATATTGTTAATATGCAGTGAATTTACAATTCTTGACACAAAAGATAATCATAAGGACTCATTCACAATTACAGATATTTATTTTTTGTTAAGCGTTAGTTTTAAGTGACATTATATGTTTTTTCAATAATTTTTTAAATGTATGATTGGATTTCTCGTCTCTAATGTTTCTGGGAACTGAATTATAAATTTCTGCGCCCTCACAAATCACAGTCTTTCGGCCATAGCTTGTTCTGGTTCTAGGTAGTTGTAAATTATGTGATCGACGTGTTAATCGTTTTTGTACCTGTATATTTTTTGTAAATGTAATTTCCGACTGTAAATTTTTAGATGCTATTTTGCGTATTAGTATGCAAGTATTATATTTATATATTTGAGAAATATCAAATAGTTTTGTATTTTTGTAAATATCTATAGTGGGTGTTAGGTAGTTATAGTGAAAAAGGACTTTAATTATTTTGTTTTGAGCTCGTTGTAATTTTTTGATGTTAGTTTTGGCAGCAGTGCCCCATATTTCTATAAGATATTCAATGTGAGGTTTCACTAAGGTATTGTAAATAGTATATCGGACGTTAAGTGGAAGGCATCTGGTGATACGACGTAATGAGCCAGTTAAACTTGATAGCTTGGATCGCACCGTTTCTATATGGGCTTTCCATGTGAGTTGGCTGTCTAAAATTAGTCCAAGGTATTTAGCTTTATTTACTTTTTCTAGATTTTGATCAGCAATTTTAAGTGGTTTATGGGAATGGATTTTTTTATTTTTTGCTGCAAATATTATGTAATTAGTTTTCGTGGCATTAATTGTCAGTAAATTTGTTGAGAACCATTTTTCTAAGATGTTTAAATCATTCTGTGCGTCTTGAATAATCGTGTCTATGGAATTACCAAAATAAAAAAGAGAAGTGTCATCAGCGTATAAATAAATTTGACCTTTCAGTCCAATCTCACTTATGCTATTAATATAAATAAGAAATAGCAGAGGACCACAAATTGAACCTTGTGGTACTCCCCATTTCATTACTTTCCCAGAACTAGATTTATCTCCTATTCGGACAATTTGCACGCGATCCCTAAGATACGACTCAAACATCTTCAAAGCATTCCCAAGCACACCTATAGATGCCAGTTTCTGCAAAAGTAAGTTATGACTTACCGTATCAAAAGCTTTTTTAAGATCAATAAAAATACCCAAAACAATCTGTTTATTATCAATATTGGTTTTTATTTTAGTGATTAGATCTGTTGCTGCTGTTAACGTATTTGATTTAGGTCTAAATCCGTACTGTCCTTTAAATAAGTAATCAATTGAATTTAAGTAATCGCTTAATCTTTTATGAAGCAGTTTTTCCAAAACTTTTGAAAATACGGGTAGCACTGAGATTGGTCTGTAATTTCCGGGGCATAATTTAGAGCCAGATTTAAATATCGGTGTTACTTTTGCGTATTTAAGTGAATCTGGGAAGTGACCTTCCGATAGACATTTGTTAAAACATGAAGTTAAACTTGGCAATATAAGACTTTTGAAGTTTTTTATTGTTTTGACACTAATACCATCTACTCCCGCACTGGTATTACTCTTTAAGTTTAATATTATTTTATCTACTTCGCTTGTTGTTGCTGGAAACAGTTCTGTTAGTGTCGATGAGGTACTTACTAAAGGTTTATTAATTTTATTGAGATCAATATGATCACTATGTAATTTAGAATTAATGTTGTTTGCAAGAATTTTACCGATGCTGGAAAAGTAATTATTAAATGTCTCACATATTTCAGTTCCATCAGTTATAAGGCCATAATCAGACTGTAATTTAGTAGGAGCTATTGTATTCTTTTTTGTATTGTTAGATAAACTATTTACTAACTGCCACATTTTGAAGGGTTTGTTTTCACATTCTTTGAAACATCCTATATAATAATTATTTTTAGTTTTTTGAATATTTTCAAAAACCCTATTACGCTCTTTTTTGAACAATAATTCAACGTTTGGGTCATTAGGGTTGGTTTTTAAATACTTCCACAACTCGTTTCTCTTATTTATTTGGTCAATAATATCTTGGTTAATCCAATCTGTTCTAGGTGGATTTATTTTTTTGGTTTTAATCACTTTACTGCTATTGATCGCGGAGACAAGTGTTTGCTCTAGTTTTATGTAATCTTCACCAATTTTCTCATAGTCTATATTCTTAACAGTTTTATACAGGACTGAATATTGTATAGTTTCAAATCTTATAGTTTTGGTAGGTTCTGGTTTATACTTCTCCAATTCTAGAAATATAAGTTTATGGTCTGATAAGCTTGATTCAATAATTGTAAAATGAAATTCTTGATCTTTAAGGTTCGTACTGACGTGATCTAAAAGAGTCTTGGTGGTTGAAGTTTCTCTAGTACAGTGTTTTTCTGAGATTTTATTAATTATATTATATCCTTGTTCTTCAAGTAGTAATTTGTATTCAGTGGTATTGGGATTGGTTCCTAGAAGATTATAGTTAAAATCCCCGAACATGATAGCTCTTTTTCTTTTCTGAATCTGTTCTGTAAGTGTATCCAAGAATTTTGAATTGTTTGATCTTTCCGGCTTATAAATAGCTCCAATATCCAAAGAAAATCTTTGCAGATGCACCCAGATATAGTGATTGTCATCCTCACATAGGTCGTCGAGAAACTCGTGCTTCAAGTTTTCTTGAACAAATATGGATACACCGCCTCCTCTTAATTTTGTTCTAAAGTTGTAGTAGTGGATATAATTTTTTAGATTGATATTTTTGGCTTCTTCTTCAGATTTGATCCAGGTTTCAACAAACACAAGTACATGAATATTGTCATTTGCCGATAAAATACAGTTCAGCTCATCTATTTTGCCAATCTTCACCAAACTGCGTACATTCGCATATAAAAATTTAAGAGAAGATTTTTTCTTGCTTAGGTTATTGTATTGGGTTGTAATTTGATATGTTATATTGTTGTGTCTTTGTTGATTTGATCTCGTAGTTCTTAGTTTTTTGACGATTGCTGTATGATTTTTGGGATACCATTTATATATTTTATGGTTAAATCTTTTTCACCATTTTGTTCGCGTTCTTTCAATTCCTCGCTGAGGCTCTTCAGGTAACGTTGTTGATATGGTGTTTTATCGGAATATATTTTAATACATGTAGCGGATTTATTACGGAGTATCATTTTTGCATGTTCTTGACTCTGAAAGTAGACTTTAATAGGTCGAATTTTGTCTTGCTTAAAAAGACCCAATCTATGTATTTTTATAGGATCAGGACTATCAGGTAATGCTGTTTTAAGAATTTTTATAACTTCTGTGGTGTCTGAGTTGTTTCGATCGTTTCTATTGGCAATTTTTGATTCAGGTATACCAACAATAATAATATTTTTACTCCTACGTTCTCTTTCTTGTAATTCGACAACAACATCTTCACATAATAACGTTGTTTCTGTGGATTTCTTCATGCGTGGTGATTTAAAATTCAGCAATTCCCTTTCCAAATCATCTAGTTTCTTGCTCATAGTCTTTTTTTCCTGTTCTAGGTTCTTTATGTCTGCTTTTATCTTGTTTTGTTCTAACAAAATTTCTTTTGTAGTAGATTGAAGATTTCTAATTTCGTCTTTCACATCTGATATATCAATTGAAATTTTGTTAAGTAATTTGGTTTGGTTTTCAGCAAAGTTATGAAACATGGCGGTAATCTCTTTACGCAGGTTTTCAAAGTCACATTTTATGTTGTCCTCTTCAGGCTGTTTCCTCTTGCGTAGAGTATTTTGTTGTATTACGGAGTCATCGATACTAGCCTTCGATAAGTCCGGTTGGGAACCTCTGCGATTTGAGGACTTTGTTGGAGATCGCATAAAATTCATTGTGGAAATTAAATTGAACAGTACCTGAAGTGCGGTGACTGATGGACGCGCCTTTATGATTGTGAACAAAGAACTTGTTTGAACGAATGTTTTGTTTGTTTCTTGTTTTTTCTGGTTTTATTTATGCACGTAACATAAAACACGTCTGTTCGCTGCGCTCTCTAGAACGTTCCAATAAACAAAACATATATCCCAATTATTTTTTTACAACAAATCTCATTTTCAGCTAAAATAATTTAATATGCCTCGTTCTACAATTTGCCTCATTGAACATTTTTCTTTCTTTAATGGCACATCACTAAACAGAAGATGATCGATGACACTAATGACAGATCAAGTTGATTTTAAAATTAACTTGGCTATGCAAAAAGGACCCAATTCAAAAATATTGATTTGTCCCAAAAAATATGTGTAGTGTGTAAATTTTTTTTTTTATTACATCATGAATTAATTAAGGCTAAATATCAACTTATACAACAATAACAGCATTTGCTGTTAAATTCGCACCTATGTTATTGGGGGGTCAATGCCCTTATAAAAATCATGTGAATTTCTTCATCTTTAAAAATTACTGACACTCAATGAAGAACGGAAGACTTAAATTAGAAAAAAAAAATGTCAGTTCAGTCCAAGAAAAACTTAAGTCAAGGAAACAACCCCAATAGGACCATAATTGATACTTAAAAAAAAACATACATAAAAACAACTATAGCGGGACGCTTTGGTTGTTTTTAAATGGTAAAATTATGTAAAAGAACTCTCACAATTCATTACTGTTAAATTTATTATTATCATAGACTGGGTTACTTTGCATAACTACGTCCATTCCGTCAACATTTTTGAAATTTTTGAATTTAAAATAAATATTGGAACTTATAAGCAAATTATAAATTAAAAGTCGCAAACTAATCTTACTGAAGGTACGTTTTGACTTGGAAAAGTGTATAGCTAGATAGCAATGAATTAATTAAATATATTGTTCATTTCAAACGAGTTTCAAGAAGTAACGGCGCAGGACGGATACCGTTACAAACGGCATACTTAAATACATTAATTTTATTTCAGTTAACGTGGAAAGTTTCATATTATAGAATAGCAATAGCGTCTATTGTTATATAGAAGCCACAGAATTAGCTGAGACACACTAAATTTGTGTAATCCTACACGTATAGGTTCATCAGTTGTCATCGTATACGACTGACGACAGGGCGCCATAAAGAGAAGAAGTGTAAATCAGAAGATCGGAAATGCCGTGGTTTAGCGGTCGATGCCTAAGCACGGCCAAGCTGGTCGGGAAAACAGCTTTGGTGACTGGCTGCAATACGGGCATAGGAAAGGAGACAGTGCTCGACTTTTATAAAAGAGGTATGATGTACTTTTTTAAAAACTTAAACCTAAAACTATTCTTAAAATTTTTGTATAAGTTAGCATTAACATTATTTAAATTTAGTTTTATTATTTATAACCTTGCATGGTATTGTTTATACTTTATATCCTCAAAATTTTGTAACTACGTGATTATGTTACCATGTTGAGTAATTTACCTGCCTAACTTTTCAATGTTTCTAGTCAGCTTTTTCATACTTATCTATTCCCACAGGTGCTCGTGTTATAATGGCTTGTCGTAGCTTAGAAAGGGCCCAAGAAGCTAAAGCTGATATAGAGAAATCTTGCACGGACATCACAGAACCAGGACATTTAGTATTAGCCAAATGTGACCTCACTTCTCTTAAGTCCGTCCGAGAATTTTCTCAGAACATTCTTGACACAGAACCGCAGATCAACATCTTAGTAAATAATGCTGGGGTTATGATGTGCCCTAAAGGTGAAACTGAAGATGGTTTTGAAATACAATTAGGCACAAACCATCTGGCCCATTTTCTTCTAACGTTACTCCTATTGCCAAGGATACGAAACAGCAAACCAGCCAGGATTGTGACTGTATCATCAAGAGCCCATATAAGTAAGTTTACATTACCTTCATAATAATAGTAAAATAAGTTAAAAGACTAATATAATTTTGGTAATTATAATAATTGCTCACAGGGTATGGTATGAACTTCGATGATTTGAATTACAAGAAACGGAACTATAACGCTGCAGAAGCATATTCACAAAGCAAGTTGGCAAATGTTTTATTTTCAAAGGAACTGGACAAAAGACTGAAAGTAAGTATTCAAAAATAACAATCAAATTGAGTAATAACTGTTAAAATCCAAGACCTTTTTGTTTACGAACTTTGGTTATTTTTATGTTAATAGAGTATTTTAGGATGTAATTTTCAAATATTCAATACAAATAATATTTTATTACGCATACCCAGAAAATAACTAAAACTGCCTATGATACACGAGTACGCACAAACAATCACAGATACCTACAGACAATCATACAAGAATATTACAGACTATAACACAATCTTACATACACCCAATTGGGTGTATGCGTTTTATTATGCATTTTATTATTTTTTGTGTGTGTACACGCAAAATAAAAAGTCAAGCTGCATGTGCAATGACACACCGGTCACAACGCTAACAGTCTTCTAACTACATTAGCCTGTTCAACCAAACATTTCAGTTTCATCCCTACTAATAAAGTAGATCCCTACTAAAGTAACTCTGTCTGTCTGTTACGCTTTCCTGCTTAAAACTCTCACCCGATTTTGATGAAATTTGGCATAGACAATTATTAGACCCTGAGAAAAAACCTAAGCCCTTTAATTGAAAGTGAAGCGGACGAAGTCGCGCGGTCCCGCTAGTATAACTTAACTAATATTTTCAGGAAAACAATATCGAAGGTGTAAACACATACAGTCTCCACCCGGGAGTGATAAAGACTGAGCTAGGTCGTCATTTGAACGACACGTTGTTCCGGGGAGCGAGACCGATCATCGGGTTCTTTCTGTCGCCGTTCATGAAGTCACCGCAACTGGGAGCGCAAACTTCGATATACTGCGCTGTTGACGAGAAATGCGCCGATGAATCTGGCTTGTACTACAGGTAAAGTATAGAATGTTCATAGTTCATTGAACAACATTGTCTTAAGTTAAAATCTGTCATGGTAGTTAGTGTCACAATTATATGACTTTGTAGAGAGGAGACTTGATTTAAGCATGATATCACAGAGATGCAACAAACACGATCAAGTGTGCTTTATGTACATTTATTTACGTATAATTGCAATAAATAATTTAACCTAACTTTCTTTCCCAGTGACTGCGTCGTAACTTCTCCTTCTTCGAAAGCAAAGAACGAAGAAGATGCTCGTAAACTCTGGGATATTTCTACTGATTTGGTGGGATTGAAGGACTATGATCCTTTCACAGCAAGCGATCCAGGAGTCAAAAACAAATGAAATTTTTACTTATTTCAAATTTAAATCAAGACTAAAAATAATTATTGTGTAAGTTAAGCAAAATATATTTTTATCTTCAACTAATAATTATTGTTTAGATGATAAAGCGTGTTTAAACATTTATTACGAATTGTTAATTTTATACAAATTTTATTCAAAACGCGTTTATTTATTTATTATTAGGTCCATCAACCAGATTTACATGGTAACAAGCAAACATAGTACACAAATCACATAGCATAACATTTAACAAAAAAAAATATTATAATTACAAGTTACATTACATTTATGAATTTAAGCACGTTAAAGAAGCTAAGCTCGTAATTTGTAGTATTATGTATTAAGAATGCTCAAGTTCATTGTTAAACCTTTTAATTTTGTATGAGATTTTATGTGTATATTTATACAAATGTTCACAAGTTTTCTGCATTTTAACTCTGTATATTGCGGACAAGAATAATTAGCTTACTGATACCTAAATTATGTTTATTTTGATTAAATAAATGTATTTACTATCCTGGTTTGTTTTGCATGTTGTGATTTTACCTACACTTTAAAGATCCAGCAACGGTAGATAACGGAGAACAAGCAATACGTTTTTACTGTGCTTCTCTAATAGTCTTAAAAAAGTTCTATGATATAGTTGGTCATAGGACTCATAGGCCCTTTCTGCTTTGAAATTACAGAGGCTCATGAGCGACAGTAACCATTTTACCATCAGGTGAGAGAAAGCTACCATTCTATCATTTAAAAAAACACTCGTATGAAATACAAAATAAAACAAAAGTTCACATTGTATAATGGTTATAATTTTCAATCTCTTTTTTCCAAATCCGTCCTAGGGCTTAGCAGTTTCAGCCTCAAGTTTTACATCTTATTCAAAATAATTAATTTTTAAACATTCTTATTAGGGGTGTGCGAATATCGTTCGAATCGAATATTAATATTCGATTAATCGAAAATAAATCTGACATCTATCCCATTCAAGATATTATCTACAATATACAAATTCTTGTCCTATTTCCGATGCATCGTCGTAGTCAAATTCGATACTATTCGAAATTTCAGATTATTCGACACTTTTCGAATATTCGTCGAATTTCGGATAATTCGAAGATACGAATATTAATATTCGATTCGGAACGAATAATTCGTAAGTTCGAATTATTCGCACACCCCTAATTCTTATCTTCAAACATTTCGGTAGATCTTTGTTGCATCATCGTGTAAATTCGTAATGGAAGTCATTGAGCTTGTTTTTCATTGAAATCGAAACTGGACAAAGAAGTCAACATGTTATGTTAGATAAGTGTTTTCGGTAGGTATGTAGGTAAACTGTTTTTGCAGGTTAGTCGGTTTGAGTCTGACCGACTGACCCACGGTCATAGCTCTCTAGACGCTATACAGAATACTATATTATATTCAAAGAACAGGCCTACGTACTCATCAAACAACATCTTTAAAACGTCAGTATTAAGTCTGTGAACTTTCTAGTACGATGGCCCAGTAATAATTGAAACAGCTGATACTATAGTCGTTCCGTTATAGTAAGTCTACCTACCAAGATACTTATATAAATAAATATAATAGTTATTCATTATTCGATGGTCTCAGTTTAGAATAATAATTATATTGATTTATATAACCATGACGTCAGTACACGTTAATTTGGATAAAAAACAAGCTTATTTTTTTAGTTAGTAGGCGTAAATTATATTAGTTAGTTTCTGTTTACTCTTTGAGATGGATTTCATAAGTGGTTGGTGCAAAAGCAAGCGTAGATTGGACGGTTACACGGCTATTGTAACCGGAAGTAACACAGGAATAGGAAAGGAAACAGCCCGTGATTTGTATTGTAGAGGTAAGTGTATAAGTGTATTATTAATCTTTCTCTAAATTTCTTACTTTAATATACAAAGTGTCCTAAGACGAAGCGTCATGAACGGATAGCACCTACTTTAAATATTTTGTTTTAATGTTTTGCTGCGTGGATCCGGATTATTTTTCTATATGACATCACCCCATTTTAGAAAAATTACATATCCACCCTTTATATATAAGTTTATTACCTGTATTTTTTCAACAGGAGCTCATGTTATAATGGCTTGTCGGAATACTGAAACAGCAGAAGACGCAAAAATGGACATCATAAGAACATCAAGTCAAGCTTCTAACAATCCGGACTCAATTGTTGTAGAACATTTAGACCTCTGCAGTTTCAAATCAGTGAGAAATTTTGTTGAACGCATTCTTGAAAGAGAAAAGGCCATTCAGATTTTGATCAACAATGCGGGAGTTATGTATGATGTGTCCTGAAACTCAGACAGAAGACGGTTTCGAAACTCATATTGAATCAAACCATCTGGCTCCGGCTCTCCTAACTCTGCTACTTCTACCGAGACTTATTGAAAGTGCACCGTCTAGAATAGTCTTTGTATCGTCATTGTTGCATTGTAGTAAGTATCTATAACATATTATAGTATATAAAATATCGTAAAACAAACGAAAATAATAGATGACTATTAACTATTAGTATAGATTATTAGATGTCTTATACCTACTGAATAGGTTCTACTTTGTTGATCTCTGCATCATATCACTTAAGACCTAAATAGTTTTCAGGACAGGAAAACAAGACAAACGTTGAACTCTTAGGTTGGCGTCAATAATAAAATAACAACTTTTTGCACTGCCTTTTAAACGTTTACGCTATTCGTATTATGCTAATGCACCTTTTTTCAGTTTACACAGAAAACTTTGATGAATTGCTTAGCAATGAAAAACCTTATAATCCACTTATCGCCTATGCTGGTAGTAAAGCTGCTTCAATATTATTTTCTAAAGCTCTTGCTATTAAATTGAAGGTGAGGTCCATTTTTTAAATTATATTAAGTAAAAGTAATTTAAATGAATATTAAAACGACATTTTATTTCAGGATAATAACATTAATAATGTAACAACGTACAGTTTGCACCCTGGTGTAGTCAAGACTACTATAAACCGACATCTTAATCAAACTTCATTTTACCGATTTTTAAATAATTTCTTCGAGAACGCATTAACGAAATATTTCTGGAAGAGTCCGCGATGTGGTGCTCAGACAACTATTTACTGTGCAGTAGATGAAAATTGTGCACACGAAAGCGGATTATACTATAGGTACCTAAACAATTGTTAGGTTTTTAACATTACCAACCTCATTTATTTTCTGATTCATCAATTAAATGGGTTCACCCCTCACTTGTTCCACTGAAGTCCCATACACAAATTATGTCACCTATTTTTGAAGGTGAAAAATTGAAGCCGACAAACGTGCTATAAAACTACACTATAGTATTTCTTATGATTAAATTATTGTTTTCACAGAATGCATGGTATGTTCAATCTACCACAATTGCTAATGTATCAAAGGGAAGCTATTAGGTATCGAGTTCGGTATTCCCAGAGCGCTATGATTTGTCCTCTTCAAATGAGGCTTGAGGAGGGTCCTTAAAGTTAGGTCGTAGTTAGCGACCCTTCAGTGTCCCCTGACATTGCAGAGGTTGATGAGCGACGGTAACCACTTACGATGAGGTGGTCCGTTGGCATGGAGAATTTATCGCTATTTAATAGGTAGGTTGTTGCATGTTAGGGAGATGTCAGACGCAGGCCGGTCACATTGAAAATTATGAGACTTAATAACATAAAATAATTCGATTCTTAAATCGATTATCAAAAATTTTTATTTTATCAACAATGTCAATGACTATAACCTAGTGTTATTTGTTTTTAGTGATTGTGGAAGCGCGATGACGTCAAGGCTCTGTAGAAGTGAAGAAAATGCATTGAAACTTTGGAGTCTGACCCTAAAGAATATAAATTTAAAAGATTTTAACCCTTTCTGACCGTCTTCCTAGAAGGAGGAAGTACTTAGTTCGTGTTTATTTTTTTATGTTTGTTCTTGCATAATTTTGGTTTAGATAGACCCATTTGGATGATTTATGTGTGTTGATGAAAGGTGATTTAATGGGATAGATTAAATGGGACTCCCGGAGTTAATATTTTTTTTATAATAGGCTATTCCACCTCATTTTTTTTTCTGTTTTAATTTAATCTTTAGTTCATAAAAACCCAGAAAAAAAATATAATATATTTTTTAAAGCCAAATTAGGCTAAAATTTACCATTTCAAATTTCAATTTCAAATTTGGTGCAAAAAAGTCGCCAAATGCACCGCCATCTTTGGTTACGTCACTCGTGCGTAAACTTTGGTTACGTCACTCGTGCGTAAGAAGGATAAGTGATGTCAACTTGCTAGAAAATAGTACATTTTTGGACAGTTTGCCACCTAATGCTTGTGTATTGGCTGACAGAGGGTTCAAACATCTTGACCATTATTTATCTCTCAAAGGATTTACTTTAATGACACCACCTAGTGTTTCTAGTGGTCACAAATTAACTAAAGCTGAAGCTCAGCAAACGAAACAAATAGCAAGTCTTCGAATCCATATTGAAAGGGTCATTCGAAGACTTAGAGAGTTCAGCATGTTGAAGATGCATTCAGTTGTAAACTTGAAACACATTGGTATGTTAGATATGTGCATCACAACAGCTTGTGCTTTAGTTAATTTGCAAGATTCCTTAATTAAATAATTAAAGCTAATGTTATTTAAAAAAAATCTGATTGTTAATCTTTCATGCAAAATGTGTTAATTTGTTCATTTAAATAATAAATAGGACAGATCAGTAAATATTGTCTCTTTTCTCTAGATGTTAAGAATTATTTGAAATAAAACATATATTAATTTAAAATGTTATTTTTATTCAGACACATTAACTACACATTAAAATTTAGTACAATTTTTAACAATTAGACTTTACACTCCTGTGTAAAATTGGGAAAATGTTATCCTTCCAAAAAGAAACTACTTTATTTAGTAACTGTGCCACATACTCAGCATTAAAATCTATACTTATTACAGTAACCTGATTATTTTTTTCAAAGTCACTGCTTGCTACACAAAAGTAGCAAGTGTTACTTTTAGCACAATACATTTGTATTTACACTTGTGCATAATATTTTTCTGTGATAACTCCATTCTTATCGATATAGTTCAATGCTGTTTTTTCTGTTGTTGGACATTTAATTTCAAATGTGATTTTGTCAATTATTCCATCTGGGGAGCCAGCAATCATGACACTGAACATTTGTCACATTCTCTTCAGCTTCATTAACAATTATTGTCACTGTATTTGGTTTGGAACGCACTTTGTGTTCAGGACATATTGAACACTTCACAATGCATGTGCTTTGAACACGCTTAAGCTGCACATAGCCAATTGCATCATCTCCATAAGATTCCCTTCCAGATCTGAAAACAATTTTTAGGTTAGATACTAGATAGTGACCGGATTATACAGGGTGTTGGTGCCCGGTGCAAACAATACTTTGAGGGCTTAATCTATGTCACATTTCAAATCATATACACATATTTTTGAAACGGAGATGATCACTTTATTTTCCCATACAAAGTTGAAAAAATATTATTTTGTATTATTTTTGACAACCCTATCCTGAACTACATTCAGCGTGCTATATCTATTTTCACGAACACAAACGCATGTATCCTGTTTAGAATGTGATTTTTGTCCCGTGTATTATTACAATGTTCTATGATACAGGAGGTGACTAGCCGACTTAAGTCTTTAGCTGTTGGTGTACGTCAGTACGGTAGGGTTGATCACGCACTAATTAACACGTAGTTTTGATTAGTCATAACTTATGATATTTTATGACTAGAAATCTCAGACTTGGTGGATGGCTTCTACATCAAGTATACTGTTTGCTGTGAAAGTATTGTTTCATCGGATTTTAACACCCTGTATAGCATAAAGAAATTGAATATTATATGCGTCTTCACTAATAAGTAAACAAAAGTCAGTTAAATAAGCACTTACATAGATGTTTTCACGTTCCTAAATTCCGCAGAACAGTATCAGGATTACAAGCAAAAAATTTTGCTACCATCAGTGTTTATCCGTGGGAGATTTGTACTGTCTGCTTTTACGAAACCGCCTTCCATGGTGCAACTATATTTGTTACAGGATAACAAAAAGTTTGGTAAAATAGAAATTTCGATATTGCAATAGAAAATCGAACGTTGTACGATAGTTAATTATTTACGTGATTATTTACTGTCGAGTGACGTCACATTACAAGCCATCATGGCGGATAGCGTTTTTGACATTCGAAGCACAGATAAAAAAACACGAATTTTAAAATTGAAATATAAATTTTTTTTTGCCTTTTTATGTGTACAAATTAACATTAATCACTTAGTTTTTAGTAAATCCATCAAAGTAACATAATTTTATATTTTTATTAGCTTGGTGCGAAAAAGCCTATTGAAATAATTTTTTTTTGCCTTTTTATGAGTACAAATTAACATTAATCACTTAGTTTTTTGTAAATCCATCAAAGCAACATAATTTTATATTTTTATTAGCTTGGTGCGTAATAACCTATTGTGTGCAGGTCAAAAGCTCTGGGGTATTTGCCCACCTCTCACACCCCTTCCCTTAAGAGTACCGGGTTCTGTCATCGGAGCCGAGAGGGTGTTGCGCGCCAGAGTTCAGTGCGCACCCTTCGAAAAAGCAACCGGGGGATGGTAAACCACGCTCCCCGACCCAGGCTGGTTCTGACCCAACCGAGGAAGGCATTCCATGACGCGGTCCCATCTTGGCGGGGTTCGGTTGGCTCCAAAACGGAGAGAGCTGGTGGTCGCTTCGCCGACGACTGCCGGTTCGGCGTCCGGGGGTGACGGGGCGAGACGTGAGCGTTGATCGTGAACACGTCCTGTCACCTCGCCCAATCTTTTGCTGGGTTCTATCCTCGGAGGAAGTT
Source organism: Trilocha varians (assembly GCA_030269945.2). Classification (NCBI taxonomy): domain Eukaryota; kingdom Metazoa; phylum Arthropoda; class Insecta; order Lepidoptera; family Bombycidae; genus Trilocha; species Trilocha varians. The sequence goes on along the minus strand of AP028267.1, from coordinate 9,208,468 downwards.
TTGATGAGGTTCGATTCCCACATACCCCACCTGCAGGGCGATTGGAAGTTCGGCGATTTCCTGCGCTTACAATTAGAAACAATGGAAGCGTGTGGCGCGCAGGGTGGTTGAGGGGGTGTTGGATCAGAGTAGGCACTACCTGGTCTATCGTGTTTTTTTCCACTTGGTTTTTTACGAGAGTGCTGTTTAAACCCCTTTGTGATGCAGACGAACTTGCGCGGGTCATCTAGTATATAATATTATAAATACGAAAGTAACTCTGTCTGTCTGTTACGCTTTCCCGCTTAAACCTTTAAATGGATTGTGATGAAATATGGCACAGACAATCTTTAGGCCCGGAGAAAAAACATAGGCTACCTTTTAATTGAAAGTAACGCAGACGAAGTTGCGCGGGCCCGCTAGTAATAAATAAAATTAGTGAATTTTCGCAATTTCGTCTGCATCGCCGTTGTTACTAGTTAGGGGTTGTCCATTAATCACGTGAGGCTTGAAAGGGGGGGGGAGGGGTTTGATAAAAATCACGAAAATAACACAAGGGGGAGGGGGGGTGTAGTAAGATATCACGTGTATTTATTTTTTCGTCAAACCTGCATGATGCTTATCCAGTTGTTAGTGTTGAAGAATGTCTTGCTAATCCGTGGTCCGAGGACAATATGCATTAAATATATTCATGTACTAGTACAATACATGTTTTTCCTATGATTACACTCTTCGTTTATTATTATTGTTATGGCAATAAAAAAAACTTGCAACCTGGTGTAGACATTTTTATTATAGTCCTTAATTTCAGAATAAAATAAGATTATAGTTTATACCTGTATTTAAATTAAGATAATATTCAGAAAATTTTAAGATTCGTTGTAGGTACTAAAAATACACGTGATGTTGAGAAGGGCGAGGGGGGGTGGTCTTAAACCTCACTACGTATCACCGATGGGGGAGGGGGGGTTAAAAAATGCTAAAAAAAGATCACGTGATTAATGGACAACCCCTTACCTACTCCAATTTTTTTTTTAGTTATGGCCCCAATCGCGCGCTCCAAATTTATAATTTGTGGATATTATATTTTGACATGTTAATATAAAAAGTCTTGTAAAAGTCATAATTTGATTTTCTAATTAAAAATGAGTACCTATATAGTAACTGTCTTTTATTTTAAAGTATTTTTTAAAGTTAATTTTACTATCTGAGTAGGTATACTATTAATTCTGCTCATATAGCAAACTTTAGGCTTCGTAGTATATAAGTACATCAATTAAACACATCTAGTTCTCCAGTCACTACTAGTAGGATTCAAGTGTATATTTAGGTAACGTTTGTAAATCGATTACACAGTCGTTCCGTAATTTGTGTTGCGCACACTCGCGTTCACATAATATGAGTATTGTGATTACTCAGAATATAATACTATAATTAGAGTTGTAAAAGGAACTATTACAAAATATTTAAAAATTAAACCTCGGGGTGATCCACAACTAAAAGACCTACATATATGTGTCACTCTCTTTGTACAAAGTCAAGTTAATCCTATTATATAGTCTATTGAATTCAAGGGCTTCTTTTACAAATTTGATACATATTTAGACTATCTTCGTCAGTGATCGCCGTTAAAATTATTTTGTAAAATCCTGCAATGGATTTTTTGAGCGGTTGGTGTAAAAGTGAACGTAGATTGGATGGGTGTACCGCTATCGTAACTGGCAGCAATACGGGAATCGGCTTGGAGACTGTGAGGGATTTTTATAGGAGAGGTTAGTAAGCAGTCGTGTAGGTATATTAGAAGAAATAATCAATTAGTAACTCTAAATTATTAAAGTGTTGCACTAATTAGTTTATACGATTTTATAATAGTAATTCAAATTTCAGGAGCATGTGTTATTATGGCCTGTCGTAGCTTGACTAAAGCTGAAAAAGCTAAAACTTTTATAGAGGAAGAAACACAAACAGAAGGAAAAGGGCTATTAATTGTCGAACGTCTCGACCTTTGCAGTTTACGTTCGGTTCGTGAATTCGTCGATAAAGTACTGAAAAGTGATCACAAGATACAGATATTGGTTAACAACGCTGGTGTGATGATGTGCCCCGAGGGTAAAACTGAAGAGAGATATGAAACTCAAATAGGATCGAATCACTTTGTTCCTGCACTTTTGACGCTTCTTCTGCTGCCGAGACTAATAAAGGATGGACCTTCAAGAATTGTGTTCGTTTCTTCAATGTTGCATGAGAGTACGGTTTTTTTTAATTTTGTTTCGTTTAAATATTACTTATATCAAATTTCCTTTTCATCAGTCCCACAAATGTATTAATAGAAATAAAAATAGGTAGAATGGTAGGTTTTCGGATCAAAAGTTGATGTTGATTAGGTTAGTTACTCGATTTGAGCACACTGATTTTTCTCGTAATTAATAGCTCTAGCATAAAACATTAATTTTTAAAAATTTTATTACACTAAGAACACAATTAGTAATTGTCAATTACAGAACATGATTTCGACATGGAAGATTTCAACTTTGAAGTTAAGCCATACGATGCCTACGAAGCATATTGTCAGAGCAAAGCAGCTAACGTCCTCTTTTCCAAAGTGCTTGCTTTAAAATTAAGGGTAAGTTTAATGAGGGTTATGACAATCTGTCAGTAGTGGCATTACCAACGAGCTTACCGTCAGGAAATCCGTCATGCAGTTTTAATACCTATTATTTTTTGGTGTTACCCGAGCGGTATGACTTTCTTCAAACGAGTCTCAAAGAAAGTCCTTAAGTTAGGTAGCAATTCCACATTATCCACTGACATTGCAGAGAACCATGACTGACCGCAACCGCTAACGATCAGGTGGCTCGTTAGCTCGCTGCTACAAGGCAATAAATAATATTTTTATTACAAAAATGAAAACGACCAACTTCTTGGTAACAATAGACGTCATGTTGTAAGGTTCATGCACGGTGCACCTCATACCAAGATTACCTACTGACAGGCGTTACTGAGTTGAATATAATTTAGTGTACACCTTTTAAGTTGTGCTATTCTATTCAGGAGCACAAAATTGAAAACGTGACCACATATAGTTTACACCCGGGTGTGATCGGCACGAGGATCGGCAGACATCTAGACTCGGCCATGTGGCATAGTGCCCAGTGGCTGTTCGAGAATATTCTGTATTGGTTCATAAAGTCGCCTCGATGTGGAGCTCAAACCACTATTTACTGCGCTGTCGATGAGGAGTGTGCTAATGAAAGCTTATTTTATTATAGGTAAGTATTTTTAATTTTTGCATGAAAACATTGTTGGAATCCCATCCGTTCCTCCACGAACCTAGAAACCTAGAACTATGTTATTAACGACGCACTACGTACTATGGTATTCCTACTATGCGCCGCCCCGGATAAATGCCTGCCTGAACGGCAGGAGGTTTTAGTGCGGTTCGACTCCCACAAACACCACCTGCGGGGCGAGTGGAAGTCCAGCGATTTCCTCATGTCCTAAAAAAAGTAATGTAGTGCAGTAGACATGTATCAAATCAAATCAAACATTTATGTTCTACTGTGCCTATATTAAAAGTAGGTTTAATTTTGAACTATAAAAGTTGGTGCCGCTGCTGCCTACTGTCTAACATAAAGCGATTTATGTAGGTAATCCTTCTTGCCCTTGCTATTACTGTAATCCCTACAAGTAGTACTGCAATGAGTAGGGTAAAAGAGGGTAATGGGAGTCACTTAAGCGAGAACTCAAATAACATCTTAATTCGCAATACGAACCCATTACATGAAGTTATTTATTTCCAGCGATTGCAAAAGAAATATTCCCTCGAAGCAATGTCAAAGTGACGAAGAGGCTTCTAAACTGTGGATATTGACGATTACAGAGCTTGAAAATTACTTAGATGAAGGCCAGATGTTTGTAGCCATGGTTTAGCTAAGCGATGACAGTGATTCAACAGAATATTGTCAGAAAAATACCTGGGTAATGGTATTTGGTTCGGACGCTGGGTATGAGAGGCAGGATGATCGAATCTACTTTGTTTATGATGATGTTCTGGTGTTGGTGGATGGTGGGTCAAATTCTTGATGGGATATAAATTAAGGAAATACTTTAAGTAGAATTTAGGTTTCTTCATGCCAACTTTTTCGAAAGATAACGGTTACCTACATGTGTACTTTATTATTGTTTTTGACTGTATTTTTTACCTAATAATTGTAATCTTTACTAATATTATAAAGCTGAAGAGTTTGTTTGTTTGTTTGTTTGAACGCGCTAATCTCAGGATCTACTGGTCCGATTTCAAAAATTCTTTCACTGTTGGAAAGTCCATTTATCGAGAAAGGTTATAGGCTATATTTTATTTTCAAAAATTATTAGGGATCCGCATGAAAATATCGAATATGTAACAAAAGGTGAAAAATCGAAAACCTATTTATGCGTACGCTGCAAAAACTATTAACAATAGAACAAAATGATGTACTACGGGTTTTTAGGTCTTTTGAAGACAAACAAAAAAGTCCGCGACAGCATATATCTAACTATCATAGTTTAGTCACAATAACCGCTTTTATGTTTAAAAAAATATTTTTTCGTCCCAAGATTGAATTTAACGTTAAATGAGTATCGTTATATTAACCCTTATCCAAATTAAGTATTTTGTTATCAAGAGTATTAATGTAGAAGTAAATTACTTTTTGTTTTATTCCAATTGGACTTTTCGTTTAGAAGTTACTACGAGTATAAAACGCAATGAATATGTGGGGTACAGCGGGCCGCGAAAATAATAACTCGACGGCATTGCGAGTACTGTTTGAACCCCTTTGTAACGCAGACTAAGTTGCGTGGGTCAGCTAGTCTACAATAAAGCATATTCTGCATTCAATTTTATTGTTTTATATCGACCTTTATTAGTGCTCTTGCATTGTACCTTCTTGCCTATTATAAGATAGGAAGAGATATTACTTGTTATTAAAGAAAAATAATCCAAAAAACGATAATTGGCGTAATACTTATGACTAACGGGCTTTTGACAAGGTTACTATAAAATGTCTTGGAGTAATTCGTCCATATCACCGTTCTTCGTGTTTTGCGACTTATTTCGCAGAAAATACTGATCGTTTAACGTCCTATCTCGTAACAACATTGTCGAAATTGTTGCATTCCGAGATTTTTCGCAAAAGAACATGGCAGGTACATCGCAGTCCTCACTAGCCAACAGACCGTTTCTTCGGACTCCACCGCAGCGTTTTTGGAATGCAATTTTCGGTTTTTCAGGGCATTTCGAATCCCAATCCGAGTACCTCAGATCTTCAATTTTCTGATCTTCCAAAAAATAAGTTTAAATATTTTTACTAATATAGAAAGAAAACAAGGAAAGTAAACTTTATTCGACACACAAATATGTTATATTGAACTAATAAGTTAAGTTCCGGCATACATGATTTAAGAGAGACCTATGTTAAATTACACTTAGGTACACGTTCACAATATTAGAGCTAATTATGGCAGAAGATTAAGGCAATTCAGTGTGTTCGGCAGTGATATAATAACCTGAGAGGGAAACAATGAGTTGAATTGAATTTTGTAGACAAAATTTAGAGCAATCAATGGGTCAGTCTGAGCATGAGCAGTCGACGTCTTGTACTTACCTTGTAATGCTAATAATAGTTTATTTCTACCTATTAATATAATAGGTAGAAATAAATACTATTAATTATAATACTATTAAGTACCTACTTCAGCCAGCTTTTGTATATTCAGTATACAATTTCAGTGTACAGATAATAAACGAATTAGTAACTACTTACCATGAACAGTTCTGTAATGATGCCTTTGATGCAGATCACTAAACCCCAAGAAAGCAAAGTTATTGTCAGGAACTCTTCTTTTAGGTACTGATTTGAATAAATCCCTAACGTTTTTGGCTTCAGTGCGATCGTTAATGATGAGTAAATATCCACCAGAGCCAAGGCATGTTGTGTAGGCTTGATACCAAGTTTGAGGCTCCATGTGGATGTAAAAGCAGCTATCATTGGTGTTTGGTTTCCATCCTGTCGTTAGATTACACTCAGATTAAATGACTATTCATTTGGGTCCTGCTTTTTAGTTTTAGGGGCCACGGAGCTTTAGAGATATGGTGGAGTAGCTTACAAGATATAAGATGTTAAAGATATTTCCACCTAGGAGATCTGGAAAAATCCTAATGTTTCCTCTTCATGTGTGTCATGCCATCATGCCCTACTGTCATCCGTAGACCTCCTCAATCTTTAGTGAAGATTCTTATTGCTAACTGCTTTAAGTTTCGTAAAAGCTCTAGAATTTTCTTTAAGTAGAACAGTACTGAGGTTTTTGATGAATATAATAAAACGTCTTAGAACATGAGATATACTCACTTGAGTCAAATGATTTACATTCCGCGTTATAAGCAATGTCTTTTGCTTTTATCTTGCAAATAAATGGCAACATATTTGTACATGGATTAACGAAAAAACGACCGTTTCTGTGCATTCCCAAACACCGTCCACCATCGGGTTTTGGCTCATTTTTCTCCCAAAGAAGACTCAGTATACTATTTTGCATGTATTTTCCTATAAATGGCATTAATTTACCCCACAGTTTAATAATAAACCTGTGTATTCTTACAAAAACTAAAGATCCTCACTGTCCACAAATGGATAAGTCGTGTTGTGTTCAATAAAGTATTAAATAACATAAATAAATAAATAAGTTGGTTCTTAAGATAATAAGTAGACCGAAATCGGTAGCGTAGGGAGAGGATGAGAGGAAATGATGCATAGCAATGGAAAGTGGTCTGATTTTTCAAGTTATCACTAACCTTTAACAGTTGTATACAACCTTTCTGTATAGAGATCGTGTAACCCTACATATACTCCTTCATATTTAGCAAGTATAGGAGCTATTAAGACCGGCATTGCGTCAGCTTCGTCAAGAGTCTCTGGTATCATCAATGTGGTGCCTTCAGCCTCGCAACGAATTTTAGCTTCGCCCCATGTGGTAGCAGACTGATGTAGCTTATAGAACGTCTTAAAAGCTTTCTCATATACGTAATCTTTTCGAAAATCGGGGCGTTCAGATGCTTGAAGAAATTTTTAAATTAATAACATGATTTGTTAGTTCTCTTAAATAGCTTTTGTAAGTAAGTGGCTATATGAATATAATACCATACCGTAGTAAAACCATTTCACAATACATAAAGATACCATACATCTGATAGGTACTACTAAATAAAAGTTAACAATTTACATAGCATTGCTTACCTACATGATATAACGAACTATAAACAAAAATCAAAATTAATATGAACATCGTGAAATGAATGTTATTTTATTGACTGTACAATTCATATCGGTAATGTTCTATACTTCATTATGTACTAACTTAAGATTTTTGTAGTAGAATATAAATACAAAACGCTACAAAAATTTGCATGGGAAAGCATCGATCCGTTAATTCTATCAAAAAAGCAATTATTTTTGCGTTTATAATCAGGTTATAATACTACATTTCCAATACACTTAATCAACTTTATTGGAAATGTAATTGGGTGGGCGCTTGGGTGGTTACAAGACTGGGTGTACCTACATGCAAAGTTTAATGGAATAAACTCGAAATGCGAATAAATAATAGTACCTACTAATAATATAGAGTAAATGATCACCGCAATGTCCAATATACAGGGTGATTTCTTAGTGAGGGTACATATTGAAGGTCATGGTAGCTGATGGTTATATACGACCAGTAAAAATAATATTACCAAAGAATATGGCTTAATGCCTTAGTAATCGCAACTTAAAAATATCTAAAATTCTTGCAAAATTATGGTTTTTCCACAGCTGATGGAGGTGGCGGAGGTGTGGGGTGCGCGAGATCACTAGATGTTGTAAGTCAACACTCTTTTAGCCAAAATTGTTTATTTTTGAGGTAGTTTTGTCAAAATTAGATTTTAAAAAAAGTGTTATTTTAACTTTTTTTTGTAATATTCCGTATTAGAACAGAGTACTCATCACCCTCCTGCAATATGTACCTTCTTTAAAAAATCACCCTGTATAATAACAAAATCCAATTAGAGGTAAACATTTTATTTCTTAAATAATTTAAAAATACAAACAATAACATTTAAAGTAAATGCTCTTGCGTATGTACAATAATAACTTATAAAAAATTACTTTGCCAAGCCATAATACTAAGGAGACAAACACAATTTTTTTTCTCTCTCATTATCTGGTAAATACATTTTCACCCAGTAGTTTCAGATTTCTTTCTAATAGTGGTACATTTGATGTTATGAAAAACAAAGCCAAATTACTGTAACCGCTTACCATTAAGGACTCTTTGAGCCCCATCTGAAAACATGCGACAGCTCATGCCATTGACCATTAGGGATTATTATTTTATCAACACTAGTGTGACTGTTGCATTACATTCCATAATACTTTCAATCTGGAGTAAATTAAAGTACAAAATAAAAATCAAATTTAATAGAATATCTGTATGTTACGTTACACTTTCTGTTATTACCCCTGGTCCACCAATAATTAAGAAACCAAACACTTCTCATCCAATACTTCTCGGTTAAAACCACCTTCGATTTTACATAAACCCCTGCTGCCACAAACATTGCATTCAATTCATACCAATAAACTCTATTATAGAAAAACATACACAGATTGCATAATTTAATTTGTACAACGAATCATTAAAATAATCTGAGAATACAACAAGCATATACATAACAAAAACTTGACTAGGCATATAACATTTTCCTAAATATTTCGTATGACGCGTTTATGATGCCCCAACTCAAAAAAGCCCGGGATATGTTAAGCAGTGCACCGTGGTAGAAATTAGCGAAATTTGATCCTCGCTTCCGTAAGATATACTTAAATTCGTACGAAAGAGTCCTGTGTGGACCACCGAGTTCACATTGCATAGCTATTTTTATAACATTGAGAGGATAAAACAAAGTACTAAGCAAGGCACCGATTGAGGCTCCAGCTATGAAATTTTGTATACTCTGATATAATATTTTTTCTTGTTGGGGTAGACGTTCTTTCACTTCATCACGGATTATGAAAAACATGGCGTTCGATGGACCATTCCGTAGTAGTATAGGGACCAGCCCTCGGTAGAACTCTTTGATACCGTAGAGTTTGGCTATGTGTCTCGTAGCATGCGCGGTATTTGTAAATTCTTTATGATATTTCGGATGTATTAGTAAGGTTTGTATTCTCTCAAAAGGCATCAGGGTTGCTTCAACGCAGCCGGCGACTATTCCTGCTACACTCTTTGCGACGTACGGATTGACTTTATGATCTAGTAGTGGATGAAGACATTCATCGTATACCCCGAACATTAAAGACATCGATAGGGATCTTTGCATTAGAGGTGGTAGCATCCCGCGGTATAGGTATCCGAGACCTTCCTTTTGCAACTGGTTCAATGCGAATGTAGTTTCCACACCGTGCATCATCTGAAATGGTGCAATTTTGGTTGTAAATACAACAGCACACAAAAATCTCAAGGATCTATCGGTTTGTTTTGTTTAATTATTTGAATTCTAGAAAGAGGCAGTCTCTGGAATGTGACTAAAGTTCATTTAAGTGCCATGAAGATGATGTTTCTACATGGTTATCGCGTTAGAAATAGCACATAGCTATTTCTATTGTGTTTATGTATTTTTGAAAGACTATTGGCTGTGTCGAGAATTAATTAACCGTTATCTTTCTTTCGTACGTGTTTGTGTATAGTAATTTTGCTCTATTCAATTTCAATAATGCTCAAAATAGAACTACAAGTGTAGTATTGTATTTTGGGCGTTACAAGGTAGGCGTTGCATATACAATAAATTTATACGTATACAATAAATTTATACGTTCGTTAAAAAACTGTTTTGTATAATTTTATACATTTATACATATTGGTTATTTATAGTACTTTGTTTTGTTAAAGCTTAATCACAATTTAAACTTAAATCTGAAAAGAATATTTGGCTGTCTGTAGCATCTATGCAATCAATCTATCTGTTATTCAAAGAGCTAGTGAATCTATTGACAATACAATAGTGCATGACCTTGCTATTATTACACCTTGTATTTGTTATGTGTAAAACGCTTATCTACACAGAATTTACCATTTGAGTTTAAGCCTACATTTGTTATTATTTTCTGATAGGTTATCGAACTTGACGGTCAGCAGTTACCATGGCTCATAGGTACCTACTAGCTATGCCAGGGCATAAAGGTGCTACGACATTTTTTACCGTCGCATCGCCCGCTATCTAGTATCTATCTTTTAGCAACCAGAAAATTCTTAAATCGCATTTAAAGCAATAAAAAATAATACTCTACATCAAGCTCATTTTATAACCAGAGTGTGCCAAAGCTGAATAAAGGAGTAAAGAAGTATTATATGGTACTTAAATGTGATTTGTGACTCTGATAATGAGATATAAAGCAACATTAATTACTTTAAAATTAAGTAATAACAAATCTTATCTAATACCAAGTAAGATTACAATCAAGATATTATTTCAATTAATAAACAAAAAATGTAATTTCCATAAATTCAGTGGCTTTTTATAAAACTGTTTACTGATTCCATTGATAAAATATCTGTCCATAATAAAACTTTTGCAAGGTGGACTTTGCTTCTTTTCTTTATGATAGAAACTTAAGTCCAGAAGTGGTCAGTATTACAGTATTCTATCAAACACCATTAGCTTAATTTGAAGGAAAGCTTCGTGAGGAAATCTACATATTTGAGAGGATAGGTGAAGTTTACAACCTGAACTAGGCAAGAGTGGTGGATTATCCCGTATCTTTTTATGGAGGTGACCTAAACCTAGCAGCAGGACAGTAATGGCTAATAATGGGTTGTTATATTTTTTTTTTTTTTTTTTTTTTTTTTTGTTATATACAGTACTGAGACTTTAACATATAGTACTATAATGTTACAGTACTGTATCCATTACTACTCACTGCTGGTTATGGGACTCGGGTCCTCGCAGTAGTACACATGCCTAGCTTAGGCTTGACATATCTTTGAAGGGTTTATAAGTCATCTCCTATGCAGGTTTCTGACACAGTTCTTATTTAGTGGTGCCATGTAAATTTAACTGATCATATAATAATGGTAGCCCAAAACTGCAAAATATTTATGAAACTGCCATTAAATTTAATTCACTAAATTATGTATGGTACATACCTGCCTAAAGATAAGTTTGTTAAGAGGGTAGCTGATCAGTATATTGCAGAAGGCTGAGCCGCCGCCGCACACGAACTCCTTCCAGTGCTCTTGTTTAGATGGGGACGGCATACTGACCGACATACTACCTTCATTGAGGCAGCTATGATCCAGTAGCTGCCCTTCAGACATCACTTTAGGCTTTCATTTGCCATCATCTAGTAGTCTCCATTCTCTGCAACTGAAGTTGCTTTAATAAAATAATTGTTTTATCTAGGAATTAGTGGTTATAAAGTGAAATATCTACTTTGATTTTAATGTCTATAAAATATTTTTTTGCGATTAATGTACTACTTACGATTTTTTTCAATCAAACACTTATGTAAACTGCTGCAGACTCCAGCGAAAAATCAACAAGGAAACACCAAAATATTTGATTTTACTACTGAAGGTTATGTCACCCATATATTAATGAGTGGGTTCGACGAAGCAACAGTAATATAAAGTTTTGCGGTTTTTTCAGATATTTACTCTTTAATTTATCTAAAATTGTTCACATTTTATATAAAAAATAATAAAGAAGAAACGAAGATTCCACAGCTAGCTCGCTCTCTTCTGACAGTTGACAGTGAATCTTTTTGTGACACATTCGATCAAACATGACAGCTGACGTAAAATTGCCTCTGGCTGCTGTCAATTTTGTGGAAATAGGTTAGAAAATTGTTAAATGTTGTTTTCGTTTGCAAAACAAAATACATAAATCAAAGTTCACGTTTTTGTAAGAAAAATCTTGAAATGGCTGCTGTTTTAAAGAAAAGAGCGCTCGCCGAATATAACAAATCATTTCAGGTTAGTACTAAATGAAGTCCGTATTGTTGACAAACATATCCCAAACGATACTACAACATTACTTGATATTTGTTTTTAGGATGATCCACCATCGAAGAAGCTTCATTTAGCCAAGAAGCCGTTGATAGGAAGTTCAGCTGCAGCTTTTGTTGGTCTTTTAGAGAAGTGCAAATCCAGCGATGAAGCTTTACAGTTCCTGCTTCGGATATCAGACTGTCTTCAGTTCCACGAGTCTGATTTGGAGGAAGCGATCAAGAAGTTATCCAAACATTTCCAATCGGAAGAGGAATCGGTCGTTCGAGCCAAGATACTGTGGCTTTTCTGTGACATAGGGCTGGAGGTTCCGTGTGCCAACTTGAACACTTTGATAGATGAAACAATACATTTGATTAAAAATGAGACATCACACAAGGTACGGATCGTTTTCCTAATTTAAATCATCTTTATCCTGTAACTCTTCCATCATGTTTATATCTCTCAAGTAATATTTGTGTTATATTTTAGTTTATGTTATTTTTTCAGGTCATAGGACAAGGTATAGCGACATTAATGAAACTTGGTGGCAAACTGAACGAAGACAAGATATTAATGATGCGTCTTGTCGGTGTAGCCAAGGACAACTTGAAAGATACAAGTCACCAAGTAAAATGTCGTTGTTTGCAACTCATCAGTGAATTGTATCCGATACACCCTGAATCAGATCGGACAAGTGAAATGACTGCTGAGGCCGAGGCCATTGTAAAACTGCTTGGAGATTATTCAAATTCTGAGGTAAAGAATAATTACTAATTATACCATTTTAAGAAATTTTAAACTGTGTCCGTTTGTGTATAATTAAGTTTGTTAAAAGTAATGCAAACAAAATTCCTTGGTTTTAGGATGCCAGAGTACGCTGTGAAGCATTTCAAGCATTACTAACCCTCCATCAAAGAGGACAGGTTCTGGGAGCCAATCTCTATGAACATGTGTGTGTGGCATTGTCAGATGACTATGAAATAGTAAGGGAAGTTGCCTTGAAGCTGATATGGGTACTCGGAAATAAATATCCAGAGAAGTAAGTGCTCAATTTGTTGTTTAGTCCGCTATTTGATATTTGTTAGTTTTTCATCCAATCTTAGTACCTCTTCATCAAATTGTAACGTCCTTATCTTCTTCCCAATAGTTAGAAAGACAACTCCTAATACTAGACCTTTACAAATCTTTCAAGGTTTTTAAGTCTTCTGAAATATGCAGGAATAAGAAGAAGGTCAGGATGGTTAACTTTTCAGTCATTAACCTATAAAACCATTTCAGCGTAATAACATTACAAGACAATGAGACTACAATAAGAATGGTGGACGATGCCTTTGTTCGAATATGTTCTGCCGTGAATGACCTGTGCATGCAAGTACGGGCGCTGGCTTGCACTTTGCTTGGTACGACGCGCGCGGTGTCCGATCGATTCCTGCTACAGACGTTAGATAAACAGCTCATGAGTAATATGAAGGTGAGAATTTGTCATATAGTTTAATGATACTGTGAACACATTATTTTATCAAGTTGTATTAATGCGTTATTTTAGGAAACTGAAATATGTACTTTGAAAATTCAGTCAATTATTTTAAGAACACATTTATGATTGATCTATGAAATGTGATCTCTTCCTAGGTGTTTTCTGAGCACCACGACAACATCTTTCTTTAAGCGGGACCTAATTGTTATTAACTACCATTATTATTAAAAAAAATTAAAAAGATTTTTTTATTTATTATTTAGTATTTTTTTCTCAAATTCTACTACTGTTTGTTTTCTATTGTGACGTCATAAGAACAATAAACAAACGCGTAACTTCTTTTTTCTATTCAGAAAAAGCGCACCGCCCACGAGCGCGGCGCGGAGTTGGTCCGCAGCGGTGCGTGGGCGAGCGGGCGGCGCTGGGCGGACGACGCGCCCGGCGCTCTCGTGTCCTCCTCCGCCGTGCAGCTGTTACCGGGAGGGGCGGCCGGAGCCTTCGTACACGGACTGGAAGATGAACTTATGGGTATGATAATTTTAGATGAAATTTGTGATGTTATGATGAATGATTTCAGTTAGTGGCGTGCAGTACATAGAAGCAAATACGTTTTGCATACCCTAACCTAACCTATCAAATTGGTTTAAAAAAATAACAATAAAAAATATTAAATGCTGCATATTTCATAGAAATATACTTATAAATCATTCTATTTGCGTGTCTAGTGTAAAAATGTAATAAAATTGATTAAAAGATGTATATTTGTAAAAAAAAGATTTTATTTGCGTTTCTGCATATTCTAAGCAAAAATATACATGCACCCCACTTCACTCAGCTAATTCATAAGTCAGTCACGTTACCAGTAACTTCACTCTGAACAAACACATTTCGGTAATTGTGAACTTCATATTAATTGCATTATTGTAAAAAAAATGAAAAATAAAACTAATTCATTGCGGATGCGTTACAAAGACGAAAAATAAATGCACACAAAACCACATTATATGTACGTGATTTTATCATTTAATTTTATAATCAATTTGACACAAGATTTTTGTTTACAGAGGTGCGCACGGCAGCCGTGGAAGCTTTATGTAAACTATCATTAGAAAACCCGGTTTTCGCGACTACATCCCTAGATTTCTTAGTGGATATGTTCAACGATGAAATAGAAGAAGTACGGCTTCGAGCGATCGACGCACTCACTAAAATATCACATCATATAGTGCTTAGAGAAGATTTATTGGAGACAATCCTTGGTGCTTTGGAGGTAAACACGTAAATAATATTGTATTAAAACTCTGATTGGTGTATAACAATTTGTCATTAATCATTTATTTAACTGTTTTTCTTCATCCTGTGTCATCTTTTATCGATGGTCGGCGATCTGTACTTTTGAAACGACAACACAAACAGAGCACGAGTACTTTTGTTGAACCACTGGCGCAGATTTTTAAGCTAAGATATTCTTCTCCTATAATCAAATAATTAACTCTAGTTTTAGTATTTTTAAATTCACGGTTTGGATTTCTAAGAGAATTGTGGCGTTTGTCTGATGTTGTAGATTGATCAATACACTTCCTCTATTTCCCCGCAACACTCTAATTATAATCAAGAAATTGAAGGTGACTTTTCAAAGAGGGGGAAGATGTTTGTGTTAACGTATAAGCATTAAAGTATGGATTAAAATTTTATAGGACTACTCAATGGACGTCAGAGAAGGATTACACAGATTGCTCGGTTCATGTAAAGTCGCTTCGAAAACGTGCTTAGAGATGTGCATCGATAAAATTCTCGAGAATCTCAAAAGATATCCGCAGGTATGTCGATAATTTTCTTAAATTAAGCGAAAGAAATACTAACACAAAAATCCAAAGTTGTTCTTTTAAATGACTATTTATTTTCTAACTTCGTCTTTGAGTGTCTTTTTAAAAACATTTTTTTCTAATAAATTTTTATTTCGATTTTTAATTCAATCTAATAGTTTTGTTAATCTTTATTATTAAATTACGTATTGCATTTTCAGCTAAAATATATTATGTCCAAAATATATGAGACGTTTAAAAAATGTAAACAAAACAAGTTTTAGAACTGTGCTCAATTTTGGCTACTGCTGTAGACTTGGCATAAGTAAACAAACCAATTTTGATGCCGATCGCAGTTGAGTGGTTATCAAAGTTCAGTCACTCATTCGTTCATTTGTTGTTCAGGACAAGCGTTCTACATTCCGTTGTGTTCAGCGCCTGGGCAGTTCCCACGCGACGCTCGTGTTGCCGCTGACCACGCGGCTGTTGGCCGTGCATCCGTTCTTTGACATGCCGGAACCGGATGTGGAAGACCCAGCCTGTATCCTTTTAAAATAATTTATGTAAAGTTTTTATTAAAGGTGATGGGTAACTACCGTTCAGTCTCTTCGTATTGCAAAGGTTCATTAGTAATGGTAGCCACTCACAATCAAGTATAAAAAAGATATAATAGGCGCCGTTTATATTTATTTATTTAATCGAAATCTGACTGCTAGTTATTAAGATATCCTTAATATGTATTTTTTTTTTTATTATAGCGGCAGTATTTTTTTATTTTTACTTATAATATATTTTCAGTATAAACTGTTTTATTCATTGAATAATTAAATTTACCTACACAAAACATACAATTTATTTCATCTATTTTTCCTACAATAAATAGCCTTAATGAACAGATAGACATGTGCGTGTTAATATTAGTTCTGAACGCGGCGCAACATTGCACGACAATGCTGCCGTTGTTCGAGGACCACACTGTGAAACATTACACGTATCTACGGGACACTATGCCGCATTTGGTGCCACATCTACCGATTGGTAAGTCTATGAATAGAACAGAATGAGTCTAGAATAAGAATAGAGTAAGTCTATGGTTTGAAGAGTGAATGATATGAACGAATGTTTTATGATGAAGTTCAATAAGACCGTATTTAAAAAAAAAAGTATTCTTTAGATTAGTTTGCGCAATTTGTAGGTTTCTCAATGTTGTGCATTGAAAGAGCTGGTTTTATTTGTGATATTCAACCTCTTATAAAGTTAGAAGATGTTTTTTTGAGTTGAAGGAAATCGTCGAATTTCCATTTGCCCCGCAGGTGTTGTATGTGGGGAGTGGAAGTGGAACCGCACTAAAACCTACCGCTCAAGGTCAGAACACAGCATTGGTTGTGTAGGGTATGGCCTCATCGCTCCAGTATCAGGGTTTTTAAAAGTTATTCGAGAATAAATTGCATCAGTTTTTTGAATGTCAAGTTGTAACTGAGTTTCCCATTTATAATACCACAGGCGAACAACAATCTAGTGCTGAGAAGATAGAAGCGGCGATGGACGACAGCGCTGTGAGGAAGTTCTTCGATTGCGTTCTACAACATATTGACAATACCACACTTTCAACTACAGTTCGATTGACCATGTTGCGATCGGCTGAGGAACAATTGAACAAGTAATTCATTTTATACCATTAAAATTTGATTTTTTTTCCGTGACAAAAATCGCTTTCATTATTGAAATAATCATTCATTTCGTGGCAATCAAGTCACTTGGGTATTGTAACTTTATTCTGTCTTGGAAATTAAAATACGCACTTAAGCAGACCTTTATAAGAAGCACATCGAATGCGAATGCCAAATCTGTATGAGGTTCATATCTAGTGGAGACACGAGGGCTGATATTGAATATTCATATTTTTTATTACAAAAATGAAAACGACGGACCTCCATGACATCTATCATCTTTCATTTGACACCAGAACAAACATAAAAAAAATCATATAGACGAATTGAGTACCTCCTCCTTAATATTTTCATGCATTTTCAACGAGTTCTTACGGATTCTTAGATTATCGAGTATGTGGAATCCGGTGCTAAACACAACAGTCACTAGGGTTCATGCTCAGAGAATCTTGTAGATACAGTGAGTGTGGTGTGTCGTGATGTGAGTTCGAGTTTCAGTGGTACTACCCAAGAGCGAACGAGTGCGAGGGTAGACAGATTTGTTTGCTCTTAAAACGACCCGCAGTATCCAGTCTTCTCGTGATCATGACGTTTGCAACAACGTTGAAATATCGAGACAACTCAATTAATTAAATATCGCGGTAAGAACCCGTTGAAAATGCATGAAAGTATTATAGAAAACTGCGAGTGTCTGAATAAGTTTATACCTCCTCCTTTTTGGAAGTCGATCAAAAATCGCAAAGGTTCTGAACATTCCGTGGCGTTGTGTAGGTTATCAGAGATGGAGCCGGCGGTGAGCGGCGCGGCTCACTTCACGGCTCTGTTCGCGCGCAGTGTGCGGGCGCTACACGACGCGCTGCAGTGCGTCGCCACGCCGCAACACGCGCTCAGGACCATACACACTGACACGCTCAGGTCAATTTAACTTTACAACTTGATAAATAGATAATTATCGAATCACATGAGAGAAGGCCTCACTGCATTAAGAAAAAAAAATCCATCAACTAATCATGTAATATTTCAGTTATGTGTTAGTCTTACATCCTGGTTTTATAAAGTCACGTAATATTTCTTCCATATAAATTAGCCCTTTTTACAAGCTTTACATTAACTTGCACGGGATGTAACAATGTAAGTTCGGGTGGAATCTTGCAAGTTAAATTTGACAAACTTCTCGGTGACCGATTGACAATGCAATATGACAAGATGGGTGCCAATCTGATGATGGATTCGGAAGGTACTAAATAAGATAGACCTGTCGTGTTTGAGCTCATTTTACTTGTCTTGCAGTAGCATTCTACTGATACATGATATTCAGGATCTTAAAAGCTTGTGTTTTAAGTTTTCTTTAAAATAATATATCTGTATCTACTAGACTTCAGCACCAGTTCAGCGGCATGTCGGAACAAGAGAGCGCATGCGTATGGCAGCTCGCCCTGCGTGTGTGCGCGGCGCGGCTGTGTGCGAGCGTGCAGCAGGCGAGCGCGAGCGCGGGCGGGGCCAACACGGCCGCGCTGTCGGCGGTGGCTGCTCTCACGCACCACGCTGAGTACCTCGACAGGATGCTGGCCTCTGCAGGTAACGTAGCTCTAGTAGAAGCGCCATGCATCGTAGGTAACTTCGAAGGTGCAGTGTGAAAGTACTTTTAGTACCACATCAGCAGAAATCTTACTAATTGTACCTACTAGGGATGTTGCGAATGTCGATTTTAGGACCTTTCCAACAAAAAGATCAAGTTTTTTTTTCATTGACAAGTCAGTAGCAACTTCTTAGAGTCATTATAATTTATGAGTTTTATAAACCTTGTACTTTTATTTGACTTACTAGGAGGGAAGGGAGGACTATCCTTCCCCCACCTAATAATAATTAAACGCCCCGCAGATTATCTTGAGAACAGAAGGTCGTAGACCCACCGAGTTTGGGCTCATTTTAAAAGGCAGGTTGAGATCTTTATTTTGGCTCCATTAGATTCCCTTTACAAACACGCAACTTTTATAAAAACATTCTCATACTTTTTCGCGAATGCGAATATTTAAATTATGTAACTGCGAATGCGAACATTAGTCCATCCTAAGTAGATGGGGGCCCCCCGTTGCTGACGTCCGTGGGCTCGACCACCTTCTTTGAAGGCTGACCCCGCACGTGGTCCCCGGGTGGTGCCAAAGCAGCAACGGGAGAGCGGCCGTTAGGTTGGGTGCCCGGGAGTAATCGCACTGGTGCGATTACTCCCTCCGACCTCTCGGTGAGTGATGGACGTTGAGTCCATCACCGAAGCCCGCACAGGGGTAGGCGACCAGGCCCCTGTGACGGAGAATGCCACTGGCGTAGGGTCGGGGCGGGCATCGCGCGCGAGTACTGTCGCGAGTGATGCCCGCTCTGTCGAGCAGGGTGGGAGGGGCCGGCGCAAGCGGAAGACCGCGACGCGCCGGACCTCGGAAAGCACTGGGCCTTCGTCCGCCTCCTCTGAAGAGGAGACGCCGCGAGGACCCACGAGGCGAGCCACTGCCACCACTGCAGAGACCAGAAAGGATCCCAGGGGGACCTCCGCCTCACCGGCGCCCTCAGTGGGATCGTTCGTCTCGGCTCAGGCGACTGACGGGGAGCTCTCAGAGAGCCCCGTCGTCGTCCTGGAGACGATAAGGCGCCAGGCCGCTGCTGCGGCCTTAACCAGGACCATCAGGCTGCGCCCGACCTACGCGCGGTGGTGGCGGCAGGTGGCCGATGAGACCGAGAGGATTATGCCTGTGGTCTCAGCGGCCATCAGTCGGGACGCGGCGCAGCGCACGGAACTGGAGAGGTCGAGGGCAGAAGTGGCTCTCCTCAAGGAGAAGCTGGTGGCCCTCGAGACCCAGGGACCGGGGACCAGTGCGGCAGCGAGTGGCTCGCGAAGGGCGCGGCCTACACCGCCGGTTGCGCAGCCAAGCAGCACCAGAGCGCTGCGGGCCAACAAGGAGGCCAACGACGAGTGGCTGCCTCCGCGGCGACTCGCGTCACCACGGGCCAGGGCACAGCAGGCGGAGTCTCGGGAGGAGATGGTTGCCTGCATCAGGCGGGAGTTGGCGGAGGAGTTCGGCAAGCAGATTGCCGAACTCAGGGGCATTGTGGCGGCCCTGAGTGGTGCTGCCACATCCGCTCCACCTCCGGTCGCTCCTGTCGCTCCTGCAGCTCCCACCCAACCGGTTGGACTTCTACCGGGTCCGGAGTCGGCTCCGACCCGGAAGAAGAACAAGAAGAAGAAGAGCGGCGACGGCACACCGGCTGCGGTGCCAGCGCCCCAGCCCCGCCCGCTTCCTCCACCCCCATCCAACATGGATGAGGGCTGGACGGAGGTGGTAAAGCGGGGTGCCAAGAGGGCCAGGGTCGTGGCCACTTCGACCCAACCACCACCACCGAACGCGACGAGGGCAGCGGTCAAGGCGACTCCTCAACCGGGGAGAGCGCCGACCACTGCCCAAAACAGGAACGTGACTCCGGCGGCCGCGGCTGCTCCCCATCCGGGTCGAGCGCCCGCCGCCGGAAAGAAGAAGAAGAAGAGCCAGAAGGCAAAGAAGAAGCCGCGCGCGCCGCGGCAGGCTGCAGTGGTGGTCACCCTGCTACCTGCCGGCCAGGCGAAGGGGTTGACATACCCCGACGTCATGGCGAAGGCGCGCGCGGCAGTAGACCTCAGAGAGATCGGGGCGGAGGATGGCCTCCGCATCCGGCATACGGCCAATGGGGCCCGACTCCTGGAGTGTCCCGGCGCTGACAGTGACAGCGTCGCGGACCGTCTGGTGTCGGGTCTGCGGGTCGTATGGCCGGAGGAGGAGGTCAAGGTGCACAGGCCGGTCAAGATGGCTGAGCTGCGTGTGACCGGCCTGGATGACTGCACCACCAGGGAGGAGGTGGTGGCGGCCATCGCCACCCAGGGCAAGTGCGCCCCGGAAAATGTAACCGTAGGCGAACTTCGCCAAGGTTACACCGGGGCCAGCTCGGTATGGGTACGGTGCCCGGTCGGGGCCGCCACCTCCCTGGCCACTCCTCCGCCTGGAAGGCCGGCTGGGGACCCTGGCAGGCTGCGCGTGGGCTAGGTTGCAGCCCACGTGCGGCTGCTGGAGTCACGCGCCTGGCGATGCCTCAAGTGCTTCGGTACGGGGCACAGCGTCGCCAGGTGCACCAGCACTGTAGACCGCAGCGGATTGTGCTTCCGCTGTGGTCAATCCGGACACAAAGCGGCCGTGTGCTCGGCCGCGCCGCACTGCGCGCTGTGCGCCGCGGCCGGTCGCAGGGCCGATCACCGGGCGGGGGGCAAGGCTTGCTCCCCGTCTGGTGGTAACACGGAGCGTAACAGGCGCCGCAAGATGAAGCGGCGCCAACAGAAGAAGTCGGCCGGGGGAGTACCGGCCGACGTTTCAGACCCCGCCGTGGCGCCTAGTGCGCCCGATGGCGGGGGCGATGGAGGAGGGGAGGGAGCGATGGATGTGGTTCAACAATAATGGACTACACCCGTCGCTTCCTCCAAGGAAATTTGAACCACTCCGCCAGGGCTCAGGACATGTTGGTCCAGAGCATGGCGGAGTGGTCCATTGACGTAGCGGTGGTCGCGGAGCCGTACTTTGTTCCCCCAGCAGATGAGTGCTGGTTCGGGGACGAGTGCGGCTTGGCGGCCATCCACGTAAGGAGAGCCGCGGCGATCCCGCCCTTGGTAATGGTGGCCAAGGGACCAGGGTTCGTCGCGGCGATGATGGAAGATACCGTCGTGATCGGGGCGTATTTCTCTCCAAATCGACCTATTCTCGAGTTCGAGCAGTTCCTGGACGGGCTCGGAGCGATTACTCAGCGCTCCGCTCCCCGTCCTGTGATACTGGCGGGGGACCTCAATGCGAAGTCAGTCGCTTGGGGTTGCCCCCGCACCGAACCTCGGGGTAGGCGATTGGAGGAGTGGGCGGTCGCGGCCGGACTCTGTGTCTTGAACAGAGGGTCGGTCGCGACTTGCGTGCGGTGGCGGGGCGAGTCCATCGTGGACGTGACGTTCGCGAGCCCTGTCATCGCACAACGCATCCGCGGTTGGGAGGTGCTGGTGGGGGCGGAATCGCTATCGGATCACCGGTATATCCGGTTCGATCTTTCCGCCCCCACGACAACCGCGGTCGCCCGTGGGACTGCGCCCCGGTCATTCCCCAGGTGGGCATTGAAGCTCCTGGACAAGGAGCGCTTGGTGGAAGCCTCCACGGTGGCGGCGTGGACGCCTATGCGTCCACACCCAGTGGACGTGGAGGTCGAGGCGCAATGGCTCCGGGACACGATGCATCGCATTAGTGATGCTTCGATGCCCCGGGTCGGCCCCCGGCCTCCTAACAGGTCGGCGTACTGGTGGTCGCCCGAGATAGCGCAGCTTCGTGCTGTATGCGTCCGGGCGAGGCGCCGGTGCGCCCGACATCGCCGCCGCATCCTCGCGCGCCGTGACGATCCCGTCGCGTTCGCGGAGGAGGAGGCCCGGCTGTATGGCGAGTACGCTGAAGCGAGGAGCGCCATGCAGCTGGCCATCAAGCAGGCCAAGGAGAGGTACATGGAGTCACTCTTGGAGACGCTCGACGATGATCCGTGGGGGCGCCCGTATAAAGCGGTGCGTGGCAAGCTGTGCCCGTGGGCGCCTCCCCTGACTGAGCGTCTCCCGCCTCAGCAGCTGCGGGACATCGTTTCGACGTTGTTCCCGCAGGAGCAGGACGGATTTATTCCGCCTGCTATGGGTGAACCGCCGGATCACACCGGCGGTGAAGCCACTGCTGAGGTGCCTCACATCACGAAGGATGAGCTCCATGAAGCCGTGGTCAGAATGAGTAGAAAAGACACGGCGCCCGGCCCGGACGGCATCCACGGCCGGGTCCTAGCCTTGGCCCTCAATGCCCTAGGGGACCGACTCCTGAGGCTGTACAATTCATGCCTGGAGTCGGGACGGTTTCCCTCGCTCTGGAGGACGGGCAGACTGGTCCTCCTACGTAAGGAGGGGCGCCCGGCGGACTCAGCCGCCGGTTACCGTCCCATCGTGCTGCTGGACGAGGTGGGCAAATTGCTGGAACGCGTTCTGGCCGCCCGCATCGTTCAGCACCTGGTCGGGGTTGGACCCGATCTGTCGGCGGAGCAGTACGGCTTCCGGGAGGGTCGTTCGACCGTAGATGCAATTCTGCGTGTCCGGGCCCTCTCGGAGGAGGCCGTCTCCCAGGGTGGGGTGGCCTTGGCGGTGTCGCTCGACATCGCCAATGCCTTTAACACCCTGCCCTGGTCCGTGATTGGGGGGGCACTGGAGAGGCATGGAGTGCCCCTCTATCTCCGCCGACTGATCGGCTCCTACCTGGAGGCCAGGTCGGTCGAATGTACCGGGTACGGTGGGACCTTGCACCGGTTCCAGGTCGTGCGCGGTGTTCCGCAGGGGTCCGTTCTTGGACCCCTCCTGTGGAATATCGGGTACGACTGGGTGCTGAGGGGCGCCCTCCTCCCGGGCCTTAGCGTCGTTTGTTACGCAGACGACACGTTGGTCGTGGCCCGGGGGGACGACCACAGAGAGTCTGCCCGTCTTGCCACAGCGGGGGTGGCCCTCGTCGTCGGCAGAATCAGGAGGCTGGGCCTCGACGTGGCGCTGCATAAGTCCCAGGCCCTGTGGTTTCACAGGGCAAGGGCGGTGCCGCCCGTCGACGCCCACGTCGTAGTTGGAGGCGTCCGAATTGAGGTCGGGGTGCATCTCAGGTACCTCGGCCTCGTGCTGGACAGCCGTTGGACCTTCCGGACCCACTTCGAGCAGCTGGTCCCTCGACTTGTGAGGACGGCCGGCCATCTTGGTCGGTTGCTTCCGAACATCGGGGGACCCAGCCACGCAGTGCGCCGCCTCTACGCGGGGGTGGTGCGCTCGATGGCCCTGTACGGTGCGCCCGTTTGGGCCGAGCCTCGTACTCGGGCAACTTTTGCCCGATACTTGCGCCGGCCACAGCGCATCGTAGCCATCAGGGTCATCCGCGGGTACCGCACTGTCGCGTTTGAGGCGGCGTGCGTGCTGGCGGGGACGCCGCCCTGGGAGTTGGAGGCGGAGGCGCTCGCCGACGATTATCGTTGGCGATGCGACCTCCGGGCCCGGGGCGTAGTGCGTCCCCTGCGGGAAGCTGTTCGGGATCGGAAGGCCCAATCTCGGCGGTCCGTGATGGAGTCGTGGGAGCGACGTATCGCTAACCCCACTTGGGGTCTACGGACCGTCGAGGCGATCCGCCCCGTCCTAAAGGATTGGGTGGGTCGTGGCGAAGGACGCCTCACCTTTTGGGCGGTGCAGATGCTGACCGGGCACGGGTGCTTCGGGAGGTATCTGCACCGCATTCAGGTGGAGCCGACGACGAGGTGCCATCACTGTATAGGATGTGACCAGGACACACCGGAGCATACGCTCGCTGTCTGCCCCGCATGGGAGCAGCAGCGGTGTGTCCTGGTCCGACAAATAGGACCGGACTTGTCACTCCCGGGCGTCGTGGCGTCGATGCTCGAGAGTGGCGAGTCCTGGAAGGCGATGCTCGACTTCTGCGAGTCCACCATCTCGCAGAAGAGGGTGGCGGGGAGTGCGAGGGAGAGAATTTATTCTTCTCTCCGCCCCGCAACAACCCGCCGCCGTCGAGCAAGGGGCCGGAACCGGGATCTCGCCCGGAATCTGGCCCCTTAAGAGTTTCGGGTCCCCAACGCATGTGAGTGCGAGCGGGGACCCAAGAAGGTGTCGTGTCTCGCTCAGCACGCCCTTGCGTCAGAGCATCCGGAGGATGGCGGACCGCGCTCCCCGACCCACGCTGGTTCTGACCCAGCGGGGTATTCCGTGGGAGGGTGACACGCGGTCCAGCCATCTTGGCGGGCTTCGGATAGCCCGCCGACCGAGAGAGCCGGTGGCCGTATCGCCGGCGGCTGCCGGTTCGGCGTCCGGGGACGGCGTGACGGAAAAGTGTGCCGAGAGCGTTACGCGTCGCGCCGTCCCACAAAACCCCGTGCTGGGTTCTGGCCTCAGCCGGGGTTCGGACGCTGAGTGTGAGCGGTTGGAGGTTTTAGTGAGGTTCAACTCCCACATACCCCGCCCGCGGGGCGGGCGGGGATCCGGTGATTTCCTCCAACTGAAAAAAAAAAAAAAAAAAAAAAAAAATCCTAAGTAGATACTTATTTCAATATCCGAAAACAACAAAGTAAAGAAAATATTCTACTATATCCAGGTGTAGAGCCCGATCCGTTCACGATAGCAGTGTTCCGTCAGTTGTCATTGAACGTTGACAACAAGCCCGCAGCTCTGGCGAGGAGTATTCACCCGCTGTTGTTGTCAGCACCGCTTCCTGTTATACCGAAACCCAATCTTAAGGTAACAATTTTAAAGTATAATATTGTAAATTTTACAATGATTAAATGAATTGAGTTGAATTATAATCAGCTGATTTTGAATTGTTTAATGGTAATTAAATAAACTTATTTCATTCAGGAAATCACTCAACTACTTTTACATCTTTTAATCAGTCTTTTAAAATCTTACGTTCATTCTACTCGTGCTTTCATTCATTATCGAATGTCATTTCATTCACTCACCAAGTTAACCAATAATACATTTTGACATTGGCAGAGTCATTCAGTCAAGAAGAGACTAGAGACAAAGATAAAAAAAAAATACATGCGTAAATATAATTAATTAACTCTATCTATTTGATCCAATCACACCACATTTCATTAATTTCCATTAATCTATTCCAGATAGTGATGTGCCGAGCCAGTATCGTAGAACCGGCAGCAGATAACGACCTCGTAGTTCGATTCAGCGCGGGTCTGATCGCCGGAGTATCGTTAGAAGCAGAAATAACACGCGTGAGGTGCGCTAGTGCATTGCGTGTGAGAGTCGCGTATCCTGACAGAAGAGTGCATGCGCTGTTGCCGCCTAAAGACCATTTGAGACCGCTTGATCATCATGAACAGAGTAAGTAGCTGATATTATTGTGAATGTTTCGAAAGAGCGCCAAAGCCGACTCTACGGAAGACGAGTAGGTACTGATTAGCTCTTTAGAAACTTTTTTAAGCGTCTTACTCTTGTAGGAGTAATACTAAGAAATAAATATATAACGGGGAGGTGTGTGGGCGATTATCTTCATTCATTTTGATGAAATTGATATTATTTCGGAACGCGGTGAAGTCGGTTGTACGTTGCAACTCCGCATGGTTCGGTCTCCACTTGAAAAAGGAACGGCATCCTTCGATGACAGTTGACAGTTGCTGTCACTTGTCAACGACTAAGTATTGCCAACGCACATTCCGAACACACCCAAGTCAATGTTGCCTTGACGTTCCTTTTTACAATCTCCGTTATATAAAATAAAATTTTATGATGCCAGAAAATACACTTGTATTTAAGTTACGAGAGCACATAAGTGATAAGTGAAAAGCGGGCTATTTTCCGCAAATCGACGTTATAGTTGCGCATATTTTGCGTGCGAGTGGTGAAACTAGGATGTACTGGGTGTTAAAATCCGATGAAACAATACTTTCACAGCAAATAGTATACTTGATGTAGAAGCCACCCACCAAGTCTGAGTTTTCTAGGCATAATATATCACAAGTTATAATTAATCAAAACTACGTGTTAATTAGTGCGTGATCAACCCTAGCGTACTGACGTACACCAACAGCTAAAGACTTAAGCCGGCTAGTCATCTCACACATTGTAATAATACACGGGACAAAAATCACATTCTAAACAGGATACATGCGCTTGTGTTCGTGAAAATAGATATAGCACGCTGAATGTAGGTCAGGATAGGGTTGTCAAAAATAATACAAAATAATGATTTTTCAACTTTGTATGGGAAAATAAAGTGATTATCTATGTTTCAAAAGTATGTGTATATGATTTGAAATGTGATATAGATTAAGTCCTCAAAGTATTGTTTCACCAACACCCTGTATATACGAGAGCACTTATTCTATTATGGATTATTGTTTGGATCTAACTTTTGTTTTAGATGAAGATGGAACACAAAACTTGCGATTGCTGACTAAAGTCCTAATTTCTCACGGAGTCTGGTCAGAGCCTTGTGGAGTGGATATATCAATATGCTTAGCAGTTGAAGAAGGAAATGGCAGAGAACCACCACAGTTGGTTGAATTATGTAAACCAGTTCGGGTGACAGTTGCTCCGAAACCTATCAAGAGAGGAATATGAATACTAATTTTAAGAATATTGTGTCAGAAAATATATTGATAATCAAAATAAAAATACTTAAAAATCTTTATTGAGTTTTACTTAGAACTAGATGTTGTACATTAGTACTTTGTAACATTGGATACAAATATTGTGCTACACAATACATTAAATCATATTATTCATTACATTATATGGTTCATTTACCCTCACATTCAAGCAATATTTCATCAAATTTGAAGTTACAATGCAATTTAAAAGCAGATTTAGTACACTATAAAATGCTTTAAAAAAGCTAATAAATGTCACTATTTTAAATTGTACATGTTTATCATAGTTTATAATATACTTTTGTTAAATTTATCTTTCTTATTATCTGCAAACTCATATACAATGTTTAGGATTTTATTTCGACTAGCATGCAATCACTCTGGAATATCACAGATAATAAATTTGTAACTTTCAAATGTTATAATATGTATTCACAATACTAATTAATATCTCAGAAGACAATGACAATAGTCCACCTGATGATAAGTGGACTTTACAATTCCAGGTGCATCTAAATAATTATACAAAAATAATTTCAAAGTGCCAATACAAAGAATACTGATTATGTGCATGCTTAGTTATGCAATTAAGACAAAATACTAGGTTTTCATATCCAGTCCTAGTGGTAGTAGTCCTGTATAATGTTTAAAAATAAGCATTGAAAAAAAGGAAAATAAATTGAGTCTGTCTATACATTTCTACTCATATTCTAGGTTATTCTCTATCAACTGCCAGTAACTCTGATTTAGCTATACAATGGTGGATTAGTTGTTTTACACCCGGCATCCAGCTTCCGACTCCACCAACATGGTCCACCATTAGTGCCCTGTGAATCTCATCGGCTTTGCTCGGCTGGTCATCTCTGATTGCTAAAAGAAGGGCGAATTTTACTGTAATTATAGATATGAATTTGATCTAAGATTGGCCTAAATTGTCTATATTTTTATTTTTGTACAATTATTACAGTATGTAATAACATTGTTATGTGCTACAACAAAGATCAATAAATAATTTGAATAAACATATTGTTTAAAGAGCAAGGCTTATGATTCCTCCATATAGAGTACATTTTTGTTTAATTTAAATATTATGCATCATGTCTTACCATAAGCCAAATCCCTCATTTGCAAATGTATACTTTTATTAAGTTTTCCTCCAGTCCACATATCCTCCATAACACTAATCCTCCTTTTGATATCATTGCCTTTCGGGCCGAGTTCAGCACTATCTTCCAAAAACTTTAACAAAATATCTTTTACTTCATTCAATATGCTAATACTATCAATTTCAAGTTCTTCGCTCTGTGGAACAACAGTAGGTACTGGCATTGGTGGCAAAGACTGTGGCATCGTCGGCATTGGAGGTAAGTTCATAGATTGAGGTACAGGATTTGTTGGCGGCGTACTAGAGAGCGGAAATGCAACTCGTTTGTTTAAAAAATTTCGTGGCCTATTTGGCGTAGTTTGCTGTGCATTATATGAGAATTTGGGCGGGTCGTTCCAACCAGGATCGTATGCAGCTGCAAGTAAACATTTATCAGGTTAGCCATATGCTATTGCTGTGAATTGATGTTGAAATATTAATGTACTTACGTTTCGCATTCGGTGTAGTTGATGAATCGAGGTTTTCCATATTATTAGATATTAATTGTTATTAACTTTCTTTAGTTGTACTTAATATTACTGTATCATTTACAGAAACTTTAGAAATTCAAGAGATTTCTAGATTATATTTTTTTTATTTGTATTTTTGTGATTTTTGCAAGTTTTTGACATAGGAAATTTGACAGTCGACTTCCAAATCAGCTGATGTCACAGATTAGCCACTTCCTAACCCATGAACGATCCATGATCACGAAGATTCAATCAGTTTTGGAAGTACCTAAAATTAATTAAGGTTTTACTATCTTACGATTTCGTTGACTCAATCAGTCTCCTAAATACTATGTTTATGGATTCAATTCGCGACTACCTCGAGTTCAGAGGTAGTTTTTGGATATTTTTTTTTGGATCCGTTTTGCATAAAACCATTTCGAATCAGTTAGTACTCTGTGGTTGCATTGTTATCTGTCAACTCATCAAATGACGTCAGTCGTCAAATCTAGAATTGTCAATTCAACTCAATTTAGACAGGCGTGCTGGTGCAGTGTTTGGTGATTTTATCGAAGTTCAGTAAAATATATAAAAATGGACCGTATAAATTTTCGCTTTGTTCCTAGTATTATAACACTAGTATGTCTAATTTCTGTTATAACTTCAAGAGCTGATGGTAATATTATAGTAAAAAAACTGTGTTTTAGTTATAAAAGTGCTTTTCGCTGTGTTTAAAATATTGCTTGGTCGGTGTAACAATTACGTGGCCCTATGATAGTGGTGATAATATGCAATGATTTTATTAGTTACAATATTATTTATTACTTAAAATAATTCTTTAATATCTTGTTTTCCTCAGCTGCAAAGAACGATTTTGTGACGTGCGGAACAATACTAAAAATCATAAACACAGATTTGAAGTTGAGGCTTCATTCTCACGATGTGAAGTATGGTTCGGGTTCTGGACAGCAGTCTGTGACGGGGGTGGATGTGTCTGATGATAACAACAGCCATTGGCTGGTGCGACCTGTTTCTGGAGAAACCTGTAAACGAGGGTGTGTACAGTTTTTCTATAAAATTGGCGATCCTGCAATGCTGATACTGATTTTTTGTAGGCGATGTATTTTAAAAAAGAACACCAATCAAATCCATAAAGGAATCAAAATTTAAGCATATAATAATATAGGACAGACAGCACCAAGGTTCTTTGTTTTATTTTATGTAGTGATGGCTATTAATTTAAACTTTATTCAGAAAAATTATTATTACTATATTCACTAATCTTGCAGGAAACACTTAAGTTTAATTAACTTATCAAATTTTATACTTTTGCTCCAGAGCACCAATAAAATGCAACACAAACATCAGACTCCAGCACATAGCCACCAAAAAGAATTTGCATTCCCATTTCTTCACTTCACCTTTGTCTGGTAATCAAGAAGTATCGTGTTACGGTGATGATGACGGTGAAGGAGACAGCGGTGACAACTGGACCGTTGTTTGTAACAACGACTATTGGAGGAGGGATACTCCTGTCAAATTCAAGCATGTTGACACAGGATCGTAAGTGATCTTTCAAATTACATGATTCTAATTTTTAATTATATTTTGTAATGTGGGAGAAAAGACCATTGATAAGTAAATGCAATATTTTGGAATCTGAAATACCATTCTTTTAGGCTTGTTGGTTTTTGTTGATTCCTACACTTTCTATACTTTATTTTGGCCGTTCAATGTCATTACTGAAATTTTCTATAGACCAGTGATTCTTAAAATCAAAGCAATGGATCACCTGCTAAACATTTTTTTTTGTTTTTTTTATTAAGCTTTTGTCAAAAACAAGAATTTTATTTCTTAATTTATTTCAAACATATGTACTTAAGGATGTTGCGAAAGTCGATTTTTGGACATTTGCGAATGCAAATGTTGACCTTTCAAACAAAAAGTTAAAGGTTTTTACTGACAAGTCAACTCACAACTGTATATTCCAAAAGTCATTAAAATTTATAGGTACTACATATAAATAGGTACCTGTATTTTACCTGTACGGGACAGACTTGGGAAGTAGGAGGTACATGTCTCCCCCCACCAAATAACTGAAACCCCCCGCAAATTATTTTGACAACGGAAGGTCATAGACCCATCGGGTTTGGGCGCGAATGCGAATATTCGTTACATCCCTAATTTGTACATACAGTTGTGTGCTATGGAAGTTATGAGATTCTTTGTCATGAGTTTTGTAAATAATAAATGTACTTTAAGTGACTTTTGTAAAGGAGTTCTCCTCACGAATTTTTTTTTCATTTGATATTGGTATGTGATCAATTATTCTCAATATTTCAGATTTCTAGCAGGCTCAGGCAGGACATTTGGCCGTCCCATAAGCGGTCAAGGTGAAATTGTCGCTGTAAGTTCACAATACGGTGCCTACACAGACTGGCAAGCCAAAGAAGGTCTATTTGTCCACCCTGGAGAGTTATTACCACACCAGAATCCAGTTCACACAGAGTTATAACTATAAACTGTACCATAGCACAATGTGATACTTTTGTAAAGTTTATGTTACTATTTATTTATAAGTTATGAAAGGACATTTGATAATTCTTCAGTTTGGTGTGTAAAAGAACGGTTTCTGCATATCTACCTAGCAGATAAATAAATGTTAAATATAAAGACATGATTTTTCAAGAATTTGGTCTCATTTGTAACATTTCAGTTTGTTTTTATTTAAATAAATTTTAAGGTAACCATTAACCATTGGATGAACTGTATTTTAACATGTTATTGCCAGCTATTGGGATTACTAATAATCCTTTTTAAAACGCAATTGCATTTCACAAATCATGTGTCACAAATGAGCTTGTTATTATTGTCCAACTTTTTTTGTGAAGATTAGAAACTGACCAAGAATTGTTATTTTTCATACTTTATTGTCATGTTAATGTTTACATTACAAGGTAACAGACCTCCCCACAATCAGGTGTCAAAATTAACCACTTCAAAATAGATTTTTCTAGAATACTGAATCAATTTCTCACCAATCGTAATGACAGTAACAAAGAAAGCATTAAACATTGAACACTTCAAATTACATTACTTTTATTTCATTACGAACATGAAACAATTTTTCGTTTGATGCTATCGACGCACAAAAACAAATGTTATAAAAATATAGTTATAAAACTAAATAACTCCAAACGTTAGTGCACCCCAGCCCCTCAGTCATGGTGCAAATAAAATGGCCAAGAAATGATAATAAAATTAGTTCTACCATGAATAATTGTAACATTACAGATCGAAAATTTCCCTCAAGTTAGTTAATTTTTCTTACAACATACATTAAGGACACTTTAGTCCGTTTTAATTTTCAAAATAATTAAAAAATAATTGATGTGGAATAATATTTAAAAGTATTTACTAAATAAATAAGACAATATCGGTGGAATTTAAACCTAATGTTTTAGGGTACCGAATTGATTATTATGACCCTATTCACAATGCACTAAAAATAGAAAAGATTAAAAACATTTTAGAAGTGCTAGAAGACTTAAATGTAATGAACAATGGTTGTAAGTACAACAGATTACAGTTTGTTTATTCTTGTTTATCTTTGTCTAAAAATGGCAGTAAGCTGGTTAAAATAAATTCATTAAAAAAACACCCTATTCTTTAAACTTATAGGAACGCTCACAAATATGGAATGGTGGAATTTTGTACATTGAGATAGACAGGTGAGAAAAAACAAAGGGTACTAAGCTTGTATTCTGCCATTCAACTGATGTTTCTTGGAGGTAGATAGTTGATGTGTTTGTATATTTATACTTTATTGCAGGGTCGAAAAATTTTCACGATGTTTTGATAAAACATGTTTCATTTCTGAAACAAAGATTCAATAGGACTTGTCAAAGATTTACCAAACCAATCTCAGTTGTCAATTTTTGAAATAATACAATTAAATTGAGTCAATCAAGATTTAGCAATCTTCAACACATCAACTTCCCCAAACTTCACAGTCAAACGGCTCACATAAGAAAACACCAGTGAAAATTAGCAGTTCGAAATTAGCTATTCAAATTCAGTTTATTTTGAGTCACTGGTCTATCGAAAAGCAACAGCAATTTCATTGTATTTTGTGCGTGTTAGCATAATTTATTAGTGAGTACACTGTTTAGTTTTTCTAGAGCGTATGTGAGATTTGTGTATAGTTTTTTGTCGCAACCGTGCTCCTCGATAGTGCTGAAACGGAATGTTCGGAAGTTCTTTTCTACGTCTATGTAAGTGACGGCTTGCATCAACGGGCATAGGATTATTTTCGTGTGATCTTGGAAGTTTATCTGAAAATGTTTATAAATTAGTAGATTGTAAAATTTAATTTGGTTTAAATATTGGTTCTGACTTCATTTATGAAAAGTCGATTTTAAGGCGTCGTGCGCGAAGGGTTGTGGAGATAAAAATCAACATACATACAATGCTAGCCTTTGTATGGATAAGGGAGGAACAAATGATGCAGACATAAGCTAGAACTGAACAGATTGTTTTTTTAACAAAATAACTATATTTAATATGGTTAAATAATACAAAAAAATTAAGATTAACCATCATACCTGTACTGTTCCATTAGTGAGGTACATAATAACGGCTAGTGTAGTTCTGAACCACTGGTGCAGATGTGGCAAACGAGAGAGACCATCACTCTCTCTCACTGGTACTGATGCACCTAAATAACAAAAAGTTTAAGTTGATTTGCAATTCATCATATTTTTTGTTAATTATAAATATGTAAAGTTTATACAGGGTGATTTCCTAGTTAAGCCGAAATTGTTTATGTTTGAGGTAGTTTTGTCGAATTTAGATTTAAAAAAAAAATTGTAATTTTACCTATTTTTTGTAATATTCCGTTTTAGAACAGAGTACTCATCACCCTCCTGCAATATGTACCCTCTCTAACAAATCACCCTGTATATAAAATTTTGTAATTTATTTTAGATAGTAAAAGTTAAATAATAATTTACCAGCTTTCATAAGATGCTCCGTCATGTATCGTCTGAAGTATGTGAGTAGTTTGATCTTTTTGTCAAGTTCTTGTGGGTAGTCAAGCATTGTCATGTACTGCTCTTGGCCCTGCCGATTGATGTAGTGCACATTCCTGGAATAAAACATTTTATTTTAAAGTAGAATATTTCATAGGTAGTAGAACATTTATTTACTTTTATAAACATTTTAATGGCTATTTCAAGTCTTACACCTCTGGGGATCCAAAAATTGTCATGTAGGCAGACAAGCCAACGGACCACCTGATTGTAAGTGGTAACCGTCGCTTACGAACCTCTGCAATGTCCGGGGAGACTGAAGTGCGCTGCGCTGGAGGTCAATGAGTAAATGTTACTTCTACAACTCCACAACATAGGGGTTATCGCGTGCTCATAAAACTTTTCTCAAACCTCGTTTAAAAAAGATAATAAAGAATCTGCACATTTGAGCAGAATTCACTCAATTCTGAAATAGTATTGGTAATTGGTATAACACTTGAGTGTTTTTTTAAGTAAATAAAGAGTAGGAGGTAGGTAACAAATTAATAAAATTTTGACATACTTCATAGACTGCAATAACCATTCCCATCAGGTGGGCGGTTTCGTATACCTGTCAATACAAAAAAAAACAGGAAACAATATACTCACAGTCCATTAGCGAGCATGATGAGTTTAGTGGTGTCATTGAACATGACTCCAACACTCTCGTCGCAGAGCTGGTACCCGAAGCCGTATTTGTCGCTGTAGTCGACCCACTTGCCGACCCATACTAACGGCTGCGCGGCCGGGTCGCTCAGCTCGTCCGTCAGACATTCCGGACGACATTTCAGCTGAAATTTATAATACATTTTAATCATCAACAAAATATAAGTGAGGCAGGTTGTAGGTTCGAAACCTGCTGGCTTGTACCTCTAAATCTTAGTTTGAAAAAGATTTAAACACAACACCACTAGCTTAAAAACGGTGAAACAAAATGTTTTGAAAAAACATGCATATTGAGAAATGATTTTTAAAATGTTTTGGCGATATGTAGTCCCTCATCCGTATTGGGCAAGCGTCGCTATACCTGATCTCTCTACTGAGGAGTCCGTCCTGACCACAGCAGTGGACAGTAAAGGGTTGTTAAATGACAATTTTAGCTTGCACTATTTGCCATCTTAATTATTATACTTAGCTAGCCCGCCCAACTTTGACTGAATAAATACTTGATACACTGCAATTTGCAGTTACAATAAAAAGAAAGAAGCTAAAATAAACAAAGCGAATCGTTATAATAATCAATGCAAACAAACTAGTAACCACTTTAATTCTTATTTGATGGACGACATTGATAGAGCAAAATTTACACGCACGACCAAAAATGTCCTGAATAAAGCATACATGAATAACAGCAGTTTTTCACATACTGTTTAAATTTAGTTAAGCCTTAATAATTATTACCTTGTTAGCCAGAAGCGCAGCGAGTTGGTCGCGTAGTGATATGAAGTTCTGTCGGTGAGATGTTGGTTCGACGGCGCGTGGCTCCGCGGAAATCGTCTCGCGTTTCACGGGCGAGTCCACTGCCATTGCCACTTGTTCTAAATCATGATAAAATAATAAATAATGCTAAGATTAACACAATTATTATCCACAGTTGAATAATTTAAGAAATCTGCAGTATTTGTAATCAATTAAGTTAACCAAATGGCAGTTTAACAGTATTTTTAAACACTAATAATAATGCAAGAACATAATTCAAAAGATTCATCTTTCGAATCTGCAAATTGTAAAGAAGATCTTATACTATGAACGACGACGAACTTGTTTCTAGTAAAATAATAACTGATTGTTTTTAACAAGTAAGCGACTGCCTTCTTGACGAGCAAACAACACACTTCATGGGAAGCAGTTCTTAAACCCTATGAGATCTATCTCTGCAATGAAATCCTTCCCTCACTTACCATTAGCATGGACCTCGTTAAGCGGACGGCGGTGTACAATCATGACCTCCAGCTGGTCGGTTCTGGGCGCCGTGGTCAGGCAGGAGACCGGTAGCGCCGCGGGAAGGATCCCGGATGAGAAGAATTCGTGCTGTAACAGTTTCTCGACGGTCGGCCGACGCGCGGGGTTCGACTGTAGTTGCAGAACGATCATAGACGCGGCCGGTTTGCGGAGCGACGACGGGATCCTATAGGTATATTACGTATGATAATAGTGCTCACCACCACCATACTTCTTTAAAATATTTAGTTTTTTACTCGGGCAGACCTGACGGTTTGTAGTAATGGTAAGTCTTATCCATATGCACTTAAATGGGTGCTAAGCTTATACGAACGAGATTTACAAAAAAAACTCGAAGTTTTGAGTTGTGTAAGGACATGTTATGTTTTTGGTTAATTCATCAACAAAGATATTATTTCTAATTTCAAATATTACTTTTATGGGTAAACAAAAAAATTCAGATCCTTCTTAGATCATTAGCCCGTATACCAATGTGCACATGGTGCAAAATTATTGCGATGGAATTATAGAAATAAAAATACTTCTGAAATTTCTTACTTTCTAAACAGTATTTAAATTCGTTAATTATTGAAATATTCAAACAAAGCAGACGTTAAACACCGACAATACATAAAGCCTCACATCATGATCACCGTCACCGAAGTTTGATGGTGTTCAAGTCATAATGTCGAACATGATTTAAT
This sequence comes from Trilocha varians, assembly GCA_030269945.2. Lineage (NCBI taxonomy): Eukaryota > Metazoa > Arthropoda > Insecta > Lepidoptera > Bombycidae > Trilocha > Trilocha varians. Next base: position 9,171,946 of record AP028267.1, on the reverse strand, counting down.
TGTAAAGAGTATGAAACATGCTTAGATCAATTAGTATTAATGATTATTTCGAATTTTAGACAATGAAAATGGTCAAATAAATCAATGTAGTAGTGGTTAGCTCGAGAGAAACCAGCACCTTTGACTAAACGATGGCGGTTGAAAATTTACTTTTTTCATCATCGATCTACTTTTTATAATTGATGGATGAAAACGCTTAATAAATTAAAACGCTTAAAAACTTATTAAATTAAATTCTATGAGCTTAATAAAACCGTTTAAAAAAAATGCGCGTTTTTTTTTTGTTTTTATTTTCACTGATATCACTATTTAACTCCAAGCAAAATTTAACAATACAATACACTACCGATTACAACACATACTTTCAATGAATGTTCCCGAAATTATCTGAAAATAACATTTTATTCGAAGTACTTTGAAATACCGCGCACACACACACACACACATGCATAGGTTCACACCTACATGTAAACGAAAAACAGTATAATTTTTTTAAATAATTTCCCACGTTTTATTTTTTTTTCAGTCAGTTTGCGTCAGAATTGCTGAACGTATAACGTTACAAACAGCCTAATATTAAAATGTAATTTTATTAGTAAAACTTTCTTTTTTCATCGCTAATCAACGAAATAATCATACTTGATGTCAAAGAATTGAATTTCACATCTGTTTTTACTTTTTTCTATTATATCCCAGGTTATCTGATAGTAAGGGATCACATTATCCAATTTTTGCTACAATAAAATGATGTTACAAACAGCATGAATGTATTTTGATATCTTACAATATTATTTTGCTATCGTTTCAATCTTATTGTGTAATTTTTGAAGAAGATAATTAGTATTTCATTTCATGGTGAGCCGATATAGGAGTTTATGTGACGAAAAACTGTAATTTCATTTTGACCATTCTCATCGATATCATGTTCGTATTTTGACTGTTTTGAAATGTTAATAGTAATGTGAATGGTTCTGCGTCATCCCTACAAAGAGCGATGCACCTGTATTGTAGATTGAGAGTGTTATCGTCGACTAAAGTTCTGGCGTAGCGAGTACGCAACGAGGTCCACGGTCCCCCGAGGCAGACACGCATCGCTACCTGTACTGCCTCACTGGTTGGACAATAATAACTGTTAATATCCATACGCGGCCAATAGTTATACCAAATGATTTATATTATATTTTTAGAATTTTGTATTGAATTGTGGTATTAACAATCAATTGAAAATATATTTTTTTAACCATTTCTTTCATTTATTATGGTACTTTTTTCAACTTAATGCACGAAAATGGTATTTGAATGCCCAAGGCATACACTACCAGCATACTTAGACATAAACCTAGAAGTATTGTACATTCTTATTTTTAAGCTTCACCACAACTTTTGACTGACAATAAATAAGAAAATTTTCATAACTACAAAGATTTTATAATAAAAATAAAACTTAAATTTACCTGTATTCGCACTGTTTGATTCTTTTATAAGTATCTTTGAGTGTGGACGTTTCAAAGGGCGGTTTGCCAACGAGCAGCGTGTACATAATGCATCCCAAACTCCAGATGTCTACTTCGAAGGAATGACCCTTCTTTGTCAGTATCTCTGGGGCTATGTAGTTTGGTGTACCACATAGAGTCTGTTTCCTCTCTCCTACAAACACAAATTTCGTTTTTATTATATTATTTATTTATAGTATTTTTTTTTATTTTGATTTGTAGATTTTCTGTTTAAAATTCACAGAGTATATATATCACAATATGGCTCTCAAACCACTCAAATCTGGATTATGCGTAATATTTAACTTTACATATGTAAGGTCTAAAATCTATAAATATTTAACGAGGTAGGCACCAAAATACAAATGTCTGTGTAAAAACTACATTAAAATAATTTTACCATCATATTCAATTTTGGCCGCAAGACCAAAGTCTCCAATTTTGACATGAAGATCGTCGTCCAGGAATAAATTGCCAAGTTTCAGATCCCTGTGTATTATTCTCTTGCTGTGAAGATATTGAACTCCCAGTAATATCTGGTGCATGTAGAACCTTGTCTCTGGTTCTGTGATGGCTTTCCTACGCTTGTGGAGCTCCATCATTGACTGCAAAGATTAATTTTGTTTTTTGCACTGATTTTGTTTGTGAAGGAAAGTATAAAAAAAAATTTTCATTCAGAGAAAAAAGGTTCTTAAAGGATTTTTATGTGATATACAGTTATTATGATAATGTGGTAAGTATAGAAGATTGTTGTTCTGAGATTTCTCTTGTTTGGCACATAGCCATTAAAATCAAAGTATCGTAAAATAAAAAGTTTGACCTCTGCAATTCCTATGTTAACTATTAAAGTTTTAATGTGGTTGTTTTATTACAAGGTAAACTTGAATGTGAGAACATTAAATGAATATTCAATAAAGTTTAAATTGTGGCTATAATTATAGTTTCAATCCTTACCCTTTTTTTGCAAAGCTCCAAAATAATATAGATATTGAGGGAGTCTTCAAAGAAACTGTGGAAGCCCACAACATGTTTGTGTTGGAGCGACCGATGTATTGAGATCTCTTGGGCCATCTTCTCCTTGTGAGATGACTTCACTATTAACTTCTTTGATACTATTTTTCCAGCGTAAATCTGGTTGGTGGCTATGTCTTGGATCTCGTAGCATTTTGCAAATCCACCCTGAAAGCAGGGTTACATTTGAACATTGATTTGTTATGTTTATGAGTTTGTTTATGCATAATATTATAGGTATGTTGTTACAGATATCAAGAGTACTAAATAATAATTAAATACACTTTTAATTTAAAGATAATAATATTCAAATTTTAACTGACAATTTTTTTTACTTAATGTTATTCAAATTTAGGTTTTGTTAGTAAAATACAGTCATGGTTTTGTATTGTGAAAACCTTTTGATTTTTGACTAGGACAGGTGCATGGAGTTCAAGTTTTTTATGTATTTACAAACGGTCAACTTGTGTACCATGTCCGGTGTATTTAACTAGATAAATTTATACAGAATATCATGCATTACTTAATTAAATATGTAGTAAAGAGATTGTAATGAAAATTACCACGATACAATACTTACTTTACCAAAAAACCGTAATCTTTGGTATGTGCTGTTCGTTTGTGGATCGTGAATTATTTCAGGGATTTCTTTCTTTTCATCTTCCTTGATCGAAGTCATTTTTAGCTAGCTTAAAAAATATAAACTACAGTCAAATAATATTAAACAACAGTAAAGTTCACTACAAGTAAATGTTGACAAATTAACAAAGGGGATCTCAAACGGCCATACGTTTGAACTTCAAACTTCAAGATTGATTTTTGAAGGAGGCCGTTTGAACGGTTTTTGATTTCGACCAATAGCATCGCTGCATTTTTCTACCAATGTTGCAAGACGTGAGACTTGTCAACATTTATAGAAATTTATTCCATTGCTAGTAATCACAAAAAAACCTTTTCTTATTTATTTTGCTTTTTAATTATTTTCCTTTTTCATTCATATAAAATTATTAAAAGAAGGAAAAAATATTCCGATGGGAAAAAAAATATTTATTGTGAACTTTTGAGGCCCTCACAATAAGTAACGAGAACAGCTGAACGTTATGTAGATTGTATTGAGAGAGTAAGTGAAAAAAATCGTGAGATTTTTGAATGAAATATGGCGATTTTATTACTCTCTGTGAAATTGCTTAAACAATTTCAACAGGAGCACTAACAATAATCTTTTCGACTACACCGTGCGTGTCTCGATTTTATTTTTTATCCGCTCGATTAAGAATAAGCTGTGTTTTAAACAAAACTATCTAGGAATCCTTTACTAATATCACAAGTCACACCTATTCAGGGGATTCCGCCTATACAAAAAAAGGCAAAGGCACAACTTTGATAACAAAAAAAGGAAAAAATATTTTTGTAACGCAGAAATAGCCGCGTTGTTGTTGAATAGACTTCCTCGTAGTAGATAATAAAGAACTAAGTTTTATTGTACCATCTCTGGACCAACTCCATGGTCACTTACTATCAAGTAGCTTGTGTGCCTAATAATATTAATAAACCAGACTCTTTATATTATTATTATAAAATGTCTGTGTAAGAACCTGAAACTAATTTAAAGTCACTTTAATTATCGTCGCAGAGGTAATCACTTACGATCAGGTGGTCCGTTGGCTCGTCTGTCTACACGGAAATAAAAAAAAGGTCCTTAATGCTTTTAATAATTATGAATATTTAATTTTTATTATTAACTAAGCATACAAGTAGATAAAAAAAATGGCGTCTTCGCTGTTTGTAAACAACCGATATCGATATGTTATCGGTAAATTCACACAGGGCCCTTCCTGCGGATAACATTTCAGGGTCTGCAAATTCATACTCAATAAATATGTATCATCAAATGTCGATACGATTCTATATTAATTATAAGAAGGGTTGGATGTGGTTTTGAAGGTTTTAATAATTAATTGATGCTGAATATCTTTACTGTTTGAAATTGAATACCTATTGCGAATGCAAATATTAATTTTGCGACATTCCTGAATGCGAACATTTAATCAAAAAATTGAAGATTTTTGACTGGATTTCAAAGAAAAAGATATTCAAGTCGGTATGTATGATGATTATAATTTATAGGTACATACTAAAAAAATTCTAATCGGTATCTAAACTATATTTAATAGGCAGTACTAGCTTCGTCTCACCAAATAATTGAAACTACCTCGCAGATTTGAGAACGGAGGGACGTATGCCCATCGAATATGGACTTTTTTAATGGGCAGAAAGATTCCTTTATCTGGTTGTATCAGATTCCCTCCATATCCACGTGAGTTTTTTCAAATCATTCGCATTTTTTTTGCGAATTCGAATATTAAATTTATTGCTGCGTTGTAATGACTACGTTTGTGTTTTGAATTGTGTATTATGAATTGAAAAGGTATTTTTTTTTTTCAGTTGGAGAGGAAATCACCGGATCACGCGGGGCGGGCGTGGTATGTGGGAGTTGAACCGCACTAAAACCTCCAACTGCTCGCACTCAGCGTCCGAACCCCGGCTGAGGCCAGAACCCAGCACGGGGTTTGGAGGGACGGCGCGACGCGTTACGCGCTCGGCACTCTTTCCCGCCACGCCGTGTTGGAAAGGTGGAGTACCTATACAAACTGCTCTAGGATGGAACGTTTATTTTCAGAGATAGGTAAACAAAAACGTATCTAATTCTCGTAATAACGTGATATGAAGCAAGATTTAACATATCAAAGGGATAAGGACACAAACTTGTCTTAGCGAAATGAAGCTAAATATTTTGACATGCGGGAGGCGAGGCGGGATGCGAGATTATTCAGGCTGGCACGTCGCGTTACGCATTACGACATTCTTTACCGTCGCAACGTCTCAGGGCGCTGCATCAGCGGCCACCAGCGATACGGCTACCGTCTTTCTCAACCGGCTGTCCGAAGCTCGCCAAGAAGAAGTCATGTGTAACCCTCTTGCGGAATACATAGCTGGATCTCAGTGGGTTAGGGATTCGAACCTTCCAGAGGATGGAGGAGTAACCTGCTGAAGTAAGTTACGCTCTGAAGGAGACACAACTTGCATGGAAGCATGGGAGACTCGAAACATCAAGTCGATTCTAGTGATGAGCAATGCAAGACCAAGACTCATTTTGATCATCACTAGTAAAAATAAAGTCACAATTCGACTTTTTACGACGGCTACTTACACTACACTACTACAAAAGGAAGTGAAGACAAGTCAAATCTGTTCTTCGACGTTAAAATCCTATAAAATTGTTTGTGGACCCCTTTATTACGATCTGTGGACCCCCAATTTTTTGTCACGACGCCGTGGACCCCTTACGAGTCTCCTCTGGACCCCTGGGGGTCCACAGGGACCACTTTGGGAATCAGTGGTTTACACATTGTATTTATAATAAATCCGTAAAAATTATAAAGTAATTACCTAACATTACTAACGTAATTTTCCCAAAGAGTTCATTGACGACATATTAAGTCATTACATTAAGTGAGTTTTTACATACCGGTCAATACGTATACCTACCTATGATGGGGTTTTGGAAAGAGCCACTTGACATGACTAAGCTGAACTGGGGTAGACAGAAAAATAAATTGTCATTGGTATTTCGTTTCGCGCCATTTCATTTCGATCCGCAACACGTTTATAATAAAACACTGTTGGAAATCATTGTGATTAATAAATGGTTATCGTGACAAACTGGACGCCTGTGTAGTTAGCGATTAATTAATTATTAATTTGAATATTTTATCAGTGAAACCACGAAGATCTCGATTTAAAAAAATAATAACTGGCTGGATTTTCAAACAAAAAAAAATGTCGATAATAAAAAAAATATGTTTATGTGCCAGTATTTTTTTAGTTTTAAATGTGCGAATCAGTTATCAAGAGCATCAACGATTCTGGGTTACGACAGATGAATGTAAGTAATAAAATACGGCGTCATTTTGTTATGTTTTTAAATATACTAAATTATCATTACCTATTTATAGAGATCGACCACAATTAAAAAAAATCTAAAAGTACAAGAATGTAGAGAATTATTCATGATTTTTTTGTTGGTTATATTAAATAAATAAATGTTTTTAAAAATAAGGTATGTAAGGTGATGTAGAAGTGCATCTAAATTTCTACCTATTAATTGTCTGCCGCGTTTGTCTAATGCGAGGACTTCAGATGTTTTTATTTTTGAAAGCTTCTTGTAAGCTTTAACCAATAAGAATAATATGTTGGCTTTATGATGTTATCTAACACCGTTTAACAGGCTTTTAGCCTGTAATTTAAGCGGTAAATTTTGATATTTCATTTCACTCATTTGAGACATGTTCTAAAAATCTAAAATGTGATATAGGTACCTACTTATTTCTTAAATTTTATATGACGTAAAAACTAAATATTTATTAAATCCATAATAATGTATATTTATTAGTGGTAGATTACCATTAATTCGATATTAGGTATTATGTTAAGAATCTAACGGTATCCACCATTTCATATCTGGTCAGCCGGCGGCAGCTAGATGAACTTGTATTTCGACATTTAAATTATAATTCGACCTCGAAGGCTTTCCCAATGACGCATTAAAATGGAAAAAAAAACATTCAATGATTAGCAACATTAACTTTTATCCGAGGAATAAGTTATTAGTATTTAAAATGTGGAACTTATCTGGAACAATGATACAGATTATAAATATAGAATCTATTCGTCATGCGATGTTATAGTGATTTTGAATGTTTTTGGTTCTAACCTGTAGGAGGTTGGTATGCGAAAGAAGAGAGTTGAATTATTGTTTTTAATAATTATGTCTGTTACATTTTAGGTTTCTATATTTTTACTACAAAAGTATTAAGTATCTAATTTATCATATTATTTTTGCAAGCTCAAAATTATTTTTCAAAACTTTTAAAACAATGTCAACTCGTAATGAATATTGTATTTACATCTGTTATTTTTAACGTTTGACCTTTCAGTACATTTGATACGAGTATTGTGATAACGTGTTAAGAATCAGTCACAGTGATATGTATGATATGGGATAGTTGATCACCTCGATGGTCAGGCGGTTAATCACCCTGAATGCGGAACCCGGGATGGAATTTATGCATTTTACTGAACTATAATGATATGTGCATCATGCATTATTAATGTAAGAAGGTGTAATTCGTTACTGCTTCCGGCTACCAAAAGATTGATCGATAATTTTGGAACGAAGTTCCTTATTGCGCGTTTTCGTAAGGGGGCTAGACGGAAATTCTTATGAAAAAGTTGTCACGACACTTTTTTTGTTTTAGATGATAATCGCTAGATGGCGCTGTGATTAAAATCTTTTAAAACAATTCCTTATTTTGTTTTATATGATTAATGCTAGATGGCGCTGTGATATTTTTTTTATTTTTTTAAGTTATAATAATTAGTTAGTTTAAAACGTCTTTCTCTCTTTATTAAGTTTTGTTACAATTCCCTCACTAACTAATCGAAAGGAACTTCGTTCCATCCGGGTGTCCCTTGACACCTCTCAAGTTTTAAAATCACAGACGGCTATGAGCAACGGTAGCCACTTTGCCCACTAACGATTCTTCATTTAATTTATATTTAGCTTTTTTGAGCTAGAGGAAATCTCCGGATAACTAGTGGTTACTAGTGGTTAGACGTTTTAGTGCGGTTCACACTCAGCGTCCGAAACCCGGCTGAGGACCCAGCATGGAATTATGCGAGACGACAAGATTCATACGTTACACACTACGACACTCTTTCCCGTCGCGCCGCCCCCACTTTACTTTGGTAGGAAAACTTGTATCCTACTGAAAATTCCGACAGATTAGCTTTAGCGCCACCTGCTTAGTCCAAATACATTTCGACTAGGTACATTATTATGATGATCCATGTAAAAATTTAAAAATAAATCAGTCAAATACCTTGTTCAGTTGTAATTGAACACACAGTGTGACATCTCACGGCCACGACTGCATCGTAATGATGAGTTAATTACAACTCGCGAAATTGTCTTTCGTGTTCAATTGGTTGTTCGCGTGTCTTCGATTCTTGGAAAGCAACCTCACTTCGCGACGGCTCACGATCATTGAATACGTAATATTGTTACGCGGGGTCACAAATGTTATGCTGTCGTCGTGGTAACTTCAGGATTTGTTTTAAAAATAATATCAAGGACGTATGAATTAGGTCGTGATTGAGAGCTTCCGTCTTTTGACTCAAGGGCGAATTTATATCTCAAAATATTTTGCTGTTTTTGCTAATTCAGCAATTTCACACTCATCCCTTTGAATCTTTAAATTGTAGGTATAATTATTTAAATCTTATTTTAGTACTTTATTATGAAATGAGCCAAACGAACGTTAAAATTATCCGTTTCCAATACAGCAGTTGCCCCTATTCTTTACAGAAATTAGGACATTTAGGGAAAATTACAAAAGCTATTTAATATTAAAGGTTGTCAATTATCTCCCTTCCGACTTTTTGTCTTTTGGATTTAATATATTGGTAAACTTGTAGGTAAAAATTCGAATGGATACTTTTTCTCTTTAGGAAAATTAATGAAGTGTAGTGTATTTTAGAGTAAATTTTGCTTTTTGGGTAACTTTTTTTTGATTTCCCATTTCATAACTAACCTCAAGGTGGAGAGTAATCTCAGGTGGTAAATATCTAATACCGTAGAGGTTCTGAGAATTTGGCTTCTTAGTTCCGTTTAGATTAGAAAATAGGCACCTTGAATGTAAACTTACTATCCTAAAATAAAGACTATTACACAGACAGACCTGTATCGCGGGAGACAGCTATATGGTAAAACAATTTACGTTGGAATATTTAAAAAGTTTTTAATCATTTCACAGTGGAAAATCACATTAGCCCTGAAGATCTGAAAGAGTTTTTGAAAATGCGAGAATATGAATCGAATTCTACTACAAATAAGGCTGACATCATGCAGACTGAAACAGAGGTACGTATAGCTTATGAGATAAAACAGATTCGCTCGTCATTTGTTTCTTACATTGATGAAATGAAACAAAGTGGGATCATATGACGGTGTTCTAAGTCTAAGTTCTGAAATTGCTCTGACAAAAAGAGTAATCGAAAACGGTACATATACAAAAGAAATACATCCAAAAACGCACACGAAATCGTGAGATCTTGTCCGTTGAAAAATAATATTTTTAAACACAGATAAAAAAGTACGTAATAGATCTTTAAAAAAATAATGAGACAAATGATGAAAGAAAAAAACAAACCAAAACCAAATCGGTACAGCAAAAAAAATACAGAAGACCTTCTCCTTTTTGGTAGTCGGTCAAAGCTGTATTACCTTTGCTATTTTGTAAAGTGTATGATTTATTACCGAACATGCTTGTCAGTGATATTGACACGACTCGTGACGCATTAGTTCATTTCCTCAAACACTGCACTAAATGTGCACTAAGAGCCGATTGCGTCAATAGTACGTTTTAAATATTATTGTTTATTTAAAATGTTTTTAAATAGCTAATTAATGAGAATCAATATTTTATCTATTAATTAAAAGGGTATTTTAGACAGAGAACTTTTTAATAGATACATTAATTCACGTGTGCTTCTTCAGGTGAATTCAATTACTATAGTATGCAATAGAACATTAATAAAGATTACTAAAAAGGAATAACCATTAAAGTATAAAAACTTGGAGATAGGTACCAAAGATTATTAGGTGAAATATATATTTGCATGCTTCTAGGGCCTAAAATATTATTGTGTCAAAAGTATGTCTTCTGTTTCTCTGGACTATGACAATGCTGTTCTTTTGGTAATGTCGACGAGGTCCATGAGCATCAGCTAGAAAGTGTATTTGGCGTTGGTCATCAACTAAGTATTGTCTAGTTTAAAATTGAAAAGGAGATCAGAATAAACGTAAAGATTACTCATTCTAGCTATGATTCAGTGTTTCGAGAATTTATGAATTGATTTTTATTGTCAATTAAGACTTTATAAGGTTTCGCTACGTAAGCATTTATCTGTAATTGTAATATTTCAAAATACAATCAGACTTACTATTGCAAAATAACCTAATTCAAGTTTTTATGGAAAAAGAAGAAAAACGTCGTTGTACCTATCATCAGAGACACTAGTAAAGTAAAACCTGTGTTTGAGCTAGCCTATGGATTCTGTAGCATTTTAAGTGGTTCATCTCCTTCCAGAGTCCGCTAGATTCATTGGTCCCATCGACAGTGGATTGCTTCGGGCTGGGTCCTCTGACAAGAAAAGTCTTGTCTCTCTTCAATATGAAACCTGATACTTCAGAGAAAGTCAACACTCATTTCTACTTCTCTTCAAGAGCGAGGCCTGAAAGAGTTCAGGTATGTATTTTTTTGAGGCAAAGGATAATGATTTCAGCTAAGGTGCATAGCTGATTGTTATAATTTCACCTATTTATTATATTTTAACAACGAATTACACCTCAGTTCTTGTAGATTTTTTCATTGTTGGTCCGTATTAGTGGTACTTTATGTGTAATAAATTATTACTTGCCTTATTATTTCATATATCAACCATGAAAACGAAATCCGCTTATAAATATTTGTTTGTAAATATTTGCGACTTGTAAATATTTGTTGTAGAAAAAGTGCGATTCAATATGGCATGCACGAATGAGGCTCATATCTATAAAAATTAGTTGCCGGAATCCAATGAAAACTTATTAGAGCTTACCGTTAGATAATTTATCACAAAATATTGATGATAATATGTTCTACTTTCATGCATTTTCAACGGGTTCTTACCACGATATTTAATTAATTGAGTTGTCTCGATATTTCAACGTTGCTGCAAACGTCATGATCACGAGAAGACTGGACACTGCGGGTCGATTTAAGAGCAAACAAATCTGTCTAACCTCTTTCTCGTTCGCTTTTGGGTGGTACCACTGGAACTCGAACTCACATCATTATTATAATATATTCTGAATACACGTATAAATTATTATAATTAATCAAATATTTTCCTTCCTGTTGTTGTAAGTGTAAACCCAAGATGGCAGAAAATGTTTTTAATACAATACTTTTAATTGGGACGTTTCGGTTTCAAACAGTGACTAATCGTAGTACGAGTAAAACCAGGGGCAAAACTTACGCACAGGATGGAAAACCCGTTGAAGCAAAGATGCGAATTATTATGTTACTTTGGGTGGAAAGGAAAAGTGAGCTTAAAATTTCAAAATCTTCGAAAATATCGGTAGACAGTTTAATGTTCTTTATTTTTATTCTGTTACTGAATTTATCCTCAACCAAAGTTATGTATTTATACTATAAGTTAACTTTATTAAATCTGTTTTGAAGGCAATGCCAAGCTGTTGGGTTTTTACGGAAAATTATAATTTTATACGTAGTCAATAATTATCATTATCACTTGTCTGTCGATTAATCAATCATTTTAAACTCTGATTAAACAAAATGTAAATATTATTTTTAAGGAATATATTTAAGCATGAATGGAAAATGAAACAATAAATAATTAAACTGAAGTAAAACGCTTCATGCGTAAGGAATATAATACTTTATTCAATTTGATGTCTAACGCCCTGTATGTAAGGATCGAATTGAACTTGTTGATATTTTATTTGACATTATATTTGTAAAAAAAAACATTTCCAAAAAATAAAATTTAATTTGAACTTTATAATATCGTCGTTGACAATTAAATTGAACAGAACAAAATTTTCATGTTTTACTTAGTAAATAAATATAGGCGCGAAAGTTTGTAAGTATGGATGTATGTTTGTTACTCTTTCACGTAAAAACTACTGAATGGATTTGAATGAAACTTTACCACAATATAGCTTATACATCAGAATAACACATAGGCTACATTTTTGAACCCCTTTGTAACGCAGACGAAATTGCGCGGGGGGTCACCTAGTAGTAAATAATTTCTCATGTTACCAGGTGTATCCAGGAGATCAATTCGGCTTAGAGTGGGTAGACTTCGACGCTAAGAAACGAACAGTGCTCATAATTCACGGTTTCATGAGCCACAGCAACGCATCCTGGGTCAATGAAATGACGAGAGCTTTTCTGGACTTTGTAAGTTTTATAAAACAATATTACAGTTTTAATATTAATAATGTTCAATTGAAGGAGCTACTTTAGTTGGTAATGTGTATATTTTTCGAATTTACATTTTATAACACGAAAATTTATCTTAAGGTAGGTAGGTAGTAGGTACAGTGTGATTTTTAGTTGATGGAAACTATTGGAAGAAAGGTGACAAGTTTTTTTTTTTTTTGCCACGCTGGCAGTACAACAAGTACGTGACAAGTATTAGTGAAAGGAAACATTCCTTTATTTTAGAAAAGAATAAAAACTGCATTCATAATTTTTCTTAAATTTCCTGCTACAACACGAATTAATCACACCCTGTATAATATGTGTGATCATTAAATTTAACCTTAATCTAGTATTGCATGAACATTGTTTTAGGCCGATGTAAACGTGATAGCCGTTGATTGGAGCGGCGGCGGAAACACTTGGAAGTATTGGAGAGCTGTAGCAAACGCGAAAAGGGTCGTATCAGATGTTACAGGGTACAGTCATTAATAAATCTATATTAATATTATAAAGCTGAAGAGTTTGTTTGTTTGAACGATTTTAAAAAAAATTAGGGTGAAATGAAAATATAGAATATGTAACACAAGGCGAATAATCGAAAATCTATTTATGGGTACGATGCAAAAACTATTGACAATAGAACAAAATGATGTACTACGGGTTTTTAGGTCTTTTAAAGACAAACAAAAAAGTCCGGGACAGCATATATCTAACTATCATAGTTTAGTCACAATAACCGCTTTTATAGTTATGAAAAATATTTTTTCGTCCCAAAATTGAATTTAACGTTAAATGAGTATCGTTATATTAACCCTTATCCAAATTAAGTATTTTGTTATCAAGAGTATTAATGTAGAAGTAAATTACTTTTTGTTTTATTCCAATCGGACTTTAGAAGTTATTACGAGTATAAAACGCAATGAATATGTGGGGCACAGCGGGCCGCGAAAATAATAATGCGACGGCATTGCGAGTACTGTTTGAACCCCTTTGTAACGCAGACGAAATGGCGCGGGTCAGCTAGTTATTAAATAAAGATGAATTATAATCATTAAGACGAATAATTAAGGATTTTGATGAAATAATTTATAACAAAAAACTGAAAAATAAAATTTAAGCATAAAAATGTGTATTTTTGATTAAAACAAAAAATGTACACTCGATAAAACCCCCTATTTTTGAAGGTGGTCAAAGAAACAGCATAATATTGTACTTTTCTTGCCATTCACATTACTATTCATCATTCCAGGTTCATGCGTCAATTGTTATCGACGACAGGTGTGAATTCGAAAAGCTTTCATTTCGTGGGACATAGTCTGGGAGCTCACATCGCAGCCTGCGTCTCCTATCATATCGGAAGGGTAGCCAGGATCACTGGTAAATATTATTATTAATGGCTATTTAAAGCAATTAAAATGTGTATTTTACACTATTTACTGCTTTGGTGTTTGTCATTATCTTTTTGAAGCATTTATGAATGTGGATTAAATTCAATAAATTAAACTAAATTGAAATGTAATGTACCGTAATTATTCCGTTTGACTAAATTTCAAAAACCATTAACCATTCGTCGCCTCAGTGCTTGTTTGGCCAATCTGCACTCGAGCAAATTTTACAGGAGACAGCAAACAAGCACGGAATTTTCGTTAAGTGCCGTGTTGAGAAAAAAATTGAAATGGGATCTTTATTGTTTTAGAATTGAATATTTTAAAAAAATATTTTACCAGTCGGATGGAAATTTTATTCTTTGTAATACTGCATTAAAAAGTCATTTTCGTAAAAAATGTCAGATTGGCCAAACAAGCACTGAGGCGACGCATTGGCTCCTCTACTAACATACGACGCGTTAAAAAGATTTACTTTAATTTTTAATTTATTTTAAAATGATTATTTATTATGTATTTGTTTATAAATATAGGTTTGGATCCAGCGCAACCATGTTTCAATTCTCCGAACAGTGTGGATCGCTTGGACCCCACGGATGCTGATTTCGTTGACGTCATTCACACTAATGGGAGACTTCTCACAAAACTTGGGTTCGGTTTACCAGATCCTATTGGTAAATATTAAATAGACGAGATTTTTAATGTTTGGGTAAAAGTTGTAACCTAAATAAAAGATTAACTGGTTTTTTTATTAAATGTCATAACAAACATATTTAAATGTCGTAACTGTGAAGTCGTAACAAATTTTTAAATGACGTAACTATCAAGAAGTCATATTAAACTTTTTAAAATGTCGTTATAATAGAATAATTAAAGTTCTATAGACTAATCGTATCAATTCGTAACAAAATTCTAAATAAGTCTTAACAAAATTTTTAAATGTCGTAATTGTAAAAAGGTCGTAACAAACTTTATTTAAATTTAAAACTGTAAAAAAAAAAATTCTATGGACTAGTAGCAATGGCTATAAATTCATGCATTGATTTTAGGTCACGCAGATTTTTATCCAAACGGAGGCATGAAACAACCGGGTTGTAACAGCAGCAATTCTATTTGGTCAAATATCTTTCCCGGTAAGAACTCTCTTGATAAATTCATATTTAGAGGTACAAGTCGATCCATTAGAACCGTTGAGTTTCCGAAAGATAAATATTTCAACCACTCTACAATTTTTTTTTATTGCCATGTTCTCAGACGAGCCAACGGGCCACTTTATTGTAAGCGGTTACCGTCGCTTATAGACCTACAACCTACTTTACCTTTCTTTAAGCATCGTTTGAATAAGAATGAATGAATGAATGAATACACTTTATTGCATACAAAAACAGAAAATAACGCGTACAGAAAATAAAGCAAATAATACATGCAATGGGCGGTCTTATCGCTAAGAGCGATCTCTTCCAGACAACCCTTGAAAGCATCAGATTACATTTGAAGAGTACATTTGAAGAGTTGCAATGCAGTGCAATTTATGTCATTGACATAATAATAATATTTACTATTTCAATCCTAATTCACACACATAATACATTATTATTTAACATATAGGTAAATACACACATATTATGCATAAAACATAGAGATAGATATTACTATAACTTATAATATTACATCAAAATTATATAATATACACATATAACAATCGCATACTACACTACTACTACTAAAAACCTCATTGATATTAACGATTTAAATATTTTAGTATATGGACGATCAAGTTTGATTTAATAAGTATTTTGAAAATATTTTAGGTTTACAGCAAGCTGTATGCAGTCATGGTCGAGCTTATTTGCTATTCACTGAGTCTTTGATCAACAACAACTGTTCTTTCAGGGCTTACAAATGGAACTTGACATATGAAGGGTATTTTTTATTTTGTTTAATAAATGGTCGAATAATGAAAAAAATCTCAAATCTGAAAGGCATAAATAAAAAAAAATAAATTAAATAATAAAACCCTATAATGTAGATAGGGTGGAATTTTTAAACGCCCTCTCTAAGGGTAATACTCGAAATAATGATTGTAACGAATTTTGCTGAAAGGAAACATTCCTTTATTAAAAAAAAACACAACTGCATTCAATGATTTTTTTAATGTCTATGAATCCACCCTGTATAACAAAATGAATGTTTAAGGAGCTCTTAAAGTGAGATACGTTCCAATACATTATTAACAAAAATACCCGAATTTTTGACTTGACAACGTCGTATAAATTGGTTTGCCGGGTGACACTTCACTTCACTGCGTTACGCTCCGCTCACGTTATGCGCTCACAATGAGAGCGAGTGAGAAGCACGCGTGCCGCGTCACTTTTTATGTCTGTCTCTCTCGCTCTTAGGCGGGCTAACCATGCCCGAGTCGTTGTCACGTAAAACTTTCGCCCGTATACCGACTTTACAGGCAACCAATTTTTTTTAAATAAACATTTTCTACCCCACCTCTTAGACTATAAAATATTTTTGTGTAAATAAATTATAATTTCAGTGTGAACGCAAGTATTCGTGCGACTTGTGACAGAATAGGTTCTTGTTCTGAAATGGGTATTAAAGCATCCGGAACCACCGGCTACAGGCGAGCAAGGGGTCCATACTTTGTACTGACTACTGATAGGGAACCCTATTGTTGTAAGTATTAATAATGAAAATTCTAGAGTAATTTAGTACGCAACTTCGTCTGAGTCACGTAGACAGATAGTTCAAAATAATGTAGTATTTGTAATTCTCTTAGTATGTTAGCATTAAAGTCCAGAAGCCAGTTGAAACAATACAACAATTGCCTCTTAGCTTGTGATTGTTTTTAAGCGTTTTATTTATTTATTTAACATTTTACACATTAAAAACAAAGAATAGTAGCTTCTACAAAAAGAAAACTCCACATTCCCGGTATTCTGAATGTGCAATCGTAGTTTTACGTACATTCCACTGTAGGTTATAACGAACTGAGAATATACCGTGAAACTGGAAGGCACGACATTTGCCATAGATTCGTGTCGTGAATTCATAGCGATAGTCTATACCCGCCATCATTTCAATTAACTTCTTAGATATACTTAACACGTTCACTGCGAGACCGATTTTTGCATGTTGCCGTTCTCTACGAGGTCTAATTGACCCGGACCATAACCTGACGTTAGGGTGACACGCGGTCTATTAGACCCCAATGCCTTTAATAAAGTTACACTCTTCGCATCGCTCGTTTTTCCTTGCCGCACCACAGGAAAGTTGCAGGAGGGGTCATTCAGGCCTCGTTTCGCAGCGAACGTGTTAACAACATTATTTAAAATCTATTTTTTTAACCTTTTTTAAATCCATATTACTCGTTTCAGTATCAGAAAGCGAGAGACATAGTCCCCATACAGATTTACTACACGATTTACGCGAAGGGTTCCGTCTAGATCGGTCATTGAAGGCAACAAAAGTAACCGAAATATACGCGGACCCTAATATTATGGAAACTACGACAAAGGCGAGCTGGTTTAGGAGATTGTTTCAGAGCAGGTGAGATTTTTTTCAGATGATTATAAGGGGACGTTATAGCGTTCTTAGCGTCGCGGTATAGCATCGCGTTATAGTGTCCTTAGCGTAGCGTTATTGCTTCTTAGCGTCGCGTTATGATGTAGCGCTCTTTTAATGGTCCAGTTGTAGGTCTAACCAGAATCATCATCATTGATTTTAAGTATAAAAATTGAAAAAATAATTGTAGGAAATTCAATTTATCAACAGAAGACTGGGTAAAGAAATGAGTTTCTGTTCGGGATTTTTTTCTCTATTTCTTGCGAGGGAAAAAGACAAATCTACGGCCCACTGGATGGTAAGTGATTACTGTCGCTCATGAGCCTCTGCAATGCCAGCATTGGAGGGCCGTTACTCATTAATTATTTTCATTCTACATACAGGACTATCTCGCATTCCGGGATGTCCGAGATTTTACCAAATTTTATACATGACTAGCTGGCCCGCGCAACTTCGTCTGCGTCACATAAGGAAATTTTCTCACCGTTTAAACCTTCCCTGGACTTCTACGAATATTTCAAGATTAAAATAAGCCAAATCGGTTCAGTCGTTCTCGAGTTTAGCGAGACTAACGAACAGCAATTCATTTTTATGTAAGATATTCGAGCTATTTCCCATTATTACAAAGTGTATTTGAGACTTATCATTTCTTCCTTAATAGACCATCACCTGACACCGCAAAACAGTACGCAGATCCAATTGAGAATGAAACTTATGATTCTTCTGAAATGATTTCTACAACACCCAAAAGCTGGTTTAAGTCTATATTTGGATAAGTATATTAACACGTTCGCTTGTAAACGAGGCCTGAATGATGTCTTCTGCAACTTTCAGTGTGAATAGCATAACTTTGTTGAAGGAAATGGGGTCTAATAGACCGCGTGTGGCCGTCTGGTCATGGTTTAAGTATTTTTCAATATCTTCTTCTTAATAAATCCGTACATGCAATGCATTTTCTTTATATTGAGTAGTAAACTTAAGTAAAACAATAACAGGTTATCCATAATAATATATTAGGACATTATTATAGAACATCTCATGTGATAAACTTATTCAGACACTCGCGGTTTTCTATAATACTTTCATGCATTTTCAACGGGTTCTTACCACGATATACAGATACAGTGAATGTGGTGTGTCGTGATGTGAGTTCGAGTTCCAGTGGTACTTCCCAAAAGCGAACGAGAAAGAGTGTAGACAGATTTGTTTGCTCTTAAATCGACCCACAGTATCCAGTCTTCTCGTGATCATGACGTTTGCAACAACGTTGAAATGTCGAGACAACTCAATTAATTAAATATCGTGGTAAGAACCCGTTGAAAATGCATGAAAGTATGATCTCATGTGATCTCAAAACATTTGGGATATTAGTAAAGTGTAAAATAATATTTTTATAATAAATGTAGTAAGCATACTTAGGTTATTCATTTCATAAATGATTATAGAATAATTATAATAATTACTTTTGCTATTATTTCCAAAGAAAGTCAATAAATAACTAAGGAAATTATGTGAACTAGAATAAGATCCAATTATGTGTAAAATATGTTATGTTTAATTTTAAAGTAAACTAATCTCTTTAATTTTAGACGACTACATATTAATTTTAATGTGTTTATATTATCGTGTAACAAATAAATGATTTTATGTATTTTCCTTTTTTTTCATTTCTGAATGAAGGTTCTGAAGAAACCTATTATTGGAACGAAGTTGCTTATCGCGCGTTGTGAAAGGGGGCTAGACGGAAAAATTCTTACGAAAAGTTGTCACGACACTTTTTTGTTTTAGATGATTATAGCTAGATGGCGCTGTGATCAAAATCTTTTAAAACACGTCCCTTATTTTTATTTTAAATAATTATAGCTAGATGGCGCTGTGATTAAAATCTTTTAAAACACGTTCCTTATCGCGCGTTACGTTAGGAAAAAAAAATATAAGCTATCTTTCAATCGAAAGGAACTTCGTTCTATTCGGGTGTCTCATGACACCTCAAGTTTTTAATCATTAATACCCCATAACCCATTTTATTTAATAGAAAAAAAAATCTACATTAAAACTTCATTGTAAAATTGCTTTAATTATTTTAATGCACTCGTCAAGGTTCATATTTCAAACGCATTAAACAAATGAACGAGAATCTAGTTATTACTTATTAGTATTAAAGCTTTTTCAGTTATTGCACTTAAATTCTAATGAATACTTCATTTTATGAGTTAGTATAGAGAATCAATTGTTTGGTTTTAATTCACGGAAACAGTGTTTGTACTATGACTTGTCCTTCTTCAAACGAGGCTTGAGGAGGGTCCTTAAAGTTAGGTCGTAGGTAGCGACCCCTCAATGTCCCCTGACATTGCAGAGGTTCATGAGCGACGGTAACCGCTTACGATCAGGTGGCCCGTTGGCTCGTCTGCCTACATGGCAATAAAAAATAAACTTAAGAGAAGTTTAAATGGTGTAATTTTAAATGACCCCAAGTATTTTTTGGATTTTAACAAGTTCGATATCTGAATTGATCTGATCCGATTACAAAATCTGTATTGTACTGAAGAATGAAGTTCCTAATTCAAGAGCGGTTTACGTATTTCGGCAAGTACAGTGGAATCCATGGAATAAATCGTTTATTTGGACAAAATATTATATACAGGTAAGATACGTTAAAAGTCGTGGTGGCCGAGTGGTCGAAGCGCGTCCTTCCGAACGGGAGATCACGGGTTCAAATCCGGCCGGCTTGTACCTCTAAATGTAAATGTGTAAAAGATTTATGTGCAAGTTTTCACAACACCACTGGCTAAAAACGGTGAAGGAAAACATCGTGAGGAAACCTGCATGTCGGAAAAGGGTTCTAAACATCCTTTGCAGATATGTGAAGTCCCCAATCCGCACTGGGCAAGCGTGGTGGACTATGCCTAATCCCTCTTCGGAGGAGACCTGAGCCCAACAGTGGGCAGTAATGAGTTGGTACAGGAATACTATTTTACTACTACTACTTTATAAAATCATATCCCTTCCAAGGGTTTTAGTTATCAGCTGAAGAATGATAGTGCCTATAGTCAAATGAACATCGTACCTACTACAAAAACGAAAACTCTTGACTTCCTTTAAACATTCAGTTTTTACCATTTGTTTTAATGAAGTTCTATAAATACTTAAATAAAAGCTGAATAATCTGGTGAATTAAATAATCAGAGATATGTATTTACTTGTTTTAGATCATTCTGGATAACTATATTATTGATTTCAACGACCTGTCTATACTTCATGTTACGGCCTGTGGCTAGTTTAGGAATTGAAGCTAGTTTCACTCCAGACACGAGGTATTTACAATGGAATTCTGTGTTCCCTGCTGTTACCGTCTGCGAGGTCACCGATACTAAAGTGGTTTTGAGGAAATTTGCGAATTTGTATCGTATGTATTAAATAATACCTATTAAGTTGATTCTAAATTGTTTTGTTTTTCCATTAAAATCAAGTTAAGGCTGTGAGGTCGAGAATAGTGGAAGTAGAGTGAAGGTCGCAGTAAAATAAAAAATATGATTAAATAATATTTTCTTTTCATTTTTCAAGAATAGTGGACACAAACAAGTTTTTCTGAAACAAAACATATCCGAATCGGTCTCCTCCTTTTGAAATGTCGGTCAAAAATAAATATAGTATAAAACGTGTAACGTAAATTCACAAAGACTTAAAGCAGAAATACTTTCAACCATAGCATGACTCTTCAGTATATAACCCCTTTTAAAAAGTTATTTTATAAACAAACATTATTTTTATTTTTTTTCAGCGCAATTACTAAAAGATCTGAGCTACGATCATAAAAGATATTTATCTGATTTGCTGTACGGCCGAGGTGTCTGCAAGAACACTCAATGTTCGTCTTGTGGTGACACAGTCTCTTGCGATGTCCCGTGGCGGGAAATTATTGAGAAGGTTCGTATTCCAAGTTTAAAATTGTTTTAGGTATCTGATCACATGAACTTTTCATGGTTATAATAACCACTCAACTGGGAACGTCACTATTCGCTAGATGGCGAAACTGGGGACTTCGTTCGGGTTCAATACCGTGTTTGAATTTTTTTTTCGATATTTGTTAATTTTGATTTTTAATTAAACGTTATATTTTTGTAAATCTTTATTACTAAACGACGCTGTATTGCATTTTTAGTGAAAATATATTATCATCTCCGTAAAATATGAGACGATTAAAAAATGTAAACAAAACAAGTTTTAGGACTGCGCTCAATTTTGGCTCCAGCCACAGACTTGGCAAAAGTAAACAAACCAATTTGGTTGCCGATCCCAGTTGAGTGGATAAATAAGCCCCGTTTGGCTTGGTATGGCAAAGGTCCATGACACTGTAATATTTCGTTTAATTTGCATTTTAGAATAAATTATCTTTAGAAATAAATACACTTCTAGGTTCCAACAATCAGTTTAGTTCACAATCCTACTTACCTACACCATATGTCTCAAAGGTGGATGCAAAAAAGAATGCAAACTATTGAAGCAAAAACTTAGGATCTATTGAGTATTCTATTTATCAAAACTAATTTTTACATTAGTTTATTTTTCAAAAATCTCTGAAAAATTACTACACCACTAGGTCCACATACCTTGCGAAGAACTTCTTTCTGAATGCAGCTACAATGGTGATAGATATCCATGTTGTCAAATATTCAGTCCAGTAGATTCCGAACACGGGCCGTGCTATTCATTCAACACTATGCAACGTGAGTGAGTATCGCAGAGATAAATATTAATCATCGCAGGACTGAATTCAGACCTGTTTTTTTATATTTATTTTGTAGGCGACAGAATCAACAATTAATATTTTAGTTAATCTACCTAAGACTTTAGGTACTGTCGACTGCGCCATCTATAAATAGTTTAAATAATTGTTATTTAAACCTCTTTTGCGTAAATACGCTTTGAATTGTAATAGAGAATAGATGTTCGCGTGCTTATTTTGAATTTCGAACATTCCATTGCCGAATACAGACGTTTTGTACATTTTTCACAACTTTTATTTTCTGTTTTATTTTATGATTCGTTCTTTACTCCTCTCTCTCTGGCAGCATTAGATTCTTTACATATTTTATTAAGAAACGATAATTTGTAATCTGATTAAAATAATTTGAATAGTGTTTTGGCATGTTTTTTCCTCTAAAATCCTAATTCTTTTTATACAAAAACATAAAATAAAGTGACATTTACACACACATTTATATTTTAAAAGGTTATATAAAACATTTTGGAGAAAATGAACGTACCTAAATTAATTAGAAAAAAGGTGATTTTCAACTAAATCCAACTCTGTGTAATGATGTTATCACACAGATATGTAGAGATAAGCCTTTCAAAACTAGACACACGTTCTCTTTAATTTGAGAATAATCCTTCACTACTAATACTTTTCTATTAATTAAGTAAATACAGAATAAGTTGACTTTTAACTTTACTTTTTGTTTATGTGTCTCGCTCCCGTAACGAAGGTTAAACCTTAAGAGAGGAATGTCTGTTTTATTTTTCAGGAAGTACGAAAACCTGTTTTCTGTGAATAGAACTACAGGACCAGGCTTATTACGTTTTCGTTTATTAGCTGATGGACAAGTAAGATTAACATACTGTATAACAATTTAATTGACAAAGCAAGTTTCCAAGAGTGTACCTTTTACAAACGTTGACTTCAAAATCTTTGAAGGATTTTCAAATCCTTGAAAATTTTCGTGCTCAAATATTGCACAGATTTAAAACTAAGCTTCTTTTTGTCATCCATTTTATAGAGAAAAAAGTTTAAATACTTATAAATCAAGAGAACGCTGTTTTATTGGAACTATTTGTCTGCGTTTGCTGTCGACGCTTCGGGATCTTTTGATTAAATTTAGGGATCGAATAAACTGTAAAATGGCTACAATTAATTTTACTAGACATAGCTAGTCATCAACATAAGTAACTTTGACAGTAAAATAGCATTAAAATGAATTCTAAGACTTTTGGCTCTTATAGGTATCAATTCACAGCAATGAAGAGTTATCTACAAACTATCTGGATTCAAAACTGAAATTTACATTAAAAACTTTAGTAATAAACCGTTTTGAACTATTATTTTCATTGGTAGAGATAGAGAATGATCATTTCTTGGAAAATGTAAATATTGAAGAGAGACGTTGCAGACATTTAAATGAGATACCCAAAGGAGAACTTCATAAATATCCGGCAAGTGTTTTGACGACATAGTTAATTGAAGAGTGTTTTAATCTAGTTCTATATGTTATTAATATGTTACCATTAAGAAACTTTAATAATCAATTTACTTTCTCAATAAAGAATTCTTCCAAAAAGCTTTGACAACTTTGAAAACTTTCACCCTCAATTTATAATTCGAATTTTCTTTCAAAAGTGATTGAATTGTAATTGGGTATATAATTTTTAGGTATATTCTCATGGTGCTTGTCAACTAGCACTAAATACAGAAGAATCTTTTAGACATTGTAATTGTGTACATCCAGTGCGAAATGAAGCTTGTGAGTCTTGCTATTTTTACTATGAATTCAATACCTTATTGATCATACGAAACAGACCGGGACTTTAAGAAATTGGCCCAAATATTCCGTCTCTAAAAATATATTTTATAATTTAGGATTTTCAGTCTACTATTGGGAACGGCTTCCCACTAGGGTTAGTTACTAGGGAATCACGAACAACGCTGTAGTCTATTTTAATAAGATCCTAATAAACAGAAAAATATTTATAAGTAGGTGTGTGCGTACTATAACTGTCCAATGCTAAGATCTCATCATCGAATCAGGCCTAGGTTTTATATGTATTTAGTTTAATAAACATTTCCAATTCCAGATGAAAATCTTTATTGCAATTATACTGGACTAAACTGTTTGTCTCTTTACGAAGGTAAGCGCAGATATTGTTTCATCACGTACGGTGACTTACGTCGTAGACATGATTAAGTACCTACACTTTTAAGGGTTTAGACACAGTGTTATGTGACACCTGATTTTAGACTTAAGTTGAAGGAATTGCCGATAGTTACGTGTAAATAATGGTTTTAAATAAATTTTCTTTGTCCGTTAATATTATAAGATTCCAATTCAGTCTTCCAGTGAATTTGATATTATTTTTCTTTTGTTTTCAAATCTAGAATCATATTTTTGATGTCTTCCAATCTGGAGTGTCCATTAGGTACGTTTTTGTGTATTTTTGTTTACAACATTATAAATTCCCACTATTCTTATTAGCTTTAATGTTTAATACAACACAGTTGTTAGTTGTTATATTCCAGCTCAAAATAAGTTGAGTATGAAAGATGAAGTGTTTGGGTGCGTGCCTTCGTGCGTAGAAAGCGAAATCACTGTGATACATCAATCAGGGTAAGTACACAAGACGCAGGTTGCGATACCACGTCTAGCCTTGCTTTATCAATTTCACTTATATGTACAGGTCACCACATCATAGTAGAAGCAACATCAAAGCTTTTGGCTATCTGTTCCTTTGTTTGCTTAGATCTATGCAATGGATTTTGATGAGGTTTTTTTGATAGAAATAGTGATGCGAAAGGAAGATTTATTTTTACAGTTGAAAGTTGTAACATAATTACTGATTATTTTGTATTCTACCTTCGATAACACACTTATATACTACAGTAATATTTTGCGTTAAATACTAATTGGTTGGAATGTAGTATTGTTTTAGTTCTGATCTTCCAGTATTTTTTTTTAACAGGCGATGGATACCAGAAAATGTTAAGAAAGGAATTTCAGTGGAATTCAAAATGTCAAGGTTACCGACACTTAGATACCATAGAAATCTAATGAGAAGTCGTTTGGATGTAGTAGGTAAGTTAAAATTATTAAACTTATAATGCATATATGCTATTATAAGTATGGTATGGTTCATTTGTAAATACATTTTTTCATAGGCTCGTAAAATCAATATTTCTCTTGATATCTAAATGTATATTTTTCCGATTTTTCAGTATCAGTTGGCGGGATTGTGGGACTTTTCTTCAGCGCATCAATCTTAAGCTTAATCGAAATAGTTTACCTATTTTTACGTTCACCAAAATAGTTACCTAAATAAATGGCATTTTCCAATAATTTATGTGCACATATCTTTCTATTTATATTTAAGAATCCATAATATAATTGATTCGAATTATCATTCGTGAAAATTCACTGGTCATTTTAATATCACCAAAGTGTATGCTACAATACATTCGTCATAAATCTAAAAACAATTACACCAATGCACTTTATAAATAAAATATGCTGAAACATGATCTTGTGTTTTTATTTCTGAATGACTTGAAATGAACCGTAACAAGCGTCATGACAACGAGGAAGTTTGATCAATAATCCCAACGAACTTGGTTCATTTAGAGATTAGTCATAACGTTATTTTTTAGTTGTTTTAAGTTATAAGTCACAATGGGTAATACAGAGAGTAATGTGACGAGTGGTGTGAAAAAACAGGCGGGAACTTCTGAACAAAAACTTTACAAACTCGTTGATATTAAAGGTAAATACAAAATTGTTTTTCAAAATAAACTTAGTTGTGTTGAACGTGTCTACTATACCTACTGCGATATTGAGTCACTCAGTGTGGATCATCTGTTGAAGTCTGGAATTTAGTTTTTTTTAAATAGATAAAAACAACAGCAACACGAGCGTTGAGTTGAAACAATATTAAGATTACCTATAAACATAATTTTTATTGTAGTTGTATATAAAATACCTAAATGTAAGCTGATATGACTAATCGGTCTGAATAGATGTTATAACAAGACATTTGCACCCAGCAGTGAGCACCACATTGTCGTTGTAGTTTGATGGTGCTTTTATAAATGGATTTGATCGGATCTATTATGTTTATTTACAAGCTTTTTAAGCATAATAATAAACCATTCATGCCCCACACAAAATTCCTGGCTCTAGAGAATTTCAGAAATACATAATTTACAATTAACTATTCGTCGCCTTAGTGCTTGTTTGGCCAATCTGTCATTTTTTACGAAAATGACTTTTTAATGCAGTATTATAAAGAATAAAATTTCCATCCGACTGGTAAAATATTTTTTTTAAATATTCAATTCTAAAACAATAAAAATCTCATTTAATTTTTTTTTCAACACGACACTTAACGAAAATTCCGTGCTTGTTTGCTGTCTCCTGTAAAATTAGCTCGAGTGCAGATTGGCCAAACAAGCACTGAGGCGACGTATTGCTGTAATGTTCAAAATGCTTCAACGCATACCAGGTGGAGGTCTGTTAGTAGACATGATGAAAAGAGCTCTCCAAAACAAGCAGTATGCGGAAATAGATCACGCCATTAAGACGAAAGTGGAACCGTTCCTCTACAACAAGGGAAAAGGACGATACATACCGATATCACATCTCGTTTTACTGAGGAATAAGGAGCGGCCACGGCATAAATTGGTAATTCTATTTTGGATTTGAATTGGCATAGGGCAGTAGTACCAACTTTATAAAAGGTTGGTCAGATAAAATGCATTTAATTACCCTGCGTGATTCTGAAATCTAGTTTTGAAAATGGAATATTCGTAATGCGTTTAATTCAAACTGGCAATTTTTGTTTTTTTTATTATCTTTGACTTAGATGCACTAACGAATGGTAAATGTGGTAACCATCCCTCATGTACCCTTACGATACAATGAGAGAGCACTGCATGGTTGCTAGGTCAAATGGTGCATGACAAAAATCATTTGAAATTTGAGCTCAGAGATTCAGCTCTTACATTTTAGTATATTGAACATTAGAATAATATATTAAATTCTTTACTACATTTTACTGTTAATGGATCGTAAATGGGAACGCCTGAACGAGTATTTTACGTTTTATTAACGTGTAGATTACGATCCATTTTGAGCTGAAAGTTTTATATCTTTGAAACGGGTTTGATGGAGATTTTATGGTATCTAGGTTTTTATATTAAAGGAAATGAGATTACCGACCTCGTTCAATAATCCTTTGAAATGTCATTTAATTTAGTTGTGGATTTTTATGCAATGGAAAAGTCGATAGAGACGCAAAGAGTGGAAACGATATAAAAATCAAAGAAGTAGAAAATAATATGTGGGCAGACGAGCCAACTTTAAGCAACACTGTCACTAAATTATTTATAGGATTGCATTGCAGGATGCATAACATTTATTGTAAACTTATTCAGACACTCACGGTTTTCTATAATATTTTCATGCATTTTCAACGGGTTGTAACCGCGATATTCACGGTTTGCAACAACGTTGAAATATCGAGACAACTCAATTAATTAAATATCGTGGTAAGAACCCGTTGATATTTTTTTTTATTGCCACGCAGGCAGACGAGCTAACGGCCCACCTGATCGTAAGCGGTTACCGTCGCTCATGGACCTCTGCATTGCCAGAAGACACTGCGGGGCCGCTGCCTATGGCCTACCCTATAATGCATGAAAACATTTATTGTACTTCTGTAACGCATCTTTAATACCTATTTAATAAAGTTAACTTACCATAATCTGATATTTCAAGCTTCCTCCACTCAGAGGCATGGAGAACCCAGATGAGGAATTCGATGTAGACAAAGATTGGCCGGCTGTCAGTCAGGAAGAATACGATGCAAATCCTTCAGGATATAGAGAACTTTGCTGGGATGTTAAGGTAATAATTAATTAGTTATTTTCTGTATTTTACAAAAAAAATGAGATATTGAAATAAAATAATAATAAATAAATAAGAAGCTTTCGCTCCCCGGCTGGGTAAAGGGCCTGATTCAGAAGGCGGTCGTTCTTGACACGGCACGTATTGTGAGGAGGTTCTTCTCTCTTGTGCCCTGACCACTGATGGCTTGGGTCGTAGACCCCGTCTCCAGTGGCCCTCTGTTTCTTATATTGTATTTTTAAATGTTTTTTTTTTAATATAATGTAAAAAATGAGCAAATAAATGAATATGGAATATAGTAAAGAAAAATAAAATAAATGAGATTTTAAAACTAAGCAAAAGTACACAGATTTATTATTAAGCTTTCAACATCTGTTAAACACAAAGACAAAGCACATACTTCTTGAAATACAAAAGCAAACAGAATAACAAACTTTTGAGAACAAATCCTGACTCTTAAAGACATTTGAAGCTCAGAAATTATGATTATAAATTCAGTCTTAACCCTTTTAGGACCATAAGATGGCTGACACTAAACATGCGAATACTACACAATAATTAAAGTTATTCTGTAAAGTAAGAGATATCACTAAAAAAACATAGGAGGGTGTACAAATTTCCTATAAATTTCATATGAAACATTTTAACACAACGTACATAAACGTAACGTTTGACATTCATTAAAAAAAAAAATTATATTATTCAATAATAGTAACGATTTTTGTAGAAGGGAAAAATATTTCCTTTGGACGTGAAAGGGTTAACTCTTAAACTTGTTAGTAAGTAATTAAAGTTATAATATTATACAAGTTGTCTAAGTATTCAAGTTGAGAAATTTGCATCCACATAACCTTGAGACAGATGTCTGAAATTTTGTATTGTTCCATTTCACTCACGTGCATACCAAATTGGAAGACAATACACGCCAATGCATTACCATTTCTATTTTAAGATGAAACTGCATTCTCTATTTCAAAAGTTTTGTTAATTGAGTGTGTAAATTGTTCGTTGAATATGATAAATGGATTTGAAATTCCAGTAATTTTGGTTTTGGAGTTATGGAGATCATTTAAGGCTATGATTATGATTTGAATCAATTTTGAATCCTAAACTTGCAGTAAATTTCAATTCAAAATAGATTCCAAAGTAATAATGCTAAGAGTTACCTACGTTTATGTCTTAAACAGGAGAGAGGTGCGGTCGGAGAAACTATTCTTCACTTATGCCTTCTCAACGCTACATCTCTTCTAGCTCATCTCGCTAAACGACTACTGCGTTTTTATCCTAAAATGATAAACGATATTTACATCAGTGACGAATATTATGGTAAGTCTAAACTCTCGAACTACCTACACAGGGCGGATATGTAACCTTCTCCGAGCTAAAATGTGCGGAAAGTCCTGAGGAAATACAACTTGGAGCCACTTCTCTTTGTTCCAAGTATCTACTGATGTTGCAGAGGTCCATGAGCGACGATAAAGGCTTACGATCAGATGGTCCGTTGGCATACCTCTACATCATCATCATCATTCATTTGGTATTTAAAGTATGTTCTTGCCTCGTAAGTTATTAGAGTGAGCAAATAAATTGTATGTTTTTCGTTTTATTTGCAGTATGCATCTCATAAGTTTTCAAGATATTTAGGTAGATTTTCGCACAAATTATTTCGCGATTAAAATCACTATTAATCAATATTCTGCTAGTTTACCCTCCAAAAACTTTCAAGTTGATTTGATGGCATCTGATAAGTATGCGGCAAATTTAATAGTCCACGATTAAGTGATTACTTCCTCAGTAATTTGTAGCGCGAAAGCCTTTTAAATTTATAGCGGTGCGATAACAATCGAACCATTTATAGAGCTTTGTTAACGGCACGAGATTTTTAGTAATCACTCTTCGGTTATTAATTGCCTTCAATTATGTTTTATGCAAAGTGTTTTATCAATTTCGTGGTTTAAAGGTAGCGTTTTACTATGTTTTGTTTTGAGAGTTTAAAATTGGGACTTTGAAGTCTAGATCGTACTCTGCACATAGGTAGTAAACTAAAAATTTACCACGTTAAGCAGCCAATTTCTCAGAGTTCTTGTTTTATTATATGGTACACAATATCTGCTGTAGTTTTGTTGTCGCCTGGCATTATCATGGTTTAAGCAAAATTGGCATAAGTTGTGGACTCATGACTATACATTTAGGATCTGACGCTGCATTGTTATTATTACAACACGATAATAGTCTTCACATTTGAACTTTAAATGATCATGTCATTTATTTCAAGAACAAATCTAGTCATCTTTCTTTAGGTGAGACAGTATTACATATCACAATAGTGAACGAGGACCCGACTATGGCCAAGTTCCTCCTAGACGCTGGTGCGGACTACCACGAGCGTTGCTATGGGAACTTCATGTGTCCTGAGGACCAGAAAGCGTCAAGAACAGATTCCTTCGATCACGAATGGGTTAACGTTCAGCCTGATACTAATTATAATGGGTATGTCTACCTAACGTTACTTTAAATCCATTGAAATTGAATTTGATGAGAAGATAGGTTAAGTTCAATGTAATCATTATAAAATAGGAATATGTAATTCTTAAAAGCATCACTCTTATGAACTACCATTTATCTGCACCTGTAAGTTTGTCAGAAATGCTTTTACATACGTAGACAAATACTTCTCAAATATTAGTGGTCTATGTTCAAGTTTACTGAAATTGCAAATTAAACTTAATTTTGGATATATTACCGAAGTAAAACTGGTTTCTGGAAGGCTGGCTTTCATAGCGTAGTATTTTAGTTAGTCTGGGTTTGTACTTATTTGTAAAAAAGTTTTCAATAAAAATATATTTCATTTCAAAAGTCGTATGCCTAAAATCTGATATATACTGGAACATTTCAGATATGTATATTGGGGTGAATATCCACTCAGTTTCGCAGCGTGCTTAGGCCAGGAGGAATGTTATCGATTGATATTAGCTCGAGGAGCAGACCCAGATAAACAGGACACAAATGGAAACACTGTTCTGCACATGTTAGTCATATACGAGAAAGTGGTAAGTAAAAACGAAAAAAAAGTATGATTGAACGAAATTGAACGACTAAGAATTAATCGATAAAAGGAGTCCTTAATAATCTATAGGAAATTGCTCCGTTTTATTTGAACGTTCTTAGAATATAAGGTGAATTTTCGAATGGATTCGATTAGATTTTTTCGGATCCAAAAGGATTAGAGTTTAGAGGATCATTCTTTATATCTTGAAATCCAATATGTAGATATTCAATTATTATACTGAAAGAAAAACGAAGACGACTTCCTTTCCTCATATATTCTTAATGTTTTCTTAGGGTACTTTCGACATGGCCTATGAAGTAGGAGCCTCGTTAAACATTCGCAACGTACAGAACCTCACAGCATTAACCTTAGCTGCTAAATTGGCTCGTACCGAGATGTTCTTCCATATACTCAACATTGAACGGGAGATATACTGGCAAATTGGGGCTACGACTTGCGCGGCCTACCCGCTAGGTCAAGTGGACACTATTGATACAGAAACAGGCCTTATTAGTAAAGATTCGGCATTGAATTTAGTGGTGTTTGGGGTAAGTTGTGAAGTCTCTCATTTGTGTGTTAATTATCTTAGTGCAGTGTAGACAGATCTCCCACAAGATGGACCGACGACCTGGTCAGGGTCGTGGGAAGTCACTGCATGCAGACAGTGCAGGATCGGTCATTGCGGCGAGGTTTGGGGGAGATCTATGTCCAGCAGTGGACGTCTACAGTAATGATGATGCTTTGTGTCTACTGAAATTAAATAAATGAGAGTGGGTCATGACCCATGATCTATGGATCAACGTTGGGACAGAACGAACCTTAAGGGACTATATTTTTAATGTTTGATTGTTTTAATTTTGTTAACATTTATACTTTCTATATTCTATACAATTTCAATTTTAATATCCTTAGTAACTTGTAAACTTATTCGGACACTCGCGGTTTTCTATAATACTTTCATGCATTTTCAACGGGTTCTTACCACGATATTTAATTAATTCAGTTGTCTCGATATTTCAACGTTGTTGCAAACGTCATGATCACGAGAAGACTGGATACTGCGGGTCGATTTAAGAGCAAACAAATCTGTCTACCCTCTATCTCGTTCGCTTTTAGGTAGTACCACTGGAATTTGAACTCACATCACGACACACCACACTCACTGTATCTACAAGACTCTAACTTGTAACTTGTATCGCAAATATTTATACAATTACAAATGCACTTTCAGGAAAAAGACGAACATCTAGGGTTATTAGAAGGCATGTTGATAGATCTATTGAAGACGAAATGGAACACCTTCGTCAAGTTTCGTTTCTACCGTCAGTTTATACTGTTCTCCTGTTATTTCCTCGTTTCTCTGATCTGTTTCACGTTGAGGCCTGGACCACCTGACAGGGCATTGAATACGACTGTTCTAAATTCAACAATGGGACCAAATATAACTGATGCTGAATTGTCGTCAGATGTTGGTGAGAAATGTTCAGTGTAACTAACACAAACTAGAATTGGGTAAAATAAAACAAAACAAAATTCGTTCTTACTAAACTAGCTTAAAACCTACGTTATCTAATATCTAATATATATTATATTATAAAGGCGAAAGTTTGTATGTGGGTCATTCCATGTCAAATCGACAAATAGTTGGACGCGACCCCCACCGATTCGGATGATTTTTGGTGGAGAGTTTTGTCTCATTATAAAACGAAGTTCTGCAAAAGGAAAAATTTTTTTAAAAAAATTCCTAAGAGATATTCAATATCAAAAATTTCATTGTTTTTCCGATTTTATGAGTTTACTTATTTAATATTTCAGAGACTACTGAGTATTAAAAAAAAAACTCTGGTATATTTTCAGAGGTATGAGAAAAAATTTTTTTTGAAAAAAAATTTTGAAACTGATCAAAATTAAAAAATTTTGAATTTTTCAAAATCGTGAAAAGTACCCATCGCGGGAAAATTTTGGCCTGAAAATTTTTTATATTATACTTATAACATATCTAAAGATATTCTGAAATTTTTAGAGGGGTGTTATTTTTCGTTTCATAGATATGAATTTTTTAATTTTGAAAAAAATATTTTTTTTCTATTTTTATAATTTTTTTTTGTTAAATATTATTATTCTACTACATAATTACTAAAATTTGAGGTCTAAAATATTTTTTTTTATGTTAATGGGATGTGAAAACAAAAATATTTCAAAATTGTATGTAATTATCTGTTTATTTAGAATACTATTTAACATTTAAGGCTTCCGTGATCAAAATTTAAAAAAAAATTTTCCTTTAGCAGAACTTCGTTTTATAATGAGACAAAACTCTCCACCAAAAATCATCCGAATCGGTGGGGGTCGCGTCCAACTATTTGTCGATTTGACTTGGAATGACCCATGTATGGATGTTTGTTACTCTTTCACGTAAAAACTACCGAATGGATTGGAATGAAACTTTACCATAATATAGCTTATACATCAGAATCACACATAGGCTACAATTTTTGAGGTTTCTAATGTGGTCGTAAAAAAACACATTTTTTGCGGTATAATAGTACTATATTATAGACGTCGCGAACTAGACGGGCTAGACGGGACGAACCTGAAGTCCACGCGAACGAAGTCGCGGGCAAAAGCTAGTGAAAAAATAAAAATAAAACCTGCAGCAATGATTCAACCAGTAGACTTTTGAGATAAGTAGTAAGCTAGGAAAAGTGTGATGGCCTATGCCTAGTACCTACTAGTTCTTGATTGAAGAGACTCGATATAATTTCACTATAAAAATAATAAGAGTAAGTTAGTTTTTAAAGACAATAGTATCAATAATACTGAAAACCAATAAATTAATGAAAAACACTAACAAAAAGACGCAGATTTTTGTATTCCAGAAAACTGTACAATCACAACAAACGCTGATTTTGATTCTAATGCTGTTGAAGTACTGAACGATACTAAGTACGACGGTACACAATGTGCTCGATTCAAGAGTCATCCGAAAGAAAAGAGTGAGTTTATGAATTATTTAATACTAAAAATCAATTATCAAAGTAAGACGGAAAGTGAATCTAATATATATTATAAAGGCGAAAGTTTGTAAGTATGGATGCATGGATGTTTGTTACTCTTTTACGTAAAAACTACTGAATGGATTTGAATGAAACTTTACCACAATATAGCTTATACATCAGAATAACATATAGGCTATAATTTTTGATAATAATCTAGACGGAACGAACCTGAAGTCCACGCGAACGAAGTCGCGGGCAAAAGCTAGTATAATAATATATGAGAATATAGATTTTAAAGTAAAGTTTATAAAACAGTTAAGATAAAAAACATGCAAAAATATTTTGAAGATGTTATTTTAGGATTTCTGTAGTCAATTCCTGGGCCATTATCTACGACATACCTTTGAGGACTCTTTTCAAGCCTCTTCATTTATTTATTTGTATTTTTTTCAGCAACAGAAGCTCCTAAAGAGAATGATGTCGAAGGCTGGTGGGAAGACTTAACGGAGGAGTGTAGGTTGATGAACATCGAGTCGTGGCAAGCTAAAGTTAGTATCAAATAAACGAAGTGAGAAATATATGCGATATTCGGTCGGTAAATTTAACCCACATATTTCATAATTTTTAATTAATGTATTTTCTATTTCTAGATTCAATCTTTAGCGTTTGCCAAATAAAATTGTATTTTTTACTAGACCAATTTTACCAATAGGTAATTCTCTCAGTGGAGAAGAAAGCAATTCAATTATAAAATGAATATACAATGAAACAACACCTCATGATTGTAGGTCATTTACTAACTAATAAACTCAAAGAGCGTACTAAACTGTAATTACATTTGTAATATAATTTCTCAGTTAAGAATATCAGCAGAGCTGTTATTATGGTTGGGAGCTCTGGCTTATTTCGGAGCCGCATTGCGGGAAGCCAAGTTTCTCGGTATCAAAATGTTTATTGAAAATTTGAGTACCGTACCATCAAGGTAAGTACATAAATAGCACGAAATTATATTTAGTCGGCGTTTATAAGTTTTACAATAGTTATTAAGATTTTAATTATATTTATTCCAATAATTAAACCACAAAAAGGTCATGTAGTTGATGTGTAACGATATATGGTGAACTATAGGCTCGTTTATCTATTGTGCAATAAAAAACGAACTTAATGAACTCTTTGTTGGAACGAAGTTCCTTATCGCGCGTTGTGAAAAGGGGCTAGCCGGAAAAAATTCTTACGAAAAGTTGTCACGACACTTTTTTGTTTTAGATGATTATCGCTAGATGGCGCTGTGATCAAAATCTTTTAAAATACGTTCCTTATCGCGCGTTACGTTGAGAAAAAAATTATAAGATATCTTTTAATCGAAAGGAACTTCGTTCTATTCGGGTGTCCCATGACACCTCTCAAGTATTTTTTTAATAAGTTAAATAATTCCCTTAAAATCGAATAAACATTAGTCTTTGTTTATTTTTAAGTGGACCATCTTGACTGTTGTACATTTACATTTCATAACTTACGTTCTACTATGATAGCCAATTATAGATACACACAACATTTTTAGTTATCTCAAAGCCCTAATACCATTGCACTTCGTGGATAACTTTAAGATAATTAACTTAACTAGGAGATATTTTCCAGAGTAATGTTTTTATTCTCGTGTCTGCTGATGTTGATACTCCCGACATTGAGGCTGTGGTGTGCTGACGAAGCTGAAGACCATCTAGCAGTCATCATCATGTTGACTACTGCTCCGTATTTCTTGTTCTTTTGCAGGTAATTTTAGTAACTACATAAATCTAAATGTTTATTTTTTTAATACCTAGTCAAGGATGAGTCCTTTTTTATTGCCAGGTATGCCATTCTTTCTGTCTTTTGAATAAGAGTCTATCGGTATTTTAATGGTTAAAACTTATTATGTCTATTTTGTAAACAAAAATACAATCAATCCGATGCGAGGCGTTATTGATTTGATACAATGAGCGTTAACGTAATTATTTTCCCGTGTATTTTCTCACTGTTTAAACCTTCCCTGAACTTCTACGAATATTTCAAGATTAAAATAAGCCAAATCGGTTCAGTCGTTCTCGAGTTTTAGCGAGATATATATAAGAAGATAATAAATCAAGCGTGTCATAGGTACAATCATATCTACCATACATACCTACGTGTATTCATTTGTTCCAGAGGCTTCAAAACAGTAGGTCCCTTCGTGGTGATGATATATCGTATGGTGATGGGAGACTTACTGCGTTTCGTTTGCATATATTTAGTTTTTGTTATGGGATTTTCACAAGGTAACTGTTTTATTATCCTTCATCATCTTTGTCATCATCAAAATAAGTCATAGTTGCACTCGGTTTTTTACACTAATTTTAATTTATTGTCATATTTTTTATGTAGGGAATTTCCTAAGTTTATCATAATTTAATGCATGTAGTTTACTTAATTTTACATAGTTTATTGTGTCTCTCGACTTCATCATAATTCTAATCAAATGTTTTAACATGGCTCGGTCTCCTGCGATACAGGTCTGACCTAGTGCGGGGATCATTGTATTTGTTGCAATGTGTAAAAGTGTATTTTTAAACAAAAAAATATTTCATTTCATTTCATCAACCTTCAATCTCTAGAATACATTGTTCACACCACAATAATATTATTCTCAATTTCCACTTGCATTGCTTGCGTTATTGTGCCGTGACGTAGTTTAGGCGTCGATGGCTTTTACCTCTGAATATATGGGTTGTAGGTACTACAAACAAAATCAAACAAATAAATCCGAAGTCTACGAAAATAACTACACAATTTTAATATTATACGCTTCTACACCTACTTATTCAAAGAAATCCGTCAGAATAGAGATTAAAATAACAATGATTATCCAGAAATAGAACTCTCAGAATAGAGGTATTATTCTCAACGTTCGTACAAAACAACCTTTGAAGATAAAGTTCTATTATAATCGCACAAATTCATAATAATTTCATAAATTTTCTTCTTACAAATTTACATTGGAGATTACCTATCGGATTCTAAATCTGGAATCAATTCCTCTCTAAAGTTCAATTCTGATAATTGAATTATAAGTTGTTTTTTTTTATTGCCATGTAGGCAGACGAGCCAACGGGCCACCTGATCGTAAGTGGTTACCGTCGCTCATGAACCTCTGCAATGTCAGGGGACATTGAGGGGTCGCTACCTACGACCTAACTTAACCTAGGACCCTCCTCAAGCCTCGTTTGAAGAAGGACAAGTCATAGCGCTTGTAATTATTATTCACGAATATTAGGATATAGTTTCTCAAATCGGCTAAACGAACTTCAATTTTCTGAACTGATACGGATAATCTTTCCAAAGATGAGACTTCTGATGAAATTCTGGAGAGATGGATTTTTTTTTGGAAAATATCACGACTTGTAGCAGTTACAAGTTTACTTGGCAATATTTGATGTAGATTCGCACCCGCTTTAGCATTATCTTAATAGAGTTCTGTACGATGGGTCGGAGGTGCTGCAGTGTCCTCTTGGCTCTGACATTGCAGGAGTCCATGAACGACGATATCCACTTCCCACTGGTAGGCCGTATGCTCGTTTAACGACGAAGCAATAAAAAACATTTAAATTCAAAAAGACAAACGAGCTATCGGATCATCTCATCGTAAGCGGTTACCGTCACTCATGCAATTCAGACACTGTACTGTACTGTAACAACCCATTACTGCCCACTGCTGAGTTCAGGTCTCCTCCGAAGAGGGGTTAGGCATATTCACAGTTCACATATCTTCAAAGGATTTTTAGAACCCTTTCCGATATGCAGGTTTCCTCACGATGTTTCCTTCACCGTTTTTAGCCAGTGGTGTTGTGAAAAATTGCACATAAATATTTTTCATATTAAGATTTAGAGGTACAAGTGGTTTTGAACCCGCGACCTCCCGTACGGAAGGCAAGCGCTTCAACCACTCGGCCACTCGGCCACCTACTCGACTTTCTAATTCAGACATTGCAGTGCCGCTATATACGACTTACCTTTAAGAGCTACCTTAAGCATATTGTCAAGTAGCGATATCTTCTATTTCAGCGTACTACGTAATATTTTTATCGTTTGACAATCCCAATACTCCTGAAGGGGTAGACGACTCAGTGTCGAATCCTATGCCCTCACCAATGGAGAGTATAATGGCAATGTTCCTAATGTCGTTGACGTCATTCTCCGATTATTACACCGCCTTCGACAGAACCGACCACGAGATAGAGGCGAAGGTAAATATTACGTTATTCACACTATTTTCGTAACGCGTTGACTGGATTCTGAGGTAGTTACAGAAGTGAAATAAAATATAGTTGAACAACACACATATGTAAGAGAATTTCACGAATACTAAATACATACATACGCTTACCATCAGGTGGACCGTAGGCTCGTTTATCTATCACGCAATAAAAAATAAAATAAAAAAACCTTGAGAGGTCACGGGATATCCGGATAGAACGAAGTTCCTTTCGAATAAAACGTATCTCATAAAAATTATTTCCTTTCCTAATGCGCGATAAGGAACGTGTTTTAAAATATTTTGATGTGATCATATTTTGATGCGCCATCTAGCATTAATCATATGAAACCAAATAAGGAATTGTTTTAAAAGATTTTGATCACAGCGCCATCTAGCGATAATAATCATCTAAAACAAAAAAGTGTCGTGACAACTTTTCGTAAGAATTTTTTCCGTCTAGCCCCCTTTCACAACGCGCGATAAGGAACTTCGTTTCAAAAAACACAACACAACACGTTTTCATCTTAGGGAGAAATATTCAAACAGTGATAATTAAGTAATTAGGACAGACTTATAAATAAACAAAGGGCCTGAGCTAATGAACGTGAGATAGTAAACTAAGAATAGTAATTGATTTAAAAAAACTAAAAGAACAACGTCATTTTAGTCATAAAACTGTAACAGAGTTTTGAATTAAAAATGAAATAAAAGGACTAGATCTTCTGTCTAGTAAGTATTCTGTGTACTGTAAAATGATAAACTGTAAATAAAGTGTGTGTAATACTGTGTCAGTAAGTTCGTGAATATAAAAATACCAAAGGCGTAGTAAACATAAATTTGACTTTTATATGGTGTATTCTGTGATCTGACATGCTAAACATGGTGACCATCGGTAGCTGTAAAGATTTCTGATCTGTGAAAGACAATTCGTTTAACTTTATATTATTATACTTTTATGAACCAGAAGTGGTTTAACTTTTTAAAAAGCATTCATTAAGGGTATGCAAGGAACCTGCTTTATTTAATAATGGAAAATAATAAAAATAATACGCATCTGAATCCAAAGCAAGTCCAACGTATCTTTTTTCACGACTTCTCCAAGTTGGCGCCAATCCCAGAACCCATAAATAAGCTACGCAGTCTATCAGTTCCATAGACAATATATGGGTCGGTTCCGGGTTACTGAATCTTTTCGCTTGACACTCTTAAGAATACATATACTTCTACTAGACATTCACTCTATGACTGTATGTGTTCCTGAACCGTACTTTTCATAATTAAACGTATTATGATTTATGCAATTATGTGTATTAAACAGGTTAACGTTTTCTAAATCATTTTTATTTGATTATGAGTCCCATTAAAATGTTATCGAAGTCTGTCTAATAGTTGGTGCTAACTTAATAATTTTCAACGGCCGTACGACCGATCACATCTCCTAACACGAGAAATGTCCATAAGATTAGGATGCTGAGCCTAGACACCTTTGTTCGTCTGCCTGTAACGATAAG
This sequence comes from Trilocha varians, assembly GCA_030269945.2. NCBI lineage: Eukaryota > Metazoa > Arthropoda > Insecta > Lepidoptera > Bombycidae > Trilocha > Trilocha varians. The sequence goes on along the minus strand of AP028267.1, from coordinate 9,131,870 downwards.
AAAACCAATGTTACAGCTCCTCTTCGTGATCTACATGATAATAGTAGCGATACTGTTAGTGAACATGTTGATTGCCATGATGGGGAACACCTATCAGAAGATAGCTGAAACTCGTAATGAGTGGCAGCGGCAGTGGGCGAGGATAGTGCTGGTGGTTGAAAGAGGAGTTCCACCCGCGCAGAGGCTCAAGCAACTGATGACGTATAGCCAGCCCATGGCAAACGGGAAGAGAGCTTTGGTTTTGAGGATAAATCAAAAGGTAAGAAATGAAGGAGAAAGGTAGTGAAGAAACCATGAGCAAAAATGTATCTATCTACTTCTACGTAATATAGAGAGATTATTAGGAGTTAATAGTTTTTTCCGTGTTTGATGATAATTTTAAGTATAAATAAAAAAATATTGTTTATCAACAAAATTTACCGCATAGTGTCTCCTGATATTGCAGATATCCATAAGCGATGGTAACTTCCTGTCTTACTGTCAGCTCCTTAGCCCTTTTTCAATTACTATGTAGGCACACGAGCTAACGAACTACCTGATCGTAAGTGGTTACCTTCGCTCATGGACTTCTGCAATGTCAGGGGACACTGGGCCACTATTTATGACCTACGACTAGTTGACATAAAACAACTAATAAAAATAAGATTGCAATTTTTTCTCCAGGATGAAGACAAAGAAGAGATGAAAGAGATATTAGAAATGAAGCGAACACACGAACGTATCGTGGCCAAGAGGAAGCAAAGAGAAGCTCAGTTAAAAGCACTCAAACCTGGGGAAGTACTACCTCCAGGTAGAGATTATCCCGTCAGAAAGTAATAAAAACATGAATACTGCGAAGGACTTCATTAGTGGGCATCAAAAACATTTAAAAAGATCACTTACATTATTACTAAACGGGTTCTTACCACGATTATTTTTAATGTATGTGCTGTGCTGCACTCAGGGACGAATCACTGGATGCAGTTTCACAAACCAGGGTTTTGTCATCTGAACGCCGTTACATACCAAGAATGGTTAAGGAAGCTATTGAAATTTCGATTAAAAAATCGGGGTGACGGCTTCAAACTATCCTGTATGTGGAATCCAGTGTTAGACGAAAATAAAGTCAAAAAATCTAGTTTTGAGACGGCAGCCGATACTGTCAGTGTGGTATGTCGAAATGTGAGTTCGAGTTCTAATGGTACCGGCAAACGAACGAGAAAGAGGGTAGACAGATTTGTCTGCTCCTAAATGACCTACCCGCAGTTCTTCAGTCTTCCCGTGATCATGGCGCTTGAAACAGTGCTGAAATATCGGGACCTCTCAATTAAAAATAATCGTGGTAAGAACCCGTTTAGTAATAATGTAAGTGATGTAGATAATCGCGAGTGTTTAAAGAAATTTATTTAAAAGATCATTAAAATGGTTATGTTTTGTCACGAACTAGAACAAGACAGTATTTATGATTCAATTCCTAATAATAATTCATTTAAACAAGGCCTCGTCGAATTCTTTTATACATAGGCACTAATTTTAAAAATGTTAGCGATCCGTCTTAGAATTTAATGTTGATACTGTAATCTTCTACCTTTTGAAACCATCAGCTACCTTTTGAATCATTCTATTAAACACAAAACAAATTAAAACCATTGCGGGACGCGACTTTATTTTATAAAGTACTAGATGACCCGCGCAACTTCGTCTGCGTTACAAAGGGGTTCAAAAATTGTAGCCTATATAGGCACGCGCCGCCCGGCGCAAACAACTACGACCATGCATTTTAAATTTGTAATATCTTCGGTAATATTCACTTAAATTACATGCTGTAAAAAGCATATTGATCTATAATAAATGCACAATTTATTTAAGGTACGTAATTGGATAAGGATTAATGCTGTATTGTTTAAAATCACTTCGTAAATAACCATTTTTTAGTAAAGAATAAAAATGGTTATGCTGGGTTATCCCTAAGAGATAGACATATACCATCGCGGACTTTTTTGTTGAACTTTTTAAGGTGAACAATACTGTAGTACATTATTTTGATCTATCTCGAAGGGTTCAGCCAGCGTTTGCAAAATAAGCGCAAAAAAACGTGCTTATTTACGACATCACATTAGAAACCTTTAAATTTATCAGTGTTTCTCTACTATATTATGCATTTATTATACATACAAACCTTCCTTAAGAATCACTCTATCTATTAAAAAAAACCGCATCAAAATCCGTTGCGTAGTTTTAAAGATCTAAGCATACATACAGACATACAGCGAAAGCGACTTTGTTTTATACTATGTATTGATCATGTAGTCTGTCTGTACTGTAGTAACAATAAAGATTACCTAGTTTAATTACAATTAGATTAGATTAGATTAAAAATATTTATTCAGCCAAAAATTTACAGTGTAATATACAATTAACCATTAGATCTCCACACTAGGTCAAGCCTGTCTCGTGGAGATCTACCAAAACATGTAACAGTCGAATTAACCATTTGTATCGATACCAATTTACAAAGCTGTTTCATTTTCCTTCCATCCTTATCACATTAGACCTAATTTGTTTTAATGACAAAAATAATTGTATTATTTATTTTACTAGAATAATTTGTCAGTCTTTTTGAAAATCATCATAATATGAAAAATAAGTTGGTCTTGCAAATCTGCCACTGGTTTACGTTCTATAAGTAATGAGGACGCGTGCCCATGAATCTTTACTGGTTAGATAATAACATAAAAAGTGAAAACGTCAAACAAATGAAGGCAAATACTATAGAAGCCATGCCATTAAATCGGATTGTCGTTATCTTTTTACTCAATATGTATGTTGAAGATTTTAAATCAGCGATTCAATATGTGGGTTTTATAAGACCTTGTCTTGTAAACTGTGTTTTTAAATAATTAAATTTACTTTTTACTACGTTAATATTATCAATATGTAGGAATAGCGAATTGGTACCTTTACATTTTGAATGAAGTTTAATTAAAAATATTGGGCACAATTAAATAAATAATAGTAATCCTCGATCAAGAGCTTTAAAAAGCCCTTTTAACATGAAGGTCTAAACTCAAGTTTGTATAGTACAAGAGATACTTGACCTGTATGTATTGTAGCTTAAAATGTTCGTAGTGGTTCATTTATTTTTAATTAATAGTGTATTCATTGAAATAAATCATAAAAACTACGACGTAGCTTCTTCAAACGAGGTTGTATATAGTTCTTTGTGATAGATAGTACCTACTTTGTATTTTTTTGTTTAACTCAAGTTCTTACCAGAAGATTTTATTAAAACGCTTCCTATTCACTTGTTTTTTTTTTATTAGGCTTCGTACGTTATCGTAAAAATCGCATTGTAGATTTCCAAGTAGTCATTTATTAAACCACTATAAATAATTATTGGGCTATTATTTAATAGTACCTAGTTTTAAAGGAGTTGCAAAAAGTTCCGTAATGGTTGCACATCAAATATTTTTTTCTTATTGCCTTGTAGGCAGACGAGCTAGTGAGCTCCTGATCGTAAGTGGTTACCGTTGCTCATGGTCAGTAAAAGGATGATTTATTGTAATGATTTATTGTAGTTCCTAAAAATTGTGATAAATAAAATAATACATAATTTTATGTATTATGAAATAGATCAACACTACCGGAGTATTTTTGGTGTCATATCAGATCACTTGTATTCAAATAAGTATGACCTTTTGCAATACGAAATTAACATAAGTCGTGCGATAAAAGTTTGAGCGATTTCTAAAGGCTTTTAGAGAAATTGAAAATGTCACACGTTATTTAAAATTTAGAGCTTGCTTAAATGGCTTCAAGCCTTTAAACATTATTATAACATCTTATCCTAGTTTCACTTTCTCGTAAATATTATGTATTTTAGTTTGTTGATCAATGTTTTAAAATGATTAAATTCTTACCTATAGATTCTTTTAGGACGTCAAACCGTTCGTCATCGTTACCGATCGTCGTCAAAAATACTCCTACTAAAAATTTATGAAATAAAAAGATTTATACATCTAGTAATAAAAAATAGAGTAGTAGAATTTTCAAAACTCATAAATAACGAGGTGTAAATTCAAGTTCACGTGATCAAGTAGCACCCAGATTGATTTCTTAATCCATTGATGAATGCAATCGATCGAAGAGGTCAATACTATGTTTGTTTTAATGATACACACTGTGCCGCGCAAAGTGTCATCAATTATATCTGGCATTGAAATGTATGACATTTAAGTTTTTATTGTTTGATAGGTACACCCACATGGTGGTAAGTGGTTATCATCGCTCATAGATATCTCCAACCTGTTAACTGATTTCTGGAGCCTACTAGACTAAACTATTTTTGAACCTTGTGTAAAGAAGGAAAAATCACTCTGGGAAAATTTAATAAGGATTTCAAACCCACTGCATTTCATAAAAATAAAAAGAATGGCGTCCATTTACGTTCATCTAAGTAAGTCAAATCAAACAAAAGTTGTGAAAAACCAAGTGTAGCTAAACCATAAAAAATAAATAAGAAATTGTAATGTTGCTAAAATATTGATTATTTCATTATCGATTATCAGCTACTATCTATTTTGTAGACTATTTTGTAATATAAATAAGGTGCCTGTAAGGTATAGGTAGTTTAATTTATATTTTCATTGAAAGCTCTCAGAAGGTGTTAAATTTTATTTACAACATCCTGAGCAATTTTGCTTTTATATTACGCTTCATTCACTCCGTTTATCGTCATTGTAATTGGTGAAGAATACTCTAAATTACTTGGTTAGTAATTTAAAGATCTTCACTGATATCAATTAACTATGAAAATACAAATACTTTACCAAAGTCATATCAGGATTAATTTGCGAAGTTAACCTTGAAACCAATGCAAAGTCACCACTTAAAAAATATCAGCATGACAATATCTCACCAATAACTTTAAAACCAAAAAAGAGCCGAATTGTAACGACCTATTACCAGTGTTTTCAGTTCATTCACAAGCTCAAAACGGATAGGTCACTGTAACAAAAGAACGCGGGGAGACAAATGTCAGTAATTAAATCCAAGGACCGAAAAAACGAGGCAAATGCCCCAACAAAAAAATTGCAACAAAACGCTCTAACTAATCATAATGTTTGAACAAACACCAGCAAATGCAGATCATTACGTGTTCGCAAACGTCAAACATAACATAGATCCGTCCATTATATTGCAATAGAACAAATATAGATATTGGCGTAGTGGTGGAGGGTATAAATGTCGTATGGCCAACATATGTCCCACATAGTGTCGCACACGATCACAGAAATGAGGAGTGCGGTGAGTAAAGTGAAATTGTGTGTTCATAGTCAATACCTAGTAATATTTATTCGAGGAAAAGTGGGTGATGTAATATTTATTGTTGCAGATAGCTATATTGTCTTTGGTGGTCGCGATTGCGGCGGAGGCGCCGTATAATCTGCCAAGACCGGGAGCCAACGCACCGTCTTTTAATTATCCTTCGGGACCTGCACCACCGCCACCTCCACCGCCGCCGCATCATCCACCACCACTGCCGCACCATCCACCACCCCATCCTCACCACCCACCACCTCCTCATCACCCACCTCATCCTCACCACCCACCACCTCCTCACCACCCACCTCATCCTCACCACCCACCACCTCCTCATCCTCACCCTCCGCAGCCTTACTACCCATCTGGTCCTCAACACCCTATCCCGCATCCGCCGCAACCTCATGACCACCACAATCCTCCACCACCACCTCCACCTCCTCCACAACCACAATCACAAGATGGTTACCATTATGAACAGCCACAACCACAACCACAACCACAGCCCCAGCCACAACCACAGCCACAACCACAGCCGTTACCCAACTACTACCAACCATCAGCGCCAGCAGCACCTCAACCTGCATACCACCCACCAGCGCCTCAACCAGCCTACCACCCACCAGCTCCTCAACCAGCGTACCACCCACCTGCACCCCAACCTTCATACCACCCACCAGGCCCTCAGCCTTCTTACCACCCTCCTGCTCCTCACCCAATTTACAACCAACCAGCTCACCCAATAAGCCACCCCCAGCCTCAGTACCAGCAACCCAATTTACACTACCATGCGTCACCACAACCTGTTGTACCAAGACCAGCGCCTCCACCACCGCAACCTGCTCCTCAACCGCAATCCGCTCCACAACCTGCTCCACAACCAGCACCCCAGCCTGCACCACAACCAGCACCCCAGCCTGCCCCACAACCTGCACCACAACCAATCCCAATTCAAGCATACCAATCCCAACAACAATCGGGATACTCCTATCAGCAGCCCCAGCTACAACAGCAGCCACAGCAACAGCCACAGTTCACTTCGCAACTACCTCTAGAATCTCACTCTAGCACTGGTGGTTCCCAAGTGCTGTCCAGCTACCAAGCGGACTCTAATCAGTACTCGCAAGCCCTCCAGGAATTGCACAGAGATGCTCTCGACTCAGTCGTGGTCGGACGAGTTCAGAATGCTATAAAAGAACATGAGCATTCCTCTGCAAGGAATTCTGGTTACGTTTCTTTAGTTTCTGGCGTCACATTGGAGGATGCCAAGCCTAGTATAGAAATATTGTCTTTCACACACACATCAGGACGCAATGCGCAAAGCGATGAAGCCTCTTTCGCACAGTCTTCAGCTTCATCATCCTCAGTTTCCCAAGACTATGGACTGCCCTTGGAATCTGGAAGCCAATCCAGTCAATCTTCGAGCCAATTCGAACAGTCAAGCGCTGGATTCTTGCCTGACACCAAACCAGCAACATCATACGGCCCACCAAACTAATGTTCGACTTGTACAAAGATTTGTAAATAGGTTTTATAAGTTTGTAAATAAAATTTACGATTTTTAGTATGGGGTTTTATTGACACACGTTGCACAATCTTGGATATTTTACAATACACGAGAACTTGATAATAGATCGGTTACAAAATGACATTACAGTTTGCATTTAACGCATGAAATATTGCCACAGTACATTTTAAAAAACATTGGTCCCATATTCTTCAAATCTTGCTCCTGAAAGTATTAAAGAAATATGTAAAAAAAAATGGGTGTACAGCTTGTCCTTGACATTTATCTGTTCATATACAATCTCGCAAGCCGTTAGCTAGTTAATCATAAGGCAATAAAACATAAAAAATCTTTAACGGGGCAGATCTCAAATTTTATCAAAAATTGAAGCTATTTTAAGCTCGACGTGGGAAGTAATTATGATGATGAAATATGAAGATGATGAAATTAGAAAACTTCATAAAATTCAACAATTAAATTTCATAATCACAGCAAATATTCTTCTCTACAAACTACCTAATATAGAATATCGTCGATTAATAAAATTCGTTGGTAAAAAATTCCAGTTTATAGTGACAACATGAACTACTGCACAAATTGGTATTTGTAGTACCTAGTACTTTACTAGTTAAAATACTTCTGTAAAACATACCAGGTTAATTGAATAGTCAGAGGTCTGTGACGCTTCGTTTGTTAGTGAAGTGAAAGGTTCATTGTTTGATGTAAAATTTGCATCTCTTGTTGTCAAGGGAATACTGTCGTTAGGCGAATCATCTGTATCTTTGTTAGAACAACAATCACATGAAGTCGTATTATGTCGACGCGTTTTCTAAAAAATAATAGTTATTGTTACTTGGATACGATATATGTAATTCAATTTATAAACAAGAGTGGTGTTATTTTTCTATTTTTTTTATAACTAACTGCTATAAAAGAGTAATTAAGCTTTTTTTCAAACATTTCTGGCATCTTGAAGATATAATACAGAGAAATGAGAACATAATAATTTGATGATTAATCAACACAATAATATCAGGTAAGCACTTATTTTTCTTACTTTGCTTTGATCAAGATCTTTTGGTCTCTCGTCAGCATTAATTTTCGTGCTTTTACCGGAACACTGACATAATACGTTTTTAGGATTACTTTTTATTTTCGCTCGAGATGATTGCGCTCTCTCAAAGCCACTCATTTTCTTTTGATCCTGAAATATTCCATACGATTTACAAGGCTTTAGTAAGTCAAGCAAAAAATCACATGATATTTTGTTGAACATTTCCGATTATTCGAATAGGTTTGAAATATGATATTAGTACATGATGGATACAAGAAATACTGGTCCAGTGACGATCACTCTAAAAAAAATAAATAATAGAAGAGAAGAGGAAGATCTGGTAAGTTCCCAAACCACAATCATTCAAAGATAGGTAAAATGTCTCTTATTTTTGATAATTATTGTAGATCAGAGAGAGATAAAAAGGTACGTATTGGTAACTGCAATATTGCGAAAATGATGACCAAATAATAAATAATTTGCGAAGTTTAAAAGTACACTATAACTTATATAATAGAATTAACAGAACAGAAAATACTAACAGCATTTTTTGGTTCCCTCGCGTATTTACTACGTGAACCTGTTGACATTACTTCATCCCGCATTTTATTAACACATACGCAATCCACATCTTTATTGTCACTCACACTAGATTTATTCCCGTCATACATTTCGTCACAGTTTTTCTCACATTGATATTTTGCTTCAAGGTTTAACTTGACGTTGTTTGTTTCGAGAGTTTGTTTAGGCGTGTGCAGACTCGTCAAACTTTTTGATTTACGGTAAACTGTTTTAGTTGGTAACTGTTTTGTAGATTTAACTGTTGTTACTGACCTGTTGAATTGAACAAATAGTTTCTTGAGTCAATCGTTGTCCTTAGGGACTTACTCTTTACCGTTTCAGATTAATTGGAGATTCATAAACCTATCCATCACTAATCATTTAAGGACGTAATAAATGACGTATTACAGAGCCAAAAAAGGAGTAGGTACTCCACTTTTTGAAAAATATATTTCATTTGAGCATTCGCATCTAAAACCCAATATTTACATCACGGAATGTAAATATTATAATGGAGAGACTGTCGTATCAAAAAAAAACTCTAATCTAATCACCTTATAATCTTTGCGGGTTAAATAAAGACAAAATATTTATTAAATACAGCATAATAGCAAGAACAGAAATGACTAGGTTAAAAGAAAATTTAACTAAATAAACTTACGTTTGACAACATTCAGAAGCAGGGTAAGAACAACAACCTTCACTTGTTTTCGGCTTTAAAAGATACTCGAAGCTGTAGATTACTCTGGAAAAGGACAACCGTCATCATTTATCATTGATGTGTAATAAAAAGTATTGAGAATAAAATGTTGGAATGAACTCACTTCTCTTGTCCATCGCCGCCATCTTGACTGATAGAACGTTTGTTTTGATGTAACCTAAAAAAAATTGCTGCATTTTATATTACGAAATCTTAAGTCTACGTTTCTTTTACCATACTGCAAGAGACATGTATAAAAAGACACCTATAAGATACCGTTTTGGTAGGGCATCTATCCTATTCAATTTTCGCAAAATCTATAGGAAGGATAGGAAAAACATAGAAAATATATAATTTTTTTTTAAAGTTTGAATAGGTACTATTAAAAAAATGTGGCATCTATACCGGTTTTACCTTATCGACGAACAGAAAAAAGCAACCCGCGGTCAACTCTTTTGAATAGATTCAAACCTGCGATTTTTAGGAAAAGTAGTTTCAAAAGTCGATGTCTGCTTCATCTTTATTCGAAGTATATTTCGGTCTGCACTCTCAGTGAGAAACCTTTCATATTTGTCATTTAACCACGCGCCGAAATCAGGCATGTCGTTTTCATAATTATAACATCTTCTGTTTTTCTGATCCGTTGCGCGATCCTGATAAAACTAACTGTAAGTAGGTAATAACTAGAAATGTCTTTAAATTTGAATAATTTTATCCCATATAATGATATTGAGTGTATAAATAGGGAATAAGATTATTTTTCCAAAAATTACTTAAAGCATATTTTAGGTAAGTTCTTTTTTTATTTTTTTTTATTGCTTAATAGATACACCAGCCTACGGCCCATCCGATGGTAAGCGGTTACCTTCGCTCATGGACCTCTGTAATGCCAGGGTAAAGAGAGGCCGTTATCTATCACCTACCCATACAGGACTTTTCTTAAACCTCGTTTAAAGAGAGGCATGTCATAGCGCCCCGGAAACACCGTAGATGGGAGTCCATTCCAGATCGGAATGGTGCGGGGCAAAAAGGATCTTTTGAACCGGACTGTGGATGAACGCAGTGGTTCCAAGTAAAGTTGATATTTACCCCTGCGGCGTGTAGAGCGATGGTAAAAGGGAGATGACGGAATCATCTCAGAGTTCCTCAGAGCATTCTCCATGAACCAAACGATAAAGAATGCACAGAGAGCTAAAATCTCGCCGTATTAAAGTAAAATAATGTCTCAAAATAGTTTTTTAAGTCTACCTGTGTATACCAATGAAAGGCTTTTTTGAACCAATTTTTGTTTCTCTTTTCCTTCTTACACTTTTGATGGTCGAACGGTTGAGGCTAAAAATTAGTAAAAAACTTATGAAATACTGATACGCCTTTACTATGATGATTTTGACTTCTTTGAGTATGTAGTTTCTAAGTAATACAATTTGATTTTCTATTTATGTTAAATTTCGCACAAGGTCTATTTTTTACCAAGAAAAAAATGAAGAGAATAGGGGACATTCAAAGAGAGAAAGGTTTTCTAGGACAAGATTCCTTTTAGTCAGCAACAACATACTAAAATTAACTGTTTTTCGATGCTTAGTTCGCGATGCACACGAATTAGGTATTATAAAATATTTTTAGGCACTAACGATTTTAGCATAGTACACGCAGGGATTTCTCATATTGCCATAAATAGGATTCATTAAGGTCTCCTGGAAACCGTTGTATTCTTCCAATTCTTCATAATGTTGTAAATCACAGTCGCATTCACTAGAAGACGAGGAAAACATCGAAATTTATTTACTAAAATGTGTTGTGAAAATTGACGCAAAATTTTGACAGAAATATTTAAGACTTTGACATTAGTTTAGGATCTTTGATTTTGATAAAGACTAAAATAAAAAAAAAACTTGAGAGGTGTCAAGGGACACCCGGGAGCACGAAGTTCCTTTCGATTAATTAGTGAGGGCATTGAAATAAAATATTTTGATCACAGCGCCATCTAGCATTAATCATATAAAACAAAATAAGGAATTGTTTTAAAAGATTTTAATCACAGCGCCATCTAGCGATAATCATCTAAAATAAAAAAAGTGTCGTGACAACTTTTTCATAAGAATTTCCGTCTAGCCCCCTTTCGATAACGCGCGATAAGGAACTTCGTTCCAATATTTTATGTGAGCGCACATCTAACGCGGATCTAAGTCGCAACACAATATATTGGCTGACTTGACTTCTTATACATTTTTATGAAGTACCTAACGGAAAGTGTCATCTGATTTGTGACCCGCCTTAGTGTGCATACACTTTTACAAATACTCAGTTATCCTGTTTTAGTGGTAATTCATAATGGAGTAGGTAGCAGGCACAACTGCGGTGTCACGTTTCTGCATTGGCTCACCAACGTCCAACTCTCATATAAAACCAACAACGGTGACAGCCGACCAATATAAAAGCATAGAATTATTACATCTGGAATCAATATCATGAACAACAGAATGAAGCCAATTTAAAGTGCACCGATCGCTTGTAACTACATGATATAAGATATTCTGGCCTTAGTATACTGATGACACTCAATTCGTTTAACACACTAATAAAATATTACGTACACATAAGTTCTTTAAAATTTCACTTTGTTATTTCTGATGTTGAATCAAAATATCGTGTAGTTACGCGCGATCGGTGCGCTTTAAATTGGCTTCATTCTGTTGTTCATGATGTTGATTCCAGATGTAATAATTCTATGTATAAAAGTCGAAAGTTGGCGAGTCAATGTGTAAATGCGAAATAAGATACATAGTATTACCTCATATCGTTATATTGACTGTATGTTACTGTACCTATCGGCCACAACTCCTGTACAACATGGCCTCATAGATTTGTAAGTTTATCAACGAAATTGTTGAACTTCTCACTTAAAATGTATAAAATAATCATTGTTATAATATTAATTGTACAATTACTTCTCCGTATTATTGAATGTGCAGTATCAGAGTTTACAACAGTAGGTAAGCATACTTACAGCACCTACTTTAAACTGGCCTTCTCTTAAATAATATAGATATAATACTTTCATGCATTTTCAACGGGTTCTTACCACGATATTCAGTTATTTGAGTTGTCTCGATATTATATTATTATTATTGAGATACAGTGAGTGTGGTGTGTCGTGATGTGAGTTCGAGTACCCAAAAGCGAACGAGAAAGAGGGTAGACAGATTTGTTTGCTCTTAAATCGACCCGCAGTCCAGTCTTCTCGTGATCATGACGTTTGCAACAACGTTGAAATATCGAGACAACTCAATTAATTAAATATTGTGGTAAGAACCCGTTGAAAATGCATGAAAGTATTATAGAAAACCGCGAGTGGCTGTATAAGTTTATAATATATGTAACCGCACCGGGTAGTAATAGTGTGTGTGTTGAGGTGCAATGACGCTGCAAACAGTCGATCCCCACTTGGTCTGTCAGGAATGAAGCCACAATGTCCACTCGAACACTCGATGATCCGTGAAAGCGCAGTAATGGTGTGTTGAGATGTAATGACGCTGCAAGTAGTCGATTCTCCTTTGGTTTGTCAGGAATGACGTCACAACGTCCACTGTAACACCCGACGATCCATACTCCTGAATAAAAGCTTCAAAAGAACGAACTCCAACGGTTTATTACTTCCACGTCCGAGAGGTCCGCTCGCCTCGGCAGTTCAAACACGAATCCCCCATAACAGCGGCCAACGCCCGTATTTATAGCAAGTCTCCACTTCCAACTACCCGCACGGTGATTGTCGGTGAATAGGTTGGTTTCCCTTGTCATTACCCCGTCAACTCCGCTATAGTAACCATGATAATTGTCACTCTTGTTTATGTCATTCTTCATACGCGCCTACATATAGATATACATAGTTCAAAGCAGAAGGATATTTGTGATGAAGCTATAGTGCTTATGTCCAAAATGATTGGAGGCTAATGAGGATTCTAAAATTGGTCGCACAAACTTTGTCTGTTAACGATCCTTATACTAGTCGTTCAGACTTCCCACGTTTACTATTGGAGTTTTATAGTAATGGTATTCTGCGAAAAGTATAGATTAAAAGTTTTTCAATTTTCCAAGTAAACGTTTTTAAAACTTTCATTTACTTCTAAAGAGAGTCAAGCCAAAAAACGCTATTTTCAGCAAATGAAAAAGTGATAACTGTGTCTCCATGAACCGAAGAAGTGTTCTAATTAGAAACTATGATTTAGCATCATGTAGCAGATACATTTTAAAATCTATCACATTATAAAGCTTTGTTTTACATAGATCAACGTTGTCACGACATCGGCACACCGCACCCGCTCGCAGAATACAGCAAGCAGATGTTATTGATAGCTAAAATTGTAGAATCTAAGAATGATTCCAAACAATTAGCTACGCAGTATTCTAAATACAATCAGGACAAGTCTATGATTAAAGGTTAGTTGTTGGGTAACCGTAAGTATTTGTATTAAGTCTGCATCAACAGAGGTCTGTTTTGAACGGAGGAAAGAAATAAACTATGACGTTATTCATCAGCTGGTCCTTAAGCTAATTAGTATTTGAACTGAATTAGTGTCACAGTATGTTTTGTATCTGCATGAGCTTAATCTGGTGATGACAGGATGTTGTATGTAGTAAGTGCACTTCTATAGAAACTCTTACGAATAGCGGTGAGGAATGCTCACTTGATCTACAAAACTGGTAATGTCATGATACATGTGACGTTGTAGGGAGTATTATTTGGATCTACTGTCCGATTTCGAAAATTATTTTACTAATAGAAAACTTCCTTATTTGTGCTCCCTCTGTGGCGTAGGCAAGGTGGTGCGGTTCAGCTAGTTTCATAAGTTTTACCGTGAATATAATGTTTTTAAGTAGGTAGCTTTAAGTAATGGTTTGGTTGTAGACAAATTACACTACCTAATTTTTGGGAGTACATAAACTAAGGAGGGTGTAATAGAAGTTATACTCTACTCTCAACCTACCAACCCGCCGCCGTCGAGCAGGGGGCCGGAACCGGGATCTCGCCCGGAATCTGGCCCCCTAAGAGTTTCAGGTCTTCAACGCATGTGAGTGCGAGCGGGGGCCCAAGAAGGTGTCGTGTCTCGCTCAGCACGCCCTTAGCGTAAGAGCAACCGGGGGATGGTAGACCGCGCTCCCCGACCCACGCTGGTTCTGACCCAGCGGGGTATTCCGTGGGAGGGTAACACGCGGTCCCATCTTGCCGGTGATTTCCTCCAATTGAAA